>CM028687.1:9406705-10606705 GCA_016771965.1 Brassica carinata | reverse complement strand
GTGTAGTACTGTGGCTTCAGCTCGAAATTTGGCTTCTGAATCTCTGGAAGGCGAATGGTTGATCTGTAGGCGTAGTACTCGTTTGGACGGTTGTAGTCAGCCAGTGATCTTGTTCGATCAGCCTCATCTACAGGTCGAACAGCTCCTGTAGCATCAGTATCGGGCTCAGGGATTACATTCCAATGTGCATCTAGTTTCTGACATGTTGCATTATGCAGATGACCATCCTGGTCATACAGGTTTCCATTCTCATCATGTCTGAGAATAACAATCGCAACCATGCTTCGTGACTGAGTATCGATCGATGAAAAAGGTGTAGTGTCGATCGATGTAGAGCGATGCGAGTCGGTCGACGGTTGGGTGTTGGTAGACTGTTGGATGCGAGAATCGGTCGACGCGAAAGCTGTTGTGTCGATCGATGTAGAACGTAAGTCTTTGCGGATTGAGCGTTTCAAGTGAGCAGGATTTTCTGAGAATAGCAGTTGTTTGTCCTTGTTGCTTCTGGTACTGCTGGACATGCACATGAAAAGACAAGAAAAATTTTGTATCATAAAGGGGATAAGGAAAAAGAAAACCTAGAATCAATCAAATTAAATCTAATGGCGATCAAAGCTACCCGGCAACGGCGCCAAATTTGATCTCACTCAAATTACCCTAAGGAGTGAATTACTCTCTCAAATAAAAGGTTCGGTTGCAATACTTAGGGATCGAATCCAAAGAGCTAGGGAACCAATTAAATCTAATCAGAGAATCAATTCTAGGTGAATTGTGGTTTTTATTATTTAAAGCAATGTAAATATCCTATGTGAGCAAGGTAGTTGCTCGACTAACAAGATGATTGGGTTGAAACTTTATTTGGAAAACGCTAGACTTAGGGTTTCTATTCAGGTATTCAGAGATTATAATCTTATAGATGCCTAACAGTTGCATGCATGATATATTAGAGCTCAACTATTTTATTTGACAACAAGTCAATCAGCGTTCGCAATTTTTTGGACGAGTCTATTAACTAGATCTAATGACCAGAACAAGAATGTTCGATCACCAGCAGTGTCGATCGATGATCTTAGAGAGATATCGACCGATGCACCTTTCACGATGTCGATCGATTGTCCAGTAGGGATATCGATCTACGAGCTTCCAGTTAAGCTTTACGCACGGGTTGAATGATGCTCACTAAGCTTCCTAGATCAGCAAATCACCTTACTCTAGCAATCTTATCTCAATAGATAGGTCAGGACAGTATTATTCAAGAGTGCTCAAACATACAAATTCCTAGGGTTCAATATTCTAGTTAGCAATTATAGAACAAGCATTAAGAACAACCTATTGATGAATACCACAACTTAGCAATCTATAGTTGGGGCTAATCCCTTTAACCTATTTAAACCCTAAATCTAATAATGGAACTACTCAGACATGGCTAAGCAATTCATAACACAAGCAAGGTAAGAGAACTGCATAGTATAGATAATAGAAGTAATGGAGTTCCAATCACAAATCTCTATGGATCTTCTCTCCAGTTCTCGAAATCTCTCTAAACTTTTGCTGTGAAAATAAGAATACAAAAAAAGCTCTCTTGCCTCCTAACGCCTAGGCAAGTATTTATCTATTAGGTTGAAAACTCGTCAGGGGTAATCTTGTAATTTGGTGAAGTCCTGGGCTATAAGTTGGCTGGAACCAAATCAGGCATTTCGCGTCTCGATATCGATCGATGGCGCAGGATGTGCATCAATCGATTATAGTCTTCATTTGTCGGGTCTTTCTCTTCTGTATCGATCGACAGCACATGATGTGCATCGATCGATTATTGTCTCTGGATGTCGACCTCTGGTATAGTTTGATGGTCATCTCGGAAGAAATCTCCTTTGTACTCTAAAAGGCTCCAAAATCATCACTTTACTCCAAAACACTCCTGAACCTGAAAACATACCTAATAGGCTAGAAAACATAATAATTAAAACACCAATATACCATGGGTGAAAGTGGGTCAAATCCATGGTATATCAACCAAGCATGATGGCCAACTCGCCATTTTGGCGAGTTGGATAGCCAAATCCATCTTCATCTCGTCCTCATAGCTTTTTCCTTCGCAGTCGGATCGAACTTGCTCTTGTTCCATCTCGATCGAAGTCACCATCGGAACCTTACGATGAAAACCGCAAGAACTTGTTTCCGTTTATGGAATTCGAATTGATTGTATAAAACGGCAACGGTTAACTGAACACCTTGAATTGCCTCTACTATATGAGAAATTCGAACTTTCTTCGGAATCGACATCGTTTCTTAAAAGCTCTATTTCGATAAAATCGTAAAAACCCTTAAGTCAGAAAATGGCCCGAAAGGGTCCAGAACACGGCTAAAAGCCCACTCTCGATTTTGTACGAAATCAAGCCCAATTTTTATGACGATTTATCTTTTATTATGCAGGAAAAGATAAATGTCAAGTTCGGAGGATAAATGTGAAGTTTCCAAAGATAAACATGAAGATCGGGGAGAAATAGAATATTTCCGCGAAGCGATAAAATCGACCAAGGGCAGAAAGGGAAAGAGCAAACCTTCTTTAGGAGGAATATATAAGGACGTCTAGGTTGAAGATGCAGAGGGACGATTTTTAGACTCTAGAGGACGACTTTTTACCCTAAACAACTTTAGACTCTAGAACTCTTTGCACTTAGAAACCCTAGACATTATTCTCGACATGCATGTTTCTATGACTTGCACTCATACTAGACAAACTCGCCTAGGCAGTTCGATCTCTTGTTCAAATCTTTATAATTGAACTACGTTCGACTTGATCCTCGAAAGGGGTTCGTAGGCACCTTCCATAAGGTCCAGTCCCAAATCTTCAAAACTTTTTCGTCTTTTTCGTCTATTGCTGCGAGTTGCGCCACAGGTTTTCTCTTGACATAGGTGGTACTGCTAATAAACTCAGTCTCGTTTTATTGCTTTTTTCATACGATTTCCTTTGTAATCCTGTTTCCAGACAAGCTTCTTGTATGCTTTTGCTTCTGGAACGCTCATACGCAAATTTGAAATAAAGATCTACTTTTTCCAAACTCGATTTTTTTTTTACATATTTTTCCGCATTTATTAGGTCACTTGTCGCTATTCGCGAGAATCGGACCTCTGGAAATTAGGGTTTTCGTAACTTTCCGATTTGAGCGAAATCGACGGTGGGATTTTTGGTTCCCATAAATTTTAGATTTGGTGGATGCATCTCACAAATCAGAGGAACAACATCTCTTCTTCTATTATGGTCCTTTTTATTATCCACTAGTCTTTATTATGTCTCACCATTAAAATTAAGTACACCTACATCTTAGTTTATTAATAAAATCAATAGAACCAGCTTCTATTTTCTGGCGGGAAAAATTCTGGTTACCTGATCACCGCAGTCCACGGATCAGTACATGGAACCAGCTCAGCATGGAGTTCAGGACGTTCTGAACATTTCAACCGAGGTTCATGTTTTTCACCGTACCGGACGGACTGACCGTGCAGTGTATTGGACCGTTCTGCATGCGTGCGGAAGGGAGCTTTGGCTGGAACCATGGCCGATGACCGATTTGACCGTCTTGGACTTTGTCTTCCCGCCCTGTTTTCCATTTTATGATCAAGGGTCAAGCCAGATTCGAATTCGAACTATTGGATTCCGAGTTAGTCCGTGCAACTTCATTTCTAGCTAGTTTAGACTGTACCGGCTACTGTACTGATGGGCTGATCCGACACTTCGATCAGTTCATGACTTTTAATCATCTGAATTTCTTTAAGACAAGGATATTAAGCATTCAGATGACTTAGACTCCATTTGGTCAAGATCAGTTCGTGAGTTCTTCCATCCGACCGTATGGACTGTTCGAGCAGCGTACTACCCTTGTCCCCGTGACATGCTTCAGATTAATTGAACTACGTTCGACTTGATCCTCGAAAGGGGTTCGTAGGCACCTTCCATAAGGTCCAGTCCCAAATCTTCAAAACTTTTTCGTCTTTTTCGTCTATTGCTAAGCGAGTTGCGGCCACAGGTTTTCTCTTGACATAGGTGGTACTGCTAATAAACTCAGTCTCGTTTTATTGCTTTTTTCATACGATTTCCTTTGTAATCCTGTTTCCAGACAAGCTTCTTGTATGCTTTTGCTTCTGGAACGCTCATACGCAAATTTGAAATAAAGATCTACTTTTTCCAAACTCGATTTTTTTTTTACATATTTTTCCGCATTTATTAGGTCACTTGTCGTTGGCTCTGGCAGAGAATCCGGACCTCTGGGAAATTAGGGTTTTCGTAACTTTCCTGATTTGAACGGAAATCGACGGTGGGATTTTTGGTTCCCATAAATTTTAGATTTGGTGGATGCATCTCGCCGAAATCAGAGGAACAACATCTCTTCTTCTATTATGGTCCTTTTTATTATCCACTAGTCTTTATTATGTCTCACCATTAAAATTAAGTACACCTACATCTTAGTTTATTAATAAAATCAATAGAACCAGCTTCTATTTTCTGGCGGGAAAAATTCTGGTTACCTGATCACCGCAGTCCACGGATCAGTACATGGAACCAGCTCAGCATGGAGTTCAGGACGTTCTGAACATTTCAACCGAGGTTCATGTTTTTCACCGTACCGGACGGACTGACCGTGCAGTGTATTGGACCGTTCTGCATGCGTACGGAAGGGAGCTTTGGCTGGAACCATGGCCAGATGACCGATTTGACCGTACTGGACTTTGTCTTCCCCGTCCTGTTTTCCATTTTATGATCAAGGGTCAAGCCAGATTCGAATTCGAACTATTGGATTCCGAGTTAGTCCGTGCAACTTCATTTCTAGCTAGTTTAGATCAGCACGCCTCAGATCGATGGGCTGATCCGACACTTCGATCAGTTCATGACTTTTAATCATCTGAATTTCTTTAAGACAAGGATATTAAGCATTCAGATGACTTAGACTCCATTTGGTCAAGATCAGTTCGTGAGTTCTTCCATCCGACCGTATGGACTGTTCCGAACGCGTACTACCCTTGTCCCCAGGACATGCTTCAGTATTAATTGAACCTGGACAGTGGAATTTGAAGGGTTCAACTGCAGTCAAACTCTATTTTTGTGCCTTGGCCAGATCTGGTCAAGTTTGCATTTCCTATGTTTAGTTTTCACACATTTTTCTTTATTTCTTTCGACTAGAAGTACTATAAAATGTAATCTCTACTTCTGAATAATGATAATCGATTTTGGCTTTGCTTTTCTTGAGTTTGAAACTCTTTGTTCTTTGTAGAAGTCTCTTTGTTTCTTGGTGAGTCATATCCAAGTAAACACTTTCTTAAATCGTGGGACTTGTGAGTCATATCAAGCAACGACAAGATATCCTTCATTTAGTGAACTTGTGAGTCATATCAAGCACCACTTGAAGTCGGGAATATCGGAGGCCTTCCGCAACCTTCGTGCGACCCTTTAATCCATAGTTCTCCTTCCGGAGTTCATATCCATTCAGATCCGGCCGAGCGATCCTAATTTAGGGTTCATCAAATGGTATCAGAGCCACTCAATCGGTATCTTCTATTTCATTCCATCTTCTCATCTTCCATTTCTTCATAAACACTTCTTCTTCTACCTTTCTTGAATCTGGGCCCCTCGTTACCATCCACCATTTAAAAAAAAAAAAAGATTCAAAGTTTGTTTGTGGATTGGTGGTGGAAGAGAAAGCCTTCTGGCCGAGGAGAAATCCGGCCTTTGAGGTGGTTAAAATGGATTCCAAATCATAAATTTCTTATCTTTCTATCTTAAAATTCCCTTGTGTTTGCTTGTATTGTCCATTGGGTTGCTTGGCTAGTTCTCTTAGAACCTTGAGTGGAAGCTTGTGTGTGTTCACTAAAATCTGAGGGAAACACGTGTGTGGGTGAGGATCAAACACTTGAGAGTGTGATATTTTTTATCTAACTTTTGTGTTGAGATTTTTAGGTTAAAATGTTTGGTCTCCAAAGGAAAAGTAGCAAGTAGAACTCCCCACGACCATTTGTCTCTCAAACTCCATTTAAATATTCTTTGAATAATTTTGATGAGTTTGTTAGTGTACAGGAACGGCCAGTTATAAGGAGGAAAACGACCAGAGATGTGGCTGATCTAAAGAGGCGATCATTTCAGTTTGATGTCCAAGAGGTCTGTGACAACTTTGAGAAGGGAATGATGAAAGCCCTCAAGGACGTCAACCAGATCCATAAGAAGAGCACCACCAGATGTTCACCTGTAGCTGAATCATCTCTATTCATCACTGAGAAATCCAAAGGTAAATCTGAAACCCATGTTGAGGAGTTTAAAAAAAAGTTTAGATTCTTTACCTACTTTTGATGAATATGAAGAAGAGCTTACTGAAAGCTTGATGATTTGTGAGAAAAATTGTGATATTCCTTCTCTTGAACCTGAGTTTATTCTTGATAATGAGCAGACTATTGTAGAACTAACCGTTTTGCAACCAGAGCATCCGAGTAGTCTTGTTTTGTATCCACAGGTTTTTGAGGAAGAGCCACTGGACTATCCACATCAAGGGCCACGTCTTGACTCTAGAGAACCCTTGGATGAAGATCTAGGTCCTATCTTTGATGAGGAGGACGACCTGGTCCAGTCTTTGATGAAGAAGCAACAAGCATCACATCCATCGCTATGGAGAGTCATCTATGCTTTGATCCCGGAACATCTCCTGCCCCTTTGTCTCCTGATCTTCAAAAGCACTGTGAGAACTCTGATTTGTTTAATTCTCTGTCTGACATGTTTGTCAAGATCAGTTCTCATGATGTGACTCGTTTTGGTCTTAACAAGATGAAAGAATTTTGTGTTTCAAAATCTGTTTTTGAAAACATGATTAATTCTTTAAAAAATTTTAAACCTGATGAACTTCTTGATCAACCCCGTTTTCAAAATGTCAATAGCATCACTTCTGGAATTATTTTGAGCTTTGATCAGTTCTTGGAACATAACAAAGGTTTTCATCCTCTTGAAAAGTCATTTGATCTTGATTTGCAACAAACTGATTTTTGTGCTAGAAAATCTTTTGATTCGTTTGTTTTCAAAGGAAATGGCTTTGATCTGAGTTCTTCTAAACATGCACTGATCACTGATGATTTGTTTGCATCCTCTTATGCCTTGGACGGAATTTTGATTAAGAAGTTGCTGGAACAGAAATCGCTTGAAACTGAAACTGATTTTTGTGATCTTGATTTTTGTGATTCTATTTTGCAGCCTGATCTTGTGTGTTCTAAAACTGATAAAACTTGGCATTTTCTGAGATCATTTTGTGATAATTGTGTTGTTTTGAGCATTGATGATATCTTGGTTTACAACACTTTGTTTGGAAAATGCCTTGAATCTTTGATAAATGTTTCTCAATCTGAACTTGCGCTTTTGTGTTCAGATGTTGAGTAGGATATACACGTTTTTAAAATGAATAATATTGTTGCATATCTTGATAAAATTCTGGTCTGTAATGTCTACTTTGATGAGCATCTTGAAAGGCTGAAATGTGTGCTACTTGTTCTTGGAAAAGAGATCTTGATTTTTGAATTGAACAAGTACTTGTCTTGCACATATGACTCTGGTTTTTTAGTTTCTATTTTAATTATCCAGGAAAAACAGGTTCAGCCTCAGAAAAGTGAAAGCATTGGCCGTGCCCAACAGCCTGAGATTTGGAGATGCATTGTTGTCCAAACCGACTACCTTGGAGATGCCAGCAACAGAGGTTCAGTCCAAGGAGAATATCTCAACAATCAGAAGGTCTTTTGTCATGAATCCAATTTCCCTGGAAGCCCAACTCACCAAGGATTCACTGCGGCTTAGAATCACATGAAAATCTTCACTGAGGAAGGAGTTATGAATTTTCCAGACCGGAGGTTCTCCAGTCCATCTATCCGCGAGTACCAGACTTCTAAAGGAGATTCAGGCCCAAGAAAGAAGCAGCCTGAGCCAAAGCCGATCATAGGATTCAAGATGAATCTCTAATATTTCCAAAAAGACCAAAACCAGGAGAAATGGCCATGGAATTATGAAGTTATGATCCATCCACCAAAACCGGCCTGACCAAAGACAGCACAGTTTTCATCACTTAGCCAAGCACCCGGAGGTAATTCTAAAACTTCTAAATTTATTTGTGCTGAAGAATCTGTTAAGTTTCATAGCAGGAATCAGGTTACCTTTGACGTGTCCATGGAGCTTGAGTGTTTTCTTCCTTCTTTTCATTTTGGTGAATTGAAAGAAAACCCAACAAAAGAGGCGGCAAAGAGTTCACCACAAGAAAAACAGTTGGAGCTGGTGATCCTCAATGAACCAAAGATGATTCCTCAGTCAAACTCCTGTCAAAACCAAAAGCACTGTAAGGATCATGGGTTGATTGTCTCTGTTCTTCATGAGAACGTTTTTAATTCGAGAGTTTCTAAGCGAAAACACATCTTTACTTGGTTGAAAAACGTTTTGCTTAAACCTTTTCATGAATTGTTTTCATTAAGCTGTACTTTGAAAGGGATTTGGTGTAGGAAAGAGCATGAACCGAAATTGCTTTAGTCAAAGAAACCTTTTGATTTCGTTCATGATGAGGATTTTTCACATTTGGCACTGTCTTATTCTTTTCCTAACAGTTTCACACCTTGGCCTGATTTTGAAATTAATGAACCAACTTTGGAGCTTAATTGAATTGCTTGATGCTTGCCCACGTGCTTGATGATTATCCTAAGAGTTTGGATCCTGATTTTGATGTCTTAAGGATAGAGAAACCCTTTGATTATTTGTTTCGCAGATTTGATGTGGTTTCTCTAGTTGTTTTGAATGAACAGGATAAGCATGATCAGTTTCCAAGCAGAGCAAGCACTGGAGAACGCCTAAGTACTTGTGTTCGTGGAACATGGAATCGGACATACTTGAGGGAAACAAGTTCAAACCTCCAATGAAGTTTCTGTCCAAACTTTTCATTCACTGAATTTCCCTTGAAATTTAATTCCTTTGTATCTGATTTATTCCCTTTTGATACATGTACAATAGATTTGAGGACAAATCCTTTTGAAGAGGGAGGGAATGATGCACCACAGTCCACGGATCAGTACATGGAACCAGCTCAGCATGGAGTTAGGACGTTCTGAACATTTCAACCGAGGTTCTTGTTTCTCACCGTACCGGACAGACTGACCGTGCAGTGTACTGGACCGTCCTTCATGCGTCCGGAAGGGAGCTTTGGCTGGAACCATGACCAGATGACCGATTTTACCGTACTGGACTTGTCTTCTCCATCATGTTTTTCATTTTATGATCAACGGTCAAGCCAGATTCGAATTCGAACGAGTGGATTCCGAGTTAGTCTGTGCCACTTCATTTCTGGCTAGTTTGGACCGTACCGGCAACTGTACTGATGGACTGATCCGACACTTCGATCAGTTCATGACTTTTGATCATCTGAATTTCTCTAAGACAAGGATATTGAAGCATTCAGATGACTTAGACTCCATTTGGCCAAGATCAGTTCGTGATTTCTTTCATCCGACCGTATGGACTGTCCCGAACGCGTACTGCCCTTGTCCACAGGACACGCTTCAGTATTCATTGAACTTGGACAGTGGAATTTGAGGGTTCATGCAGTCTAACTCTATTTTCGTGCCTTGACCAGATCTGGTCAAGTTTGCATTTCCTATGTTTAGTTTTCACACATTTGCCTTTATTTCTTTTGACTAGAAGTACTATAAAATGTAATTTCTACTTCTGAATAATGATAATCGATTTTGGCTTTGCTTTTCTTGAGTTTGAAACTCTTTGTTTTTTGTAGAACTCTCTTTGTTTCTTGGTGAGTCATATCCAAGTAAACACTTTCTCAAATCGTTGGACTTGTGAGTCATATCAAGCAACGACAAGAGATCCTTCATTTGGTGGACTTGTGAGTCATATCAAGCACCACTTGAAGTCGAGAATATCGAAGGTCTTCCGCAACCTTCGTGCGACCCTTCAATCCATTGTTCTCCTTCCAGAGTTCATATCCATTCAGATCCGGTCGAGTGATCCTAATTTAGGGTTCATCATTACCAGACCAAGTTTAACATTTCAACTGTTTTACCAATCACAAATATTTACTCCTGCAGCTTTTAGGGTCTACTCTCGTACGTGAGGCGAAACACCGAAAACTGGGACGATAAGTTTTTGGATCGTTTTTAAAAAGTCAAAAATTTAAGTTATGTGGATCAAAGGTGCAAAGTTTATGGGTCAAAAGGCTAAAAATGTCATTGATTATTTCTCTCTCCACTAGATATGCAAGTAGCAAATATAAACTTAGGCCGATCCACTTCAACAATTATAAACTTCTCGCGACCTTCGCTAAAAATGGACTCCATTTAAAATAGGATATTTAGTTTTTATATTTACACCAATTTATCATGTATATTTTTATTTGATATTATAGTTTACTTTAGAAATATATAAAATTTATATTTTTTATGTATAATATAAATATAAACATGCTTTCTTCCACTTAGTCATCATATTATCATTTAATTACATGTAATTTTTCTCTTACCCATTTTACTCAATCTAAAATAGTTAAATTTATAAAATAAATTTAATGAATTAAAGATAGATGACCAAAAAATGAATCAAAGTTATATGATTTTCTAAAGTAATTGTATAAGTAGAAAAATAAATAACTGGTTAATCATTTTTATATGCAATTGTAATAAATCCATAGTGTTATGTAGTAATTTTTATATGCAACTCATAATATATCAACTAAGTTATATTGTTCAATTTCATATCAGTATTTTAGCTATATATATCTTATTATTTGATATTATGTTTTATTTTCTCTAGAATTTGCTATTTTCCTCGAGTAAAATTTTAAATATTTAAAATTGATAGATTAATTAATTTTAAGTATTGTTGACAAAAAAATTAATTTTAAGATTAAATTATTACTATTATTATATATCATCCAAAACTAAATATATATATTTAACATTGAAGCTCAAGATAATTATATATATATATGTGTGTGTGTGTTTAAATTAATTTTCTATTATATTTTGAATAAAGATTTATATTATTGCATTTTTATTTTCAAAATAACTACTTTTAGTTATAAAAGTAAATAATAATCGACATTAATATAAAAATTATCTTAAATTAATATAGTATTTTGGATTAATTTTTAACTTGTTATTAATACTAAAACATTTATGTTGGACTGTTTAGGCCATTTTTATATTATTTGATTTATTTTCGTTAGCTCGATTTGCATGATTTGCAACATTTGATATCTTTTGTTATATCCTCTGTTCAAAAACGTGCTCGCTTAGGCGCTGTTCGGAGGTTGACCACGGTGAATTAAACCAAATCGATGAATTCAGGCATTGATCTACGCTGGCCCGCGTATGACTGTCTAATTTCCGCGTTGATTCCTAATTTGCGCCTAATTCTCGCGTTGACAGTCTAAATTTTTTTTTCTCGTAAAGTTGAATTACGATTGATTATTTTTTACTCGTTATTAACAGATTTTGTGTAATTTTTCATTACTAAATAATTAAAATTAGTTATCGAACCCAAAACAAATACATACATACTGTATTCGGGGATTTTTTCGTCACACACACCCTAATCTAAATGTTCGACAAATCAAAAGAAGATTGTTTAAAATTATCTAAAAAATTATATAATTATGTCTAAGAACTTAACTTATGTCACCATGTTTAAAATTAACTAAACATATTAGAAATATATTAAATTGTATTTAAAATTAAACCGTACGTAATCCTTGAGTACTTCCTGATTTTTCGGTAATTCATTATACATGGACTTGCCGTTCGACTAGTGCCTAGCGTAATTCCGAATAGGAATTATATCCGACGATAAGTTTTCTGCATTTATTTATTTTTGATAAATGGAAATATATTGTGAACAAATAAAATTTGAAAAGGCTGAAAAACGACACGGGGTACGAAAAATGAACAAAGAGTCGTCGGGTCAAATCAGTTGACATAAATAAATGACATAGTGAGGGTAAAGTGGGGCCAGTAGGTGGATCCCTACGTTGTCATCTCAACCAAAAAGGTAGGGACAACTTCGTAAATGCCCGCCGTATTATTAATTTTTAAATTTAAATTAATCATTTGATCTAAAAAACATTTTTCTCTTTTGCTTATGGCACAGCTTGTCGGTATGCGTGCAAACTCCTCTCCCTGTCTCTTACTGTTCGATGTTCAGACCAGCCACTCACACTCTCTCTCTCTCTCTAGTTTGTTCTTCTTTGACTGAAACTTTTTGGGTCTACTTTGCTCTTCATCTTTGTGTGGTTCTTTAGGATTTGCTTTCTCCTACTGTGTAACTCACAATGATTCAACTTGGGTTTCTTTTTCTCCGGCGAATCCTGAGACAGTATTTTTCAGTGATTGTGTTATTTTCTTGAAAGAAGTTGTAATTTTCTAAGATCTTCGGTTACACTTTTTTACTTGTCTGAAAACACTATTTTTTTCTTTTGTGTCTCTGCTTCTTGTTCAAACTTTGTGTTCCACTTGTCTGTGGACTTTCACTAGAAGACACGACCTTAGAATCTTCTTTTTGCTGTCTGAGAAAACAAAAGCGACAAGCACTTTCACTTACGTTACGCTTAAGAAGCGACGGATTTTCCGAAGAAGCTAAAGAAAAAAGAAAAGAAGAAGCCAAAAGGAAAGTGAGAAAGAGAGAGAAGCTCGCATCCAAGTCAGAAAGTGGAGGACTTTAATATATTTTTTTAAAAAATGGCGATGGCGGTGGCGAATCAACATGAAAGTGGTGGTGACAATATAAATAGGCATTTGGATAGCAACGGGAAGTATGTAAGGTACACGACGGAGCAAGTGGAGGCACTGGAGCGTGCTTACTCAGAAAGTCCTAAACCCACCTCTCTCCGCCGTCAACAGCTGATCAGAGAATGCCCCATTCTGGCCCATATTGAACCCAAGCAGATCAAAGTCTGGTTCCAGAACCGAAGGTAATATTACAAAAAAAGAAAGATTGCAAGTTTGGTTGGATTTCGATTGCATGTATTAATGAGTTTCTAGCATTTTCGCTAAAGTTAAGAGTCTTTTGATGTTTCTGTTGCGTATATTACTTCTGGTGATATCATGTTATGGAAGATACCTATAGAAGGTTGTGGATTCGATTCTCCTTTAAACGGTCTTAAGATTATTGATTTGTAGGATTCTCTTTATTAGTTGTTACTGTTGACTTACTTTGCCTTCTAGAGAGGAAAATGTATTTGTGTAGTGATTGGATTTTGTTACGTTTCAGGTGTCGAGATAAACAGAGGAAAGAGGCTTCGAGGCTGCAGAGCGTAAACCAGAAGCTTTCGGCTATGAATAAGCTGCTGATGGAGGAGAATGATAGGCTTCAAAAACAGGTTTCTCATCTTGTCAGTGAAAACGGATATATGAAGCAGCAGCTCACCACAGTGGTATGCAACCACCAAAGAGAGATTAAATCTTTGATGCATCTGGTGTTTGCAAAATTCTTCTGATGTTATTCAGTGTTTTGCGAATTTTTAGGGGACTGATGCTAGCTGTGAATCAGTGGATCCAACTCCTCAGCATTCTATTAGAGATGCAAATAGTCATGCAGGGTAATCAAGAAAATGAGCTGATACTAACTTTGTTCCGATCCTTCTTGTGTGTGTGTGGATGTAACCCAACTTATTGTTATTTTGGCAGATTGCTTGCGATTGCAGAGGAGACCTTGGCAGAGTTCCTTTCAAAGGCTACAGGAACTGCTGTTGATTGGGTCCAGATGCCTGGGATGAAGGTAAAATAAATACATGTGCACGTTTTAGCTGTTACTTATTGTGTGACATGTCTTTGAGAGGTGAATGCTTTCATTCTTCTGTTTCAGCCTGGTCCGGATTCGGTTGGCATTTTTGCCATTTCGCAAAGATGCAATGGCGTGGCAGCTCGAGCCTGTGGTCTTGTTAGTTTAGAACCTATGAAGGTTAAGGAGTTCTCTATCTTCCACAGGCTCAAAAATTGTAGTTCCAATCTTTTTATTTAATTCCAATTTTATTTGCAGATTGTTGAGATCCTCAAAGATCGACCATCTTGGTTCCGCGACTGCCGGAGCCTTGAAGTTTTCACAATGTTCCCTGCTGGTAATGGTGGAACGATTGAGCTCATATACATGCAGGTGAATCTTGTCTTTCTTTTCATTTATTTTTTCTGTTTTAACAAATTACATTTGAGTAATGCTAATTTTATCAGACATATACACCGACCACTCTGGCTCCTGCTCGCGACTTCTGGACCCTGAGATACACTACAAGCCTTGACAACGGCAGTTTTGTGGTATACATATCTCACAAAGTCCTCATGGGATATAT
This sequence comes from Brassica carinata, assembly GCA_016771965.1. Classification (NCBI taxonomy): domain Eukaryota; kingdom Viridiplantae; phylum Streptophyta; class Magnoliopsida; order Brassicales; family Brassicaceae; genus Brassica; species Brassica carinata. The sequence goes on along the minus strand of CM028687.1, from coordinate 10,592,357 downwards.
ATCTGTCTGAATGTTGATGAAAATTAATAAAATGATATTCTCTCTGTGTGGTTTTTTAATAAGGTTTGTGAGAGGTCTCTCTCTGGTTCAGGAACTGGTCCTAATACTTCTTCAGCTGCCCAGTTTGTGAGAGCAGAGATGCTTCCTAGTGGCTATTTAATAAGGCCTTGTGATGGTGGTGGTTCCATAATTCACATCGTCGATCACATTAATCTTGAGGTACGGAAGATATTAGCTAAATCATTATCCCTTTGTACATATTCCTCAACATCCACTGAAAAGAATTGATTCTAATTTACTGTTCTTGCAGGGTTGGAGTGTCCCAGACGTGCTGCGTCCCCTTTATGAATCTTCCAAGGTAGTTGCACAGAGAATGACAATCGCTGTAAGTATATATCACTCAAGCTCCCTTAAGACTGTTCTTGTTCTGTCAAATAAGTATTGGTTTTTGTTTCTTGTTTTAGGCGTTGAGATATATCAGGCAAGTAGCGCACGAGACAAACGGGGAAGTGGTATACGGATTAGGAAGACAGCCTGCGGTTTTGAGAACTTTTAGCCAAAGATTAAGCAGGTTGGATTTTACAAGCATTTATGAAAATAATCGTATTCCCTTTTTTAGCTCTTTTGATTTGAATTGTTTTCTGTTCTCTTCCTTTTCCACTTACAGAGGTTTCAGTGATGCGGTTAATGGGTTTAATGATGATGGGTGGTCCATAATGCATTGTAGTGGAGCAGAAGACATAATTGTTGCTGTTAACTACTCTATGAAGCACTTGAGTAGCATTTCTGATTCCCTCTCTTTTATAGGAGGTGTGCTCTGTGCAAAGGCTTCAATGCTTATTCAAGTAAGTTCTAATACTTTGCTCCTCAATCTCTGTTACTGATTTGGTAAGTTTTTCTACACACACTTACCTTTTTTTTCTTCGTGGAAAATTTCTCTCTTTTGGTGTACATTACACTAGAATGTTTCTCCTGCGATTCTCATTCGATTTCTAAGGGAGCATCGGTCTGAGTGGGCTGATTTCAATGTTGATGCATATTCTGCCGCTACACTGAAGGCTGGTGCCTTTGCTTATTCAGGAATGAGGCCTACAAGGTTCTCCGGTAGCCAGATCATAATGCCATTAGGGCATACAGTCGAAAATGAAGAGGTAGAGAGTCTCTTACTTGCATTGAGATGTTGATATCTATATCAGCATCATCCTTAATGTTATTTTGGTTTTATGCTTCAGATGCTAGAAGTTGTTAGATTGGAAGGGCATTCTCTTGTCCAAGAAGACACATTTTTGTCTCGGGATGTACATCTTCTACAGGTATTCTTCCTAACATCTTGTATACTTGAGTTTTAGAAAACACAACTTAGTAGCTAAGTGACTCGCCGATGCATAGCAGATGTGTACTGGGATTGATGAGGATGCTGTAGGAGCTTGTTCAGAGCTTGTATTTGCTCCAATCAATGAGATGTTTCCTGATGATGCTCCCCTCGTTCCTTCTGGTTTCCGAGTCATACCTGTAGATGCTAAAACGGTATTACTGCTTCCTTTTCTATGACCGGTTGGTTTCTGTTCTCTCAAAGACATTTTTTGCCTTGATATACAGGGAGATGCTCAGGACTTGCTGACTGTTAACTACTCTATGAAGCACTTGAGTAGCATTTCTGATTCCCTCTCTTTTATAGGAGGTGTGCTCTGTGCAAAGGCTTCAATGCTTATTCAAGTAAGTTCTAATACTTTGCTCCTCAATCTCTGTTACTGATTTGGTAAGTTTTTCTACACACACTTACCTTTTTTTTCTTCGTGGAAAATTTCTCTCTTTTGGTGTACATTACACTAGAATGTTTCTCCTGCGATTCTCATTCGATTTCTAAGGGAGCATCGGTCTGAGTGGGCTGATTTCAATGTTGATGCATATTCTGCCGCTACACTGAAGGCTGGTGCCTTTGCTTATTCAGGAATGAGGCCTACAAGGTTCTCCGGTAGCCAGATCATAATGCCATTAGGGCATACAGTCGAAAATGAAGAGGTAGAGAGTCTCTCTTACTTGCATTGAGATGTTGATATCTATATCAGCATCATCCTTAATGTTATTTTGGTTTTATGCTTCAGATGCTAGAAGTTGTTAGATTGGAAGGGCATTCTCTTGTCCAAGAAGACACATTTTTGTCTCGGGATGTACATCTTCTACAGGTATTCTTCCTAACATCTTGTATACTTGAGTTTTAGAAAACACAACTTAGTAGCTAAGTGACTCGCCGATGCATAGCAGATGTGTACTGGGATTGATGAGGATGCTGTAGGAGCTTGTTCAGAGCTTGTATTTGCTCCAATCAATGAGATGTTTCCTGATGATGCTCCCCTCGTTCCTTCTGGTTTCCGAGTCATACCTGTAGATGCTAAAACGGTATTACTGCTTCCTTTTCTATGACCGGTTGGTTTCTGTTCTCTCAAAGACATTTTTTTGCCTTGATATACAGGGAGATGCTCAGGACTTGCTGACTGCTAACCACCGGACATCAGACATATCAACAACACCAGAGACTGGTTCTAACCCGAGCTCACGGTGCATACTCACGATTGCTTTTCAGTTCCCCTTTGAGAATAACTTGCAAGAGAATGTTGCCAATATGGCTTGCCAGTATGTGCGGAGCGTGATTTCCTCCGTCCAACGGGTTGCAATGGCTGTCTCACCGTCGGAGTTAAACCCGTTTTCTGTTTCCAAGTTTTGTCCGGGGTCCGCTGAAGCAGTTACTCTTGCTTTGTGGATCTGCCAAAGTTACAAGTGAGAGTTCCTCCTCCTTTTTTTTTAATAGCTCTCATCTTATATCTTCTGCTTACTTGGAACTTGTTAACGCTGAACACAGTCAACACTTGGGCTCTGATTTGCTGAGGACAAACTCACTTGGTGGCAGTTCGTTATTACAACAACTATGGGATCACCAAGATGCTATATTGTGTTGCTCTTTGAAGGTGATTGATTGTTAATAGAATTTCGGTTTAATTGTCCATCCATATACGGAGGTTTTAGACATAAACCCGTTTAACATCTGGGCTCAATGGCATATTGGCATTGCAGCCGCAGCCAGTGTTCATGTTTGCAAACCAGGCAGGTCTAGACATGTTAGAGACAACGCTTGTTGGGTTACAAGACATCACATTGGAGAAGATATTTGACGAGTCAGGTCGTAAAGCCCTCTGCCCAGATTTTGCCAAGCTAATGCAACAGGTAAAAAAAAAACATAAACTTCATTCAGTTGTTTGTTTGTTTGTTTGTTATTTATCTGATATAAGAAGCATGTCTGTCTGTGTGTGGGTTTATTATTATTATTGTTGCAGGGCTTTGCGTGCTTACCATCTGGAATGTGTGTGTCGACAATGGGGCGACATGTTTCGTACGAGCAAGCTGTTTCATGGAAAGTGTTGGCTGACTCTGAAGACAATAACAACAGTAGTATTCATTGTCTTGCTTTCATGTTTGCGAACTGGTCGTTCCTGTGATCTCTGATCCGCTTGTTCTAAGGGGAGTCTCCTTTACTCATTTTTGTGGTTAGGTGTTTTTTGTGTTTTTATTTTGTAATTTTTTTGTTATTATTTATTAGCTTTCGGAAGTATTGCCCGTCTAACACTTGCTTCATGTTATTTCTTTAACTGAAACTGAGTAGCTTATAATTTACCAGTATACTATTCTCAAGCTTATATATGATACGTTTTTGAATAAGTGTCACTCTAACATTTATTTTCTTGAACTCAATCTAACATTACTTTTAAAAATACATTTTCGAAATGTTTGTCTTTCATGAAGCATGCGGTTATTTGCAGTGCGTATAGTTGCAAGGTATTCGAGGTGAAAATATACAGGTGGCTGAAGATTAAGTTCCAAGGGAATCCCTTGAAGCTAGGTCTGAGAATTTGAGTTATTACATGCGGGTTCGGCCCATTTGATTCACCTTATGGTGAGTACGAGTCGACCGATTTGAAAATTTTGAATTGCGGATGCGAGTTGAGTTTATTTTAAATGAAGCCTGCTGATCAGCCGAATTTAAATTGCAAGTCCTTACCAATTCGTAATTTTCTTTGTGTAAAAATAAAAATATATATTACAAAGACTTACATAATTTAAATTATAAATATGTTTTTGCATATTTTGGAGAGACATGTGTTGGATATAAGATTTTTTGTTTGCGGTTACGCATGTCAGATTTTTGAATTAAAAAAATAATTTGACCCGCGGTGGACAGATCGGACGAGGCATGTTTGACCAACTTTCCAACCCTACTTGAAGGGATAGAGAATGATCTACAACCATGTAAACAAATCAATTCCATCTAAAACTCACATTTCTTTTGGATTTGTTAGAGTGAAATAAATCATGGTTTTTCATGATTCTGGAAAAACAGAAAGTAGTGCAGTAAAGGCAGAAGTGCAACATATTAGTCTAGAAATCCTAGTAGTGCAGTAAAGGCAGAAGTGCAACATATTAGTCTAGAAATCCTAGTTTTAGTTGTCTGCTTCTATAGTCAAAATGAACAATAGTTGATCCCTAATTTTTTAGGGTTTAAGAATTCTTTATAGACCACTGTATTTGAAATATAGGTGAAATCATTTCATATCCTAAAATATAGAAAGATACTCCTTTAGTATAAGTTTTCTGTTTTACCCGGAAGAATGAGGAAAATGTGATTCAGAACCTGGAAGTCATTTAAGCAAGAGAAGAAGACCGTCATCCTGCTCTAAACAAGATGAATAACTTCATGGATTAATTACCCCCAATAGTTTGCCCATTATCTTTCAATTTCATGAGTGAAGCCAGGATATAACTTGTGCACGGCCGACCAAATCATACCTTTGCAGCTTGTTCGTGGGTGATGGGAGCATGACGTTGCGTCTTAGAGGTTTCCCGGATTACCTTAGTCTGAACCATAAGGATGCCAATTAGGATTATGACCATAGGTCAGCCCATACTAAATTTGAACTTGTAAGATATGGCTAGACACAAAATTTAAGGAGTCCAAATGGACCAAAACTATTTTAGCCTAGATTTAAATTGATCAATCACATCTTGACTGTGCCATCTAATAAACTTTCACTACAAGAAAACACATGATTAACAACGACGTATTTCGTAGTTAAATCGTCGTAAAAGGAGCTTTACGACAAATTAACCACGAAACATATTTCGTCGTTAAACATTCATCGTAACGCATATTTCCTCGCCATTTCGTCGTAAAGGTACGAGGAAACATTTCGTCGTAAAGGTAAATATTTCGTCGTAAAAGTTACGTAAGGTTTCCACATAAAGAAGACGCTAACTTTCCTCGTAAGGCACACGTAAAACATTCCTCATAAAGTTCACGTAAACCTTTTCACGTAAAGTACACGTAAATATTTCTTCGTAAAAAACACGTCTAACAATTCCTCGTAAACTACAAGTAAACATTCCTCGTTAAGTGTTTTTGGAATTCCTCGTTAAGAAGTCGTAATTTAGCTACAAATTTTGCTTCGATTCTTTATTTTCTACAATTAAAAAATATAACCAAATTTATTTTAAAATTATTTCAAATTATTAAAAATTTAAATAATAAATAAATACTAAAATATTTTATAAATATTTAAGTTTCAAATTTATGATACAATAAAATGAAAAAAAAGAACTAAGGGCTGTTCTGCATCTCCCATAAGAGGTCTTGACTCCTCCTCTCTACTTCTTCCTCATCCTCATGTGTGTGGGATGGCTCTGGAATGGGATTTTGGTCATCGCATCTCTGCCAACATGGTCTCCAATTGTGATTTTCCAGCCGCTAGAACGTCCAGAAAGCCCTCTACTCCACCCATACGAGCTGTCAACGCAGACTGCTTCGACTCCAACTCGGAACGCATCTGAGTGACTTCATCATCCCGTCTCGGACTATAAGACGATGTCGCTCTTGGGACATCGTTGAGGGAGTCAATCTCCAACGTACGTCCTTTTTCTTAGGGACAACCTTTAAAAAAAAATTAATGTTAGTGAAAAAATAGATTAAATGAATAATATATATAATAATTTTTTAAAAAAATTTTACCTCCTCGTAAATCTGATCCACTTCAAGTGTGGATAACGTGACGGGTATTCCATCGAGGGACTGCTGGGTCAGCTGGGTTTGGCGGTCTTCAATCAGAGCAACCACCTCGTTGTAGATTTGCTCGGACCTAAGATCTACAAATTGCCGCGACTTGTTCTTGTGGGTTCTCTCATAAAGATCCTTAAGAGACGGGAGAACTTCTGTCTCTTTGGCCTAAAAAACATTTAAGAAAGTTAAAATATATTAAAAAAAAAAAATTAAAATATTTACCATCTCTAAACTGACACCGGCGTGGGGTTTTTGACCCAAAGAGTGAAGCATCGGCTCGTTGCCATGCTCATCTTTTGTCAAATGGGAGGCGGAACAACTTTCAGAGACTTTAATAGACGATGGCAGGTTCCAATAACGGATGAGGCCATCCCACACGTCCTTGGTTAAAATAGTCATATAATCTTTTTTTTTTGTTTTTGTGAAAATGATATTAAATAATCAGTTTATGTTGTTTAAACTTATTTTTAATCATTCGATAAAATATAATTATAGTTAAATTGTTATTGAATAATGATATCTATATTATTTCATTTTTTCAATTTATATTGTAAAGTATATCTTAAATTTTTTTATATATATTTCTATTTATGTTAATAAAAAATAAAAAGAATAAATTATATATATATATATATAATCTATATATTATATATATATATATATATTTACCTTTTTATTATTTATGTTTTTTGTCAAAACGAAATTTAAGTTAAAAAACCTATTAAAGTTTTAATAAAAATGAAATAAAAGTAAAATGTATTAAAGTTATTATATCTAAATTAAATATATTATTATTTTTAGAAGAAGATTTCAAAAAAAAAAATTGTCAATTTTTTGTGAAGCTACGTTAAAAGTTTACATCTTTTCACTTTTTATTTATGGTTTTTTGAGAAAAATTTAGAAAAGATAACTAAAATATCTTTATATATAAAATATATATACTTTTCTATTTATGTTCTTTTGCAAAAACTAAAATTAAGAATTTATAAAAGATTTATTATATTCAAATAAATCTTCAAATAACAATAAATATATTAAATTTAATATATTCAAATAAAAAATTTGATTATCTTTTAAAAGAAGATTTTAAAGAATTTATATTTACAATTTTTGTGATTCTACGTTATATATATATATATATATATTAAAAGCTTCTATATTTTCCTTTTTAGTTATATTGTTTAGAAAATAATTAAAGTTTGTTTTTATTACAATATTATATGTTAATATTTTATAAATATTTCCTTTTTTAATTTATTTTTTTTCAAAAAAGAAAATTAAATTAAAAAGTTAACTAAAGTCTTATTATGAAAAATGGAAATACATTATTAATTCCAGTCATATATAATATTTTTAATTCATTAGGGATGTCTATGTAATCAACCACCGTGAAAGTTAACATTAGCGCGCCACGTAGTAAACTACGGAGAAAACTACGGAGAAAACTGAATTCTCAAATAATATTATAGAAATTATTGGTCTAGAAACCCTAATAATGGATGTATGATTTTATAGTTAAAGTGTAGAATAAACGATCCCTCTCATCTAATGTTTAGGAGTTTTTGTAATAAGTTTACTAGGTGATTTTCCCGTACTCGTGCACATATATAAATATTTTTTAAAAATATACATTATAATAGCTGATTATTTTTTTACTTTTAATTGAAATAATTATATGTATAATTTATATTAATAATATTATAGTTTTGAATTAGACATATGATTTTGTATATGTAACATCTAGTCGGTTTAGTTATCCCTTGAATATATTAGATTGCATTTCCTTTTTGAATTTAACCATAATATTTTGTTTCTCTAAATCTATTAATATTTGATATTTTTTATTTGACATTTAGGTTGGTTTTCTCCTAAATATATAATTATATTTTAGTTGATTTTTATAACATATTTTTTTGAGAATCAAACATATAAAATAAACTAATTTTTTCATTGATTAAGTATTACAGAAAATAATATAAAGATAAAACTTTGTATCTCATGCATATATATTTTACAAAACATATAACTTGTTAAAATTAATTAATATTTTATTTTTCTTTAAATATACTTTGAGGTATTCATGATTTATATGTATAAATTTAATAAAACATTACTATAAAATAATATGTTTTTATTTTATTATTTTTATTAATATCATGATAATTTTTGTTAATTTACGTTTTTAATGAAATTAAATTATATATAAAATTATTAAAAATTTCATCTTTAAAAATTATAAATTTTCCTTTTTAAAAAAGGAAATTAATTAAGTCTACAAAACTACCAAATAAAAGGAAAATAAATTTAATAATGATAATTAATATTATATTTTAAATTTATTAAGTGTAACTCCGTAATCAACCATCGTGAGAATTAATGTGAGCGCGACATGTAAAAAACTGACTTCTCAAATAATATTATAGAGATGTAGTCGAAATTTAGATTAGATCCTTCCAATATCATAATTTATGGAAATATCTTCATTTAATAAATAATTTTTATTTTACCCAAAAGCCAAAGAAAAATGTAATCTGAACACAGAAATCATTTAAGCAAGAGAAAAAGATTAATGTTCTAAGGAAGAGAATTAATTATCTCCAACATGTATATAGATACAATTTCTAAAGAACCTGCAACTAATAAGATTTAACATATAAATTCCATTAAAAAAAAATCTGCATTTGATAAATTAGATGTCACCTAGAAGAATTACAAAAACAAAAAGAAATATATATAAAATATATACGTCACGTAACCATTTAATTGATATAGGTGAAATCGTCCAACACGTTTTATGGGTGTGCTTTTTTGGCCACATGGTCCCTTGTCGAGTCTGAGACATGCGATTGTAGACAGCTAGATGCTGTGATATTGGATTATTCTTCACTGGCCTTCAGAGCAGAAATATATGAGGAAGTTAAGTTTCGAAAAAAAAATTAAATTTTCTAATTCCTCTTTAGGTATTACGATAATACGGTTTTAAAACCGGTTATCAAGTTTCCAAACTCTCGGTGACTGAAGAAGGAAAACGAGCGTGCAAGCTAGTCACAAGTAGCATAAGCTTAACATTTTATTCGATTAGACAATTAATTATATATTATTTATTTATTTATTTTAATTATAATGTCCCTCTCCCGAGATTAGTTTTTATTTGGATCCTTTCCAAAACGATGTGATTTCTCATTTGTGCCTCTCCTTCCCTTCTTCATCATCAAATTAGGGTTTTTTCTTCGTCTGGCGAGTTTTTGGGCGATTCAGTGATTGAGTTTGGGTCTGAGTAGAGATCTGATTAAACTCTTCTTCTTCTTCGACATCATCCTCTATTCTGCTACTTTCTTCCACCACCATGTTCTGGAAGTTGACTGCTCTCTCTGCCGCTTCCCCGGTTAGTACAACTTTTTCTACACATGAATCAGGTTTCTTTCCACTTGGGGTTATTATGATTATGCTGGAAATGTTTGAGATTTCGTTTGGTCTCTTGAAATTGATATTCTTTAGCTTTTAATCGCTGATTAAAAGTTTCTGCTTGTAAAATGATTAGATTGGATATATGTATATGGATGTCAATCCTGTATTTTCATTATCTTAAAATCTCGTAATAGTTGTCATGTTTTCAATCTCTTGGAAGCTAAGAGGAAACACTCTTCTTTTGCTTGGGATTAACAGGTGGAGTCCATACTAGACAAAGAAGACTTCACTCTGGAAGAACTCCTGGATGAGGAAGACATTATCCAAGAATGCAGAGCTTTGAACAGCCGTCTCATTAATTTGTAATGTCTTCCTTTCTACTCTCTCATATCTCTCTATTAATCCTTCCTGAAATGATTGACAAAGGATATATAAGTCTGGTGTTCAGTGCAAGTTTTAGTTTCTCATAGTAGTTGTAGCAAGTGTTGGCCTCTTATGCTTTTGCTTTATATGCTCGTTTGCAGTTTGAGAGAAAGAGCTCAAGTGGAACAGTTACTGCGTTTTATTGTTGAAGAATCTCCAGAGGATGCTGATAGCAAGCGTGCTTTCAAGTATGTTCATTTTTGTTTTCTGAGATATAGCTTCCCTTAATCTTTCTGATGAACTTTATCCAGATTTACTGTTGACGTCATTTAGAGTATTTCTGCCAACTATTTTGACCTTGAAGCATGTATCTCTATTAGGTTTCCTTTTATTTCCTCTGAAGTCTTGACTTGTGAGATTGATGTAATTTTGAAGACTTTAGTGGAGGAGGAGGAGGTATTGTACTACTTTTCTTTGTTATGATGGATACAAAAACTTGTTATTTTCTCTTTTGAATTTGAGTTATGATGTTCCTTTTCCTCTGGTCTCATTTAATTGTTTCACTTTACTGCTGCAGCTAATGGACCTGCTGTTCTCTTTTCTGGAACCAAACCGTTCCCACAGCGTAATGCTTGCTGGGTATTTCAGCAAGGTAAGGTTTTCGATGTACTCTTTCTTCAGTAGTTATTTTGAGAATTTCAGTTCTTAACAGTTTCTATTATATGCATCCACATGTTTGTTACTTACGAACTGTGCATATTATCTCTTTTGTGTGTAGGTTGTCATATGCCTCATGTTGAGGAAGACTGTCCCACTGATGAATTATGTAAAAGTGAGTTTTACTTGGATGTTTTATGAAATTCTTGCGAGTAACACGGAAGCATGCTAATTTCTAGTTGAATAGCTCAACATATGACTGAGACGCACCTTTTCTTTGGAACTTGTTACTTTGTGAAATGTGAATTATCTGATTTACTGTCTATATAAAGTAGTTACTAATGTTTTACAGTACCATCTACAGGCGCATCAGAATGTTTTCCAGCAACTGGTGGATTTGATCGGGATTACGTCCATTATGGAGGTAAACCTCCCCTCCCCTCTTATCCTTATATTTGATGGGGGTAATCATTCTGAATCTTAAGTTAATGTTCATGTGAATTCTCTAGGTTCTAATTCGGTTGGTTGGTGCGGATGATCATGTGTATCCCAACCACGTGGATGTGATGCAATGGTTAGCTGATAGCAATCTGCTTGAAATGATCGTTGATAAGCTTAGCCCATCAGTAAGTATAATTTTTAATAATCATCTCCATCCCCTTCATTTTGCTGTAAACGATTAAAATAAAGGAAGCATGGGCACTATAAGCTGCTTCGGCTTGCTTGCTTCTCTTTAATATTATAATAAATCGTAAGATCTGTTGGTTATCTAGGTGGCTAGGCTACTTGTTTGGAGCTACTAGAATATCACCTTTTCAGCTTTAGATAGATAGAGGATAGTTGGAGAGATTCTCCTGTGCTGATGTGAAGTTTCGGACAGATTATATCTTTGATTTTATGTTTGTATCAGAATTCTCTCGAAGTTCATGGAAACGCTGCTGAAACACTCTGCACTATTGCTCAAAATGCACCATCACCTTTGGCTACGAAACTCTCTAGCTCAAGGTTTGCAAGATGTTTTATCCTCTTAAATATGCAGAAAATACTTTGTATTCAAGATAATACAGTGATCGTTTTGTCTGCAGTTTTGTTGCAAGGATATTTGGTCATGCTTTTGGACATCCTCAGTCCAAATCTAGCCTTGTCCACACGCTCTCGGTGTGCATTTCGTTGTTAAGCCCAAGAAGATCTTTGGTTTCTTCTCCTTTTATGTATTCATTCAGGGGCCAACAAATCTTTGAGTCTCCAATTTCTGTGAATCCGGAGACTATTGCCACCATGCTGCCTAGACTTGGTTAGTGTCACACAGATGACTCTTTTCTTGTTTTTCCTGCTGGTTGTTTTCTCATCATAACTTTTTTACTGGTTGCTAGAATCCAATTCTATCTTTTTGGTTCATCTTAACATCTGGTAACTTCTTATGCTGTTCACGTGACAGTACGTGTTTGCAAGACAACGAAAAGCTTCTAGTTTTATTATTTGGTTGTTCATTTGATGCCATTCTACCTTCTTGTTAGTAGTGTCTGGGTATATGATTTGTTCTTGCAACCCTGATAGATTGGAGATCTGATTCTTGTTGAACATACATGATAGAATTTGAATCTAGACTTTGTTATATGCTAGAACTTCTTATATGAACTTCCCTTTCAGCCTTTTATCTCTGGTGTAGGTGACTTTGTCGCACTTCTGAAAGTGACATCTGATGATAAGGTGTTACCTACAACCTATGGGCAATTGAGGCCTCCTCTTGGCAGTCATCGTTTGAAGGTTAGGTTTCACTCGTAGATATTTCTCTATGAGTTTTCTGATCGATGATTATTTTCTATTGATGACTTTTCTTAGATTGTGGAGTTCTTTGCTGTCTTATTGAAAACACGAAGTGAAGCCACAGGAAAAGAACTAGCTACCTCAGGAGCTATTAGACGAGTCCTTGATTTGTTCTTCGAGTAAAGACTTCTTCCTGGATTGAGAAAAACTCTTGCTTTATTTTGTACTTTACATGTGTTAACTTCGCTTGGCTAAATCCTACTTTTGATTATTCTTTTTTCCTATGCAGGTACCCATATAATAATGCACTGCACCATCAGGTGGAGAGTATAATAGTATCTTGTTTGGAGAGCAAAAACGAGGAGATTATTGATCATCTTCTCCGTGAGTGTGACTTGATTGGAAAAATTCTTAAAATAGAGAAACAACCAATCCTTTCTGGTGATAACCAGGTAAGAAACTCTTACTCCTCTTATTGATGTGCGTGCTGATATCTAGTTAGAAAATATGGTGAGAGAGCATATACATAATTTTTTCCTAGTTCCGTAAGACAAGACGTTGAACAAATTCTGTCGTAGGTTCTGTGAGGCAAGATACCGAAATGGCCGACAGCTATATCCGCTTTTCTGACAGTATCCTCAGTTTCAGGTTTAATCAGTTTTGCTTTCATGCAGCCTACAATACCTGCTGCTGGAAAGCAGTCTCCACGGGTGGGAAATATCGGACATATCTCAAGAATTTCAAACAAACTTGTTCAGCTGTCAACTAACAGTAACCCGATAAAGACTTTACTTGAGGTTCGCTTTTCAGCAACAATGTTAAACAACTGGGCTAATTGGTCTTGTAAATATATATGCTTATAGCTTACATATAATGAATACATATATTTGCTTGCATTTATCCGACCACTCTGTTTTCTTTACTCGTGGGAGTCAGCCATTGTAAATTACTTGGACTCTTTCTGCGGAACCCATCAAAATGTGTTTATAGTAAAGTAATCCATGTATAACTATATTTTTTCCTTGTAATTTTTAGGCATTGCCTTACCTCAAATCTTGTGTACAAATATTTGCATCTTGTTGGTAGATGCAACATTCTAACTGGTACCGTTTTCCTTTGCTAGGAACATAATGAATGGGGCGAGTGGGAAGCTAATACATTGCATGACCGAAACGCGGTTGAGAATGTTTATCGCTGGGTTTGTGGGTATGTCTCTTCTCAAACCTTTGCTGTCACAGCGTTTTGAGATATCATTGCAAAATTGGGTTTAAAAGTAACGATCTACTCGTGCTAGTTCTTATTTTGTCTCTTTGGTAACGTTCGTTTTACTACTTCTGCATGCAGACGCCCAACTGCATTACATGATAGGACTAGGGACAGTGACGATGATGAAGTTCACGACAGGGATTATGACCTTGCTGGGTTAGCTAATAACTTGAACCAGTTTAGATACAACATGCAAGAGAATAATGGTGCTGAGGAGGTAAATGTTGATATCTCTGATTAGTATTTCTTAAACATTTTGGCTGGATCTAAATCCTATCTTTCTGGTCCCAGGAGCACGGTTCCAATGACAGAGACGAAGAGGTACTCGTTGTAAATATATTCAGTGTCCCATGCTCGAAGGAAAACAGTGTCGACCATAGTCCTGACTGTAACATATTTTTGTAGGATGTCTACTTTGATGACGAGTCTGCTGAAGTTGTTGTATCATCTCTAAGGCTTGGTGATGAACAGGCCAAGTAAGCTTCCACATCTGCTTTATTCAAACCAACATTGAATGGTTTTGGCTTCAAAATAAACTGGTTTTCTCGCTTCTAAAACCCAATGGAATGATTATTTTTTCTTGGTGCAGCAATTTATTCGCAAACTCGAACTGGTTCACTTTCCAAGGAGACGAGTTAGGTGAGAACACAGGTGCAGTGGGGGTTCCTTCGGAGGAAGCAATGGAAGATGTAAGCTTGAATGAAACTTCGGGTAATGGAGATGAAGAAGAAGACTGTTTGATTACGGAAAGCAAGAACCCTTTTGTGGCCACAGCTTCAACCTCAGAAGCAGTCTCTGTAGACAGCATACCTGGAGATATCGAGATCGATGAAGATGTGGTTTCGGATGAATCGTCGTCACCGGAAAGGGTTGAACGTGGAGATACTTCTTCTCCCGCTGCACAGGTCAAAGATCCGTTCCCTGAAGATGACGTTAAGATGCCTGATGTGAGAATCCCAAACGGTTCTTCATCCTCAGAAGGTGAGATTAGCCCGAGATCACCGCCTGTGCCTTCATTGTTTGACAAAGATGTTGAGTTTGTGGGCGTGGAGCCAGAAGGAACCGAGAGGGCAATGGATCAAGCTCTCAAGGAAGGGATAGTGGGAGAAGCAGGGCCAATGAAAAGGAGCAGCACCACAGCCTCTCCGGGAAAGGAGAGATCTGATGAGAATATGCAGCAGGAGTACAACGATACTAACTACTGGAAGATCGATCAGGAGGTGGCCGTTGTTGAATGATTTGCCGTTGCTCATCGTTGTCTGCATCGACTCCCGTTGCTCATCGTTTATCTTTTTCTTATGGGATTATTTTCTCCAAGTGACTGATTTGGTCGTGGTCGTTTTAGGTTCTTACAAATTTGGATGCTTTTGCTATATGCCTGTCGGGGATTATTTTACATATTTGGATGCTTTTGCTATATACCTTTTTGTCTTTTATTACGTTTGAAATATTTGATTTAAACTAGGACTCTTGTTGTAAAGACTTTCGTGAGGGGTTGCACGTTCTTGGGTAATTAAAACTGAAAATTTATGTCTACGGATATGCTTTTGAAGCTATTTCTTACGTTCTTGAAAACAATGGTGGCCCATTCGTGCAATTAATTAGGGAAACAAAAATAATAAGTGTTTATCAAAAAAAAAAAACAAAAATAATAAGTGTAAAAATTAACAAACACAGGCTTAACAAAGGCTTTTCCAACTTATGCTCATGCTGCCACCGTCTCGAAAGCTGCAGCCGAACAAGTGAACAATGTTACTATTATCGCGACCCTGAAGCAGTGGCGGGATAGAGTGATGGTCAATGACAGAGAGTAGCAACCGAGCATTTTATAGGTATTAGATCTTTGAGATAATGAGAACAGGGGATATTTTGACAAATTTAAGATCAATTTCACTTGTGTTGATAATTGTGTACGACGGCGCAGAACGTGCGACTGTTAGTGAAGTGAAAGTGCAACGTGGGACTCGTTTGATTTTGAGATCAGTATTCTTTGTTAAGTGAATGAAATCAGATTTGCCAACTGACGGATGAGAATAGTTGTGTAATACAATTCGCTGGTTACTCTATGCTGTACTACTTGTACATGGCAGTACTATTAGTGCTATCTTATTAAATAAAGCTTTTTCTGATTAATCTGGCAGTATCCCAATTCTGTAGAAAAATTCATACTAATCCCTAAATGAAAGTGCAATCCATCTATGAACTATCTTTGAATATTCAAATAAACCGTAAATAATGGAACTACAGTAGAACCTCTATAAATTAATACTCGATAAATTAATATACACAAAAAACTCTATAAATTAATATAATTTCATAGTCCCAAATTGAGTTTTTGATTCAATTAGTATCTCGATAAATTAATATCTCTATAAATTAATAAAAATTATAGTTTTGGTGTAGTCCCAACATTATTAATTTATAGAGGTTTCACTGTATATATGTGATCATATGAAGTGTAGTGGAATGCATTCGAATTTAGATTGCTTAGCAATCTAGTGCTCGTCTGCCAGTAATCTCCATCACATATTTATAAAGCTTAGTTATTCATAACTGGTAATTAACATAATCATTATTATATAATGGTTAGTTTTTCAAAAATTTTAATTAGCATAATCGTCACATATGACAATTAAAACTAGGATTATGAAATGTTTTAAATAACAATTTCTTTCTAAAAATTTTAAACCAAAAGAATTATCAAAAGATTTTTCTTTAAGAAGTTTTTTTCGGCTTTTAAATAATTATTTAATAGTGGCTTTAAATCTTAAAAACAATGATTATAAAAAAAAAAAATTCCATATTTATAATAATTTAACAATAGTATTTTTGAAAAGACGTGGGTTTAAGATATTACAAAATAAAAATATATTATTATAAGATAAATTATCCTTATAAACCAAAAATAATTACAAAATAGTGTTTCTTATAAATATTTAATAGTAATTTTCCTTTTCAAAAATTCATAAACCAAAGAGAATTGTAAAAAAAAATTCTTATGAGTAATATTTAACGATTAACTATTTCATTTATGGATTTCATATTAATAGAAATACATGTCCTATAACAATTATAGTATTTTTTTTAAAAAAAAATCTTATTTGAAAATTCAAAGAAAAACACAATTTAAGAAAATTAAAAAATCAAAAGATAATATTAAAAAATTCCTTGTAAACAAAATAATAATTACATCCTAAGTGAAAATGTGATTTGGATTTCATCCTCAATGTAAAAATGTGGAGTTAACACATCTCAGTTTCGCGGATGACATGATAATATTCAAAGATGGATCGGCTGAGTCTATGGATAGTGTGGTTGAGGTTCAAAATAGTTTTGAAGGTGAGTTGGGTTTGGCCATCAATATGTCGAATTCAGCTTTGCACATGGCTGGAAGGAATCATCATAATTTTTAAGAAAGCTACTGCCCTTAGGCTGCAAATTGAGCAACTTTCCCGATATCTTGGTTTACCCTTAACAACGAAGAGCAAGACGAAAACTGACTATGAACCATTTGTGGATAGGCTTCGATCTTGCTTCCTCAACTGGTCTGCCAAATCTTTTTCTTATGCTAGACGGTTTCAACTCATTCAAAGGGTAATCTCAAGTATAATGAATTTATGCAGTTAGGCTTCTTGGTACCCTAAGAATTGTTTTGCAACGATAAAGAAGATGTGTGCTGCCTTCCTTTGGTCAGGAACTCCTACCTTTACTACCCGAGAAAAACTATCGTGCGAAGTTCTTGAAATACCAAAAAGAAAGACGTTTAGGGATAAGAAAACTCAGTCATGCTTCTCTGTTTTTTTCTCTGAAACTTATCTAGAGACTGCTCAGTAACAGTACATCCCCTTGGGTTTCTTGGACAAGGTCCTATTTACTTAGAGAAATTTTTTTCTGGGTATATCCTGAAACACTACTAGAGGCTCCTTGATGTGGAGGATACTCCTCAAGCTGTGTACCTTGGCATCTCAATTCATAAAAACTGAAATAGGGGATGGGTTATCAACTGTTTTCTGGTCAGATAATTAGTCAAACCTGGGTCCATTGATTCAGCTAACTGGTAAAGCAGAGCCTCAACAACTTGGTGTGCAGAGAAATGCAAAGGTAGAAGATGCAGTTGACTAAAACTCTCGGAGGCTGCCGGAGCGGAAATCAGAGCATTCAATCCTTAATTCTCTCTAAGTCAGGTAAATCCCAACCTCTTCTTGCTATATTGGATCTGATCGTACTTTATGTAAACAAGACCGTAGGAATTATTAAATCAAATTCATAACTAAAATCACATCAGCTCAAATTCGTAATGTCAGACCTATAATGCCTTGGTACCAGGTTGGTTGGTTACATGAAGTCATCCCTCAATAATCTTTTATCGTATGTTGGTCATACAAAATAAAGTATCTACAAGGGATCACATGAGGAGCTGGAGAGTAACACACAAATATCTCCTCAGTGGAGAGCGTGATGAAACCCCTCACTTCTTGTTGTTTTCATGTCCTTACACGTTTACAATATGGTATGTGATGACAGAAAAGTTGGGTATATCCCTGAAACACTACTAGAGGCTCCTTGATGTGGAGGATACTCCTCAAGCTGTGTACCTTGGCATCTCAATTCATAAAATTGAGAAAGGGATGGGCTATCAACTTTTTCTGGTCAGACAATTAGTCTAACCTGGGTCCATTGATTCAGCTAACTGGTAAAGCAGAGCCTCAACAACTTGGTGTGCAGAGAAATGCAAAGGTAGAAGATGCAGTTGACTAAAACTCTCGGAGGCTGCCGGAGCGGAAATCAGAGCATTCAATCCTTAATTCTCTAAGTCCGGTAAATCCCAACCTCTTCTTGCTATATTGGATCTGATCGTACTTTATGTAAACAAGACCATAGGAATAAATCAAATTCATAACTAAAATCACATCAGCTCAAATTCGTAATGTCAGACCTATAGTGCCTTGGTACCAGGTTGGTTGGTTACATGAAGCCATCCCTCAACAATCTTTTATCGTATGTTGGTCATACAAAATAAAGTATCTACAAGGGATCACATGAGGAGATGGAGAGTAACGCACAAATATCTCCTCAGTGGAGAGCGTGATGAAACCCCTCACTTCTTGTTGTTTTCATGTCCTTACACGTTTACAATATGGTATGTGATGACAGAAAAGTTGGGTATATCCTGAAACACTACTAGAGGCTCCTTGATGTGGAGGATACTCCTCAAGCTGTGTACCTTGGCATCTCAATTCATAAAATTGAGAAAGGGATGGGCTATCAACTTTTTCTGGTCAGACAATTAGTCTAACCTGGGTCCATTGATTCAGCTAACTGGTAAAGCAGAGCCTCAACAACTTGGTGTGCAGAGAAATGCAAAGGTAGAAGATGCAGTTGACTGAAACTCTTGGAGGCTGCTGAGCGGACAATATGGTATGTGATGACAGAAAAGTTGGGTATATCCCTGAAACACTACTAGAGGCTCCTTGATGTGGAGGATACTCCTCAAGCTGTGTACCTTGGCATCTCAATTCATAAAAATTGAGAAAGGGGATGGGCTATCAACTTTTTTCTGGTCAGACAATTAGTCTAACCTGGGTCCATTGATTCAGCTAACTGGTAAAGCAGAGCCTCAACAACTTGGTGTGCAGAGAAATGCAAAGGTAGAAGATGCAGTTGACTGAAACTCTTGGAGGCTGCTGAGCGAAATCAGAGCATTCAATCCTTAATTCTCTAAGTCCGGTAAATCCCAACCTCTTCTTGCTATATTGGATCTGATCGTACTTTATGTAAACAAGACCATAGGAATAAATCAAATTCATAACTAAAATCACATCAGCTCAAATTCGTAATGTCAGACCTATAGTGCCTTGGTACCAGGTTGGTTGGTTACATGAAGCCATCCCTCAACAATCTTTTATCGTATGTTGGTCATACAAAATAAAGTATCTACAAGGGATCACATGAGGAGATGGAGAGTAACGCACAAATATCTCCTCAGTGGAGAGCGTGATGAAACCCCTCACTTCTTGTTGTTTTCATGTCCTTACACGTTTACAATATGGTATGTGATGACAGAAAAGTTGGGTATATCCCTGAAACACTACTAGAGGCTCCTTGATGTGGAGGATACTCCTCAAGCTGTGTACCTTGGCATCTCAATTCATAAAAATTGAGAAAGGGGATGGGCTATCAACTTTTTTCTGGTCAGACAATTAGTCTAACCTGGGTCCATTGATTCAGCTAACTGGTAAAGCAGAGCCTCAACAACTTGGTGTGCAGAGAAATGCAAAGGTAGAAGATGCAGTTGACTGAAACTCTTGGAGGCTGCGCGGAGCGGAAATCAGAGCATTCAATCCTTAATTCTCTAAGTCCGGTAAATCCCAACCTCTTCTTGCTATATTGGATCTGATCGTACTTTATGTAAACAAGACCATAGGAATAAATCAAATTCATAACTAAAATCACATCAGCTCAAATTCGTAATGTCAGACCTATAGTGCCTTGGTACCAGGTTGGTTGGTTACATGAAGCCATCCCTCAACAATCTTTTATCGTATGTTGGTCATACAAAATAAAGTATCTACAAGGGATCACATGAGGAGCTGGAGAGTAACGCACAAATATCTCCTCAGTGGAGAGCGTGATGAAACCCCTCACTTCTTGTTGTTTTCATGTCCTTACACGTTTACAATATGGTATGTGATGACAGCAAAGTTGGGTTTGAGGATCAATCAATATTGGACTAGAACCAGTACCAGCTTGATTCGAAATCGGCTCACGAAACTGGATTCTACTCTTGTGTGATTCGAAGTCCATTCCAAACGATCTGATCCCACCTTTGCTAGCTTAAAATGGACCCGAAGAACACAAATTTGTCAAAGAGGCTGTGAGCAGACATGTAATTATGATCATTCTAAAAAATATGATATTTATAATTCTCTCAATTATCTAACTTGAATTTTTTATTAACTACAGTTTCATGTGAACAACTATGTTCTTAAGAACATTGGGAAAATTTTCCCTTGATGGGACATTGATGAACTTGATCAGCCGGATAAAAACATCATTAGTGTCATGTTTGATGCTCAAGTTCGTTTGAGGTGAATCAAAATATTGCTGAGCAGATGCCGATACTAACCCATGGACATATCCAAATATATTGCATTTGTGGAGGAAAAGTCTTCCCTGAAGGAATAGTTTGCTATAAAGGAAGAGTCTGCATGCTATGAAGCTACATCCTGGGGTGGGCGCAAGGCGAGTACTTGCGTTTTTACGTATACTTGATACTTGCCTTGAACGAGTAATGAATTTTTCGACTTGTACTTGCCCTGTCGGAAACGAGTACTTCTTGTTTCGAGTACTTGTCCAAAAATATATTACTTGCAAGTTATTTGCCTTTCTTTGTTCGATTACTTACTATTTACAAATACTTATGAATTATTTGGATATATTTCTAAAAGAATTACTTGACAGATAATATTCTATCAGAGAAAGATGAAATTTCGTTTTGTTTACTCGACTTGATAAAAACACGAGAGTTATTTCAAATAAAATATTTGCACCTAATATAAAAAAATAAAAAGGAATAGAATACATATATATTTCGATAGGAAAGTATTGTTTGCTTCTTACAACATATAAATATCAGCTTAGAACTTTGGTTTTTATGGTTTAGTTATCATTTTTTCAGTCGTAAAACAAGTAACGAATAATAGCAAGGCGAGTCGTTAACTTTTCTGTGATACTTATTACTTGCCTTGTACTTTCAAGTAACAAAACTCAACGACTTGATACTTGCCTTGGCAACGACAAGTACTTGAAAAAAACGAGGCGAGTACGGGTTAAGTAACGGGTATAAGGCAAGTAACGAGTATTCGTGCCCAGCCCTACCTGTTCTAACCAAAGCTCATAATTAGAAAATTTGGCAGAGAAAAGCCAATCAGAATTTAAAAAGAAGGTAAAGAGCCGTTGTGTTTTCTCGAGAAAATAATCAAGGAAAAGAAGGAAAATTCAAAGTAATAATTAAAGATCCTATGTTTAAACAGTTACTTCCTAAAATGAAGAATGAAAATCTCAAAAGTAAATAAAAATCACATCTTACTTCCAGGAAATCCCTCTTGTCAATCCTCCACACCAATCTCTAAACACGAAATTCCTGCTTCCGAGCAAGACTAAGATTTTCTTCGTCAGGCTCAGATAGATCCACATGACTTTCATCAACCAGATAGTAGCATATGCCCATTGTCGCATCCTACCGCTCAAAATTCCTGACTCAGGCCAGAACTCATCGACTAAGAATATGGAATGTAAGGTACCCATTGCAGTACGTCGACAATCTCTATCTGATCTGGTTCCACGCCTTACGAGTCAGATTATCACAAAGGCAACATGCCATTTAGTCCTCTCTCCCAAATACACTCTGTTAACCACTGAATTACAAGTCCGGATCATGAATCCTACAAGATGACATGGTCTCATATGGCTCCAAGCCAAGTTCATAAAAGGATTAACATGCATCCTTCAACTGCTTGCGATTGGACATCTACTTCCTCGCACCCACACGATCCAGGCCGGAACAACTCAGAATGGTGGATTAAAGAAGCAAAGTCTTGCTCATGATAGACCTGCTGAGAGAGAATGACTTCGGTCAACCAAAGTGCACATGTTATATCCCGATTTCACCCACGAAATCGAAAGATAAGCGATAACTGTTGGAGAAAAATAATTTAGGAAGTCATTATCCCTGCTTCCGAGTAGGACGCCGGCCTTCTGTTCCCACTGATGTTTGGACTTTTCAAGGGTCCTTAACCAAATGTTATAGTATAAAGAGATTGTCGAACCAATCCTAAGTGATTCTAATGCAAAGGGAATACAAGTTCATGCTTAAGCTAAGTGCAACCATTGAATGAAGATGATGATGAACTAAGAACTAAGAACTAGAAATTCAATAAAGGAATGAAATTTCTTTCAATATGAAGCAATAGGACTCATGGGAAGGGGGAATTGATCTTGGGTGATCAAGTTTCAATCTAAAGGTGACATCTTTTCAATCAATCTATCAACCTTAGGTCTAGAACACAATGCTAAACAAGCTCTATCTCTAGATGAATGCTCATTCACAAAGATAACTCAAGCATCAAATATCTTTGGTTGAATATTATCTAAGCAATAATTAATATCAAGTCTAATAGCCATCTTAACACCTTTAACAACAAATCTCTTTGGTAAAGAATGTTAAAAACTTAGGAGAGTTGGTTCAGGCATTTCATCGAACACTTTTCGGGCATGAAATGCCTAGAGCTCAACTTTAGAGAGGTCAACTCCAAAATAGCATTAAAAGCATTCTACAAGCAAGGAACAAGATAGATCTACACTAAAACACCTTAGATCTACACCTAATCACCCTTAGTCTTCCTAACACATGAATCAAAGATAGATCTACTCACTAATAGACATGGATAACCCTAAAACCATGGATGATTCAAGGTTAAACATGATTAGTGATCAAGATAATCCAACAAACACAAAAGAATAAAGATGAAAAAAGGATTCAAGATTCAAACTTTCTTCAAGATCCAAATGTGTTCTTAAGAGAAAAAGGGTTAATCCCAACTTTGGGTTACAAAGAGTATTTATACTAGGCATGGAAGCCCTTAAAATAACAAGGAAAATGACCAAAAGGCCCTTAAAATATGATGGAACTCGACCAGGACGAGCTGGTACCCGGGAAGAAAGAGACTCGACCAACCCGGGTGGCTAGGTCGGGTACGTGAATCGTGCGGGTAGCTTAACCCGCGTATCTCACCACGGGTACGTCTCTCGACTCTCCCTCGCCCTTGATGCGTGCGGGTAAGTGAACCCGGGTGTACCAACCCGGGTGGGGACTCGACCAGCTTCACTTTTGCTTTGTCTTGTCTTGGCCACACTTCATTCTTCACTTCTTTTTGGGGTTTAAAGCTCCAAATTACCTCAAATCACACCAGAGGATGCTCCAACACCTGATAGGGACAAATGAATGCAAAATGGATCCTAAAGATGCCTGATGCCTAATGCCTAATCTATATGATCAAAATGCACAATATATGATTGCTAAAAACATGTAAATATGCAAGATATCAACTCCCCCACACTAGTCCTTTTCTTGTCCTCAAGTAAAACTTTTCAAAACACAAGGAGGAGAGATATAAAGATGGGAGGAAAGCCAAAAGAAACACCCATAGCATTCAATTTGACATCCTAAGGAAACATAGCAAATAGCATGAGCAAAACTCTCTTATTATGCTCTAGCTTCTCAAGGCCTATCAATACTCTTATGCCTCTACACAAGATGCAATGCCTATCAACCAACATGTTCTCTTGACCAACCCTCACATTGATTCACACACACACAGAAGGTGAATTCTCACAAATGGGCACAAGATCTCAATCATTTGGCTAGGTGATCAAATGGTCTAATATGGATGAAAAGGAGGGTTTCAATGCATCATTTGAAGGTGGCAATCACTCAAAAATCAAGGAGTTTGATCATTATGAAAAATTTATCTAAGACTAGGAGAAATTCATGCATACATGGATCCATCCTCATCATTCTACCCCATTCCTAAGTGATCACAAGTTCTACACCCTTTTCACTCATCCCATAACCCAAAATGAAAAACACTCACCCAATGAACACCTCTTTTCTTATGATACAACCACTAAGGACCTCTTATTCACTTTTCTAAGCTCTAACTCTTTTTGTTTTCCCTTCCCCACTATCTTATTGAATCTTTCTTTTTCTTTTTCTTTTCCTTTCTTTTCTTTTTTTTTATAAGGGGGAAGGTCTCAAACAATACAATCAAGAGCTTTCTTATCTTTATATTCTAGGTCCCTAGGGAATTTCTTTCTCATGACACTCTTTTGTTCATCAATCTCAACTTTATCACTTCCCAAATCCAAGATATAAACCTTTAAGGAACAAAGACCCCACTCACCATCCTAGGAGCTAGCTCAAATGATGACCATGTGCTAGCAAGAGATGAGAAAAAATCCATGTCGCTCCCAATACTCTCAAGATTTTGCACATGACAAGATATCAAAAGAGGCCTCCCTCATGCAAATCAATGTAGGCTTCAAAGAATGGCAAGGGTTCAAGGGTAAGGAAGTGCCATTTGGGTTAACAAAGAGTGGTACAATGGGGAACGATAACCCAAATGTGTATGAGACCCATGATCAAGTATGCAAATGCCCATATGCAAGAGAAATTAAGTTCATTCAAGTCCAAGTTCAGGTTGGAGCTGGTTTTAAGAACAATGCCAATATCAAGCAAGCAAGCAAGTTTCAAGAAGAGTTTTCAAGGCTCAAAGTATGCAAGCCTTTTAAAAGATGCTTAAGCTACTTGATATGTTTAACTAGGGTGCCAAATTCAGTGCAAACAAGTGTTCTTTACAAGGCAATGCTCCATATGCAAGTGAATGCAACCTATATGCTGTAGACTCAATCTTAAGAATGCAACAAAATGATTCAAAAATTTCAATTTTTTTTTTTGGTTTTTCTATGCATATATGAATGTACAATGCAATGCACGAGACTCACAATCACAAAGCAAACATGATCAAATACCTGGCACCTCCCCCAAACTTAAATCACACAGTCTCTGTGTGAGTAAGAGAGAAGGAGATACCCAAAGAAGGCAAAAGCAAATTTATGTACAAGAAGAGTTGGAGTGATACCTTAAGAGGAAGTTTGGGCGTTGTGTTTGGTGTCTGGGGCTAGGAGTTGGCTTGATTCATAGAAACTATAGGAGGCTGCTACATGGCAATCATAAGGCTCAGGTGCTTCACCACCTTTCTTCTCTCCTCTAGTGCTAGGCTCAACCTGAAAACCTCAACCACTTTTATTAAAAACTTAAAGAAATCAAATTGCAAAGCTATATACAAGGATAACCATGGGACTTCCTCCCAAGTGAGCTTGTTTTGAGTCACTAGCTTGACTACCTTGTCTCTTGGACTAGTGAGAAGGAGGATCCTTCCCACCTTCAAGAGTGATGGTGAGGACCTGATAGAGAAACTCTTGAAGTTTGATGGGATCACCTTGGAGCTGAGGAGTGATGATGGCTCTAGCACTTGAGAATGGCGTGGACTTGCCTTTACACTTGAGCTTGTACTCAATGGCACCATCCTTGAGATTCTTTGGATGGAGAGTGAGAGTATGTGGTAGCAGATCAAGAGGTGGAGGATGAGGTTCTTTCAGCATCTTCTTCTTGCCATGAGTGGTCTTTGAGGCTTTACTCATCCCCTCCTTTTTAGCACTTTCCAAGTGCTCAACACACAACTCTTTAGAAGACTCTCCATCAAGACCTTCTTTCTTACAAACAACCACTTCATCTTGGGGCTTCTCAACAGCTTGTTCACCACAAGTGATTGTCCCACAATAGCCAACATCCAATGGAGATTGGAGGGGATAGGAAACAACTTTGTTCACATGCACGAGGGTGACCTTCTTGTTGGGAAAGTCAATGCAAGCTCCAACTGTTGTGAGGAAAGGAGTGCCAAGGATCAAAGAAACTCTCTTCTCAGTTGCCATCTTCAAAACAGTGAGGTCAATAGGTATGGTGCAGGATCCAATCTTCAAAGGAAAGTCCTTGATGATACCAATTGGGGTTGCGGAAGAAGAGTCCCCAAAGGTGAGAGAAGAAGTATCTGGTTCCATGCTTTCAATCCCAAGACTCTTCACCATATCCATGGAAATCACATTCACACTTGCACCACTCTCAACAAGAGTATCATCCATAGTTATCTTACCAAGGGAGCAAGACAAGGTGAACTTCCTTGAGACTCAAGCTTAGGGAGGGACTTTGGAGGGATTGGTGGATCAATCTTCAGAATGGAGATGTCCAAAAGCTTCGGCCACTTCAGTTTGGTGGTCTAGAATGTCCTTAATGAGCATCATTTGGACATGAGCTTCACGCATACCCGAGATCTCTGGAAGCCGTACCCCCACATCACTAAGATCATTCCTGAACTTGGAAAGCACCTTCTTCTGAGCTTTGGTGAGAACTCTTTGGGGAAAAGGAAGCTTATCATATGGTGATAGCTCGACCTCAGTGTCCTCCTGTTTCACCTATTTAAGCTTGTGGTCAGCACTCTTCTCAACTGGTGTCCCAGCCCTAGGCTCATCCCTTTTCAAAATCCTTACTTCAACCTTCATGAGAGCTTCCTTCACTATCTTAGCCTCAGTTGTGGCTACGACCAATCTCTCAACCTGCTCAATCTAAGTCCCAAGCACTAGCCTTTCAATCTCATTCACCTCTTTCTTGTTGGGGTCAAAAACGGTTATCTCGAAATCAACGGCCAAAGATCCTTCCAAATTCAAAGATTTCCCGCACGAACGGTCAACGGGGGAAGGATCGGGCGACGGAGAACCCACGGGCGGTGGGGAATCCCTGGCGCCGGCGGTAAGCGCGACGCAGCCGCCTGGCGCCGGGCGGTAAGCGCGACGCAGCCGCCTGGCGCCGGCGGCAAGCCCCTGGCGCCGGCGGCAAGCCCCTGGCGCCGGCGGCAAGCGCTGACGCAGCCGGCCTGGCGCCGGCGGCAAGCGCTGACGCAGCCGGCCTGGCGCCGGCGGCAAGCCCCTGGCGCCGGCGGCAAGCCCCTGGCGCCGGCGGCAAGCCCCTGGCGCCGGCGGCAGGTCCCCAGCACCGGCGGCAAGCGCTGACGCAGCCGGCCTGGCGCCGGCGGCAAGCCCCTGGCGCCGGGCGGTAAGCGCGACGCAGCCGCCTGGCGCCGGGCGGTAAGCGCGACGCAGCCGCCTGGCGCCGGCGGCAAGCCCCTGGCGCCGGCGGCAAGCCCCTGGCGCCGGCGGAGTCCCCTGCGCCGGTCGGCGGTCCTCGTCTTAGTCTCGGTCCTCGTCCTGGTCACGAGCGGTCAGCGGGGAAGGATCGGGCGACGGAGAACCTACGGACGGTATAGAATCTCGGCGCCGGGCGGTAAGCGCGACGCAGCCGCCTGGCGCCGGCGGCAAGCCCCTGGCGCCGGCGGCAAGCCCCTGGCGCCGGCGGCAAGCCCCTGGCGCCGGCGGCAAGCCCCTGGCGCCATCGGCAGACGCGACGCAGCCGCCTGGCGCCGGGCGGTAAGCGCGACGCAGCCGCCTGGCGCCGGCGGCAAGCCCCTGGCGCCGGCGGCAAGCGCTGACGCAGCCGGCCTGGCGCCGGCGGCAAGCGCTGACGCAGCCGGCCTGGCGCCGGGCGGTAAGCGCGACGCAGCCGCCTGGCGCCGGCGGCAAGCGCTGACGCAGCCGGCCTGGCGCCGGGCGGTAAGCGCGACGCAGCCGCCTGGCGCCGGCGGCAGACGCGACGCAGCCGACCTGGCGCCGGCGGAGTCCCCTGCGCCGGTCGGCGGTCCTCGTCTTAGTCTCGGTCCTCGTCACAGTCACGAGCGGTCAGCGGGGAAGGATCGGGCGACGGAGAACCTACGGACGGTATAGAATCTGGCGCCGGCGGCAGACGCGACGCAGCCGCCTGGCGCCGGCGGCAAGCCCCTGGCGCCGGCGGCAAGCCCCTGGCGCCGGCGGCAAGCCCCTGGCGCCGGCGGCAAGCCCCTGGCGCCGGGCGGTAAGCGCGACGCAGCCGACCTGGCGCCGGCGGCAAGCCCCTGGCGCCGGGCGGTAAGCGCGACGCAGCCGCCTGGCGCCGGCGGCAGACGCGACGCAGCCGCCTGGCGCCGGCGGCAAGCGCGACGCAGCCGGCCTGGCGCCGGCGGCAAGCCGCCTGGCGCCGGCGGCAGACGCGACGCAGCCGGCCTGGCGCCGGCGGCAAGCCCCCTGGCGCCGGCGGCAAGCGCGACGCAGCCGGCCTGGCGCCGGCGGCAGGTTCCCTAGCGCCGGTCGACGGTCCTCGTCCTGGTCTCGGTCCTCGTCCTGGTCTCCGGTCCCATCGTACTTTCGGTCTGATCCGTCTTGGCTTGCTTGGATCATTCCTCGTGGGTTTGATATGGTCACATCTATGGAATTAACATCTCTTGATTCGACTCGATTGG
The DNA here is from genome assembly GCA_016771965.1 of Brassica carinata. NCBI lineage: Eukaryota > Viridiplantae > Streptophyta > Magnoliopsida > Brassicales > Brassicaceae > Brassica > Brassica carinata. The sequence continues at coordinate 10,563,791 of CM028687.1, read as the reverse complement.
AATCATTCGATGTTTTACGACAAAAATTAGAAAGGTTGGATTTCTCGTAGAGGATATCGTGTAAAACAAGATCGATTAACTTCGAACATCGATCCTTTAGGCTATCTGGTTTATTTTACGAGAAAGATAGTCTTTCAGAATCGTATAAAGCGTTCAACGACTTTAGACAAGTCCACGGACTTACTACGATTTTAAGAATTCAGGCCCAATCGGACTATGGCGGTTTATCAATTTCGAACATCGGATAAACATCAAGTCACCGAAAAATAGGGAAAACTTCGAGGATAATTACGAAGATTGGCGAAAATGGAATATTTCACGAAGAGATAAACTTGGGCCCAAAGGCGAAGTCCATCATCCTAAGGCAAACCGACCTAGAAGTGAGTATATAAGGAGAGCAAGAGCAGAGGAGAAGGGGATCCGAAAATCCTAGATTGGAGACCTAGAGAGCTCTGTTAACTGATAGAACTTAGAATTTGGCGGTTAGACTAGCAAGGCAGGCCCTAGAGCGTCTGGCGCCTCACGCTCTTAAATCTCCGCTCCTCTCGGAAGGATCGGACAATTCTTTACTTGAGCTCCGCACATAGAAACCCTAGGCGTTATCTTGACATGCCTGTTTCTATGACAAGCGCTCATACTAGACGAACCCGCCCGAGGCGGTTCGATCTCTTGTTCAATTCTTTCTAAACTGAACTACGTCGACTTGATCCTCGAAGAGTGCGTAGGCAGCCTTTCTTAAGGTCCAGTCCCAAATCTTAACAAAACCTTTTCCGCATTTATTCGGTCACTTGTCGTTGGCTGTCGCAGAGAATCCGGACCTTCAGGGAAAGTCGGGTTAACTTAGCTTTCCTCCGTTTTTATTCATTAAAATCAACGGTGTGAAATTCGGTTCCCACATTTCTCATGATCTCTCAGCTCAATCTCTGAAGAAGTAGTAGAGATGACAACATTGCAAGACTCTTTGAGATTCTTCTTTGGTTTTCGTGGTAAAGATTCCATTGGGCTTGTGGAAGATGAAGACATAGAGGCAACCTGGCTCTCCACAGCTTTGAGGTGAGAGGCAAGTTGCATGTACTTGTTGTTAAGGTCTGAGTAGTTCCCATCAATCTTTGCATGGATGTTCTTGAACTCATAAATCATTGTCTTCTCATTCTTTGCTTGAAATTCGAAGAGTTGCTTGAACATGGAGTCCACATTTGAATCTGGAGCTTGAGCTTGAGAAGAGCTTCCTTGAGTCTGAGGAGACTGGTTGGCTTGAGGATAGTTCTGCTTGGCTTGGTAACCTCCTTGCTGATTGTTGTAGGAAGGAATTTGCTGATAGTTATTTTGGTACTGAAAATTGGGCTCTTTTCTGTACCATGTGCCATTAGCATTGATGAAGCACAGCTCCTCTTAGCCTTCTAAACCATCAACCTCATTAATCTCTGCAGGCTGCTCTTGTTTATGGTTTCCAACGGAGTTAATCTGCTCTTGCTTAGCCTTCTGTGCAAGAAGCATGTCCAACTTCTCTTGGAGAGATTTCAGCTCCTTCTTTGTGTGCTGATCATCTCCATCAGTGCCTATGTTCCTTCTATCATGCTCCTCACTGTATACTGAATCACTCTTGGCTATGTTCTCCACCAGCTCTTCTACATCCTGCTCAGTTCTTTCCAAGAAGAAACCATTGTTAGCAGTATCAAGTCTGTTTCTGCAATGTGGGAGAGCACCACGATAGAAGGTACTAAATAAGCTCTCCTAGGTGAATCCTTGGTGTGGGCATTGAGACCAGTAGTCTTTCAACCTCTCCCATGCTTCACTGAAACTCTCAAGATTCTTCTGCTGAAATCCAGAGATTTCATTTCTGATCTTGGCTGTCCTGGAGATAGAGAAGAACTTGTCTAGGAAAACCTTCTTGCACTCATTCCAAGTGGTGATAGAATCACTTGGAAGAGCCTTCTCCCATTTCTGTGCCTTGTCCCCTAGAGAGAAAGGGAACATCCATAGCTTGAAGGCATCTTCAGAGACTCCATTGGTCTTGGATAAGCCACAGTACTTGTCAAACTAATCCATGTGATCCAGAGGATCCTCAACAGCCAGGCCATGAAACTTGTTGTTCTCTATCACACTGAGTAGCCCTGACTTGATCTCTAAGTTGTTGTTCTCCACAGCTGTTGCTCTGATCCCCAACCTATGACCATGAATGTGAGGTTGGTCATAGGCCCCAATGCCTCTTGCTTGGCGCTGTGGATGTATTGGTCTAGAGTTTTCAGCTCCTGGATCATTGCCCCCTAGGGCATCACCATCTTGAGGCTGATTCTCCATTTCAAACCCCAACCTTTGCAAGTGAGCCTATTGCTCTTCTTCTCTTCTCGTTCTTGCTATCTCCTTCTCAAGTGTAGCAATCTCTTCAATAGTGGGAATCAAGTTTGATGCACCTCTGCTTCTTGTGATCATACACCTGAAATGCAAAGGGAGAAGAAGAAGGAGAATCAGTAACAAAATAAAAAGAAAAAAATGACATAGACTCAAGCAAGTGACCAAATCCCAATGTCAAAATCAACTTAGAGCTTGGCAACGGCGCCAATTTGATGTTTAAACTTTTCAAGGGTCCTTAACCAAATGTTATAGTATAAAGAGATTGTCGAACCAATCCTAAGTGATTCTAATGCAAAGGGAATACAAGTTCATGCTTAAGCTAAGTGCAACCATTGAGTGAAGATGATGATGAACTAAGAACTAGAAATGCAATAAAGGAATGAGCTTTCTTTCAATATGAAGCAAGAGGATTCATGGACAAGGGAATTGACATTGGTTGATCAAATTTCAATCTAAAGGTGGCAGCTTTTCAATCAATCTATCAACCTTAGGCCTAGAACACAATACTAAACAAGCTCTATCTCTAGATGAATGCCCATTCACAAAGATAACTCAAGCATCAAATATCTTTGGTTGAATATTATCTAAGCAATCATTAATATCAAGTCTAATAGCCATTTAACAACAAATATCTTTGGTAAAGAATGTTAAAAACTTAGGAGAGTTGTTTCAGGCATTTCATCGAACACCTTTCGGGCATGAAATGCCTAGAGCTCAACTTTAGAGAGGCCAACTCCAAAATAGCATTAAAAGCACTCTACAAGCAAGGAACAAGATAGATCTACACTAAATCACCTTAGATCTACACCTAAACACCCTTAGTCTCCCTAACCCATGAATCCAAGATAGATCTGCTCACTAATAGACATGGATAACCCTAAACCATGGATGATTCAAGGTTAAACATGATTAGTGATCAAGATAATCCAGAAAACACAAGAGAATTAAGATGAAAAAAAGGATTCAAGATTCAAACTTTCTTCGAGATCCTAATGTGTTCTTAAGAGAAAAAAGAGTTAATCCCAACTTTGGGTTACAAAGAGTATTTATAGTAGGCATGGAAGCCCTTAAAATAACAGGGAAAATGACCAAAAAGCCCTTAAAATATGATGGAACTCGACCAGGACGAGCTGGTACCCGGGAAGAAAGAGACTCGACCAACCCGGGTGGCTAGGTCGGGTACGTGAATCGTGCGGGTAGCTTAACCCGCGTATCTCACTCCGGGTACGTCTCTCGACTCTCCCTCGCCCTTGATGCATGCGGGTAAGTGAACCCGGGTGGGGACTCGACCAGCTTCACTTTTGCTTTGTCTTGTCTTGGCCACACTTCATTCATCACTTCTTTTTGGGTTTTAAAGCTTCCAAACACCTCAAATCAAACCATAGGATGCTCCAACACCTAATAGGGACAAATGAATGCAAAATGGATCTTAAAGATGCCTAATGCCTAATCTATATGATCAAAATGCACAAGATATGATTGCTAAAAACATGTAAATATGTAAGATATCACCCACCTAGAGAAATCCCGGCTCCAGACCCAACCCTTGCCTCCTGGGAATGGAAAACCTTTATTAAAGAGGAATTATTCCATATTTCAGAATATCAGAATATGGAAATATTTAACCTAGTTTCTTAATACGAACAATCTATATAAGGGGATCCAAACTTGGAACAAGGAATCGACTATTTACATTCTAGAAATTAGAGAAAGGCGGCTAGAACTAGGATTTAGAATACCAACTGTTGTGGTCCCAGCTCTAAATATCAATAAGATACTTCTTTTGTTCATTGTCCTGCTTGTCTACTGCTTTCTTCTCGTTTCCGTAGTAACAACAAAGTACATGAAAGAAAATACCCTAAAAACATGTATCTCACGGAGGACAAACCATTTGTTCCATATGTGAACATTGATGCCTATACGCATGTAAGTGCTAAAATCTCCTTGTTGATTCGATGTATGTGGTATATTGCAAAGCAAAATCATCCAAGTCAGTTTAGTTATCTTTAGAAAAGCAGTACAAGACAGAAATGCTATTTATCAAAAAGTCACAACTACAAGTTTCTGGATTTCAAAATGGACTCCAAAATGATAATGGAGGTGGAAAGAATGTCGATCTACTAGAGCATGGTGAATTGCTTCATTAAGAAGCTGCCTCTGAAATGGATAGATCACAAAAGGAACACAATGTATTTCGACGATATTATCACCCAGGGGCGGATCCAGAAAATAATTTAATGTGGAGCACAAGATATAAATTTATGTTATATTAAATATAAAAATACATTACTCATTAATTTTTCTCAAATTGAATAAAATATAAAAGAGATAATTTCGTAATTTTAAATATTCATTTTCAATAATATCATAAAATTATATATGCACATAGTAATTTCATTATAAAAAGTTATTTCTTTTAGTTTTTATTTTTGTGTAACTATTGAAAAATACTTAATAAAATAATTTTTAAAGTTAAATATTAAAAAAATCTGAGTTATTATTTTGAAAAAAATAATATTAAAAAGTGATTGAAATACTATAAGTTGAGTACTATTTCTCAAAAAGAAAATTCAGTAAAACAACTTAACACTTGGGTTTATGGATTATTGTTTAAAATTCAGTAAAACACAAATAATACAAATTTATTTTAAATGTCTAATTTATTTTATCTAAAAATAGTAGTAAATTTCATTAGTTTTACAGCAATTTTTACTGTTTATTTTAAAATTATACTTGTCTAATTGTCATAAAAGATTAAAAATAAAATCATTTTCTTTTTGTTAAATATTTTTAAAAAATACTGATTTCACGATGTAAAAAACATTGTTTTGGTCTTAAAAACGTTGATTTTTTTTTATTGTGTTACAGATTGAACGAAAATAGCATAAAAAAACCAATATGATTGGAAATTTGGAATATGTTTAAGATAGATATTATTGTTCGAATAATTTGAAAACGTAGCAGCTAATAGATATCAAAGTCTGCGAGTAAATATCAGTATCATAAACTCACAAACTCGAGAAATTAATTATTGCATGCCTTCTTGACTGTATGCTCCGTCGTTGGCACTGGTCTTTCCTCAAAGGTGCATCCGCCTAAAGCAACTTGAACATGTGCGGTGATACTCGCTAGGAAGAAACACATAAGCCTCCTGCCTCCCGACATATCACTGCAAGGGTTGTCGCAACTGAAATCTATAGTAGTATATGGTGTAATTATCATAAAAACGGCTCATTCTTAAGAATCATGTTCACTTTTTTTTGTTTCCATTCAACAAAAAATATTAAAAAATCATAATAATATTCTTTTAATATATATTATATATTTCTTACCCAAGATAAATTCAAAGTGTTACAAATAAAATTAACTTAAAAACTCGTTGGTTATTATTTTCCACACATCATCTCAACTTAATAAATTTTATTTACTATACACAGGAGTGTGTAGTCACGCAAAAACATAATCAGACATCTATTTTTTGTATAGAACACAATTCATTATATAGACGGTGTGTACGTGTACTTGTAAATTTTATAGAAAATGCATATTATGACTAAAATAATAACAGGGCCGTTTCGATCCGGTTACAGGCCCTAGGGCAAATTATTTTTTAAAACTTAAATTTTCTATATATTGTGTATATTTTGTGATACAAATAAAATTATATATGTAAATATTTTTGGGCCCTTTTAATTTAATTTATTAAAAATTTTGATTTTTTTGTGTGTAAAAATATAAATTTATAAAAAAGTTGGACCTCTTAACTATTAATATAGAGGGGCATGGACTCGGACCCGGGGCAGTCGCACCGTTAATAAAGATGATGAAGATAAATTGAGATTATTTTCTTCTTTTTTTCGTTGAACTCCGCTTTTTAATCACATGGCATGAAATAATCCTATAATTGTATTCTAGTTTTCCCTTTAACTCCACTTTAAATTCTCTAAGAATATATAAAGTTTTGTTTTAATTTTTTGTATGAGAAACATTATATTATGATAATGTATATATATTTCATAGTGTGACAAACACATGATTGGGTAGATTGTGTATAAAAGTAATTACACATTTGGTGTAGCACAAAATCAACTACAATTTAGCATTATTCACAATTATCATGAAGATTTTATAAGATTTTAAATAAATAAATAACATATTTTGTTATTCTTAACACTGTTTTCGATATTTCATGTAGCATTTGTTTAAGCTCTAAGCGTTTCTTCCTATTGGAAAGAAGAGCTTTGGGTCATAGGCTTAAGTCATCTTTAAACTCTTCAACAATATTATTATTCTCGTTCATCTTATATGACCAATGCCCGGACTATTACCTCGAGAAGTAGGCCTTGAATCGTCAGTGTAAACGGCCGTGAAATGATGATCATGATCTTCACTGTGGTTCTGCGCAATTGTCTTGCCTCAGTGTAACACCTTTTGGAACTGACTGAAAGACTCAAACTGCACCAAATAGACCATTAGAAACTTTACCCACCGTTGAATCTTGAGCATGTAAATCCCACATAACTACACCATATTTCAATACGATCAAAACACCTATGAGCCTCTAACGATATTATAAAATTGCTACAACAAAACTGTGTCTTCCTTGCATTACTATCTTACCATAGACATCTTAATCACCATTTTTCTTTATCTGGGCTGCCATGAAATCTTCTTGAAAAACCCTTCGATGAGACTGTAAAACTCATTTTGTGAAACTCAAGGGAGAGAATTAAGAATACATTGACTTTCTCTAATTTCATTTCAAATTTGGGATGGAGTTTAACTTGGAATGATAAAAGGTCAACTGATATGGATTCTATGCAATGTTTTCTTACCATATATAACTCGATCATGATATGATTCTACAATTCTGGCCGACACACTTCCAAATTTTCTTTCACACTGATATTTATAAGTTCATGTTGCAGGTTTTAGAGAAGCATCTTGTCCATGAAGCAATGATCTGTTGTAAAAAAACTGTTGTTTGTGTTTTTCTGGCTTTGTTGACACGCCCTTATATACACCTTCGATCTGGACGGCTTTTAAAATACCAAAACTGCTCATCCAAAGCCCCATCTCAAAACTATTTTTTTTTTCATTTTTATTTCTCTTCTCCATGTCTGTTTCCTTCTCTTCTCTGTATATTTTTTTTTGAAAATCGTACAACCATCACAGCTGAGAACACCTTCCTGGTGGCTTAATATGCTGTTATGGCCATCGATCGCCATTACTGTGGCACCACTTCTCCACCATGCCCCAACAACTTTCATTTGACTCACCACTGCCATAGATCATATCCATCATTTAGATGAAAACTTTGACATTGGTTCACTTTTGTTGCTTGAATTTAGCCAGTTGCACTACCAAATTCTGTTTCTTGAGTATATCTGAATTAATAGTGGTAGTAGCAGAGCTTACTATCCCTTCCAAAAAGCCATTTGATGGTACCATCATCTCCCGTGATAATCCCTCAAATCCTTTCTTCTCTTTCAGCTTCCACTTATCTCCAATCTTTTCACGAATCTCGATCAACTGTGAGCTCAATTCAAATGTTTTGACACCGAAAATGAATCGCGGATCCAGATCTCTCATGACATGGAACCATCTTTAACGTCATCGTGTGGATCTGTTCGCCTCCGACCAGTCACTCTTGACGATTGTTGATTTTTTTTTTTTTTGATAAAGGGCATACGATTGTTGCTCCTTAATTGTTGCAAATGGTCCACTGCTACGACAAAGACTACTATCTATATGTCGTATTATTCTCTCCGCCACTGCCACAACCTCCATTGCTTCATTCTCTTCGTTTTCGAGGTTCAATGCGTCGATGGGATTCGCTAAAGCGCGTTTCTTTGCCTCACGTTACCATCTCCAAAATATTTGTTGTGGCATTAGAGGGGCATGTCACGTTCTTGTAATCCATGGAAACAGTGGATGTCAACACAAATGGCGGTGTTACAGTTGAAGCTTCGGGATGAGGGAAAGCAAGGGATGTCGAATCGAAGAAGATGGCGGTGCTGGATGCTAGGGTTGAGTTGACCCACGAACAATGTATATTAGCCCAAATGGATTCCAGGATTTGGACGATAACGATCAAGCCCACATCTGAGTAAAAAAAAGGAGAGACACGTGTTGGCATTTCCTTCTCTTAATTACTGATGTGGCACTCTCTAAGAAGAGAGTTGTCTACTTTATAGTATTAGATTGTTTAAGATTTAATATTTAAGGGATTAGTTTAGATTTATAACTTTTAGAAATAATTAAAGAGAGTTAGTTTAATCATTGTTGGGGTCAAAAACGGTTATCTCGAAATCGGAGGCTAAGATTACTTCCTATTCACGGATTCTCCGCAAAACATTCACTGAAAGAAAGATCGGAAGTGGACGAACGAGCAAACCCCGTACAAAAGCCACTTGCCGGCGAGCTCGACCCCGACATGGGTGTACTCGCCCGGGGAGCTCGACCAGCATGCGGGTCAGCTCGCCGGCGAGCTCAGCCCCGTATGGGTGTACTTTCGCCCGGCGATTATGACCGTCATCGCGGGTCAGCTTCGCCCGGCGAGCTCAACCCGGCATGGGTGTACTTCGCCCGGCGAGCTCGACCAGCATCGCGGGTCAGCTCGCCGCCAGCTCAACCCGGCATGGGTGTACTTTCGCCCGCGAGCTCGACCAGCACGCTGGTCAGTTCGCCGGCGAGCTCAACCCGGCATGGGTGTACTTTCGCCCGGCGATTATGACCGTCATCGCGGGTCAGCTTCGCCCGGCGAGCTCAACCCTGGTATGGGTGTACTCGCCAGGCAAGCTCGACCAGCACGCGGGTCAGCTCGCCGGCGAGCTCGACCCAGGCGTGGGTGTACTCGCCCGGCGAGCTCGACCAGCACGTGGGTCAGCTCGCCGGCGAGTTCAGCCCCAGCATGGGCGTACTCGCCCGGCGATTATGACCGTCATGCGGGTCAGCTCGCCGGCGAGCTCAGCTCGCCGGCGAGCTCAGCCCCGGTATGGGTGTACTCGCCGGGCGAGCTCGACCAGCATGAGGGTCAGCTCGACGGCGAGCTCAACCCTGGCGTGGGTGTACTCGCCCGGCGAGCTCGACCAGCACGTGGGTCAGCTCGCCGGCGAGCTCAGTCCCAGCATGGGCGTACTCACCTGGCGAGTATGACCGTCATGCGGGTCAGCTCGCCGGCGAGCTCAACCCCGGCATGGGTGTACTCGCCGGGCGAGTTCGACCAGCACGCGGGTCAGCTCGTCGGCGAGCTCAACCCCGGCGTGGATGTACTGGCCCGGCGAGCTCGACCAGCACGCGAGTCAGCTCGCCGGCGAGCTCAACCCCGACATGGTTGTACTGGCCGGGCGAGCTCGACCAGCACGCGGGTCAGCTTGACCGACGAGCTGACCTGATCCCGCCCTGTCCGACTTACTTCAACTCCCGTATCTTCCGTATAGCTGTGGCGTCCGACCTTCGAGACCACATACTTCTCGCTTTGTTTTGATTAAAGTTAGTCTCAAAGTTTTACGACTAAAACCGAGAAAATCGTATAAACCCTCAAAGGCCTAAAAATGGTCCGCAAGGATCCAAACTTGTCTAGAGGCCCACCTACGATTTCAGAGGGGATCCAAGCCCATAGGAATTATGATTGTTTTTCCTAACTCTCGGAAGTAGGATAAATGTTAAGTTTCCGAAGATAAATATCAGGATTCGAAGATAATTACGAAGATCGACGGAAAATGGAATATTCCCAAAAGAGATAAACTTGGGCCCGAAGGCAAAGGAATAAACGGGCCACCGACCTAAAGCAACTATATAAGGAGAGCTGGAGCAGAAGAAAAAGGATCCGAGATTTTAGACTTAGAGAAATCCTGCTAGCTTAGAGAACATAGGACTTAGGTGGTTATACTAGCACGGCAAGGCTTAGGACGTTTGGGCCGCCTCTTGTTCTTTTGTTCCGATAGTTAGTATATCTCTACTCCTCTCGGAGAAATCTTGTTCTTTTGTTCCGATAGTTAGTATATCTCTACTCCTCTCGGAGAAATCTTGTTCTCATACCATTCAATTAATAAAACCCCTTTGAGCGACCATTTGTTTCCATCTTGCTGTCTATCTTTTTATCGTTATAAAGTGATTACGCAGAGAATTCCGATCTTCAGTGAAAATCAGGTTTACTCGGTTTTCCTCCATTTTTATCTATTAAAATCGACGGTGTGAATTTCAGTTCCCACAGTTTGGCGCTAGAAGGAGGGGGGGGGGACGAATTCTCTAACTCGAAAATCACTAAACGATAAAATATACAGGATGTCCGCTCCAGCAGCTAGCGATGTCGTTTCTTTCAAGGACCGGGCAACGGCCGACCAGGGAAAACCCCATAACGATCTCCTTGTCGTCGAGCTGACAATCCAGGACATCGACGTAGCGAGAGTGTTGGTCGACACCGGATGCTCGGCCAATATTATCTACAAAAGCTCCCTCGATAGAATGGAGATCGACCTGTGCGCCATCACGGAAGTACCCAGCCCAATATTCGGACTCTCGGGAGATGCTACTATGAACCTCGGCTCGATCAACCTCGTGGTTAGAGCCGGGAGCGTCGTCAAAGTCACAGAATTCTTAGTCGTCGACCGCCCAACATCGTACAATGCGATCATCGGTACTCCATGGCTGAATTCCATGCGAGCGATCCTCTCGACATTCCATCTGTGCCTTAAGTTTCCAACCCCTCGTGGAGTCGAAACAATACAAGGAGATTGCAGGATGGCGCAAGTATGTTTCGCTGCCGAGCTGAAAAGAAAAAACTCAGCAGTTGAAGCCTCCCGAAGCAAAAAAGTAAAGCCTACTCCCGATAAGAACGCCCCAGAACAAGACTCGAACGTCTTCTGGCAATCTCAGAGGATCGAAGCCCTAGACGGGAAGCGCGAACCAACTTGCGAACCGGTAATCTCGGTCTGCCTAGACGAATCGTTCCCAGAACGATGCGTCGAGATCGGAGCCAACCTCCGCGAACCTTTGATAGAGCTCATAGCCTGTCTCAAAAGGAACCTCAGCACATTCGCTTGGGCCGCGGAGGATATGCCAGGGATCGACATCGGCATAACTTTCCACGATCTCAATATTGACCCGACCTACAAACCCGTCAAGCAAAAAAGACGGAAACTAGGACCAGAGCGTGCCACCGCGGTAAACGAGGAAGTCGAAAAACTCCTTAAAGTTGGGTCAATAACGGAAGTCAGGTACCTGGACTGGCTCGCCAACCCCGTCGTGGTCAAAAAGAAAAACGGCAAATGGCGAGTCTGCGTCGACTTCACCGATCTCAACAAGGCCTGCCCAAAAGATTGCTTTCCACTTCCGCACATCGACCGATTGGTCGAAGCGACAGCAGGAAACAAAAATTTTATCGTTTATGGACGCCTTCTCCGGATACAACCAAAGCATGATGAACCCGGAAGATCGCGAGAAGACCACATTCATCACCGACCGCGGAACGTATTGTTACAAAGTAACGCCTTTTGTCTTCAAGAACGCAAGCGCTACTTATCAGCGACTCGTCAATCGAATGTTTTCCGAGCAACTCGGAAAAACTATGGAAGTGTACATCGATGACATGCTCGTAAAATCCCTTGACGAACACGATCACGTATCCCATTTGGAAGAGTGCTTCGCAAGGTTGAATTTACACAACACGAAATTAAACCCGGCTAAAATGTAGGTTCGCTGTGGCATCAAGAGAGTTTCTCGGTTACCTCGTCACGTGTCGCGGAATCGAGGCTAACCCCAAACAGATAAACGCGTTAATAGAAATGGTCTCGCCAAAGACAAAATGGGAAGTCCAAAGGCTAACCGGAAGAGTCGCGGCCTTAAACCGTTTTATCTCACACTCAACGGACAAGTGCCTTCCTTTCTACGACACATTGAAAGGAAACAAGAAATTCGAATGGTCGGAGGAATGTGGGAACCGAAATTCACACTGTCGATTTTAATGAATAATAATGGAGGAAAGCAACGAAAACCCTACTTTCCTTGAAGGTTCGGATTCTCTGCGACAGCCAACGGCAAGTGACCGAATAAATGCGGAAAAGGTTTTGTTAAGATTTGCGACTGGACCTTATGAAAGGCTGCCTACGTACCCCTTTCGAGGATCAAGTCGGACGTAGTTCAGTTAGAAAGAATTGAACAAGAGATCGAACAGTCTATGCCTGGTTCGTCTAGTATGAGCGTTGGTCATAGAAACGGGCATGTCGAAGATAATGCCTAGGGTTTCTATGTGCGGAGTTCTGAGTAAAAGAATTGTTAGATACTTCCGAGAGGAACAGGGGTCTGCGGAGAAGATAAAACTAGAACAAGAGGCGACTAGACGTTCTAAGTCCTTCCTCGCTGGCCTAACCACCTAAGTTCTAAGTTCTCTAAGCTAGCAGGAGTTCTCTAAGTCTAGATTCTAGGATTTTCGGATCCTTTTCTCTTCTGCCTCAGCCCTCCTTATATAGTCGTTTTTAGGTCGGTGGCCCGTTTACCCTTTCGCCTTTGGGCCCAAGTTTATCTCTTTTGGAAATATTCCATTTTCCGTCGATCTTCGTAGTTATCCTCGAGTCTTGAAATTTATCCGCGGAAACTTAGCATTTATCCTACTTCTTTGAGTTAGGATAAATCGTATAGCTTCCATTGGGCTTGGACCTCCAAAATCGTAAATGAGTCCGTGGACATGTTTTAAGCCCTCGGACGTTCATACGATTTCTCGGAAGATTATCTTTTCCGCAAAATAAATCGTATAGCCTAAAGAATCGATGTTCGAGTTGATCGTCCTTGTTTTACACGATACACTTCGCGGAAGAACTAACCTTCCTAGCTCTAGTTGTAACACTTCGAGGATAACTCCAATCGAGTTGAACCGAGGAACGTTAGGTCCGTAACTAAGGTGCTATGACTTCACGGAAGCCACAAGGTGCGATCTAAATCGGACGGGCTGGGAACAGACTGGATGTACTGGCGCCCGGGGCCAGCACGGGCGAGCTGGCGCCCGCCAGCACAGGAGAGCTGGCGCCCTGCGCCAGACGAAGCTGGCGCCCGGCGCGCAGCTGGCGCCCGAACCCAAGGCCAGCATCGGCGAGATGGCGCCGGTGCCTGGTGCCAGCATCGGCGAAGCCGGCGCCGGCCTGGGCCAGCACGGGCCGGCGACGGTGCCAGCACGGCGCGCCGGGCGCCGGTGCCAGCATCGGCGAGATGGCGCCGGTGCCTGGTGCCTGGTGCCAGCACGGTGTTTTAAAGAAATCGGCGAGGGCTTCGATTTGATATCTTGATAGTTTTCTGGTTCCTCACGGTTTGAGAGAACGACCTCTTCGAAGTTTCGAGGCAGATTCTTTTGTGTTTAGGGTTTTTGTGGTGATCGAATCTTGACGCCCTTGGGCGAGCGGATCTTGATTGGGTTGATCCGACTTTTTTCGTACCGATCTTTCCGGGGACTCTCGTACGCGCACGCCCGTCGTCTTCCGATCTTACTTTCAAGAAGTGTTTCACGAAGAACCCATAACTAAAAAATAATCCTAGCCGTTGATTTCGAGATAACCGTTTTCGACCCCACCAGAGAGTGGATTTTCTAATTTGAGAAAATATCGTATAACTTCTTTTCAAATTATACGAGACTTTTTGTTTCAAGAAATACTTTCCAGAGACTTTCAGTCATTGATTCCGTCCTGACCAATTTTGACCCCAACAAGGAACGCGAAAAAGCTTTCCAATAGCTAAAGCGTTACCTGGCCACTCCTCTCGTCCTCACGAAACCAGTAGAGGGAAAACCCTTGTTCCTGTACATCGCAGTCTCCGCAACAGCGGTAAGCGGCATTTTGATTAGAGAAGAACGCGGTGAGCAAAAACCAATCTTCTACATAAGCAAAACGTTACTGGACGCTGAGACCCGGTATCCCCTGATGGAGAAACTAGCGTTTGCAGTTGTGACATCGGCAAGAAAACTCCGGCCGTACTTCCAGTTGCACAGTCCGAGTAAGTCAGGATGACTCGCGAAATGGGCAATCGAACTAAGCGAGTACGACGTAGAATAACGCCCAAGAACCTGCGCAAAATCTCAAGCACTAGCGGACTTCTTGGTAGAATTGCCCACGGGGGATATGACGAACACGGAACCAGATTCAACTTGGATCCTTCACGTCGACGGATCATCGTCCAAACAAGGATCCGGGATCGGAATCCGGCTCACGTCTCCGACCGGCGAAGTCTTGGAACAATCGTTCCGATTAGAGTTCCATGCGTCAAACAACGAGGTCGAATATGAAGCACTCGTCGCAGGGTTACGACTAGCCCACGGGCTCAAGATCCGCAACATCCACGCTTACTGTGACTCTCAGTTAGTCGCGAATCAGTACAGCGGAGAATAATGGCTGGGGGAAAAGAATGGACGCATATCTAAAACTCATCCAAGACCTCTAACGAGAGTTCGACCACTTCGCCCTCACTAGGATTCCTCGCTCGGAAAATACTCAGGCAGATGCCTTGGCCGCACTCGCGTCAAGTTCAGATTCTGGACTGAGACGGGTAATCCCCGTCGAGTTCATTGAACATCCAAGCATCGGACCACCTGTGATCGCCAATCTGATTCGAGCACAAATTGAAAATGCGGAGGAAATCGAAGACCCACCAGAAGAAAACGTGGATCAGTCGGAATACGGCTGCGACAGCCCATGGCTAGAGCCGATCCGATCATACATAATCGACGGAGCGCTTCCCACCAAGAAATGGGCGGCCCGCAAAATTAAGACCCAGGCCGCACGATACGTAACGGTAGAAGGAGAAATCTACAAATGGAGATTCTCCGGCCCACTGATGACCTGAACCAAAGGTGAAAAACGAGAGGAGAAATGGAGGAGGTCCATTCCGGATCATGCGGGAACCATTCCGGCGGAAGGTCTCTCGCCGTAAAAAAAACGCCATGGTTATTACTGGCCAACTATGATCAAAGACTGCGAGAAGTTCGCACGAAAGTGCGAAAAATACCAAAGGCACGCGCCGACAATTCATCAACCCGCAGAAGTCCTCTCGTCCATCTTGTCTCCGTATCCCTTATGCGGTGGTCCATGGATATCGTCGGGCCATTGCATAACTCGAATAAAAAACGCTTCCTCCTGGTCCTCATGGATTTCTTCTCAAAGTGGGTAGAGGCGGATTCCTACGAAAGTATCAAAGATGTACAAGTCGAGAACTTTGTATGGAAGAACATCATCACCAGACACGGGGTCCCTTACGAAATCGTAACAGACAACGGGTCTCAGTTCATCTCTGCCCGATTCGAAGCATTCTGCGAGAAGTGAAAGATACGCTTGACAAAATCAACGCCTACGTATCCGCAATGTAACGGTCAGGCGGAGACCATCAACAAAACCGTTCTCGACGGATTGAAAAAGCGCTTGGAAGCCAAGAAGGGACGATGGGCCGAAGAGCTCGAGGGAGTCCTATGGTCGCATCGCACAACCCCAAGACGAGCCACGAGGGAAACTTCATCCGCCCTCGTCTACTGAACGGAATGTATGATCCCAGCAGAAGTAGAATTCCCCAGTGTTCGGAGAAGACTCCTCCCCGAGCGAGAAGACGTCAACAACAAAATGCTGCTGGACGAGCTCGATCTCATCAACGAACTACAAGACCAAGCGCTCATACGAATCCAGAATTACCAGCACACTGCCGCTAAGTACTATAACTTCGAGCGTTAAGCCACGCGGAGTTCAAAGCGATCTGGTTCTGCGGAAAGTTTTCAAAACACGGCGAGCATGCTGGCTGGAAGCGGGAACAATGGGAAGGACCATACAAAGTAATAAAGGTATTCTGACCCGGATCATATCAAATCGCGAACATGCAAGATGTCAAGATTCCAAGAACCTGGAACGCGATGCATCTTAAGAAATACTACCACTAATCGTAACGTGGACTCTAAAGAACTACGAGATGGCTTGACCCCCGGAAAAAGGGTACGTAGGCAGCTTGCCAAGCGAGTTCAGCTATCCCCCACCTTAAAAAGGGGGGGGGGGAGTGGGTACGTATACTCCTATACTCCCATAAAATTTCGAATGAAAACGACATCTCCCTGATATGAGATCCCAAAACTTGTCTCTTCACTTAAGTCTGATCGTTTTCAGGAACCTTCGCGTAAAGCAAAAACCACACACACTCAACAAACGATAGATACGGTGATCATCAGGGGGCAAGGAGTGAGACGACAACTCATATCCTCGCCCTCTAACATCGAGAAACCCGAAGTTCTCTTAATTTGTAATAACCGAAAAAGAGTTTTATAGATTGAGTCTGCCATCTTACAAAAAGCCCTAAGAAGGGCAGGGATTCAAAGCCACCAACGGCCAGTCCCAAAACATACAATCCGTGGCCTTTTAAACTGGCCAAAATAAAATGAAAATCCTCGAAAGGATTATAAACCTAGGTACTCTTCGGAGCACCGCCTTCATCCTCAACCTCAACAGAACCTGGAACCATGTCATCATCCTTCGCTCCAACTTCACCCCTCTCGGTCCCATCATCCTCGCCCTCTCCGAACACCGGATCTCGTCCCTCGGGTTCTCCCAAACACGGCGTAAGGGTGCACTCGGACTAGAGCTGAGAGACGACCAAGTCGAAGTCTCCCCCTGAAATTTCGAGCTCCCCCTTGCGAGATAGTAGTCGAGCCCCTTCGGAGTCTAAAGTCAGAGCCCTTTCACCTTTAAGCAATCGGATCTCGCTCAGGCTTCCCTCAACGTTCGCCAGGGCCAAGTCTCTCTCGTGAACCGAAAAGAGGGAACCAAACAGATCAGCCATCCTCGCTAGACGAGCGCGGAAGTCATCGCTCGAGACGACGACCTCGGACTCTTCGTTTTGAATTTTACGGGAGGCGATGAACCCGGAGACCTTCTTCTTTTCTCCTTCTTCAACTTGAACAAAGCACTCGCCGACTTCCCAAGATCCCGCTCTAGATCGCTGACCTGAGCTTCCAATCGAGAGACCTCACCAGTATGAGCTTCCTCGATGGACTTCAACACATCCTCCGACCTCTTCTTTGCTTCCCGTAACTCTGCTAGGTCCTTAGTCAAGCGTTTTATCTCAGAGCTGCAGTTGCCGAGCATCCCGTCAATCAGCGACACAAACTGCATACAAAAAAAGGGGAGAAAAATCATCAGACAAGACGAGAGACTAAGTGTTCTATGCCGAACGTTCAAGAAAAACCTTGGTTCGATGGTGAGTGAAAAACCCCGAAGGTTCCCCTTCCGCGCCTTTGGTGAACCTCCTCTTCTTGGCAGCCTCAGTCGCGGCACTGCCCCTCTTGCGACTTTTGAGCAGGGGAGGGGCACCAGCCGCTGGAAGCCTAGAGCGATCTCCTTCCTGTCCAAAGGTGGAGGCATCAGCTCCGTCGCCTTTTCTTCTTTCGGAACCGGGGCCGGAGTGGTAGAAGAACCGGAAGGTTGAACTAGGACCTCCGGCACCATCGCAAGAGTCGTGTCCGCCCCAACAAAGGGCGCGGCATGGTCGGGAGATTTCTTTCCTTCAGCCGAGGACGACATTGCGGAAGAAGAAGGGACAGCCGGCGACTCGGCATGGTTCCGAGTCGCTTCCTTCTCGGCACTGCGTCTGGACAGTCTCTCTTTGAAAGAAAGAAACCCAGCGACGAAGGTTGGGGTGGCTTCATGCATGGCCGGAGTCGGAAGTGCTGAGTTGGCCTCATCCATCTCAACGTCGGAATTCTTCTTTTCGCTTGGGGAGGAAGGCATTCTTGATAAGTAGTTGGAAGAGAAAAGAATGTGAGAGAGAGAGATGTGTGAAGAATGAAGAATGGTGAGGTTCTACTTATAAAGATGTGGGGGGTGACGTGGATTTCCGCAATAAATATTCTTAACCAAAGATTTCAATTTTTAATTTACATCATTCGCCAGCAAAATCGTCTCCGAGTCTTACGGGCTGGGGGGCTAACTGTTGGGATCAAAAACGGTTATCTCGAAATCGGAGGCTAAGATTATTTTCTATTCACGGATTCTCCGCAAAACATTCACTGAAAGAAAGATCGGAAGTGGACGACGGCGAACCCATACAAAGCCACCGCCCGTGACCTCGACCCGGCATGGGTGTACTTCGCCCGGCGAGCTCGACCAGCTGCGGGTCAGCTCGCGGCGAGCTCGACCCGGCATGGGTGTACTTCGCCCGGCGAGTATGACCGTCCGCAGCGGGTCAGCTTCGCCCGGCGAGCTCAACCCGGCAGGTGTACTTCGCGGCGAGCTCGACCGCACGCAGGTCAGCTTCGCGGCGAGCTCAACCCGGCAGGTGTACTTCGCCCGGCGAGCTCGACCAGCAGCGGGTCAGCTCGCCGCGAAGCTCAACCCCGTATGGGTGTACTTCGCCCGGCGAGTATGACTGTCATGCGGGTCAGCTGCGGCGAGCTCAACCCTGGTATGGGTGTACTTTCGCCGGGCGAGCTCGACCAGCAGCGGGTCAGCTTCGCCCGGCGAGCTTCGACCGGCGTGGGTGTACTTCGCCCGGCGAGCTTCGACCGGCGTGGGTGTACTTCGCCCGGCGAGCTAAGCCCACATGGGCATACTGCGCTGGCGGTATGACCGTCATCTTGAGTCAGCTTCGCCCGGCGAGCTCAACCCTGGTATGGGTGTACTCTCGGCGAGCTCGACCGCACGCAGGTCAGCTCGCCGGCGAGCTCAACCCGGCAGGTGTACTTCGCCCGGCGAAGCTCGACCAGCACGCTGGTCAGCTCGCCGGGCGAAGCTCAGCCCCAACATGGGCGCATTTCGCCCGGCGAGTATGACTGTCATGCGGGTCAGCTCGCCGGGCGAAGCTCAACCCTGGTATGGGTGTACTCTCGGCGAGCTCGAGCAGCACGCTGGTCAGCTCGCCGGGCGAAGCTCAACCCGGCAGGTGTACTTTCGCCGGCGAGCTCGACCAGCAGCGGGTCAGCTCGCCGGGCGAAGCTAAGCCCCAGCATGGGCGCATTTCGCCCGGCGAGTATGACTGTCATGCGGGTCAGCTCGCCGGGCGAAGCTCAACCCCGTATGGGTGTACTCGCCGGCGAAGCTCGACCAGCACGCTGGTCAGCTCGCCGGGCGAAGCTCAACCCTGGCGTGGGTGTACTCGCCGGGCGAAGCTCGACCAGCACGCTGGTCAGCTCGCCGCGAAGCTCAACCCTGGCATGGTTTTACCGCCGGGCGAAGCTCGACAGCACGCTGGTCAGCTTGACCGACGAGCTGACCTGATCCCGCCTGTCCGACTTACTTCAACTCCCGTGATCTTCCGTGATAGCTGTGGCGTCCGACCTTCGTGACCACATACTTCTCGCTTCGTTTCGATTAAAGTTAGTCTCAAAGTTTTACGACTAAAACCGAGAAAATCGTATAAACGCTCAAAGGCCTAAAAACGGTCCGCAAGGATCCAAACTTGTCTAGAGGCCCACCTACGATTTCAGAGGGGATCCAAGCCCATAGGAATTATGATGGTTTTTCCTAACTCTCTAAGTAGGATAAATGATAAGTTCAAGATAAATGTCGATTCAAGATAATTACGAAGATCGACGGAAAATGGAATATTCCCAATAAGAGATAAACTTGGGCCCGAAGGCAAAGGAATAAACGGGCCACCGACCTAAAGCAACTATATAAGGAGAGCTGGAGCAGAAGAAAAAGGATCCGAGATTTTAGACTTAGAGAACTCCTGCTAGTTTAGAGAACATAGGACTTAGGTGGTTATAATAGCACGGCAAGGCTTAGGACGTTTGGGCCGCCTCTTGTTCTTTTGTTCTGATAGTTAGTATATCTCTACTCCTCTCGGAGAAATCTTGTTCTCATACCATTCGATTAATAAAACGCCTCTGAGCGACCATTTGTTTCCATCCTGCTGTTTATCTTTTTATCGTTATAAAGTGATTACGCAGAGAATTTGGATCTTCAGGGAAAATCAGGTTTACTCGGTTTTCCTCCGTTTTTATCTATTAAAATCGACGGTGTGAATTTCGGTTCCCACAGTCATTTTTCATCAAAAAATTTAAATATTTATAAAAATAGTCATTTTTTAAATATAAATTTGAAAAGTGATATCAAATTTGTGGTAACAATTTGTAGTAAAGTTAGAATTTTTCTATTAAAAACAGAAAATAAAACAGTTATTATAAATAGTTTTGGTCGTAAAATTTTGTAAAAAAATTGAAAGCATATAAAAGTAGCACAAGGGGTTTGAACTTGGGATGGGTGGGGCCCAATTTAGCTTGCTTGACCACATTAACTAAATAACTCGCCTCGTATTGTGATGTGCAAAAAAGATTATTATGCCTTAGTATGTGGTAACAATTTGTAGTAAAGTTAGAATTTTTCTATTAAAAACAGAAAATAAAACAGTTATTATAAATAGTTTTGGTCGAAAAATTTTGTAGAAAAATTGAAAGCATATAAAAGTAGCACAAGGGGTTTGAACTTGGGATGGGTGGGGCCCAATTTAGCTTGCTTGACCACATTAACTAAATAACTCGTCTCGTATTGTGATGTGCAAAAAAGATTATTATGCCTTAGTATGTGGCACGTTTCACAGGTAATTCCTCCGTGGATCCGCCCCTGACATCACCATGCTGCGTATAGAAAGACAGTATGGTAAGCAAAATGCAAGTTCACGAGTACCATGAAAACATGTTTCACTTTACATCAAAGTCCGATTGATTCAAGATATCATGTTTATCTCTTAGCTGTCTCATGTTTATATAGTTATTCAACAAATTAACTTGGGCTGGAAAAACAAACCGGATCCGAAAAACCGAACCGAACCCGATCCGAAATAATAGTATCGAACTGAACCGAAATTCATTAATGTCTTAATGAGTTTAAAATTTTAGTATTTATAAAATCGAAACCGAACCCGATCCGAACCGAAGTATTTCGGGTATCCAAATGTATTGGAAATAGATTTATATACCTAAATATATAATTAATTTTAGATTTAATGTAAATTAAAAACATCCAAAATATATCACATACTTTTAAGTTTTCCAAAATACTTGAAAATATATACAAAAAGTCAAAAGTAAATGTCTAATATAACTAAAGTATACTCAAAACACCAAAAATATTTAAACAATCTACTCATTCTCTATCCAAATGTTTAAACCAAACTAATTTATATATTAAATCTATAAACCAAACTAATTTATTTTTAGATATTAAGAAATTTAAATATATAATAAATTTAAAAAATTTAAAAATAATTTTAATGGGTTATCTGAACCCGAGTCGAACTCGTAAAGATGCGAACCGAACCCGAACTGAAATTTAAAAATACCCGAACGGAGCTGAAATCTTTGACTCCGAAAACCAAAAATACGAATAGACCCAAACCAAACCCGAATGAATACCCAAACGTCCATCTCTAAAATTAACCTAGAACTAGTTTAAAGAAAATTTTGGTTTGTTCCCAATTCAAAATTTAATTAAAAATATATAAATTACAAAAAATAAAAACGGATCCTCTCGAAATTTTGTATCAGTAATTACGAGACGTCTCACGCAATTATTCACGTTCTCCTCCATCGTAACCGCACTCTTTCGGTTTGAAAATCAAAGTCCTCGTCTTCCTAAAAAAATTACTGTTTAATATGAAAATCCCAGCAAACTCTCTCATATTTTTCTTCACAAAACGTAACTTTGTAGACATATGTACAATTTCATGATGATTATATCGCGAGCATATTAATCATATAAACCGTCACACTACGACATTTTAAAAAATTAAGAAAAGGTATCATTCTTCTCCTATAAAATGTTTACAGTTGATATTTTGTCGAGAACATAGCTCATAAACTTTGAAAATCTACTTAATTGCTGTACCATTTCCCAAATTCGGTTGACAGAAGAAGAATAGTTAGATATCTAATAGGAGTAATTTATGTAACGAAGTATCCCAAAATCACATAAATTGCATGCCCCTCTTGTAACCCCAACAACAACAACCCCACATCATTATTATTCCACAACTTCTCGTTTTCAATGAATGCTTAATTCCAATAGATTCTACTACAGAGATGGGAGCCAGTGATTTCGGATTCCTTCCCATCGAACATATCCTTCTGGCTCAGAGTCTATGACTTACCATTCCATTTCTGGGATGATATCACTCGTAACGCCATTGGAGGAGAGCTTGGTTTGGTGACTGATTGTGTGGCTACGGATGCTAGGTTTCGAGTAAACCTGAATGGACTCATCCCTCTCACTATGAAGCTGGAGGTTCGCCTTCCATCCGACGAGATTACCACAGTGGAATTCGAGTATCTCAAAATTGAGAAGCACTGCTTCACCTGTTTCTCACTGCTCCATGAAGAAACTGATTGCCCGGTGAGGCCATGAAACGCCTTACCAGCTAAAGAAAGGAAGCTTGGCATTACCAAGAGGATTGCGCTACAGCGTATCGAAGCAGATAAGAGGAGACATGATGACAGGAGGGGTTACTCCCACTACCAGCCTAACCCCCGATCTTCTCACTCGCTGCAGGAGACTTATAATGATCGGAGAACCTACTCTTCCCGGGGGGAGTGTCGTCGCTCTCCACCACCACGGGGAAGGGACACTAGAGACACTGGAGATTTTCAAAGGAATTTGCCCTCTGATCGCCAACGAAGCAACAATGAGAGTAGCATCAAAGAACTATCGAGCGGGAAAATCGTTAGTACTCGGGAAGAACCTCGGCTCTCAATCGTCCCATACCCCACCTCCACGACCCATGAGAGAACGATTGGACTATCCAACTGAACCAAGCTCGGAAAGAACACTCTCCACAGCTCGAGAGCGACGATCAGCTTTAGCAAGGATTGCAGAGCCTGATCTCAGAGATAACTTAACCAGGAACTCCCCCCATACGATGGATATTGATGATGATGGTTATGACATCAATGCAGCTGGGGATACTACAACTAAGCGACCAGATGAAGCACTAGTAGAACCAAGGAAAAAAGGGAGCTCCTCTGGACGGCGAGTCTCAGCAACTTTACGCATCCAGGAACCTCTGTCTACAGGTATCGGTGATGTTAATATCACTATCCCAGCTTCCCAGAAGTCAGCAGGGAAGCGTCGAGTCACTTCTTTTAGGAAGAGGGTCCCGAGAAGTCCTCTCCAAAGCTTGAAGCTGAAGAGAGCGATGATTTCGAAATCCCAAAACCCTGCTAGAAGGAGACTTGTGACTGACAAAGACTATACGTTACCTTGTAATAAGGTTGTTTCGAGTGGCATACCACGCAGTGCGGTTACGAGATCACAGCGGAGAAACAGGATGGAGGGCCAGGATTTTCATCCTCCTCTTCCTTAGCTCTCATGAGCTGGAATTGTCAGGGCCTGTGAAACGTCCTGACAATTCGTCGCTTGCGGGAGATACATCGACGTATAACTCCTGACATAATGTTTCTCATGGAGACGAAGAACGAGGACGACTTTATCAAAAAGAAGACAGAATCGATGCGATATCCTCACTACTTCTTTGTTCCTCCGGCAGGTCTCAGCGGAGGCCTATGCTTATTGTGGAAGGATGGTATTGATATTGACATCCTCGAGTCGTCTCCGAACCTCATTGATACCAGAGTTACCTTCAAGGGAGTCACCAAATTTATCTCGTTTATCTATGGAGCCCCAGCCATGGAAAACAGAGCAAACTTTTGGGCCAAGTTATCGGAAGTGGGGCGTGATAGAGAGTCTCCATGGCTAATCTCCGGAGATTATAATGATATTCTCAACAACTCTGAGAAAACAGGAGGACCTGCGCGTTGGGAAGGATCCTTCACTGCTCTACGGACCTTCGTATCACAGAATGGATTGTGGGATCTAAAGCATTCAGGTAATCACCTCTCATGGCGAGGCACACGATATACTCATTATGTGAGATCTAGGCTTGATAGATCCATGGTCAACTGCTCTTGGAATGAACTATTCCCCCTTGGTAGATGTCGATATCTAAGGTTCGAAGGGTCTGATCACCGCCCCCTCATCACTTATTTCAACAAATCTGGTCCGCAGAAAAAAGGAATGTTCAGATTCAATAGGTCACTTACGGACAAGAAGGAGGTGGAAGAGATTGTTGAGTCTGCTTGGAATGACTCTCCCTTAGCTTCGGTGATTAACAAGCTTAATTCATGTCGGAGAGGGATTATTCAATGGTCCAAGGAACAAAACCTGAAGAATAACCAACTCATTCACCAGAACCAGCAAGCCCTGGAAGAAGCTCTCTCTGCAACTGTCCCAAACCAGGAGCTCATCGACCATCTCCCCTCCACTCTTACTGCTGCCTACAAGGAGGAGGAAAGTTTCTGGTTACAACGCAGCCGTATCCAATGGTTGAAAAGCGGGGACCGGAACACAGGCTTCTTCCATGCTGCAACTCGCCAACGCCGGTTAATTAACTCTCTTTCTGTAATAGAGGATGTGGGAACCAAAATTTGCACTGTCGAGTTTTCGTTTGATTTAGAAGAAATCCAAGTAAACTTAACCTACCCTGAAGGTCCCGGATATCTGCTGGGCCACACACGACACAATCAATGCGAATTTAAGTTGTAAAAAAAATCGTAAAAATAGAGCGAAAGAGATCTTATTTCCGAATTCGCGTTTGAGCGTGAACAACAGGTAAAGAAATCAGCTACAAGAGCTGTCGAAAAGTCCGCTAGTCCGGCCGCCTAAATCTAACCTAGTTGAGTCGCAGCTCGCTAGTGAAAACAGAAAAGAAATGCTGAATCTGCTCTAAGTGCTAAATTGCTCTGGAAATTTTGTGATGATTTGGTCCTCGCCCAAAGCTCTCCTTATATACTCCTCTTAAGACGGTCTATCTTCCTTCGGACTGAATTGGGCTTTTTCCATTTTCGTCCGTCTTCGTGTTTATCGGGAAACTTGACATTTATCTTCGGAAAACTTGATATTTATCTTCTGGAAACTTGACATTTATCTCTAATGTGAGGATAAGGATAAACCGTCATAGTTATCCTTCATTTTCGGAAAATCGTAAGTGGGCCGCTTTGGTCATGTCGGGCTTTGTAGGCGTTTTTACGGTTTTTCGAGAAAATAGTCTTCGAAGGTTTCGACATTTCCGAAGGAATCCCAATTCCTCGTATAGTCGAGATGATTGGTGTTTAGAATAACCGTGATCATTTTATACGATGAATCGAAATCTATTCATCATTCGAACCTTTTATGGTCTTACGAGATTTCTCGAGTATCAGGATCGAGATTGACTTGGATTCGTAGACTTCCCGTCTTCGAGGGTTTGAGTAATGAGGCTTTGGACTTAGATTTTAAAATATGAACTTTGTTAAACAATCGAGAAGGCTTTGCGGAAGAATCATCGTGTTTCTCGAACAATCCGAACATGGGTTTAAGACCAAGATGTTGCCGTTTCGAGATCACAAGGCGACTGCGGATGGGCGCCAGGACCCTTGCGCCCCGGAGGCGACTACCAGGCCTGCGGTGCCAGGCGAAGGGCGAATGCGCCCGTAGGCCTGGCGTGGTGTGATGCTGCGCCAACCCACCCGATGCCGTGTCAGCGTCCACCGATGCGCTGTTGCTCACCTTCGTCGATCCCGGGGCTCACGGTCCGTTCGTGCCTTCCTGTAAGTTCGTCCGGTGTGATTAGTTTCTCGGTTTCGATTGTTACTTAGTTTTCAGGTGGCGATCCGTTTCTCGGTTTCGATCGTCACTTAGTTTTCTTCGAGGACTTTGGTGGCGATTTAAATGGTTGACGATTTTGACCCCAACAGTTAGCCCCAGCTAGCTAGGAACCGTAGTGCCTTTCGGTCCTAGTTTGCGGTATAGCCGTATGGGAAGGTGTAGAGGCGTGTCGTTTGCGAAAGTCGGGTAAATAGTGATTTTACCTCATTTATAAGGATGGAGTAAGAAATCTCATTCATTCTTACTTCATCATAAAAATTCATCTCTCTCGAGAATCCTTTCTCTCTCTTTTTTTAAGAACAATGTCTTCAAGATCCTCGAGAGAAATTCTTCTTCCCATTCATCCTCGGATGACTCTCCTGCCATTATTGTGAATCGAGCAAGAAGAGTTAGTCGATGAGGAAGCGAAGAACTGCGTATTACCGAGCTCTTGTAGGCTCGGCTCCACCTCTGCTAGATGTCCCTGTTCGAAGAGACCTTGAGACTGCGGGTGCTTCCTTTCGTCGAGCTCGGCTTCGTAAATATCTCGTGACTCTTCGATTTTTACCAGATTCGATGGAGTTAAATTCAATTCCTATCGGCAATGAGAGTCGCGAGGAATCCTCACGAAGGTTTCTTTACATGCTCTGAGGCCTTCCTTACGTCTGCGCATGTGGTTCCGATCCCTGGTACCATTGTTCGCGTGGCCATTAAGCCGAACTTCGATCAACCAGCTCGGTGTTTCTGCCTTAGAGAGTTGGCTTGGCGTGTTGATCGCAAGTTATGAGCTTCGGGATCGATCTTAGTCTGCTGATTCGCGGGTCTTTGGAGCACTCGCCAACGGGAGTGATGGTTACTACACTATGGTGCCAAAAAGGATATGACCATAATTAGGAGACTACCGAACCACTAAGTTGTGGCAGGGCGTTTCTTCTATGTCGAATAGATGGTGAGTCCGTCGAGGAGAGCTGCCTCCATCTATTTCCGCGACGCATGGAACTTTAACCGAGGTAATATGATAAAAACTTGTTGTTTATTTCACCATTCGAAGCGCGAAGTTTTAATGAAAAATTTTCGCTTGTAGTGAACGGGATTGTTGCGCTAAACGCATGGTGATCTTTTGTCAAGAGGATCTCCTTGGCAAAAGCGTTTTCTGGAAGTCCTTCACCGCTGGACGGATTCGAGACGCGGTAAAGCTTTACGGTCCAGCGACCCTGTCCGACATGCGATGCCGAACCGTTATCGGCTCCTACCGGAGACGACAGAGATCTCGTAAAAGGAAAGAAATCGACTGGGGAAGGTTCGAAGACCCTAGTTTCGCTCCAACGGAAAAGCGAGCCAGCGATTTTCCACTCCCCAACAATTTCTTTGGCGGCCTTCCTCCGGAGTTAGATTCTTGGCAAGTCGCTGGAGGATGAGGAGAAGCAACGGTTTTACCGAGGGTTCCCAGCGGATCAACGAGGTTTTGCCTTGAACTTCTTTAACCGTATTTTTGAATCTGTATATATGTATATTTATTGATCTTGAATTTATGCAGGCACTAAGGCGTTTGGCGTCGCGCTTGACTCAAGTTTCCGCAAGTCTAAGATTGCTAATTTCAAGACCAAAGAAGCCGAGCGAGATCTTCCGATTCGACAAGAGGTAGAGGCGAGAATGCAAAGCAAGCTGAGCTTCATGCTCGAGCCCTTGTTCGGGCGAAAAGATAGAAGGAGGATGGTCGCAGCCGAGGTGGCGAGACGGGCGGAATCGTTTGCTGCTGAGTTTCAATGTTTCAAAGATGCTCAGGAGTTTGTTGGCGATTTCCGCGAGTGCCGGGGCTCGGTCGTAAATCTTTACAAGTCTCAGAACCCGGATTTCTCCTTTGATTCCGAGATTGCTGAGATGAAGGATTTCATGGCCGAGTGTGCTCATGCTGAATCCTTGGTTCCTCCAGTCGAAGAAAGATTCCGGAGACTATGGGAGCCTATCGAGGTTTCCGAGGATACGGTGGAGGCCGGAGCTGATGAGAACGCCGAGGGTGGCGAGAACGCCCAAGGTGTGAACGAGGAAGTGGACCAGCCTGCGGGTTCATTCGGGATTTCCGTGTCTGGATTTCTCGATGTTGACTTTTCTTTGTGAGTTGTATGTTTGGCTGTGTGTGGCCATTTTTAGGAGTTTATTCTGCGACCGTTGGAGGTTGCATTCTTATGTTTTTGGGACTGGCCGTTGGTGGCTTAGAATCCCGCCGTTTTTGCGGTCTTATGAATATATAAAAATTTGCGAGATTTCATCTTTTGTTTTGATTTATACTTTCGTCAAGTGTAGAGGAAAGAATGCGAGTAGTCACTTTGTATCCTAACTCTTTTTGTCGCTTGGTCCGTATGCTACTTTTTAGCGAGCGTTTTAGGTATAAGCGATAAGAGACATGTTTTGGGATCTCGTATATGATACTATGCAAGATCCAGCAAGACTGGATTTAGGGCAAGACCTAGGCTTACTCTCAGCTGTAAGGCTGTGCGATGACTGATCGGCTTTCGTTTTGTCTGTTAGTGATTTCTTCCTGATTCTTTTCGCGAAGTCCGCTGACCGCCGGCTTATATGACTTGTGTTAAAAGAATCGAGCTATCTTCGGAGATTATCCGAGACACTAAACCAAAATTTTGGGTTTCTTGTATAGCTCGCTATGATATCCTTGTCGGATGTAAGAGGACCTTATAGGTCTGACTACGAGTTTGTATTGAGTGAAACATTTCTGTGTGCGTCCGTCGGGGCCAATCGACGGGCGTAAGTTATTTTTAAGTTGCAGGTGGACTGTTTTAGCGGATGATCTGAATTTTGTTATCTTTTCAGAAGTTCGCGGCGTCTGGCGTTTCTTTTGAAGATATGATTTTCGTTTTCGAAGTGTTTCTGGCGTTTACTATATTAAGTGAGCATAAAATAGATAGAAAGAATTTTATTGAAAAATTCGAAAATTTCGAAAGTACATGTCCATGCAATTTTTGTAGGAGTATAGAATTATCGTACCCACCCCCTTTTTGGCGAAGGGGATAGCTGAACTTGCCGGGATACGACAAGCTGCCTATGTACCTCTTTCGAGGATCAAGCCATCTCGTAGTTCTGATTATTAAGGCGGACGCTTTTATTCCTTGGGTGCTGCTACTTCGATCGTAATAGCTAGATTGGTAGCGGTTCAAGGGTTGAATTATCCGCTTCTATGGCGATGGGCTCGAGACGCTTCGCTGTCTGCAGCCGTTGCCTGTTTGGATGCCTTTGGATCATCCTTTTCGAGTTCGGGAATGTCACCGTGATTCCTTTACTCGTTTGGATTAGCGTTGGGCGTTCGATTCTTCCGTAGTTTGTGCTTTCGGCCAGGAAGCGAGCCTCGGCTGTTCGACATCCCAGTTACTGCAGTTCCGTTTTAGTTGGGAACTTGATGCGAGATGGTATGTGGATGGTACGCTCTCATGGAATTGATCGGGGGTTCCCATAATCCGTTGTAGATTGCGGGGTTGTCGACTATGGCGAACTTCGGCGATCTTTGTGACTTCCTTGGCCATAGCGGGGCGGATTCTTCGAGGGTCATGGAGGTGGCGCTGAGAATCCCGTAAGAGGTCGGTTCGGGGCGACTTAAGCTGGCGGGATGTTCATCCTTTGGGCGTGTCGCGGAACATAATGTTGACCGTACTTCCTGTATCGATAAGGATCGCGGCCAACCGAGATCCTGGATCACTAAGTCGATGGCGAGAGGATCGAAATGAGGTTTGTCGATTCGATGGTTTCCTCTTCCTCAAAAGCGATCAAGTCGTTGGGGAGGTCATCCTTTGGACCCAGTTAGAACTTGTCACGGCTTTCCGCCCATAAGCTTTGATCAGCGAGACCGAGTCTTGGAAGAACTGCAATCCTCTAATGATCATGCTTCTGCGATAGAAGCTTCATCTCTTCCTCCATGATGATGAAGTCCGTTGCTTTGTGGAAGTATCCTGGATTGTCAGCGGCTTTTCCAGTAATATCCACTTCGAACCGACTTGTACCAGAGTTTTCCTCAGGCGTCGATTGCGACATTGTCGCTGATGCCCGCTACTCGCCATCACCAGTTTGAATCTTTGCATGAAGTCGCGGGCGGCTTCGTCTTCCTTCGAGCTAGACTCCATAGGTCCCGTCGGACGTTTCTCTGTCCATGAACATGGGTATTGTTTAAGCGCCGAGGCCAATTGGCGGAAGCTTCGATGGAGTTCCTTTTGAGCGGAGAACCATTGGCGCAGCACCTTTGAGGTGCTTTCGGCGAAGAAGGCAATGACCAGCGTCGTTTAGCTCAGGGAGTTTGCATCTACCCATTGCGATCTGGAAAGACTGCAGGTGCGCCTTAGGATCCGTAGTACCGTCATAGGCCGGGATTTTGATTTTCCACGGGTGAGAGATGTGTGTTTCCGTGATCCGAGGGTGAATGGCGTTTTCCGTGCTTCCTCGAGAACTCTATCGATCTCGAGGCGGAACTGGTCGCCTGGTGGATTTGGCGATTTCACCGCTTTCACCTCGCCACGCCTTTTTGAGAGATTCGCGGAGATCATGGATCGT
Source organism: Brassica carinata (assembly GCA_016771965.1). Classification (NCBI taxonomy): domain Eukaryota; kingdom Viridiplantae; phylum Streptophyta; class Magnoliopsida; order Brassicales; family Brassicaceae; genus Brassica; species Brassica carinata. The sequence continues at coordinate 10,533,255 of CM028687.1, read as the reverse complement.
TATTGCTACCGGCGTTTCTCGAGTTTGTCGGCTGGTCGCGATGGATCGAGCTTGATCCTCAGCGAGTTCTTCCTGCTCAATCCGGTAGAGGTCTTCCTCCTCTTACGTCATGGGCCTCTCGAAGGATACCGTGCGCGGCGGACTGGCCGAGTCCTCTGGGATGGATGTCAGCGTCTTCATCGGAAAGATCCAATTGGTCGCTGATATCCAGATCGATGCGCCGACGCCGCTTCCTTGTTTCCCATAGTCGGGGTGGAAGGTTCTGCGAGTCGTTTGCTGTCCTTTTGGAGCCGCTTCCTGAGTGGACTCTTCGGGCATCTTTTCGTTCTCGGGAGATCGAAGTCGAGTCTTCTGCAGCGCCCGTGCCTTGGTGGATCCGCTGCAGCTTGCTCTTCGCAGTTAAGGTGCCGACCTGTTTTCGCGGCGAGGTTATCAGCTTGTCTGTTGTTCGCCCGCCTCGGCGAGGTGAACAGTTCCTTCATCAGTCTGGCGTCTCGGTGTTTGCATCAGCAAAGGATCGTGGACGATCTCCGCTTGGAGTCTTCAACGTTGGCATCGACGGGTGTTCCGTCTAGCGTTGGCTGGTCTTTGGTGGCGTCAGTAGACATGATCGAGCAAGTGCAGTTGCGAGATAGATAGATCCGTAACCCCCCCCCCCCCTCCTTCTAGCACCAAACTATGGGAACCAAATTCGCACTGCCGAAGTTTTCGCTGATTTGGAGAAAAGCCAAGTAAACTTAACCTTCCTGAAGGTCCGGATATCTGCTGGGACACACACGACACAATCAATGCGAATTTAAGTTGTAAAATAAAAATCATAAAAATAGAGCGAAAGAGATCTTATTTCCGAATTCGCGTTTGAGCGTGAACAACAGGTAAAGAAATCGGCTACAAGAGCTGTCGAAAAGTCCGCTAGTCCGGCCGCCTAAATCTAACCTAGTTGAGTCGCACCGCTAAAGGAAAACAGTAAAAGAAATGCTGAATCTGCTCTAAGTGCTAAATTGCTCTGGAAATTTTGTGATGATTTGGTCCTCGCCCAAAGCTCTCCTTATATACTCCTCTTAAGACGGTCTATCTTCCTTCGGACTGAATCGGGCTTTTTCCATTTTCGTCCGTGTTCGTGTTTATCGGAAAACTTGACATTTATCTTCGGAAAACTTGACATTTATCTTCTGGAAACTTGACATATATCTCTTATGTGAGGATAAGGATAAACCGTCATAGTTATCCTTCCTTTTCGGAAAATCGTAAGTGGGCCGCTTTGGTCATGTCGGGCTTTTTAGGCGTTTTTACGATTTTTCGAGAAAATAGTCTTCGAAGGTTTCGGCATTTCTGAAGGAATCCCAATTCCTCGTATAGTCGAGATGATTGGTGTTTAGAATAACCGTGATCATTTTATACGATGAATCGAAATCCATTCTTCATTCGAACCTTTTTTGGTCTTCCGAGATTTCTCGAGTATCAAGATCGAGATGGACTTGGATTCGTAGACTTTCCGTCTTCGAGGGTTTGAGTAATGAGGCTTCGAACTTAGATTTTAAAATATGAACTTTGTTAAACAATCAAGAAGGCTTTGCGGAAGAATCGCCGTGTTTCTCGAACAATCCGAACATGGGTTTAAGACCAAGATGTTGCCGTTTCCCGAGATCACAAGACGACTGCGGATGAAGCCAGGACCCTTGCGCCGGCATACGCGGAGACTACGGGCCTGCGGCAGACGGAAGGGCGAGCCTGCGCGGCATGAGCTGGCGTGGTCGGTCTGCCACATGCCGAGCGCCACCGCCCGTGCCGTGTCCGCCTCCGCCGATGCGCTGTTGCTTCGCCGTCGATCCCGGGGCTCATGGTCGTTCGTGCCTTCCGTAAGTTCGCCGGGTGATGATTAGTTTCGGTTTCGATTGTTACTTAGTTTTTCCGAGTGACGACCTGTTTCTCGGTTTCGATCGTCACTTAGTTTTCTTCCGAGGACTTTTGGGTGACGATTTCGTCGTTGACCGATTTTGATCCCAACAGAGGATGATGAGGGAAAGTGTGTCTATGAGGAGGACCAAATCTATACTGTAATCTCAGAATATTTAAAAAATATTTTTAAGACCAACAACAACACAGAGTTTGATAAGGTATCAGAGATTCTCTGCTGCAAAGTCTCCGAGGAAACTAATCATCGCCTAACCCTCATTCCGAGTGATTCGGAGATTAAAGAAGCGGCTTTATCCATCAACAGTGGTAAAGCCCCGGGACCGGATGGCTTTTCAGCTAAATTCTACCATGCTTACTGGCACATCATCGGGACGGATGTATGCAGAGACGTCCGAGATTTCTTTCTGTCCGGTGAGCTCCATCCGCAGCAAAATGAGACCCATGTGCGCTTGATCCCAAAAATCACAGGTGCTAGAAGGGTGGCTGAGTACCGACCTATTGCGTTATGCAATACACACTATAAGATTATAGCAAAGATTCTCACAAGAAGATTGAAGCCACTCCTGCCTGGTCTCATCTCCCCTTCTGAGTCAGCCTTTGTAGCTGGTTGAGCGATAGGCGATAACGTACTCATTACCCACGAAACCCTTCACTATCTTCGCACCTCGGAAGCAAAGAAGCGTTGCTTTATGGCCGTTAAAACGGACATGAGTAAAGATTATGATAGAATTGAATGGGGCTTTCTTTGAGCTGTCATGCATCAGTTGGGATTTGACCCGAGGTGGATTTCGTGGATCATGAGTTGTGTGGAAACAGTCTCATACTCCTTCCTCATCAATGGTTCCCCGATGGGCTCAGTTAAACCTTCCCGTGGAATCCGGCAAGGGGACCCCCTATCCCCCTATCTCTTTATCATGTGCTCAGAAGTCCTTTCAGCGATGTGTGATAAGGCGTTACAGGACGGTTCACTGCCGGGAATCAGAGTTTCGCGAGGTTCGCCACTGATTAATCACTTGTTGTTTGCGGACGACACAATATTTTTCTGCAAATCAAGCTCTTCTAGTGTCTCTGCTTTACTGAAGATAATGCGCACGTATGAAAGTCTGTCAGGTCAATGTATCAACTTCTCAAAATCGGCCATTACCTTTTCTGCGAAAACTCCACTGGAGGTTAAGCTTCGAGTCAAATCTGCACTAGCCATCGACACTAAAGGAGGTCTAGGGAAATATCTTGGTCTCCCGGAACTTTTTGGAAGGAAAAAACGGGACATCTTCGCCTCGATCGTGGACCGTATCAGACAGAAATCCCTTAGCTGGACGTCTCGTTTTCTTTCTAGTGCAGGGAAGCAAGTACTCCTAAAGGCTGTCCTCACTGCTATTACCTGCTACTCTATGACCTGCTTCAAGCTCTCCAAGTCACTTTGCAAGCAAATTCAATCTCTTCTCACTAGGTTTTGGTGGGATGCTAATCCGGAGAAGCGTAAGATGTGTTGGGTTGCTTGGAACACACTCACGCTCCCAAAATATGCTGGTGGTCTAGGCTTCCGGGACATCGAAACGCTTAATGATGCACTGCTGGCTAAAGTGAGCTGGCGCATTCTCAAACACCCTCACTCCTTACTATCTCAAGTGCTTCTGGGAAAATACACCCGATATTCTTCATTCCTAGTTTGTCAAGCACCATCTAACGCCTCTCATGGATGGAATAGCGTTTTGATTGGAAGAGACTTGCTACGAAAAGGGCTCGGCTGGACAGTAGGATGCGGGGATAAGATAAGTGTTTGGAGAGATCCCTGGCTCTCTTGTGATGCTCCTATGTCTCCGATAGGTCCACCTAACAGATTGGAAGCTGACCTGCTAGTGAGCGACCTCCTATGCCCACTCTCGAACACTTGGGATATCGACAAGATTCGAAGATTCATCCCAGGTTATGAAGGATTGATCTTGCGGTTGCAAACAAGTTGTGCTCCATCCTGTGATACTTTAGCATGGCTTCCCGACAAATCTGGTGATTATAGCACGAAGACAGGATATGGAGCGGGCCTGCATATCGAAGCCTCTGCCCCTTTTGCGCCTGAATTTAATTGGGTTAGAAATATTTGGAACGTTAAAACCGCCCCGAAAGTGAAAGATTTTCTGTGGAAGGTGGTCCGCAGAGCAATCCCAGTCAGCGCTAACTTAAATGCCAGAGGATTCCCAGTATTTGGGTGTAAGACCTGTGCAGCAAGGGAGGATGCGTTACATGTGTTCTTAAACTGTGAGGTGGCTCGTGAAGTCTGGGATTTGGCACCGCTGGCCTCAAGACCTTGTCCGACGACCCCATCCCTTGCTCTACTGATCTCCAATGCTCCCTCTCACACGGTACTACCACCAACTGGACTCACGGCCCCTCTCTGGCCATGGATCTTGTGGAACCTATGGAAAGCTAGGAACAAACTCTGCTTTGAAAACATAAAATTTTCCGGCATGGAAATCATCTTGAAGGCTATCTCGGACGCAAAGGAATGGCAGAATGCTCAAGCTCAAGATACGATTCTGAAACAGAGGCCGAGCCCTCAACGTGCTCTTCCCGCTACCTCTCCATGTGAAGTCCCTCCCCGCACTGTAATTTGCAATGTCGATGCAACTTGGGATACAAGAACTGGAAATTATGGCATCGGCGCGATTTTCTCAGATGCTAATACCTGTCCTCACTTGAGTCCCTGCAGCGACTCTCGTAGTCATATCTCCTCGGCGCTAATGGCTGAAGCCCTCGCCATCCGTTTTGCGGTTATGCATGCCGCCTCGTCAAACGTTAAAGTCCTAATGATCCTGTCGTATTCTCTCTCCATGGTCAAACTACTAAAGGAAAGGAAGTCAATCCCAGCTTTGTTTGGAATTGTGTTTGATATCTATCATTTTAGCAAATACTTTTGAATCTATTTCCTTTCGTTATGTTTCTCGGTTGTGTAATGTTGAGGCTGATAGTGTGGCAAAATCAGCTCTAGCATTGCTAAACTCTTCCACCATTGGTGGGTAAAACTCTATTTGAATGAACGAATGTTTGATTAAAAAAAATCATTCACGAACATATATGTAAGATTTGAGAAAAATGTCAAATATATCTCATATATGCACATAGTCGTCGTTGGTGGACAATGCAGAAGCAAACGAAGTTACAATTGTCCACTTCTAATCAATGTTTCTTCGACGTCGGTTCAGTTTGGTTTTAACAATAAAAACAAATAAAATATCTTCTCATTTGATTATTTGCGAATAATTCTTGAGCAACATCTGTCACTTTCATGAATTGGTAACCTCTACTTTTCTTTACCAACCCCACCAACATCAAACCAAAAACCCCACCAATAATTAAACTGTTTACCTCTATTTCCTAATAAATTCGTTTTAACCCCACTTGTTTTATAGTGTACGAATTTTCTAGATTTGGAATTTGGATGTACAATTTAACCAGAACAAAACTTCCTTGTGAAGTAATCAGTTAACTTGCAGATAGATTATTATGCAATCTCAAACCTCAACGTTAAAATTTTGTGATATTCCGACATTTTTAAAACGGCATTTTCTAGAAATATCTATGCATCTCCCCATCAGTAATTCGAGTCGAAGTAAAACATCAAAAGGTATCAAAACTAACTCAAAAAGGGATCATATACGTATCAGATATTAATCCAGAAACCCAGTCTTCTCAAAAATTGCATTTCTAACCCTACTTAGATCTCTCCCCTTGAGTGTCCTCCCAACACCTTCATGCACCGAGAACGAAGCCATTCTAGTCCTCGCCAGATACTCATGCGGTGGAAGTCGTCCTCCTTCTATGCAATCATCGTCATCGTTTTCGATGCTTCTCCTTCGGCGGTGCCGATTCTCATCCCGAAGAATCTTCGACCAGTCCGGAACGTTCATCGGAAGAGAACCTGCCGTCGTGGTGGTCAAGGTGACAGGTGACGGTTGTTTGATTCCGGTTCGACCAGATTTGACGAGTTTCCTGCGGAAATCAGGTGACTCGGAGTAAAGATCGGGCTCATCGAACTCAAATCCTGAATCGGCGGCTACATGGTAAGAACGATCTGTGGGAAAGAAGCGATGACTCGGCCTTTGGTAGAAGGTCTTTCCCGTCGCCATTGGAGGAGAAGGAGAAGTTTTTTTTCTTCTTGAAATTTGTTTGTTGGTATGAGAGAAGGCTTAGAGGAGGTCGCTCTGCTTTTATAAACGTTCAGTTGTGAAGGGATAAGGGACCCGCTTTCTCTGTTTGTTAACTTCTAGTTTCCGTCGGCCGGAAAATTACCTAAATACGCTTTCTTTTTGCGGGAAGGAATATTACATGGGATAACGTATTATATAGTTGTGGCATATTCTCTAATCTCTAACTTAATTTGTCCATAAAACCAACTACATTAATTTTTCTTTTTAACATTTTTTAATATTTCTTTTGGTTTTTTTTTTGACATCAAACGGCCATTCTATTACTCAAACTAAGGCCTGTGAACTGCACCTAATAACAACCAATAAAAAGAGATCTCTATGAAGCGATCTTGCGGTTTTAGCTAAGGAGTCCGATATCGATTTTGATCCGTGGAACATAAGAGAGTTTGAAGTCCGATAGCATATCTTCAAAGTCTCTAACCTCTCCACCTCATTTGCAAACCTTGGCGAGCATGAGGTTCCTTCACCATCGCAATTAAATCCTTACAAGATGTTCCAAAATTCGGCATGTCGAATGCTGAAGCATGCTCTCCATCGCCCATCTCAATGCTTCTAGTTCGAATGAAGGGCGATTCCTTTCGAGTGAAGTTTCGCCCCCATTATTTGAACCTTTCCAACCTATCTATCCAAACCCAACCGCTTCCATCAATCGCGGTGCGTCTCTATCCAAGATCCATCCACCGTACATATATTCCTCGCTTAAGACTTGAGTTTCCACTAAACTCGATCGCTAGAACCGACGGATCCTTTCATTTGCTTTGAACCGGGCTTGGCATTCACTCTGATACCGAACTAACTCGATTGGGTCTCAGAATCCCCTAAATAGCTTATCATTTCGCTTTCCAATATACCAAATTATCCAAGGATAAGGATCCTGTCTAATTCAGGCTCAACGATATCGTTCTTCCTCCAGAAAAGGTAATCCATATTTGCGTACAAACTATGCCGTGGAAAAATATCTGGGCTCGTTGGAGTTGTTGACAGATACCATGCTTGTAAAGCTGGCGGGCATTCAAAGATAGCGTGTGTCACTGACTCATCCTCTTCTCCACATCGTGGGCAATAGTTATCACATCTCATATTCGGCGTATGGGGTTTCAAATGCTTCTTTACTTGTCTGTTATCAGCGCCATATAAGATGACAGATTTTTTGAGACGCTTTTATCTTCCAAGCAAAGGCTTGTAGCTTTGTTATGCTAGGCTCCAAAAGCTCTCTTTCTTCGTCCTCCCTTAATATGTTTCGAGCCACCCAATATCCTGATTTAACAGTATATTGTCCATTCTTTGTGTAGTCCCAACAGAATGTATCTCGTCTATGAGAAGTGCTAGTTGCCAGACTCCTAATAAGGGGTATGTCTTCAGATGCTATGTAACTCTCCAGTAATCCAACATCCCATTCCTTTGATCCACCGTTGATAAGATCACTTACTGTCATATTGGGGTGTAGAACTGGAACTGTGGGTCGGGCTGGCCTAGCTGGTATTGTTGGGATTCAAGGGTCTTCCCACACCTTAATGTCAAAACCATAATGAACTTTTTGCCTTATCCCCAGAAGCAAGAGCTTCCTAGCTGCTGAAATGCTGGTCCACACATATGATGGACTGTTTGTTATGTTTATCCGCAATGGCGAACTCAACTTGTAATATCTCCCTCTCAATACCCGAGCGACCAAAGAGTCAAGATATTGGACTAGTCTCCAAAGCTGTTTCGCTAGTAAAGCCAAATTAAACTCATGAATCATGCGGAAGCCAATTCCTCCTTCCTCCCTTGGTACACATAATTTTTCCCATTTTGCCCAATGAATCCCTCGCTTTGGTGGGTTTGAACTCCACCAGAATTGTGCAATGGCACTTTCAAGTTTTCCACATATCTCTAAGGGAAGCAAGAAGGTAGACAAAACATAAGTCGGCAAAGCAAGCAAGATGGACTTTATTAGAACCTCTTTCCCTCCTTTTGATAACCACCTCCCCGTCCATCCGTTGACTCGATGCGATAATCTATCCTTTAGGAAGGCAAACAGCTTACACTTAGATCCACTGATATCTTCTGCTATCCAAAGATAGGTACCCATTCTCCCTTCATTTTGAATATCCAGGGTATCTTTTATCTGTTGCCTAACAATTGCGCTGATCCTTTTACCAAAGAGTAAAGAAGACTTATCGAAATTAATACATTGACCAGAAGCTTTGCCATATTTCCTGACTACATTCATTACTTCTTCACACTCACGGGGCTCCGCCTTACAAAAGAAAAGGCTATCATCAGCAAAGAGGAGATGAGATACCGAGGGGCACGCGCGGGTAACACGCATTCCCGATATCTTCTCTTGGTTCTCTGCATGATTAAGAAGGCTAACGAGCGCTTCCGTGCATAGAATAAAAATGAATGGAGACAAAGGATCTCCTTGGCGCAGACCTCTCTCCGGTACAATATTTCCCCTGGGTTGTCCATTCATAAGTACTTTATATTTTACCGAAGTGATACATCTCATGATCCAGATAATCCAGGTTTCCGCGAATCCCATCTTTCGCATGACAGCTTCAATAAATGACCACTCCATCCTGTCATACGCCTTGCTCATATCCGTCTTGATAGCCATCCTCTTGTTGCGTCCACTTGGCTTAGTTCGCAGGGCATGAAACATCTCCTGAGCTATCATAATATTATCAGATATTTGTCTTCCAGCAACAAAAGCTGACTGGGTCTCTGAGATCCTATCTGGTAACACTTTCTTTAACCTCTGACATAAGACCTTAGAGATTATCTTATAGCTAACATTGCACAAACTAATAGGCCGAAATTGTGTCATCACATTAGGCCGAGTAGTTTTGGGAATTAAGCAAATGTTAGTATCATTCAGTCCATTTGGCATTATCCCATCTATAAGGAATTGATTAACCATATGAGTTAGATCCTCCTTAACAATATCCCAGAACTTTTGATAAAAAAGTGCAGTCATGCCATCAGGTCCTGGAACCTTTTCGGGATGCATAGCAAAAAGAGCTAATTTAACCTCCCATTCAGTAACCGGAGCGGTGAGATCATTATTAATCGTTTCTGTAATTGTTGTGGACACCTCCGATAGCGCCTCAGCTATCTCTTCCGGATTTGATGATTCAAAAATTTGTCGGAAGTACCCAGTAGCAATTGCTACCTGTCCCTCTTCGTCCTCCACAACATTTCCATCCTCAACTAGGAGTTGAGTAATCCTATTTCTTGCTCTCCTTTGCCTCGTAAGCGCGTGGAAAAATTTTGTATTTCTATCTCCCTCTCTCAACCAGAAGATTCTGCTCTTTTGTTTCCAGAACATTTCTTCTGCCTTAAGAGCATCAGAAAGTTCCTTCAAAGCTTCCGCTATTTCCTCTGATGTCGCGTCATCATTCAAATATAGACTTTCCACCTTATTTTTGAGTTCCTCTACCAGCAAATCCGAATTATAATTATGTTGTCTCCTCCACTGACTCAATGCCTTCCGACAACTTGAAATATGCTCCATAATATTAGCATTTGGTGGGAGATCTGGAGAGTCCCATCCCTCAAGAATGATCTGTCTCAGTTCCTCACTATCTAGCCATCGCTTATCAAATTTGAAATTCTTTGTCTTTCTTGGTGGCTTCGTGAGAATTTCTGCCAGAATCGGACGATGATCCGACCCCCATAACCTCAAATATTTTACCGAAGTGTGAGAAAATTTTTCATGCCAGTTTTCATTTCCAATAGCTCTGTCAAGATGACATCTAACAGTTGCTCCCCTTGCTCTCTTCCCAACCCAAGATAACTTATTCCCAGTAAAAGGAAATTCCAGCATACCACAATCGCTGAGCATTTGCCTAAAAGGTAAAAATGAGCTTTCAGATCGTTGTCGACCTCCAGTTTTCTCAGTGTGATCCTTTATCTCATTGAAATCACCTATCATGAACCAGGGTCCATTTCTTGTTGTTGAGAACCGCGTAAGACGTTCTCATACTTGTTCTCTTCGTTCTTTTACAGGATCTCCATAAACAAACGTCATAAAGACTTTTATTCCATCAATGACTGCCTCAATATCAATCATTCTATTATTCGAAAATAAAACATTAACTCGAAACTCATCCAAATAAAAAAGAGCTAAACCTCCGCTGAGACCAAGTGGCTCAACGGTAAACAAATGATCAAATCCTAAATCGACCTGAATGTTTTGCAACAGCGACCTACTATTCTTCGTTTCAGAAAGGAACACTAGTCCTGGGCGATGCTTCTGACACATCTCCGTAAGGCGTCGAACTGTGAGGTCAGTCCCTATCCCTCGACAGTTCCAACTGAGCGTCCTCATGGATAACGTCCTGATGAGTTTTTGGACTCCTCCAAACCATTTCTCTTGCTGGTATTGCCTCGTGAACTCTTCCCAACTCCCAAACGAATACTTTCAGGCCGATTAAAATCCTTAGAAGATGATCTATGCAAAATTGGAGATCCTCTACGAAGAAACTCCGCCTTCTTAATCGGTAGACCCATAGGAAGTCTATGTCTTTTCTTACTCTTATGCGTAGAAGTTGACTTAGACCTCTCCACCTCCATATTCGACCCGTCATCTCCTCAGGAAACCTTCTTACCCCCCTTTTCCATATCCAGCAGCTCCTCTCCAAGAAGATCATCGTCATGATCCATATCCTCCAGCATAGCAACACGATCTCCCTCAATTATTTTACTTGGACCAATTAACTCCATATCTTCTAAAGCCGCAATGACATGAGCATCCTCCGGTACCACTTCATCCATAGGCGAATAAGTTAGAAGACGAGGAGAAGCTTTATGACGTTTTGTAACATTGTCATCAGGGATTTGACATAAAGGAGATACAATTTTACTTGCAATCCTCTTCCCATTGCTCTTTTGCGTCTGATGATCTCCACTAACCGAAGAGTACCGAGAGCCGTCAATATTAATCACTGCACGAGAGGTATGAGCATAAGACTCACCACTTCTCTGCTGAACATCAACACTCTTCTCCGTTTACTCCTTGATTCTCCATGACTTCTCATGCTTTCTATCATAAGGAACGTACCGGTTAGACTGTCTTGAGTGAGCCGTAAAGCTCTTCTTCACCTTACCTCTTTGCGTCCACTTGTTATTATGATCATCATACCGTCGGTGAGCCATCCTTGCATCTGTCATAAAGCCACCATCGGAGCGACCTTCACGTTCAACCCCATATCGCTCTTTTGCGAAGCCAACCTTATCAGAACTAAGGCGTTCCTTTCCAACTTGGTGCTTCATATTACGAGACCAATCATTGCGAATTACCTCCTCCGAAGGAAGTTGCACCCTTACAAAGACCCCGGTTCGATCTCCTTGTTCTTGCATCTCTTTCTGAGGACAATACTCCTTCTCATGAGTAACCATTCCACAAGTTTTACAGTGTTTAAAGAGCTTCTCGTAGTGGATTTGGATTGATGCCACATCCCCTTCTTGTGACACAATTTTCCTAGTAAACGTAAGAGGCTTCCTAGTATCAACTTCTATCAACATACGCCCAGCTTCAAGCTCAACCGTATCAATATGTCCAAGCCGACTACCAATGTCCTCTAGATTCCTGATTGTCCACAGGTGAAGCGGTATTCCGGTTATCTCCACCCAGAAAGGGATAACCCATGGATAGTCGTCGTGTACCACCGGTTCCCAACGGACAAGGACAAACATGCAGAAATTGAAATGAAACGGACCTCGACGCAAAACATATTTGAGATCTTCTTCATTGGAAAAGTTCAAAAGAAACTTCCCATTGCCAAGATCATTAGCCGTGATCTTGTCTTGCATCCCCCATCTCTCCGGCATAGACTGTATCAACTTCTCCACCGTTTGCTTCTTAGGGTTTAGGATCTTCCCAATCAACGCCAGCCGGTATTCTCGAATAGTAGGAGCATCACCTTGATCCGTTAACTGAATGGGTTCGTCCACATTCTCATAACAGATGCCTTTTCCTTTAGTGTTGGCTATATGAGCCGAACGAGCTTGGTTCATCTTAAATATGAAATAACTTAAGGTTCACGCCACTGAGAGTTTACCAATCTGATGAGAAGAATGATAGCGTAAGGCCACTAAATAGTGACAAGAGATCCGAATATCCCCAGTAGCAAAACCGAAACGATCGAAAAATGCTGAACCTGATGAGATCAGAATGATAAGAAAGAGATATAAGAGATCTTTAAGGAAGATCTTGGTTTGTTAACACTCCCTATCCTTATCCGTTAGAAGAATTGCTCGACAAACAAAGAATCTCACGCCAACGAGCTAGAGATTACGCGGAGATCACGATCCCAAAGAAGATCAAGATCTAGATTCGCCTTGAGATCGCCTATATTTCTTTTGGTTTAAAAAAAGTTTGTTGCTTTTGTTAATGTGTAAACGAATCCTATTTTCTCTTCATTGTTATTTGCATTTTTTACAACAAAAACTTGTGTTCAATAGAAAATTTCCTTTTTCTTTTAATAGATATTTGTAAACAACCATAAAAACATTAATGGAAGACTCTTTTACAGAACGGCCAAAACCATAAACCTATCGCGTGTTGACTCACTGGTCGCCGACCTGTTTGTGATATTTTTCGTTTAGATTTTTATTTTGAAACGCTTTTAGTAAAATAACTTCTTAGATTGATTGTTTGTAGATTCTAAAATGGTTTTTGGTTTTTGATTTTGTAAAAACTACTTTTTTACCAATTAAGATTTTTGAAAAATAGATTTTCTAAAATTTAGGGAAATTTGATTTTGAAATAACTACCTACTTCTTAGCAAAAACTAAAAACCACATTTTCTTGGATTCCTTGAATAGTGTACGTGACTTTTTTTATTTATTTTATATTTCTTTTTTGCTGAAATATTAATATATCTATATTTATGCATTAATATAGTATAGATAAATAAAAATAGATTAGTGATAATATAGTAACCATCCAAAACAATCATCACCTAAGTAAAAATCATTTGTTTAACATATATAATACATAAAAATAACATTTTTAAACTTTTCAATAAAATAAAATTAATTATTTAAATTTATTTTATGTAAATTTTACATGTTTTTAGTAATCTAGAGGTATTATTTGTCAAAATTTATAGTACATCTATGCTAATCATAAAAATCTTTAGTGTACTAAGATTATTATATTAATTAAATGATATTTTATTTAGGTTAAAATATTTGAATTACATAAATTTATGTATTTTACCATTTTAATAAAATAGAATTTATTAATTATCTAGAATTAAATGTACTTTAAAATCCAGTTATTAAATATTTATTTTGTAATATTTAAATTGCATAAAATATTGATATAATATTTTCTTAATTATCCCTATATATATTAAATGAAATGTATTAAAAATATATTAAATATGTAAGTAAATTAAAATATTTAGAAATCAAAAATTTATTCATAATAATTATAATTATTTATTAAAGTCGAAAACCAAAAAAAAACGTAAAATTACCATTTAGGTTTTTAAAAATATAAATTCTACAATGATGTTTGAGATCAAACTTTTGCATCTATATAGATTTATTATAATTTTATTTGTATTTACAGTTTTTGTTTTGAAATAATTTTATTAAATATGTTTATGTGTATTTTGATGACAATATTTTATATTTTTGTTATTTTAGAGTGAAATGCTAATAACATTTTTTATTTTTGGTATTAAAATCAAAAACCAAAAACTAAAATCTAAAGTAACCATTCATGATTTTCAAAAAAACTAAAAGCTACTGCTAAATCAAAAACCAAAAACTAAAAGCTAAAATCTAAAATCTCAAAACCAAAATCCAAAAACTAAAAACTAAAATCCAAAAATCATTTAAACAATCATTACCTAAGATATCTTCCTAAATTATTGTTAGATTCTTGTGAGGAATGTTCTAGATTAATAATAGAGAAAATTTGTAAAAAAAATTTAAGTTTATAGTTTGTTAGTTGGGTAATTTTAAGTTTCTGTTCTTTAATGGTTAAATTTGTTTTTTTTTTGGCAAAATGAAAGATTTTTTAATAATATTTTCAATTCAATTATTCATAAATTTACAATTACAATTAATATTTTTCTTTTATCCAGTAAATGGTGACATACTCACATAAACATGCCAATAAATTACCTAGTAATTTTCGACACCCATAGTACTCAAAATCATGTTACAATATTCATAATTTTTTTTTTTTCTTCGACAAATCTTTCATTTTCCATTTCTTAAGTTATTCCATATACATTAAATGGGAATGTTATAAATCACCTTTTCTTATAGAACGCAATGTCTCTGTTGCGTCCAAGGATCATTACCTATATTATTGTGAGTCCTCACTTGTCTGGGTTCGGTTCTGATACCACTTATAGCATTCCGACCGCTCACGATAAATAGACCGCCCACCCCCTCTCATTCGGCCCGTGAGTCCCATTACAAGTGACGGACGATGCGTTAATTTTCGGAGGTTTGAAAGTCTTGTTTACTGACCCTGCAATCACCACATAACATTTCTCCGTTTTTTTGCCTTACTTGCACCATTTCGCGAATCATTTTCCCAATAATTCACCTATCCTTCAACTACTCCAGTCCAAACGCTTAACTCTGAAGTTTTAAATGGATGGTTGACCGAAAAGATAAGTGAACTTTGATAACATATGTAGCCAAAATAATTCTCTCGAGGTAGTGTTTTTAAAACCGGACCGGCAACCAAACTGGAAATATTTAGGGTCATGCGTCATTGTGGTTCGAACCGGGTTTGAACCGGGTTTGATCGGGTTTGATTGGATTAAACTGAATTAAAGATATTTTGTAAATAATATGCATATTCTTACAAAGATAGATCATATCAAATAAAATATTTCAATAGCCATAATATTTAGAAAAACTTTAAAAAATAACAACTAAAATCTAATAAAAGTAATAAAATTTAATAGTTCAAATCTAAAATCAATACAAAAAGCATATTTAAATTTTATTCTCCAGATCTTTATTACTCTAAATCTGAATAACCTTTTAAAAAATTTATATACATTAGTTAAAATTTTATATTTTGAAATAAAACAAGTGTTTTGTTCTTCTATAAATTATACAAATTTCAAAAACGTAACTGTTTGAATTATTAAATCTTCAACACAAGTGACCATGAAATAAAATATTTAGATCCTATTTTTAGTTTAAAAGAAGAAAGGTAATTATTTTATTACCAACATTTTGGTTTGTATACCAACCGGGGTTTGGCCAGTTCAATGGGTCACTAGTTTCCGGGTTTTTGACGGTTCGATATGGGTTTTTAGTCAGTTCAATTTTAATTGGGTTTTGACATTAACCCAACTCGAATTATTTTTGGTTCATGGTTCAATCCGGTCCGACTGCTGGTTCGGTCCGCATTCCGCGTAGTGGTATTTGGTATAATTTATACCAAATACCACAACGCGGAATGTTACAATGTTAAGAATCACTAAAGACAAGAAACTTACAAAAACGAACCTATTAATGCTTATGCATAAGGATAATAGATCAGATCATCTTCATACGATGGTCTCGTTCAAGATCGACGAACCCGATGTCTCGTTCAAGACCAATGAACCTGGCATCTTGTTCAAGACCGACGAACCCGACCGATAAATCCGACATCTCATTCGAGAACCGATGATCCGATGTCTCGTTCAAGACCGACGAACCTGATGTCTCATTCAAGACTAATAAACCTGACATCTCTTTCGAGACGATGATAATGAACTACGTTAAAATTGATCCTATGACGGGTACGTAGGCCGCTCGACTTCAAGTTCACTCACAATCCTTATTTCTCCCAAAATCTCTATGCTATTTGACATATGAATAGAGTCCATTTTTGTTGACTCATACATGATTACATCGTTGTGTTCTAAGGATATCATTGCCCATGTTATTTCTTCCATACACTACAACAAATGTTGACTATAACTACTGCATATATCGTGGTTAAATGTAGTTAAACCACTATTACGACGACTTAACTACGAATTACGAATCGTAGTTACTAGCTCGTCGTAATGGAAAAATCGACGTAAAATCGAAGGAAAAGTACGACGAATGACAATCGAGGTCAAATCGACGTAAAGACCAAATCGTCGTAACGTGGAAGTAATAGACAAATCGTCGTAACGTCGAAGTAATAGACAAATCGAAGTAAAATAGAAGTAAAATATTTCGAAGTAATGCAGACGTAAAGTAGTCGTTAAAATCGAGGTAAGATAGAAGCTATATTTATAACGAATTACCCTCGAATGTCGAAGTACTTTGGTAGTAAATTATCTGACTGCATTACATCTATTTTTACTACTTAATTTACATTGATTTCTTTCAACATTTTACTACGAGTTAACCTCGATTTCTTTTAGAATTAACCTGATTTATAAAAAGTTTTATATTTAAAATTGTTTTTTTGTTCAATAATAAAAATGAAATATATAATTATTTTAAAATAATTTAATAACCAGAAATATAAACAAAATAATAATAATATTTTAAAATATTTTAAAATTCAAAATAAAAATTACAAAAAAAATCTAAAGATTAAGGTCTTCGCGAAGCTCGGCACTATGGTTCTCGGTCCGTCGCTCTAGATCCGCCTGCTCCTCCGCGGTGCGTTGTGTGACTATGGTAGGACGGACTTGACTCCACATCTGCCCATACCTCGGGTCTGACTCCGCCATCAAATCGAACATTGACGCCATGCCCATCATCGAAGTCCAGTTCTCTGCTAAGGCGGCATTAGAAGCTGCCAAAGCTGCCCGGAGCTGAGCATTCTCTTCGTCTCTTCCCGAAACATAACCTGTTCTCGCCCTCGGAACATCGTTAACCGAGCCAATTCCGACGACTCGTCTCCTTTTCTTTGGGGCAACCTGTAATAAATTAATTAATTTTATTAGTAAAAATATATTTAAAAATAATTATTTAATTAAATTATACTATATATATATATTTAAAAATATATATTACCTGTTCAAATATTTTGTCCTGTTCTACCGTTGACAACTGAACAGGTGGCAAATCCGGATTTTCTTGGGACAGCTAAGTCTCGACCTCTTGGATTCGAGACTGAACGTCGTTGTGGATCTTTTCAGCCCGAGCATCCACAAACGTCCCATCTTTATGGGTGTGAGTTTTTTTGTAAAGCTTGGACAAAGATGGAGGTTCTCCATCTTCAGCAGCCTATAGAAAAAATTTAGAAATTTAATATAATTAATTTTATTCAAAAAAAATTTATTAATAATAAAAAAAAATTACCATCTGTAAGGCAACTCCGGCGTGTGGAATCTGCCCGGAAGTATGAGACAACGGTAAATTGCCTTCTGCATCTGGTGTATGTCGGGCTGCCGAGCAGTTGTTGGCCGTCCTAATGCTCCGAGGCAACTTCCAATAGGCCTTAAGGCCTGTCCATACCGTCTCGGTGATGAATATGGGTTTCGCAGCATCACCCTCAACCCTCCACTTATCCTTCCAGTCGCCAATGGTGTTTTTAAGGCGATCCATCGCCTTCTCGGTGAACGCCTTCTTCACTTTCTCGTTGACGACAATAGACCAATTCCATTTTTGCTAGAAAAATATTAATTAATAAATATAATAAATAATTATTATAGAAAATAAAATATAAATTATAAATTAAAATATGAAAACTAACCGCAAAACACTTGAACCAAGTTCTCCGAATGTGATCTGGCGTAAGACTCCAGTTCGGATGCGGTTCAGTAAAATATGACTTGATGGTATCTGAAACGGACCGTCCAAGACGGTTGTCCGTACCAAACCTGCAAAAGACAAATAATGTAATTAGATATATATATACATATATAATTTATAACTTATGGAAATAATAATATATTAAACTTAATTACCAGTATGTGTTTGGTGGACGATCGGGATCGATGACGGGTAAACCTTCGCGGCCCGGCATCTGAAGCAAATCCTCAACAGTAAATCTAGCGTACGGTGCATCCGGGGGCACCATCAAATCAGGATGGACATATCCCGGAGCACCCTGAGGTGGTGGAGCAGCAGCCTGAGGCGGTGGAGCAGCAGCCGGAGGAGGTGGAGCAGCAGCCGGAGGAGGTGGAGCAGGAGCCGGAGGAGGTGGAGCAGCAGCCGGAGGTGGCTGACCATGCGGTGGAGGGACATACGGTGCAGGAGGCACCCATGGTGGAAGAGGAGCAGACGCAGCTGGTGATCATTCCTGAGATTGGCTCTCAGGAACTGTTTCCGGCGGGTTGCGATGCAGGTAGAAGTAGAATGATCAGTCTGTCCACGAGAAATGTACTCTCATAGGTGGGTCTCTAAGTCGTTTTCTACGGCGAGGAGTAGACATGTGTACTCAATCAACCTGTTAAAAAAAAATCAATTATTTAAAAAAAACAAAAAATATATATATAAAATGTGCAACTAAAATAAATATAATACGTTTAATTACCTAAATATAATTTTATCTATTCCTAAACTAACCACCTAATCTAATTCCATCCCTAAGCTAAACCACTTAAACTAAAAAAAAAATCGCACTCTGAGAGAAGGCAGAGAGGTTAGAGAGAAGGCAAACGCTGAGGTCGATTGTGGTTTCTATATATAGGATTTTGTGATCGTCGTAATGTAGTAGGGACATTACGGCGATTTTGACTTCGACCAGCGTTTTGGATCGTCGTAATTTAGTAGGCCCATTACGACTAGGTTGACTCGACCCGCGTTTTGGATCGTCGTAAGTTAGTAGGCCTATTACGACTAGATTGGCTCGACCCGCGTTTAAAATCGTCGTAATTGAGTAGGTATATTACGTCTATTTTGACTCGACCCTTGTTTTGATCGTAGTAACTTAGAAGTAAATGTTATTTTTGAAAAAATCTAAAGGAGTACACATCGTAACCAGAACAATTGTTATCGACCGACATAAAATTTTCGCTTCATGAACCGAGGAAAAGCTATGTAGGGTTGATAAGAACTGTTCTAGTAACCGTGCACTCCCATATAGTTTTTTTGAAAACAGTGTTTTTTTAGGTTTTGAATGTATACGGTCACAAGAACAATCCTTATCAATCCGTATAGCCTTTGCTTGGCTCCTCAAACCAAAGAAAGCTATACCGAGTTGATAAGAACGGTTTTGATGACCGATTTGTAATCTTAAGAGATTTTTTTTGGTGTGAGATTATGGTGGGGATTTGGTGTGTATATATATATGTAGATCATCGTAAAGTAGAAGTAAAATAACTACTATACAGGATCGACCCTTGTTTTTGTAAATCGTAGTAATGTGGTTGTATTTTACCACGACACAGGGTCAAATTGCCTTTACAACGAAGTTGACTCGACCCGCGTTTTAGGTACTACGACGATTTAGGATCGAATGGCCTTTACAACGAAGTTGACTCGACCCGCGTTTTAGGTATTACGACGATTTAGGATCGACGGCCAGTATTTTGAGAATTCGTAGTAATATAGATGTTATGTTACAACGAATCAGGGTCGAAAGTAGTTTACAACGAAGTTGACTCGACCCGCGTTTGTTAATTACGACGATTTAGGGTCGACCCTTGTTTGTTACCCTAAACCCCAAACCCTAAACCCCAATAGTCTAAACCCCAAAACTTCTAAACTTATATATCACACTTACACTTATAAACAACATCATCAAACGATATTTTTTATTAAATCAAAAGTCTAACTAGTACATGATTAAAACCATATATATGGCATAATGAAATACATAATGAGATTCACTCATCGTCTGAAGAACCATCATTTGATTCAATATCACTAGTATCATCGTCTTCTTGAAATTCATCTTCGTTGCCTTCGTCCATTATATCTTCAAGGATCTTCGTAAATCAAGTTTTCTTGGATCAACTAGTAAGATTTCATCAACGGGTTGCTCAGGTACTTCAACAACATTAACAGCTTCTTCTTGCAAAGGCGGTTGATCATCACCGATTACTCGACCTCGAGGTGTAACTTTTATAGCTGCTAACCAAGAAGTTCCAGATTTCTGATCTTTGGATATGGAATAAAACAGACTTGCTCCGCTTGAGATGCCAATATATAGGGTTCAAATTTATTGTATCTCCGTGCTGCACTAATATCTACAACTCCAAACTTGTTATACCGAACACCTCTATTGATAGTAGGGTCGAACCAGTCACATTTGAAGAGGACGCATTTCATCTTCACTAAACCGGGGAATTCCACTTCGATGATCTCTTTTAAGATCCCATAGAAATCTGTTTCACCTTTCACTTATATTCCATAGTTCATCGTTGCTCGTTGACTTCCATATTCGTAAGTGTGAAATGTGTAGCCTCGTGTAAAATACATAGGGGCTGTGGTGACCTTAGAGACCGGACCTTGTATCAGTTCGTGAAACCACGTTGGATAGAATGGATCATCGTAATCAACCTGCATATATATAATTGAATTCATTAATATTTAAGTTATATTATAATAATTATATTAATCATGATTTATACCTGTGTTTTTAACCACTGGACAAAGTGTTGATCTTTCCTTTTGTTCAGATCATTTGGCGATATTCCTGGTAAAGCTTCTTCAACCTGTTCAACAAGCTCACTGATTTCCAAAAGATTATATTAAGTTAGTATCGAAACAAATAAAATAAAAAGTAAATAAATTATTTATTTACCTTTCAAATGATTGCATCTCCTCGCAATTAAGGAGTATATATGTATGGGTGCTATGGCGTCTTCGTACTCGACCACCAAACTTCTTTGAGTTTTCCAGCAAGGCGTCAATCGGCGAATCGTCGGGAACACCTGGTAAGACATATGTCGGCATAACACCTCCATCATCATATCTGCTTGGAGCCCTTTTCCGTGTACGGACTTGTGATCCAAAATAGTATGACGTGAAGTGGGAAGTTTCCTCAGACAAACTCCCCGCCACTATTGAACCTTCCACCCTTGCAAGATTTTTTGCTTTTCCTTTCAAATGTTTCATGGATCGCTCATAAGGATACATCCATCCGTTATGAACTGGTCCACGAAGCAATGCCTCATAATGGAGGTGGATAAGTAAATGTTCCATGGCGTCAAAAATGGCGGAGGAAATATTTTCTCCATATTGCACATTAAGATCGGATATTCTCATCAAGTTGTCGATGACATCTTACGTTAAGGATGCGTGTGCTAAGATCCCGTAAAAGCTCCAATCCCTGAAAATATAATTATATTCCAAAATTATATAATTTGTAGGATTATTTAATATAACAATAAATTAAAAATTTTAGTAATTTATGTTACCGCAAGTGCTTCATGAACATTCTTTGAAGCAACTCCGAAATGCAAATGGTAGTAGTCGTTGCATAAAAACATGACAGTCATGACTTTTCATTCCTGAAAACTTTTGCCCTTTCTCAACACATCTTGATAGATTTGACACATACCCATCAGAGAACTTGACATCTGATGCCACCCAACTGAACAACGCTGCCTTTGCTTCTGCTGACAATCTGAAAATGGGAACCGGCATTTGCCCATTGCTTTTAATATGCAGTTCTTTCCTAGAACATAATGCAGACAAGTCCAACCTCGAGTTCTTGTTATCTTTTGTCTTTCCAGGGACGTTCAATAATGTATTGATGATGTTGTCGAAGAAGTTTTTCTCAATATGCATCACATCAAGATTGTGTCGCAAAAGTAGATCTTTCCAGTATGGGAGTTCCCAAAATATACTCTTTTTGTGTCAATTATGCTGTGTCCCATAACCATCAGCCATATTTGCAGGAATATGCCAATTACCCCCTCTCTTAACTGTTTCTTGTGCACCATAATAATCAATATCCTTCTCGATATCTTCTCCAGATAAATATGTTGGAGCGGTGTCTCGTACAACCCTTTTTGACCAAAACAATGTCTTGTTCCTTCGGTACGGATGGATAATGGGAAGAAATCTCCGAAGACAATCAAACCATGACGTCTTCCTACCATTCTTAAGCTGAAATGCGTCCGTGCTTCCCATACAATAAGGACAAGCTAGCCTCCCATGCGTTGTCCAACCTGATAACATCTCGTATGCAGGAAAGTCACTGATGGTCCACAAAAGATATGCTCGCATAGTAAAATTTGTTCTCGTTGAACAATCATACGTCTGCACCCCTGTTGACCACAACTCCTTCAATTCTTCTATCAAAGGCTGTAAGAAAATATCGAGGGATCGCTTCGGATGCTTGGGCCCAGGTATCAATATACTCATGAAAAGAAATTCTCTTTCCATACACATCTCTGGTGGAAGGTTGTATGGTGTTAGGATGACTGGCCAAAGTGAGTACTGTCTTCCGGACATTCCAAACGGACTAAATTCATTTGTGCATAGTCCAAGATAAACATTGCGAGTGTTACTTGCAAAATCTTTGTGAACCGAATTCAAGTGTTTCCACGCTTTTGCATCTGACGGATGATTGATTTCGCCTTCCTTCTGAGTATGTTCGGCATGCCATCTCATTGCTGCTGCAGTCTTTTCAGATTGATATAATCTCTGCAGCCTATCTGTAATAGGTAAGTACCACATCCGCTGGTACGGTACCCTTTTTCGTCCACGCCCTTGCGGTTTATATCGTGGCTTCTTGCAGAACTTACACTCCAACAACTCCACATCTTTCCTCCATTAGATCATATAGTTGTCTATACAAAGATCAATCTGCTCTGAAGGTAAGCCAAGACTGCTAACCAATTTCTGAATCTCATAATAAGATTCAGCGGACAAATTATCTTGAGGCAAATACTCTTTAAACAACTCAGCCCATGCATCCATACAAACTTGAGGCAAGTTATGATCAGTTTTGATATTCATCATCCTAGCTGCCAATGACAATTTAGAAAGACCTTCTCTACAACCTTCATAAATTGGTTGATTAGCTGCCTCTAACATTTGATAGAACCTTTTTGCGTCCAAGTTTGGTTCCTCTACCTCTACCTCTACATTGTCTACTTCTACAGCAACTGTTGTTGTTTCGCGAAATGCATCGGTAATCATATCATGCATCCTATCATGATCTACGACATGATCCTCAAGGTAACTACTTTCAGGATGCAAATGACTCGGTTCTTCCCTATTACCACCAACTTCAAAGTGAGTACTACTACTAGCTTCATTCCTACTATCACCTTCTCCATGATGAAACCATATGTAGTAATGCGGGGTAAATCCTCTATTTACCATATGTTTCCAAACTGTTTCACTACGAACAAATTTGGTGTTTTGGCATTTACGACAAGGACAAAACATTTTACCAGTTTCCTGCGTGAGAGGTGTGTTTCCAGCTTGGTACATGAATATCTCCGCCCCATTGAGAAATTCATCTGTCACAACTCCTGCAGAGTTTTTATGTGCATACATCCAACTCCGAATTTCATAGATATTGCCGTTATGAGACACTTTTGGAATTTATTTTTCTGTTTTGTTTTTGCATCTTTAGAAAGAAGGAGAAGAGAGCATATTTATAGGAAATTTTCAGATTTGGTAGGTGGAGATTTTGCTACGAATATACTACATATGAAAAATTTACTACTACTTAACTATCTTTATTCACCAACCACACACAAAAACAATTAACACGTTGTCAACCACTTTCTTGTGGATAGCCGTAACATAGTCCCTAAATAGATGGGAAATTGTGGATGTTAGATAGTTGTAATATAACTTCTGTTTTACTACGACCCGTAGTAAGCATTGTATAATCGACGTAATAGGCCCCCCTTGTTACGTCGATTTTAGTTCGACGTAACTTTACTTCGCCATTACGACGATTTTCGGAATAGAAGTACAATCGAAGTAACATAGTCCCTAAATAGATGGGAAATTGTGGATGTTAGATAGTTGTAATATAACTTCGTTTTACTACGACCGTAGTAAGCATTGTATAATCGACGTAATAGGCCCCCCTTGTTACGTCGATTTTAGTTCGACGTAACTTTACTTCGCCATTACGACGATTTTCGGAATAGAAGTACAATCGAAGTAACATAGTCGTAACATTACGACGAGAGTTTGGTAGTAGTAAATCTTAGTAGTTAACTCTATGTTTTGTTGTAGTGATAATCTTCACAAACAATCACTGCCAAATACCTAGTGTGGATTTTAGGATCCACACATGTTAAGCGAATTTAAATTGGTATGATCACCAATAACCGGGATGCTGACAGTTTAGAAGAAACCAGATTGAATCTCTTGTGAGTGCTGAGATGGAAACCTGACAGCATTTGAGAGACAAGAGTTGAGTTCTTTACTCTTAGAACTTACTCTTGCAAATTCGTTGAAATCGACTTTGTTTATCATAATTAACTGGAAACTTATTATTAAAGATGGATTAAATTTCTAGAAAAATACCTATAAAGTAAACTCAACTCAGTCTAATTAACCAAGAGGCGGTCCAAGAAAAACATCGAATTGGAATAAAAAAGGAAAGAAATAGACTATATAAGAAGAAGACCTAGATAAAGCCAAGCACAAAAGCTAGAGTTTATTAAGCTCATTGTTTCTTCAGAGTTCATCATCTCCTTTTCGATATCATCTTCTTTCTTCTTATAATCACCTTTGATCTATCTTTTTTTTTTTTTATCAAACTAACATTGCAATTTAAAAGAGGAGTCTAAGCTCCCGAAGAGGAGTTCATTACAGACAAAGCAAGGGCTGATTTTGCCACCGAATCAGTCTCAAAATTAAAGTTGCGAAAAATAAAGTCAAAGGAAATACCATCAAAGAGGGGGATAAACTGATAGATATCAAACATGATACCAAACAGTTCAGGTTGATACCCTCTCGTCTTCAACAAGTTGATCAGGGACCGAGAATCAGAAAGAACCGCAAGGGATCGGACGTTTGAAAAAACGGCTAGCGAAACCGCGTGATGGACAGCAATAAACGTCTTTCAACTAAGATATTATCGAATTTGTTTTACATCTCGTACGTGTTAGATTCAGAATGAACACATGTCATAATAAAGGTAGTGAAACAGTTGGAGGTAGTGAACCAGTTGGAGGTAGTGATACAGGGGGTATTGGGATATACATGAACAAACAATCTTAAACTTAATAGATATATGTGATATAAACATGATTTTCAAATATGTGTGGCTAGGTGCGTACAAATCTACACATAATTCATTGGTGTTACATAATGCAATATACAGGCTGTAAAATCCGATCCTGGATTCCTCAATCCAACCAGACCGGAGCCTTTACAAAACAATGCAACCAGCTCAATCCAACTTAACCAAGTTCAAGTGCAAATATTTCTAAGTCTTTTTCAGAGTTTTGAGGTTCCAACAAGCACACTTAAACAATCAGAATCAAACTAAGGGCAAATAGATATTTCATAGATAATAATCAAAGTTCACACATCATTCATCATCCTAATAGATAGAATACACACTAGAATCTCATAAGTTCACAAGTTGCACAATAGGCTACAATAATCACACAGTTTTCAGAATCAACCCAATCACCACACATCTTCCCATGGCCGAGGTCCTCATAGTGCTTTTCCATTACCATGGTCCATTGCTGGTCCTGGATCCAACATAGACAACACACACAAGCACATGATTAGATTACTAAACAAGAATCAATCACATTGCATGGTCGGATCACATCTAAACATGAATAATCATCAAAAAAATGCCAATCTGACCCCTTTAAAAAGTGGTCCAAAAACTAATTAAAATTCATGAAAATTAATGATAAATCCCAACTAGAAGGAATCCAAAATCAGATTGCCAAGAACCGGCCTGGATCATATAGATCTTGACCAAATTCAACCAAACCGGCCTAAACCGGACATCATCAAATCAACTCATAAAATTAAATAAAATTCATGTAAACTCATGATAAATCATGACTAAGAGTTTCCCATAAAAAGAATCCACAGAACCGGCCTGGATCATATTGATCTCGACCATGAACAGCCCACACAAGAACAAGGGACTTTCATGGGGTTATGATCAGACCAAGGCCTTTAGATCAATGAAACCTTTCCTGTAACATCATAAAACAATCCACTACACATCATAGATGAAAGATCAGAGTAGAAAAGTTCAGAGTAAGGAGTGACCAATAGATCCAAACCGGCCAGACTCACAAGGGCTTAACCCATGGCCTTGTCCGGTTACTCTTGGCCACGCCTCTCACCTTAGGGGTTCGGTCTCCAGGGGCCTGTTCCTTCTACTTATCATTCTCCTTATCCTTGTCTCACTGTCTTGTATCCATCTTCTCAATCCCACAGACAACTCTCACCAGAATCAATCAAAGGAACACCAAAGATCGGTTTCTCTTTCTTTTCTCTCTGAAAATTCTTCTCTGAGTTCTCTCTGGTTTCTCTGGATATATTTTAGACAGACAGGAATAAAATGAAGAAGAAATCAAGTATAACCTCCCTCTCCAACTGCCTGGACGAGCAGTTTCCAAAAAATAAAGAAAGGGAGCCTTTTCTTCCCATAACCGCCCAAAACTGCCCATTGGCAGTTTTCTTTCCTTTTCTTCCTTTTAAATTTCGAAACTGAGTCTTAGCTCACATTCCTAGAAGCTTTCCAACTCCCTGGTACGTGCCTAAGACAAACTTGGTCAAACCACCTTGCACCCGGACCATCGGCCATTAGAACATGCGGACCGACCACACTGTTCGACCAGAACACTTCCTCCAGCTGAGTTGAGCTGACCACCAACTGTTCCCAGCTGAGTGAGTTAGTCCACCAGCTCTTGTGAGCTGATTAAATCAAGGTGAGCTGGGTACCAGCTGAACCTAGCTGATTGAACTCGAACCAGAGCTCGACCAGCTGCCAAGACACTCACCCAAACCCGTTATACTTGTTTCCATCGTAACCTGGTTAAGTCTCAGCTAACTGATGCCCTTAACCTTTTTTCCAGGGCCATGATACGCTTGTCTCAAGGTCTAATGACCTGACTGGTGCGTCTCCCCGCACTATGTCCCGTCCGGACGATCCTATCTAGGATCGGGGACATGACAAGTCTCCCCCACTAACTTGGGATTCGCCCTCAAATCCATGTTAAGTGTTTCATCAGGAAGAAATTGTCTGCACTAACCGGATACATAGACTTCATCTTTGCTTCTGTTTCCCAAGTGATGAGGTCTTTACCATTGTAATCCCACACCACTTTGATCATGGGAACCGTCTTCTTTCTCAGTGCCTTCTCTGACCGATCCACGATACGAACCGGCAAGGTTTCCAATGCCAGGTTCTTACCAAGGTCAGCAGGAATCTCAGGCAAGACAATGTCTTGTTCAGACAAGCATTTCCGGAGTTGGGATACATGGAATACATTGTGGTATGCATCCATTGCTGATGGCAAGTCCAATTTCTATGCCACTGCACCCACTCTTTCTATGATCCTGAATGGACCCAAGTACCTAGGATCCAGTTTCATTCGTCCAGAAACCCTGGTCCTACCCTTAAAGGTAATCATCTTGAGATACACCAGGTCATTGACCTCAAACTCAAGATGTTTCTTACGCTTGTCTGCATAGCTCTTTTGGCGGTCCTGCGCCTCTTTCATCTTCTCTTTGACCATGCTGATCTTCTCAGTGGTCTGTTCCACAATCTCAGGACCCAACATGCTACGCTCTCCCACTTGGTCCAGCATAGAGGTGTCCTGCACGGCCTACCATACAAAGCCTCATATGGTGACATACCAATGCTTGTATGGAAGCTGTTGTTGTAAGCAAACTCCACTAAGGGTAAGTGTCTTTCCCAAGACTCTTTCCAGTCTAACACACGCCCTTAGCATATCTTCCAAGGTCTGGATTGTCCTTTCAGACTATCCATCCGTTTGAGGATGATAAGATGTGCTCATATTCACTCTGGTTCCCAAGGCTTTTTGGAAAGCCTGCCAGAAATAAGATGCAAATCTTGGATCCATGTCCGAGACAATGCTTGCTGGAACACCATGCAACCTCACTATCTCGTCCAGGTACACTTGCACAATCCGGTCGACCCCATCCCCTTTCTTGATAGGCAGGAAATAAGCCGACTTGGTCAGACGATCGACCACAACCCATACTGCATCCTTCTTATTCCTGGTTGTGGGAAACCCAGTCACAAAATCCATAGTGATGTGATCCCACTTCCATTCTGGTATGGGTAGGTTTTGAATTAAACCACTGGGTACTTGATACTCTGCTTTCATTCTTACCCAATGGTAATACCGTTTCAGATCCCTATACATCTTATTCAGTCCAGGATGGACTGAAAATTTAGACTTATGAGCCTGCCTCATAATCTCTTCCTTGAGTTCCTTATCATTAGGAACACTGATCCTCCCATTGACCAAGATGGTACCATTGTCTGCCGTCTGGTACTCAGTCTTGTCGTTGGCAGCAACTTTCTTTAGGTTCTCATCCAGGCTTTGTGCCTGCCTAATCTTGGTCAAGAGATCGGCCTGGTTCACTGCCTCCAACCCTAATGGTTCATCTGGACCAACCAAGGTGTTGAGGTTCAAGGACCGGACCATCCCCTCCAGTTCATCCGCCTCCCTTTCAGATGACACCTCAGCCCTTCTGCGGCTCAAGGTGTCAGCCACTAGGTTAGCTTTCCTAGGATGATAGGCTATGTCCAGATCGTAATCTGCAACAAACTCCATCCATCTCCTCTGCCTTAAGTTTAACTCAGGCTGAGTGAAAATGTACTTCAAACTCTTATGGTCTGTGAGTATTTGCACTTTGGCTCCGTAAAGATATGATCTCCATATCTTCAAGGCAAATACCACTGCAGCCATTTCCAATTCATGGGTCGGATAGTTGCCTTCATGCTTCCTCAATTGTCTGGAACCATAGGCTATCACCTTCCCATGTTGTGTCAAAACACAACCAAGACCAGTTATTGATGCATCCGTGTACACCACATAAGGCTGATCTGCCTCAGACAGCACCAGGACGGGTGCATTAGTCAACATGTCCTTGAATGCTGTGAAACTTTTCTCACACTCCTCGGACCATGTAAACTTCCGTCCTTGCTGTCAACTTTGTCATGGGCTGAGCTATGCTCAAAACCCTTTACATACTTCGGTAATAGCCGCCAACCCCAAGCTTCTTACTTCCGTAGATTCTTTGGCTGTGGCCATTCCTGGATACACTTGATCTTATCCTGATCAACCGAGACTCCTTGGTCGAGACCACATGCCCAATGAAACCAATACTCTTCGCCAGAAACTACACTTGCTGAACTTAGCAAAGAGTTTCTGTTCCTTAGACGGTCCAAGCATCACTCTAAGGTGCCCCTCATGGTCTTCCTTTGTCTTGGAGTACAAGAGTATATCATCAATAAAGATGATCACAAACTTCGTCAAGTACTCCTGAAGATGCCATTCATCATCTTCATGAATGCAGCAGTGCATTGGTCAGTCGAAAGGCATGACCACGAACTCATAGTGGCCGTACCTTGTCCGAACGCAGTCTTTCTTACATCCTCCGGCGCAATGGGGATCTGATGGTACCCGAGGCCAGATCAATCTTGGAGAACCACTTGGCTCCACGGAGTTGATCCAACAACTCATCAATCCTTGGTAAAGGGTACTTGTTCTTCACAGTCACCTGTTCAATCCCCTATAATCAATGCACAACCTAAAGCTACCATCCTTTTCTTAACAAACAGGACTTGTGCTCCCCAAGGTGATACACTAGGGCATATGAATCCCTTCTCAAGCAACTCCTCAAGTTGCTTCTTCAGCTCTGCCATCTCAGCTGGTGCCATTCTATATGGACTTTTTGATAATGGGGCCGCTCCAGGTTCCAATTCGATGATGAATGGGTCAGTCCTATCGGGGAATGCCTGTAGTGCCCCAAACACATCCTGAAATTCCCGAACCAACGGTATCCCCTCTGGGTCACAGGCCCCTACAACCTCATCAGTGTAAATGGTAGCCAAGAAGGCCTCACAACCATTTCCAAGCATCCTTTCTACTTGGACTGCTGAAACCACTATATTACAAGAGGTTGGCTTAATTCCCTGGTACTTGATCAGAGGTCCAAACTCGTTCTCAAGTTGCACCCTTCCCCGGTGACAATCAAGAGTTGCCCGATACTTTCCCAACCAGTCCATGCCCAAGATCACCTCATGATGCTTGAGTGGAACAACAATCAGATCTATAGGCATCGGCCTATCCAAGATCATCACTGGATGTTCTTAACTGCACCAAGTGAGTTCATAATCTGCCCTCCGCCGCACTCACTTGTTCGGGACCATTCCAGGTTCCATATTGGAACATACCTTTTCCAATCATACTTGGGCTCACAAAACTATGTGTAGCTCCAGTATCAAACAGTGTATGTGTTTCCACACCACCAATACTTAAGGTCCCTACACAAGACCCAACAAAGTATATCTATCCATCCTAGGTTCCATACCATGCAATTCTACTGGAATTATAAAAATATTAGTCTAGAATGTTACCAGTGATCGCCTTGAAAGGCTGAGTCCCATCCGCATCCTTGGATAGCTCATACACACGAGGAGTGGAGGTCTGGCCTCGACCCTGGGCTGGCTTGCTAGCCTCTACACGCCCCTTACCCTGGCTGCTCTGCAACTTAGGGCAATCCCTGCGGTAGTGGCCCTTCTGGCCGCAATGGTGACAGGTCCTGGACTCACTCACCGGACTTGGACAGTCCTTGGATGAATGATCCATCTTACCACATCGAGTACAGGCTCCCATGGCCTTCCAGTACTCACCACCATGGTATCGACCACACTTAGGACACTCTGACCTACCACTTGAGGTTTTACCCTCCTCGGTCGAGTCCCTCTTCCTCTTCTTGTCACCACTCTGACCCATGGATACCACCACACTCTTCAGCTTATGCTTACCTCCTCTGAGAGGTTGGTCTCCAGCAAAGCCATCCTCTCAACCAACTCAGAAACCGTGTGGAATTTGCAGACGGAGCAGTAGGTCCGGAGCTCAGCCCTAAGGCCTCTTATGAACCTACGGACCTGGACTGCCTCATCCTCCAGCTCCTTACCCACATAGCGCCTGAGCCTGTTGAACTCCTCTTCATATTCCCGGACTGTCCTACGTCTCTGAGTGAGATCCAGGAACTTGGACTCCAAACGATCCCACGCCTCCGCAGGAAAGTACTTGTGGTTGAACTCAACCTCAAAGTCAGCAAAACGCTCAATGGTACCATTGGTACGCTTGTCCAGAGCCAACCACCAGTTATGTGCATCTCCCTCCAAGAAGTGCACTGCTATGTCCTTCTGGTAATCCTCAGGACATCGCGTGGACTTGAAGTTTCGAACCAGCCTGGTTCTCCACTCATCCGCCTCCATAGGATCAACACTTCCAGCAAAGTGTTTGGTCCCCAACTTGGAGATGTGCTCCAGCACCTTTAGGTAGTCCATACCATGCACTGGCCTGGTAGGTGGGTCAATCTCAATCACCTCAGCCACACGGCCAGCACCAACATCAGCCACTCCAAGAGCAACTCGAACAGAGGATTAGCCTGTCCCACAGATGAGTTCACCAATGGCGTGAAAGCCTGAGTTAAGGATGCAATCTGAGCTCCCATGATCTGCATGGCCTCTAACAAGCCCCTCATGGTTGGCTCAATCACTTCCTCAGTACCAGTGGCCCGAACATTGCCTGTACCAACATTCTGGCCACTACCAGCACCAACATTAGATGAACCAGTATCCTCATCATGGACCTGTTCCTGCTGAGCACGCACATTAGTCTCAATAACCCCAATAGGAAGAGTTGGACCCACTGGAAGTCCGGTTGCATTGTCCACCTGCTCCACCTGAGCCGGTAACACTGTGGTTGGAATGGTTCGAGCTGGTAACACTGAGGTTCGATCAGCACCATCCTGTCCCACTGCTCCAGACACTCCAGCCTCCTCCTTTCCTTTCCGAGATTTAGACTTCCTTGTACCCTTAGGGGTTCAGACAACACAAACAAAAGGTTAGTTCACAACTGAACACACAAACCTCAAGACAATCCTAAGTTAAACAATACAAGTATTCACATAGAACCCATCTATCTCACCATGAGTCCCAGCAGCCAAATGTGTGGTGAACCAATAACCCAATAAATCCTAGAATCAACCAGGCTCTGATACCAATTTGTAAAACCCGATCCTGGATTCCTCAATCCAACCAGACCGGAGCCTTACCAAACAATGCAACCAGCTCAATCCAACTTAACCAAGTTCAAGTGCGAAATATTTCTAAGTCTTTTTCAGAGTTTTGAGGTTCCAACAAGCACACTTAAACAATCAGAATCAAACTAAGGGCAAATAGATATTTCATAGATAATAATCAAAGTTCACACATCATTCATCATCCTAATAGATATAATACACACTAGAATCTCATAAGTTCACAAGTTGCACAATAGGCTACAATAATCACACAGTTTTCAGAATCAACCCAATCACCACACATCTTCCCATGGCCGAGGTCCTCATGGTGTTTTTCCCTTACCACGGTCCATTTCTGGTCCTGGATCCAACATAGACAACACACACAAGCACAGGATTAGATTACTAAACAAGAATCAATCACATTGCATGGTCGGATCACATCTAAACATGAATAATCATAAAAAAATGCCAATTTGACCCCTTTAAAAAGTGGTCCAAAAACTAATTAAAATTCATGACAATTCATGATAAATACCAACTAGAAGGAATCCAAAATCAGATTGCCAAGAACCGGCCTGGATCATATAGATCTTGACCAAATTCAACCAAACCGGCCTAAACCGGACATCATCAAATCAACTCATAAAATTAAATAAAATTCATTTAAACTCATGATAAATCATGACTAAGAGTTTCCCATAAAAAGAATCCACAGAACCGGCCTGGATCATATTGATCTCGACCATGAACAGCCCACACAAGAACAAGGGACTTTCATGGGGTTATGATCAGACCAAGGCCTTTAGATCAATGAAACCTTTCCTGTAACATCATAAAACAATCCACAACACATCATATATGAAAGATCAGAGTAGAAAAGTTCAGAGTAAGGAGTGACCAATAGATCCAAACCGGCCAGACTCACAAGGGCTTAACCCATGGCCTTGTCCGGTTACTCTTGGCCACGCCTCTCACCTTAGGGGTTCGGTCTCCAGGGGCCTGTTCCTTCTCCTTATCATTCTCCTTATCCTTGTCTCTCTGTCTTGTATCCATCTTCTCAATCCCACAGACAACTCTCACCAGAATCAATCAAAGGAACACCAAAGATCGGTTTCTCTTTCTTTTCTCTCTGAAAATTCTTCTCTGAGTTCTCTCTGGTTTCTCTGGATATATTTTCGACAGACAGGAATAAAATGAAGAAGAAATCAAGTATAACCTCCCTCTCCAACTGCCTGGACGAGCAGTTTCCCAAAAATAAAGAAAGGGAGCCTTTTCTTCCCATAACCGCCCAAAGCGCCCATTGGCGGTTTTCTTTCCTTTCTTCCTTTTAAATTTGAAACTGAGCCTTAGCTCACACTCCTGGAAGCTTGCCAACTCCCTGGTCCGTGCCTAAGACAAACTTGGTCAAACCACCTTGCACCCGGACCATCGGCTCCAGTGGCACCATACGACCGACCACACCGTTCGACCAGAACACTTTCTCCAGCTGAGTTGAGCTGACCACCTACTGTTCCCAGCTGAGTGAGTTAGTCCACCAGCTCTTGTGAGCTGATTAAATCAAGGTGAGCTGGATACCAGCTGAACCTAGCTGATTGAATTCGAACCAGAGCTCGACCAGCTGCCAAGACACTCATCCAAACCCGTTATACTTGTTTCCATTGTAACCTGGTTAAGTCTCAGTTAACTGATGCCCTTAAACCTTCTTCCAGGGCCATGATACACTTGTCTCAAAGTCTAATGACCTGACTGGTGCGTCTCACCATGGCCCATCCGGACGATCCTATCTAGGATCGGGGACATGACACAGGCACCCAATATTCACTAAACATTTTATATGTAAATATCATCTTGTGGATTATGGATAAGAGAAAATGGTTAATTAATTATACTAGTATTATATCCGTACTGCGTACGGGAAGAGAAAATGGTTAATTAATTATTCTAAAATAGTAAGATTTGTAGCAGATTTTATAGCTGGATTCATGCCAATACTCGATGTATGCTATCTACTTGTTTCTTAAACATAAAATCGTCTACACAGGAACATATATTATCTCTAATGTTATATATCTTTTGGTTATGGTGCCAGAAATTCACTATAGTATGGAAAATCAACTATGAATTTTGGTTTGTTAGGAATCTGACTCTTATCTACTTGTACATAATTTTAAAACATATTGATTTGGTAAACAAACAAAAAAATACACTTGTTATTCAAGTAGCCTTCCTTCCAACAAAAAAAAAAAGAATGATATTATAGGTGCTATCATCACAACTTTTATTTTATTTGTTGCCAGAACATAGAAAATAAATATCAATTTGAATCCGAAGTACACCATGCAAAAACGATACTCATAGCTTCTTTATACGATAAATTTTTTAGTAAAACAGAATATTCATACATGTGCGTTCATTTGTGTTTATAGTTTTTTTTCTTTAGGGTATAAGATTAGTAGCTTTCCACATCTTTTGAAATCTGCATCAGTCATATTATTTATTAGTCAAGCATGCAAACGTTACAAAAATAAAATAGATATTTTTGAAAAATAGCAAGACAGAGAACAGAAAAGCATAGGAAACTGAGAAAAAAAACTTATATCCATTTTGTCTCAGATATATGGATCTGGAAGAGAATTATAACCTTGAGTTTGTCGAAGAATGCCTTGCATGTGGGAGAAGCTTCATAAATAAAAGCCGTATAGAATTAACAAATTTTATCGGAGACGAAGCTCTGCGTGCCCACATTAGGCTTGTGGATTAGGGAAGAGAAAATGTGTTTTCTTATTAAGAATAACCTCACACAAATATAAATAGTAGAAGAGAAGTAGTTATTTAAAGATTGCTAAGATCATAGAGGTGTGGAAAGAAAATTATTTGTTTTAATAAGTATTCAAAATGACATATAATGTAATATTTTTTTTGTCTCTTGTTTTATGTTGTGTTTATTTGTTTTATTTTATTTTATAAAAGTTTGTTCAAGGTCGGCCAGAGGACAACGTAGCGACCGCAGCCCAACCTTATGTTCCCCATATAATTATAGTTAATTTTTTTTATCTTTTGTGTATTTATAGATTTTACACAATTTTTAACTGTTTTTAATAAAAAAATAGATTGAAAAGTGCCCAAAAATAGTTAGATTTTTTTTATCTTTTGTGTATTTATAGATTTTACACAATTTTCAATTGTTTTTAATAAAAAATAGATTGAAAAGGGCCCAAAAACAGTTAATTTTTTTTTCATCATAAAATTTACAAAATAGTTATTTATAAAGTTTTCTAAATATTTTTTAATTTTGAATAAACATAGACTTTTAGGGTACAAATTTTTTTTTTGTCCCAGAGCTCATCAAAATGATGAGCCGGCCCTGAGTTTGTTACATGTCAATTTCTGATTTGTCAGGTGACTTGCGTTTTAGTATATAAGGAATACAAACTCAACTAAGATAACGTGAGGGTCAGCTATTCACGTGAAACCCACGTGCAGATTTCACGCATCAGGTCTCGCACCGGTTCACATGAGCCCACCACCGTATTTCGAATCTAAGTGGAAAATTAAACTACCATGACGGCATCCAGTGTTACGCTTCGTTCTGTGCTACTATACATCTCTTACGTGGCGCAACCGCATTGGTTGTAACTTGAGCGAAAAACCACCATGACTAGAACCAGTGCTTCGCTGCGTTTTCTGTCTACATACGTGGCACGATCTTGTTAGTCGTACGCTTTTCGTAGCCGCAAATCTAGCGATCGATCATATTACTCTTCTCACCTCGAAACTAACTTTACAGTTTATTATCTTCTCCAGATCTCTTGTTCGTTCGCCTCTACTAAACCTATCGAGATCTGGAAAGAAACATCATTGAAACTTGAGATTTCGAAAATGAAGCTCGGAATCATCATTGCTGCTCTGGTAATGCTGGTTCTCGTCTCTGGCGCGTTTTCGACTAAATCTGCACCTGCTCCAGCACCGGATCTACCCGCCGACGCTGTAGATTCACCTCCGATTCACGCACCTGCTCCGGAACTTGGATCTCCTCCGTCTGTTAACTCGCCTTCACCGGCGGAATCTCCGATTCACTACTCTTCTCCACCGGAACCTGAACACTCTCCATCTCATTCTCCGTCAGACTCTCCTTCAACCACTCCGCCGATGCCCGACGATCATTCAACTCCTTCCTCTCCGTCTCCGTCTCCCGAAGCTAGCGATGTGAACCACAGCGACATTACTGGAGTCGAAGCGAAGAAACCATCCGGAGGCGGTGGAATGAGCGGCGGGAAGAAGGCTGGGGTGGCGTTTGGGACGATAGCGGCGGTTTGTGTGGTTGGATTAGCAGGATTTGTGTACAAGAAACGGCAGGATAATATTCGCAGATCTCGCTACGGTTACGCCGCCAGAGATATTCTTTAAACTTTTAGAGAAAGATCCAGTGAAGCTTGGCTTGATTTAATATTTTTTTCTTGTCACTTTCGAATTCAAATCATTTATTGATATATCTTTGAAGAAGTACGTATAATCCATCCTTTGAAGTTGATTCTGGTTACCAAAATCTGTTTTTAAAAGTTAGTTAATTCATTAGTGATAACTTCTACATTTATGTTATAAATGTCTATTAAATTGCAGTATTGATGGTTCTATCATTGAAATGAGTAATTTTTACTATGTCATTTTTATAATTTTCTTCTCAGAACATCTCCAACCCATCCCTTATTTAATAGAAGGAATCTATTCAAAATAAAAGGATAAAAGAAAAAATCTTTAAATATTTTTTCTACAAATTTTATTTATTATATTTTAGTTTTCAATATTTCTAATAATTAATTATGGTCACTAAATTTTTACAAAGAAGCAATAAATATACATTTAAATAAATAATCAATAAACATATTCTCATAAATCTATACTAATAAAAGTAGTATTTTGAGGCTCCATGGAGCGTTTACATCAACGAAAAAAACTTTTTCCGGAAGATGCCACATAACATTATTACAAAAAAATAATTATACATTATAAAGAAAAATAAATAACAAGTCAATATACAATATATGAAATAGAAATATTACATTAAACATATATCGTGATATTATCATTTCATATAAAAATAAGAAAAATTAGAGTAATTAAATATATAATATAATCAGAAAAATAATAAGTAAATATACAATTAAGAAAGGAAAAAAAAAACTAAATTAAACAGCTATCTAAATATGCATAGTAAAATAAATAATAACTAAATACAATAAAAATAGAAATATTATACTAAACATTTAGCGTAATATTATAATAAGTAAATGAACAATACAAGAAAAAATAAATAATAAGTATATACAATATAAGAAATAAAAAATATTACATGAAACATCTAACATCATATTATCATATGATATAAAAAGAATAAGTAAATATACAATATAAGAAAAAAAAGTAAATACACACTATAAAAAATAAAAAATCTAAAATAAAATCTATCTAAAAAATGTATAGTCAAATAAATAATAAATAAATATACAATATAAGAAATAAAAATATTATATTAAACATCTATTATAATATTAAAATAAGTAAATATACAATATAAAAATTAGAAAACTGCATTAAACATCTATATGAAAAATGTATAATAAAATAAATAATAAGTAAATATACAATATAAGAAATTGAAATATTACATTAAACATCTATTGTAATATTACAATTTGATATAAAAGGAAAATAATTAAATATACAACTGAAGAAAAATAAATAATAAGTAAATATACATAGAAGAATTGAAAAAACAACATTAAACATCTATCTGAAAAGTGTATAGTTTTACATTTTTATTATATACAAATATACTTATAAGTAAATATACATTATAAGAAAAAAGCATGCAATATAAAAATAAAAATATTACATTAAACATCTTTCATAATATTATCATTTTGTTACAAAAAGAAAATTACAATAAGTAAATGTATATTATAAGAAAAAAAGTAAATACACACTATAAAAATAAAATCTAAAATAAAATCTATCTAAAAATGTATAGTCAAATAAATAATAAATAAATATACAATATAAGAAATAAAAATATTATATTAAACATCTATTATAATATTAAAATAAGTAAATATACAATATAAAAATTAGAAAACTGCATTAAACATCTATATGAAAAATGTATAATAAAATAAATAATAAGTAAATATACAATATAAGAAATTGAAATATTACATTAAACATCTATTGTAATATTACAATTTGATATAAAAGGAAAATAATTAAATATACAACTGAAGAAAAATAAATAATAAGTAAATATACATAGAAGAATTGAAAAAACAACATTAAACATCTATCTGAAAAGTGTATAGTTTTACATTTTTATTATATACAAATATACTTATAAGTAAATATACATTATAAGAAAAAAGCATGCAATATAAAAATAAAAATATTACATTAAACATCTTTCATAATATTATCATTTTGTTACAAAAAAAGAAAATTACAATAAGTAAATGTATATTATAAGAAAAAATAAACAATAAGTAAATATACAATTAAGAAATAAAAAAACTAAATTAACAACATCTCTCTGAAAATGTGTAGTAAAATATAAATATACAATATAAGAAATAGAAATATTATATTAAACATCTATCGTAATATTAGAATAAGTAAATATATAATATAATAAAAATAAACAATAAGTAAATATATAATATAAGAAATAGTAATATAACATTAAACATCTAACGTAGTATTATCATTTGATATAAAAGAAAAAATTAGAATAAGTAAATATAAAATATGATAAACAATAAATAAATATACAATATGAGAAATGGAAAAACTAAATTAAAAATCTATTCTAAACTGTATTGTAAAATAAATAATAATCAAATATAGAATATATGAAAGAAAAATATTACCTTAAACATCTATCATAATATTAGAATAAAAATTAATAATAAGTAAATATACAATACAAGAAAATATAAATAATAACTAAATATACAATATAAGAAATAGAAATATTACATTAAACATCTATCATAATATTATCATTTGATATAAAAGCAAAAAAATTGAATAAGTATATATACAATGAAAGAAAGAAACAATAGGTAAATATACAATTAAGAAATAAAAACTAAAATAAACACCTATCTGAAATGTATAGTAAAATAAATAATAAGTATTTAAGGACCAATGAAGTTAAGATCTAACCTGAATAACAACATTGAATATATTGCCAAACGTTCTTTTGAATGAGTTTTCCATTTAGCGAGCTCTAATAATCAGTAGTCAAATTTGAATGATTCATGGTTCCATCGGATCTTATATGTGAACATAATTGCAATAACATTTGCAGTGTCTTGAAGATTTTGTTGCAATTTCGAGTATGGCCTTATTTTGAGTTTGATCTAATGTACAATTGAACTGATAAAAGAACTAGATTTTTGCAGCTTCTTCTCCATCTTCAGTTTGATGATTATACTCAGCTATCCCAGATAAGAAGAAGAAACAAAAATGTAGAAGATATTATGTTTTAAAAAATTTGGAATTCTAAATGCTTTTTTTATGTCGTCTTCTCTAGATTCAAACATACAGAGTAGAAAGGATCTGCGGGATTAATGCAGGAGATGACGAGTCTGCATCCAATGGAGCTGTAGACGTTATAGAAAGCAACAAAACTGAATCAATACCAAATTTCAGGGTGAATTTAATGAAAATTGTTGTAGAATGGTGGAGAAGTGGTGGTAGGGTCATGGTGAGCTATGGCGGTGACGGCAGAGTTAAGTCGCAAGGAGGTGGTGTGGTCACGGCTTGGCTATGATGGTTGTATGACTTAAAGAAAACACAGACCAGAGCAATGAAGAAAAAGAAATAGAGTAAAAAAGAGAAGGAAGAAGATCATTTCTAGATGGGTTTTGCATGCACAGTTTTGGTATTTGCCAAGTCACATAGAGTAGATCGAAGGTATATATATACGGAGGACATGTAAAAAAACAGAATAACTGTCGTAAGTATTATTAGAGGTAAGACGAAGCCATAATCTTCATTGCTTCTTAGACCTGCTAACATGAACAGAAAAATGTGTGTGACGGTAAATTTGGAAGAGTATGCGAAATCAGCTTATATAAGAGTACAATGCATAGAATCTACATCAGTTGACATTTTATAGTTTTAATGTAAAATTTCAAGGTAACTTTAAAACAATTGGTCAATATTAAAATTTTAATTGGTTTTGGTTCGGTTGGCAAGCAATGACCGATTGGTTAGAACATATCAACCAACTAAATTGAATACACAGAAATAGACCAAAATAAATTAAAATAAACTATATAAAAAAATCGTAGTAATCCCGCCAAAACTGATAATCGTTATTTCCTGCCAAAATCGTAGTAATGCACTTTTTCATCAAAATCGTAAAAATGCATTTTCCCGCCGAAATCATAAAAACGTAATTTCGCGTCAAAATTGGAAAACGCATATTTCGATAAAACTGCAAAAACACATTTTCCCGCCAAAACCGGAAAACGCAATTTCCCATCAAAACCTGAAAAACACAATTTTCCGCCAAAACCAGAAAAATGCATTTTCTCGCCAAAACTAGAGAAAAACGCAATTTTCCGCAAAAATCGAAAAACGCAATTTCCTGCCACAACCAGAAAAGTGCAATTTTCCAACAAAACAGGAAAAATACAATTTTCCAGCTTCCAGCATCTTTGTTGTGATCCTGGTTGAGATGATCACGTCCCTGATGCTCTCCAATGATTGTGATGATGCAAATAAGCAGTGGGTTGAGTGATACTTCTAAGAGCTTGCGGAATGAACTCTCAGACTATCAGATTTGCTTGCAAGGTAAGGATCAAGGATCCGAAATACACTTAGAACAAGCTTGATCAAACCAGATTCAAAGAGATTTTATTAGAAAGAAGTTTGATGATTTTATTGATGAATTTAGTCCATCATATAAAGAAAAGAAGTCTGTACATGCGACTTCTTGGAAACACTGAAACAATAAATGCAAACAAAGACTAAAGTTCAAATTTATTTGATAGGCTCCCCTCCTCCTTGCTGGACGACATTTAGGATAGAAATGGGCCTGGGTTTCATCAAGAGGCTTTTGTGTAAGTGTTGTGTCCAAGCCTCATTAAAAACCTTGTTTGGAAAACCCATTGGGACAAAACCAAACCAAGGAAAAGAGTGCAAGTCACAACACCTCTCTTGATGAATGTCTTAGATGGCTTGAATCACGACCAGAGTAGTTGGATAAGCACACTCTAGACTGCCATGGGTAGTGTGTAGGAGTTGATGAAAGGCTTGTTGAAATCTTGCTTGCTTTGATCTAGTCATTGGGCCGCTTGGCACTTCTAGGTCCTTGTCATCTGTTTCCTCAGGATTGAGCTGTTCTTTGGTTCTTTCTGCAACTTCCTTAAGCTCTGGTTCAAGCTGTTCCATTTCTTCAGTTCCATTGCTGGCCAAGATCACATCATCCTCTCCCACTTGAGAAGGATTTGACCTCAAATCCGTTTCTTCTGCACAATAAGGAACTAGATCAGTAACATTGAAGCTTGAACTTACGTTATACTTACCTTGGAGATCCAGCTGATAGGCATTGTCATTGATCTTCTTGATGACTTTGAAAGGACCATCTAATCTAGGCATGAGTTTGGATTTTCTATCATTAGGAAATCTGTCCTTCCTCAGGTGTATCCAAACTAAATCTCCTTCTTCAAAGATCATTTCTTTTCTCCCTTTGTTAGCTTGCTTGGCATACAGCTTGGTCTTGTTCTCTATATTGATCCGTGCCTTCTCATGTATCTGCTTAACAAGTTCAGCTTTCTTTTGTCCATCCAGGCTAACTCTTTCACTCAAAGGTAAGGCATTAGATCCAAAGGTGATAAAGGATTGAAACCATAGACAATTTCAAATGGAGAGAACTTAGATGCAGAATGCTTAGATTCCTTTTAATCAATGCACGCAACAGGGTAGACAATGTTCTATTGACAACTTCAGTTTGTCCATCAGACTGTGGATGACAAGTAGTAGAGAAACACAGTTTAGTTCCTAACTTAGACCACAAGGTTTTCCAAAAGAAGCTAAGAAACTTTGTGTCTCTATCAGAAACAATTGTCCTAGGCATTCCATGAAGTCTAACAATTTCCTTAAAGAACAGGTTAGCAACATTCACAGCATCATCAGTCTTATGGCAGGCAATGAAATGAGCCATTTTAGAGAACCTATCAACAACTACAAACACAGAATCTTTTCCAGTTTTAGTTCTAGGCAATCCAACCACAAAATCCATTGAAATATCATGCCATGGATGCGAAGGAATGGGCAAAGCAGTATACAAACCGTGGTTTTGGATTTTGGACTTAGCTTGTTTGCAAGTGATACACTTTTCACAAGCTTTTTCTACATCTCTCCTCATGTGTGGCCAAAAGAAGTGCTCTTGCATTACACTCAGAGTCTTAGCCACGCCAAAATGTCCTCCAAGTCCACCTGCGTGAGCTTCTTTGACAAACAATTCTCTCAAAGAAGAGTTAGGCACACATAGTCTATTTTCAAAGAAGAGAAAACCATCATTCTTGAAGTACTTACCACGTCCAAACTTCTCACAAGAAGCATATATATCCTTAAAATCAGAATCAGTGGCGCACAAAATTTTGATATGTTCAAATCCAAGTAATTTGGCTTCAAGAGTGTTTAAGAGAACATACCTTCGAGATAGTGCATCAGCAACTATGTTTTCCTTACCTTTCTTGTACTTGATCACATAGGGAAAGGTTTCAATGAATTCAATCCATCTAGCATGTCTCTTGTTCAGTTTCTGTTGTCCTTTGAGATGCTTGAGAGACTCATGATCAGTGTGGATGACAAACTCCTTAGGCCAGAGATAGTGTTGCCATGTTTGCAATGCTCTCACAAGTGCATAGAGTTCTTTGTCATACGTTGGATAGTTCAAAGTAGCACCTCCAAGCTTTTCACTAAAGAACGCTATTGGTTTCTTTTCCTGCATAAGCACAGCACCTACACCAACACCAGATGCATCACATTCTATTTCAAATGTTTTAGAAAAGTCAGGGAGAGAAAGAACTGGTGAATTGGTGAGTTTCTCTTTCAAGGTTTGGAATGCTTCTTCCTGTGCTTGTTCCCACTTGAACCCACGTTTTTCTTGATTACTTCAGTCAATGGTGCAGCCAAAGTACTAAAATCCTTGACAAATCTCCTGTAAAACCGGCTAGACCATGAAAGCTTCTTCGTCACCAAGCTGTCTTTGGACTTGGCCATTCTTTGATAGCTTTGATCTTTTCTTCATCAACATGGATTCCATCTGCACTCACAACAAAACCTAAAAAGACAAGGTTATCTGCTCCAAAAGTACATTTCTTTAGATTAGCAAACAAGGATTCTTTCCTAAGCACTTCTAGAACCTTTCTAAGATGCTCAATATGCTCATTCAAGTCTTTCTTTGTAGATCAGAATATCATCGAAATATACCACAACAAAATGACCTATAAATGATCTAAGAACATGGTTCATTAGTCTCATGAAGGTGCTAGGTGCATTAGTTAACCCAAATGGCATTACCAACCATTCATATAACCCTGTTTTGTTTTAAAAGCGGGTTTCCATTCATCACCTTCTTTCATCCTAATCTGGTGATATCCACTTTTCAAATCAACCTTAGAAAAGATGCTAGAACCATGCAATTCATCAAGCATATCATCTAATCTAGGTATAGGATGTCGATACTTTACAGTGATATTGTTGATGGCTCGCAATCGACACACATTCTCCAGCTACCATCTTTCTTTGGTACAAGCAAAACTGGAACTGCACATGGGCTCATGCTCTCACGGATATGTCCTTTTTCCATTAGTTCACTGACTTGCTGTTGTAGCTCCTTGGTCTCCAACGGATTAGTTCTATAGGCTGGCTTGTTTGGAAGTGAAGCTCCGGAATAA
Source organism: Brassica carinata (assembly GCA_016771965.1). Classification (NCBI taxonomy): domain Eukaryota; kingdom Viridiplantae; phylum Streptophyta; class Magnoliopsida; order Brassicales; family Brassicaceae; genus Brassica; species Brassica carinata. Next base: position 10,489,061 of record CM028687.1, on the reverse strand, counting down.
AATCGATTTGATGCTCTATTCCTCGATTGGTGGCAATCCTTGTGGAGCTTCTTACGGGAAAACATCTTTGAACTCCTGCAATAGCATCGTAATTTGCTAGGAAGATCCTGCACTGGCTTTGCTATGTTTAAACATTCTTTAAATACAAATAGCAAGTGAGGTAAGGAACTTCCCTTTGGTTGAAGCGATGGATGCGAGGCTGTTTGGTCTTTGATTCGATGAAGCTTTGCTTTTCTTCAAGGCTATCTGATCAAGATGAACTTCCTGTGGTGTTAATGGCACCAAGATAGTCTTCTTACCCTTGTAGTCAAATGAGTATCTGTTTGTGAAGCCATCATGAATGGTTCTTCTGTCGGATTGCCAAGGTCTTCCAAGCAGTATGTGTCCAGCATCCATTGGTAAAACATCACACAATACTTCATCCTCATACTTTCCAATAGACAATGGTATCTTGACTTGGTGTTTCACCTCCAGCTCTCCTTCATCATTAAGCCATTGTAACTTGTAAGCTGTTGGACGTTTCATGATCTTTAGACCTAGTTTTTCCACCATGGTTTCACTTGCGGCATTGGTACAGCTTCCTCCATCTATTACCAAACTACACACCTTGCCTTGAACCATACAGCGAGTATGAAACAGATTCTCTCTCTGCTCATCTTCTACAGTCTTGATCTGCAGATTCAATGTTCTTCTTGTGACAAGTAACTCTCCTTTAGATGGCATCTGCACTCGTTCTTCTTCAGACTCAGATTGTTCCTCTTCCTCTGATTCAATTTCTCCATTTTCCCTGATGAGTATCACCCTTTTGTTGGAGCAGCTACTTGCATAGTGTCCATAACCCTTACATTTGTAACACTGAATATCTCTGGATTTGGTTGCAGTGGCTACTTCCTTCCCTTTAGTACTCTGTTCTTCAACTTTAGGTTTGGAGAAAGATTTGAATTCTCTGGACTTTTCGTCCTTCTGGTAGTGTGGCTTGCTGGTTCCATAGCTAGACTTGTAACTTCTTCGTTTTAGTTGCTGTTCAAACATGATTGCCTTGTGTAGAAGTTCCTCCATCTCAACATAGTGATGAACTTCAAGCCTGTCCATGATGTCTCGGTTTAGTCCTCCCATGAACCTAGCCATTGTTGCTTCTCTATCTTCTTTTACATCAGCTCTCAGCATAAGAATTTCCAACTCTTTGTAGTACTCCTCAACAGATCTACTCCTTGAGTCAGTGTTCGAGTTTGAAGTGTAGCTCCCGTGGTAGTGACTCGGTTCAAATCTCTTCCTCATGATCACCTTCAGCTGATCCCAAGTTTCAACAGGAAAATCTCCAGCCCTTCTTCTTGCTGTAACCAGATTATCCCACCAACTCAAAGCGTACTCTTTAAACTCAGTTGGAGCAAGTTTTAGTTTGTACTCTTGAGTGTAGTCTCTGCAGTTGAAAACCAGCTCAATCTTCTTCTCCCACTCTAGATATTCTTCTGGATCAACTGTGCCCTTAAACTCAGGAATCTTCAGTTTCAAACCACCTAGAGGATCTTTAGTTTGTGGCCTTTCTTCTTGATCACGCCTCCTTCTTACGGTGCCATTGTATCCGTTGGGATGACTATAATAGCTTTCGAGGCAGATTGGTTTGAACTTCTCCTAGCTTTCTCCGTTCTGAATGGGCTACCTCGCTCGGTAATTTTCTAGTTTCGATCCATCAAAGCGGACATCACGGCGATCAATAGGCAGTCAATGCTTCCAGTAGAAGTTTATTCATTCCATTGTTCTGATTGCTCTCTTCTTCCATGGTTCCGAACAAATTCCAAACAGAGAACCAGTAAAGAGATCACAGGAAAATAAAATAGCGAAAGTTTAGATTTGAATGCGGTATAATCAGATTCAGATTTTCATTAAGAACCCTAATTCTTTTCTCTGCAATTTCGTGAATCAAGTCAGACTATTTAGCAATTTAAACACTTGTTCTAGGTAGATCTGACCCTAATAAGCACGTTTCAAACAAGATCTAGACTTTAAAACTGATCGATAACGGAATATGAAAAGTCTAAAATTTGCGAACTAGAAAAACACAACCGGTGATGGAGATGCGCTCGATACCACTTGTTGTGATCCTGGTTGAGATGATCCGTCCTGATGCTCTCCAATGATTGTGATGATGCAAATAAGCAGTGGGTTGAGTGATACTTCTAAGAGCTTGGAATGAACTCTCGACTATCGATTTGCTTGCAAGGTAAGGATCAAGGATCCGAAATACACTTAGAACAAGCTTGATCAAACCAGATTCAAAGAGAGATTTTATTAGAAAGAAGTTTGATGATTTTATTGATGAATTTCGTCCATCATATAAAGAAAAGAAGTCTGTACATGCACAGTTTCTTGGAAACACACAGAACAATAAATGCAAACAAAGACTAAAGTTCAAATTTATTTGATAGGCTTCCCTCCTCCTTGCTGGACGACATTTAGGATAGAAATGAGCCTGGGTTTCATCAAGAGGCTTTTGTGTAAGTGTTGTGTCCAAACCTCATTAAAAACCTTGTTTGGAAAACCCATTGGGACAAAACCAAACCAAGGAAAAGAGTGCAAGTCACAACACCTCTCTTGATGAATGTCTTAGATGGCTTGAATCACGACCAGAGTAGTTGGATAAGCACACTCTAGACTGCCCTGGGTAGTGTGTAGGAGTTGATGAAAGGCTTGTTGAAATCTTGCTTGCTTTGATCTAGTCATTGGGCCGCTTGGCACTTCTAGGTCCTTGTCATCTGTTTCCTCAGGACTGAGCTGTTCTTTGGTTCTTTCTGGAACTTCCTTAAGCTCTGGTTCAAGCTGTTCCATTTCTTCAGTTCCATTGCTGGCCAAGATCACATCAATCTTCCCCCTCCACCTTCCAGCTTTCCCATCAAAAGTGGCTCACGAGCTGAAGGAATGAAGACCAACGATGTTTGCATTGTTGTTTTATGGATCGAATACAGCCACATATTTGATTAGATATGATCTCTCGCTCAGTCAATGAAATCAAACCACAAAGACTTTTGCTTAATCATTATGTATCAATAATGATAAAGTAATCAACAAAACGAAGAAATATATATTCCTTGTGTTTATCTCATAAAGTGAATACGAAGGTATATTTACCAAACCAAATGTCTTTTAGACAACGAGAAACAGATTCATGCAAATGAATAAGGACAAGAGTTCTTCTCTACACGATGCTATTAACATGAATCAGAAGTCTAGATAAACCCGATCTCGTCCGAGACGATTGCAATCCAGCAGAGAAGAGCTCTCACTGCTCAACAGAAACCATTAAAAAGATCACTACGATTGCAATCCGAAGTCTAACCGATATGTGTTGCACAAAGAAAACAGGTATCCTTCAAGCTGGAGATCTTGAAAGCTGGAGACAGGCTCTTTGAGTTATATACACAATCGCAGAGAGTCCAAACTGACCGAAGAAAGATGGCTCTCATCACGATCCCTACTTGTACCTCTCCCTTGAGGATGACCCCCCTTTGTGATAGACTAGGGAATATCAAGCTCAAGACTGTCTTCACTATACGACGATGGTAGCGATAAAGACCACTACATCTCCACCAATATATTATCAAATCATTAAGTCAACACAATGATTAGATAATTCCCCCACCACATGACTGTTGGGATTGCGAAATCTCGTGTCCAACTCTTTATTATTCCATTAGTATGATATTGTCCACTTTGGACCTTAGAGACTGGTCCGCATGGATTTACTTTTGGTTTCCTTCCCAAAAGGCCTCATACTATTAGAGTTGGACTTCTCTTTATATATTAGACATTCTTTGTCTAATTCTCCAATGTGGGACTTGGAAGACATCTCTCATTCTTCCCCTCAAGCCAAGGACTACACACCTTGTGTCCTTTCCTCTAGCGAATCAGTATCCATATTGTACCGTTAATCGCAAGGTTACTTTGAGGTACTTAGGAGATGCTCCCTTTCCAAAAAGGAACTCCCTGGATCTTTGGACTAATATCTGCCACAGACCTCCTCTTTCAAGTTGATCTCCCTAATTCAAGTTGGAATTAAGGGGGTGAATGTTGGATAATTCCAAGCTTGTGGAAACTTAACATATTATTAGATGTTTAATATGTTAAGATAAACACAAAAAGAAAATCTAGAAATAGGAAAATGAAGTTTTCTATTTAGATTAGGTTTGTGTTTTCCATATCCCACATGTTAAAGGGAATTGTCTTTCATATAAATATAGACCTAAAAGAGAGGGATCATAAGATCTAAGAGAGAAACATTGAGAGCTTTAGTTTTGAGTAGTTTCTAAAGCTAATAAGAAAAGTTGTTCTTATAATTCTTTGTGTCTCTAGATATTTGAATTGGTATCAGAGCCTCAGGCTGGAGACTCGATCTAAAGCTTAAGTTGAAGCTTCGATCTTGGTGCTTGTGAACAAGAGATCACGCGAGCAAGATGGCGGACGTGACTAGGGCTCCACGCACGAAGGACTTTGGATCTACATCCATCCAATGTCCTATGTTATCATCGACAAACTACACAGTTTGGGCGATGAGGATGAAGACGTTTATTCTCCAAGTGGGAGAACAAACCGCATCAAAATACATCTGGAACACCAACAAGTCACGACAACTTGGAGCTGATCGTGTAAGGGAGGTGAGAATTCAGAAGCTGGTGTCGAGTTTAACACACGAAGAAAGCGTGTGTAACACATGTCTAGCAGGGAAGCAAATTAAACATTCGTTCCCAGCTATACTATTGAAGAAGAAGCATGAGGTATTCTATCGGTTCAAAAGGTTGGAGGAACCCATCAAAACCTTCCTCACCGATAGAGGGGGAGAGTTTACTTCAGCTAGGTTCAATCTACTTTGTGAAGAAAGTGGATTTGAAGCTACTGTAGCCGAGATGGAGTCTATCACAAGAAACAAGACGTGGGAGCTTGTGGATAGATCGGCTGGTGTTGAACATACAGAGGTATGCGACACAAACGTGAAAGCGTGTAACACTACTCATGCAGGGGTATGCGACACACAGCTGGATGCGTGTAACACAACACACGTAACAATGGAGTTAAGGTTAAAGATCTCAAAGGCTGAAGATGAACCAGAGGGTAAATGCACTAGGTGTTGAGCAGACGGCCGACATCCTTACCAGAGCTCACGTACGCAAGATGGCGGCCGTGACCAGAGCTCTTGTCGCAGTAAGATTCATCCGCAAGACTCATCTTAGCTTGAGTGAGGTCAGGAGAAGGTTCTACAAGAACTGGTCCAAGTCTAAGGAGAAGACTTTCACCGGGTATGCCAAGCAGGGCGAAAGCGAGGAGGGCAAGAACAGCATTCAGACTCAGATCAAGAAGATGAAGGGATGGAAGCGGAAGAAAGCAGCTCACATCATGGAGATCAAGACCGATGGTGGTACCAATACCCAGAAGGTTGACTTTGCATACAGTTTCTTTGAGATCGGTGTGACCAAGGGTAAAGGTTACGAAGGTGTTGTTACTCGCTGGGATGAGAATCCAATGGATGGATTCGTACATTATGGTGTGGTGATCGATGATTACTTGATGATTAAGTTCAAGCAAATGAGGAGCTTAATTGGAGTTCAAGAGATTGATCTCCCTAGTTCAAGTTGGATTAAGGGGGAGAATGAGAGATGTCAATCCAAGTCCCACATCGGAAGTTTAGACAAGAAGTGTCTAATATATAAAGAGATGTCCAACTCTAATAGTATGAGGCCTTTTGGAAAGGAAACCAAGAGTAAATCCATGCGGGCTAGCCTCTAAGGCCCAAAGTGGACAATATCATACTAATGGAATAATATAGAGTTGGACACGAGATTTCGCAATCCCAACAATTGGTATCAGAGCGGTTCGACGAGAATCTGCAAGAAGACCAAAATACCCTTCGAGTAGGAACGAGACCCTTCATGGTGGAAGAGGAGGTCTGTGGCAGATATTAGTCTAAAGATCCGGGGAGTTCCTTTGTGGAAAGGGAGCATCTTCTAAGCACCTCAAAGTAACCTTGCGATTAACGGTACAAGATGGATACTGATTCGCTGGAGGAAAGGACACAAGGTGTGTGGTCCTTGAATTGAGGGGGAGAATGAGAGATGCCAATCCAAGTCCCACATTGGAGAATTAGACAAGGAGTGTCTAATATATAAAGAGATGTCCAACTCTAATAGTACGAGGCCTTTTGGGAAGTAACCAAAAGTAAATCCATGCGGGCCAGTCTCTTGGCCCCAAAGTGGACAATATCATACTAATGGAATAATAAAGAGTTGGACATGGGATTTCGCAATCCCAACAATAGTATCATACACATGCATTCAAATCTCATACGCATGCATTCAATATCATACGCATGCATTCTTTATCATACGCATGCATTCAAATCTCTAGAAACACAAAGAATTATAAGAACAATTTTTCTTATTAGCTTTAGAAACTTCTCAAAACTAAAGCTCTCAATGTTTCTCTCTTAGATCTTATGGAACACCTCTCCATTAGACCTATATTTATATGAAAGACAATTCCCTTTTAACATGTGGATATGGAAAACACAAACTTAATCTAATAGAAAACTTTCTTTTCCTATTTCTAGATTTCCTTTTTGTGTTTATCATTAACATATTAAACATCCAATAACATGTTAATTTTCCACAAGCTTGGAATTATCCAACATTCACCCCCTTAATTCCAACTTGAATTAGGGAGGTCACTCTCTTGAACTCCAATTAAGCTCCTCATTTGTTTGAACTTAATCATCAAGTAATCATCGATCACCACACCATAATGTGCGAATCCACCCATTGGATTCTCATCCCTGCGAGTAGCAACTCCTTCATAACCTTTACCATTGGTCACACCGACCACACCAATCGGTATCAGTTTCTCAAAGAAACTGTAGGCAAAGTTAGCCTTCTGGTTAATGGTACCACTGTCGGTCTTGATCTCCATCATGTGAGCTGCTTTCTTCCGCTTCAATCCCTTCATCTTCTTGATCTGAGTCTGGATGTTGTTCTTGCCCTCCTCGCTTTCGCACTGCTTGGCATATCCGGTGAAAGTCTTCTCCTTAGACTTGGACCAGTTCTTGTAGAACCTTCTCCTGACCTCACTCAAGCTAAGATGAGTCTTGCGGATGAATCTTACTGCGACAAGAGCTCTGGTCACGGCCGCCATCTTCGCGTCGTGAGCTCACGGTAAGGATGTCGACGTGCGCTCAACACCTAGTGCATTTACCCTCTGGTTCATCTTCAGCCTTTGAGATCTTTAACCTTAACTCCATTGTTACGTGTGTTGTGTTACACGCATCCAGCTGTGTGTCGCATACCCCTGCATGAGTAGTGTTACACGCTTTCACATTTGTGTCGCATACCTCTGTATGTTCAACACCAGCCGATCTATCCACAAGCTCCCACGTCTTGTTTCTTGTGATAGACTCCATCTCGGCTACAGTAGCTTCAAATCCACTTTCTTCACAAAGTAGATTGAACCTAGCTGAAGTAAACTCTCCCCCTCTATCGGTGAGGAAGGTTTTGATGGGTTCCTCCAACCTTTTGAACCGATAGAATACCTCATGCTTCTTCTTCAATAGTATAGCTGGGAACGAATGTTTAATTTGCTTCCCTGCTAGACATGTGTTACACACGCTTTCTTCGTGTGTTAAACTCGACACCAGCTTCTGAATTCTCACCTCCCTTACGATCATCTCCAAGTTGTCGTGACTTGTTGGTGTTCGGATGTATTTTGATGCGGTTTGTTCTCCCACATGGAGAATAAACGTCTTCATCCTCATCGACCAAACTGTGTAGTTTGTCGATGATAACATAGGACATTGGATGGATGTTGATCCAAAGTCCTTCGTCGTGGAGTCCTAGTCCGTCCGCCATCTTGCTCGCGTGATCTCTTGTTCACAAGCACCAGTATCTTAGCTTCAACTTAAGCTTAGATCGAGTCTCCAACCCGAGAGCTTTGATACCAATTCAAATCTCTAGAAACAGAAAGAATTATTAGAACAACTTTTCTTATTAACTTTAGAAACTTCTTAAAACTAAAGCTCTCAATGTTTCTCTCTTAGATCTTATGGAACACCTCTCCATTAGACCTATATTTATATGAAAGACAATTCCCTTTTAACATGTGGATATGGAAAACACAAACCTAATCTAATAGAAAACTTTCTTTTCCTACTTCTAGATTTCCTTTTGTGTTTATCATTAACATATTAAACATCCAATAATATGTTAAGTTTCCACAAGCTTGGAATTATCCAACATTCAACTTTCTTGATCTGCAAGTAACACATAATCATCGAGATATCTTGGTTTTGTTATGGCTCGGCCGTGTCTAGTCACCAATGGTTCGTCTTCAGCCTTTGAGATCTTTAACCTTGACTCTATTTGTATGTGTGGTTTGTTACACGCTTCCAGCTGTGTGTCGCATACCTCGTATGTTCAACACCAGCCGATCATCCACAAGCTCCCGTCTTGTTTCTTGTGATAGACTCCATCTCGCTACAGTAGCTTCAAATCCACTTTCTTCACAAAGTAGATTGAACCTAGCTGAAGTAAACTCTCCCCTCTATCGGTGAGGAAGGTTTTGATGGGTTCCTCCAACCTTTTGAACCGATAGAATACCTCATGCTTCTTCTTCAATAGTATAGCTGGGAGCGAATGTTTAATTTGCTTCCTGCTAGACATGTGTTACACACGCTTTCTTAGTGTGTTACACTCGACATCAACTTCTGAATTCTCACCTCCCTTACACGATCATCTCCAAGTTGTCGTGACTTGTTGGTGTTCGGATGTATTTTGATGCGGTTTATTCTCCCACCTTGAGAATAAGCGTCTTCATCCTCATCGACCAAACTGTGTAGTTTGTCGATGATAACATAGGACATTAGATGGATGTAGATCCAAAGTCCTTCGTGCGTGGAGTCCTAGTCACGTCCGCCATCTTGCTCACGTGATCTCTTGTTCACAAGCACCAGTATCTTAGCTTCAACTTAAGCTCGAGTCTCCAACCTGAGAGCTTTGATACCAATTCAAATCTCTAGAAACAGAAAGAATTATTAGAACAACTTTTCTTATTAACTTTAGAAACTTCTTAAAACTAAAGCTCTCAATGTTTCTCTCTTAGATCTTATGGAACACCTCTCCATTAGACCTATATTTATATGAAAGACAATTCCCTTTTAACATGTGGATATGGAAAACACAAACCTAATCTAATAGAAAACTTTCTTTTCCTACTTCTAGATTTCCTTTTGTGTTTATCATTAACATATTAAACATCCAATAATATGTTAAGTTTCCACAAGCTTGGAATTATCCAACATTCAACTTTCTTGATCTGCAAGTAACACATAATCATCGAGATATCTTGGTTTTGTTATGGCTCGGCCGTGTCTAGTCACCAATGGTTCGTCTTCAGCCTTTGAGATCTTTAACCTTGACTCTATTTGTATGTGTGGTTTGTTACACGCTTCCAGCTGTGTGTCGCATACCCTGCATGAGTAGTGTTACACGCCACATTTGTGTCGCATACCTCGTATGTTCAACACCAGCCGATCTATCCACAAGCTCCCGTCTTGTTTCTTGTGATAGACTCCATCTCGGCTACAGTAGCTTCAAATCCACTTTCTTCACAAAGTAGATTGAACCTAGCTGAAGTAAACTCTCCCCCTCTATCGGTGAGGAAGGTTTTGATGGGTTCCTCCAACCTTTTGAACCGATAGAATACCTCATGCTTCTTCTTCAATAGTATAGCTGGGAGCGAATGTTTAATTTGCTTCCTGCTAGACATGTGTTACACACGCTTTCTTAGTGTGTTACACTCGACATCAACTTCTGAATTCTCACCTCCCTTACACAATCAGCTCCAAGTTGTCGTGACTTGTTGGTGTTCGGATGTATTTTGATGCGGTTTATTCTCCCACCTTGAGAATAAACGTCTTCATCCTCATCGACCAAACTGTGTAGTTTGTCGATGATAACATAGGACATTAGATGGATGTAGATCCAAAGTCCTTCGTGCGTGGAGTCCTAGTCACGTCCGCCATCTTGCTCGCGTGATCTCTTGTTCACAAGCACCAGTATCTTAGCTTCAACTTAAGCTCGAAGTCTCCAACCCGAGAGCTTTGATACCAATTCAAATCTCTAGAAACAGAAAGAATTATTAGAACAACTTTTCTTATTAACTTTAGAAACTTCTTAAAACTAAAGCTCTCAATGTTTCTCTCTTAGATCTTATGGAACACCTCTCCATTAGACCTATATTTATATGAAAGACAATTCCCTTTTAACATGTGGATATGGAAAACACAAACCTAATCTAATAGAAAACTTTCTTTTCCTACTTCTAGATTTCCTTTTTGTGTTTATCATTAACATATTAAACATCCAATAATATGTTAAGTTTCCACAAGCTTGGAATTATCCAACATTCAACTTTCTTGATCTGCAAGTAACACATAATCATCGAGATATCTTGGTTTTGTTATGGCTCGGCCGTGTCTAGTCACCAATGGTTCGTCTTCAGCCTTTGAGATCTTTAACCTTGACTCTATTTGTATGTGTGGTTTGTTACACGCTTCCAGCTGTGTGTCGCATACTCCTGCATGAGTAGTGTTACACGCTTAATTGTTGGGATTGCGAAATCTCGTGTCCAACTCTATATTATTCCATTAGTTTGATATTATCCACTTTGGACCTTAGAGACTGGCCCGCATGGATTTACTTTTGGTTTCCTTCCCAAAAAGCCTCATACTATTAGAGTTAGACTTATCTTTATATATTAGACACTCCTTGTCTAATTCTCCAATGTGGGACTTGGATTGACATCTCTCATTCTCCCCCTCAATTCAAGGACCACACACCTTGTGTCCTTTCCTCCAGCGAATCAGTATCCATCTTGTACCGTTAATCGCAAGGTTACTTTGAGGTGCTTAGAAGATGCTCCCTTTCCACAAAGGAACTCTCCGGATCTTTAGACTAATATCTGCCACAGACCTCCTCTTTCACCATGAAGGGTCCCGTTCCTACTCGAAGGGTATTTTGGTCTTCTTGCAGATCTTCGTCTAAAGATCCGGGGAGTTCCTTTGTGGAAAGGGAGCATCTTCTAAGCACCTCAAAGGGATTAACGGTACAAGATGGATACTGATTCACTGAGGAAAGGACACAAGGTGTGTGGTCCTGAATCAGGGGAGAATGAGAGATGTCAATCCAAGTCCCACATTGGAGAATTAGACAAGGAGTGTCTAATATATAAAGAGAAGTCCAACTCTAATAGATGAGGCCTTTGAAGGAAACCAAAAGTAAATCCATGCCAATCTCTAAGGTCCAAAGTGGACAATATCATACTAATGGAATAATATGAGTTGATACCAGATTTCTAATCCCAACAATTGTTTAATTTGCTTCCTGCTAGACATGTGTTACACACGCTTTCTTAGTGTGTTACACTCGACATCAACTTCTGAATTCTCACCTCCCTTACACAATCAGCTCCAAGTTGTCGTGACTTGTTGGTGTTCGGATGTATTTTGATGCGGTTTGTTCTCCCACATGGAGAATAAACGTCTTCATCCTCATCGACCAAACTGTAGTTTGTCGATGATAACATAGGACATTAGATGGATGTAGATCCAAAGTCCTTCGTCGTGGAGTCCTAGTCCGTCCGCCATCTTGCTCGCGTGATCTCTTGTTCACAAGCACCAGTATCTTAGCTTCAACTTAAGCTCGAGTCTCCAACCTGAGAGCTTTGATACCAATTCAAATCTCTAGAAACAGAAAGAATTATTAGAACAACTTTTCTTATTAACTTTAGAAACTTCTTAAAACTAAAGCTCTCAATGTTTCTCTCTTAGATCTTATGGAACACCTCTCCATTAGACCTATATTTATATGAAAGACAATTCCCTTTTAACATGTGGATATGGAAAACACAAACCTAATCTAATAGAAAACTTTCTTTTCCTACTTCTAGATTTCCTTTTTGTGTTTATCATTAACATATTAAACATCCAATAATATGTTAAGTTTCCACAAGCTTGGAATTATCCAACATTCAACTTTCTTGATCTGCAAGTAACACATAATCATCGAGATATCTTGGTTTTGTTATGGCTCGGCCGTGTCTAGTCACCAATGGTTCGTCTTCAGCCTTTGAGATCTTTAACCTTGACTCTATTTGTATGTGTGGTTTGTTACACGCTTCCAGCTGTGTGTCGCATACTCCTGCATGAGTAGTGTTACACGCTTAATTGTTGGGATTGCGAAATCTCGTGTCCAACTCTATATTATTCCATTAGTTTGATATTATCCACTTTGGACCTTAGAGACTGGCCGCATGGATTTACTTTTGGTTTCCTTCCCAAAAGCCTCATACTATTAGAGTTAGACTTATCTTTATATATTAGACACTCCTTGCCTAATTCTCCAATGTGGGACTTGGATTGACATCTCTCATTCTCCCCTCAATTCAAGGACCACACACCTTGTGTCCTTTCCTCCAGCGAATCAGTATCCATCTTGTACCGTTAATGCAAGGTTACTTTGAGGTGCTTAGAAGATGCTCCCTTTCCACAAAGGAACTCTCCGGATCTTTAGACTAATATCGCCACGGACCTCCTCTTTCACCATGAAGGGTCCGTTCTACTTTCGAAGGGTATTTTGGTCTTCTTGCAGATCTTCGCCTAAAGATCCGGAGTTCCTTTGTGGAAAGGAGCATCTTCAAGCACCTGAAAAGATTAACGACAAGATGGATCTTGACCATTGAAAAATATTAATCACCAGGTGAAATGAATCAATCAGTCCCGATGAAAATGAACAAAAGAGTGTCTAATAAAAATAACTAATAATGAGGCCTTTGGGAAGGAAACCAAAAGTAAATCCATGCCAATCTCTAAGGTCCAAAGTGGACAATATCATACTAATGGAATAATATAGATTGAACACCAACAATCTAACAATGTTTAATTGCTTCCTGCTAGACATGTGTTACACACGCTTTCTTAGTGTGTTACACTCGACATCAACTTCTGAATTCTCACCTCCCTTACACAATCAGCTCCAAGTTGTCGTGACTTGTTGGTGTTCCAGATGTATTTTGATGCGGTTTGTTCTCCCACATGGAGAATAAACGTCTTCATCCTCATCACCCAAACTGTGTAGTTTGTCGATGATAACATAGGACATTGGATGGATGTTGATCCAAAGTCCTTCGTGCGTGGAGCCCTAGTCACGTCCGCCATCTTGCTCGCGTGATCTCTTGTTCACAAGCACCAGGATCGAAGCTTCAACTTAAGCTTAGATCGAGTCTCCAACCTGAGGCTCTGATACCAATTGTTGGGATTGCGAAATCTCGTGTCCAACTCTATATTATTCCATTAGTATGATATTTTCCACTTTGGACCTTAGAGACTGGCCCGCATGAATTTACTTTTGGTTTCCTTCCCAAAAGGCCTCATACTATTAGAGTTGGACTTCTCTTTATATATTAGACACTCCTTGCCTAATTCTCCAATGTGGGACTTGGATTTTGCATCTCTCAATGACTTCGTTGACAAGAAACTAATAGAAGAAAAGCTTAATATCAAATCAGCACATAAACGACCTCTCGAGTGTGAAAGCTTGTGAGTTAAAGAGGCCAAATCATCCGACCTTTACCCTGATTTTGCGAATCAACTATGGTCATATGCATTTGATCAAAACGACGTTCTCCTTCCATGAGTATAGCCCAACAGGACACCAAGGTTTAGATGATTCCTCTTCCATATTGATGGACTAACGAGTGGAAAAGATTCCTTACGACTTCACCAGCAGAGGAAAGCCAACTTTTCGTCCTTCAACCTCGTCACCTCACTCGAAGGACTGGGGGGGGGGGGCAACTAACTATTGGACCCATATTATCACCAGATCTCTCCTGCTAAAAAACAAAAGCCATTAACGATCTCTCCATCTATGAATCGCCAAGAAAAAGGCAGTTGTTGATGTTTAAACAAAAGAAATACGGAAACGTATTTGTTGAGACCGAGATTTTCTAGAAGACAGGACAAACCCCATTCTCTTCCACCTAAAAACGAACAAGAACTCATGAGATGAAGAATGAGGAATACACTCTCCTCATCTAGTGATCATCATTCAACTTTGAAATTTATGAGAAATCAATCTCTCATGACAATAAATTCATACACGCCGAATCATCATATTATTCATTAAGAGAAATTTACACAAAGGGTCAGTTTTCTACTTATTAATATCATTTTAAGTCACTTGTTTATACTGGAACACTTTTTCTCAACCATATGTTCAGACCTAACCTTTTTAGTTCATGCTCAACTACACGTGACCCAACTAAACTAATAAAATGGCGGGGTTGAATTCCAACCATTGATTTATAAGAATTTTGGACGGTCAAGATTAAATGATCTAGATCTTGACAAGACAAATATATGTCATTTCTCTCCACCGTTAGATCTTCTTGTATAACTTTCTACACGGATGGCCCAGATCAATTCTCAATTTTTACCTCTTCCCTCTTTCATATTCACCGTCTTCTTAATGAGGTTTTCAAGTCTCGACATTTTCACCGGAAAAGACACGAAATCTGTGCTAATCACTGAATTACAAGGTTGGTTTTCCTTCTAATCTGCTCTGGATAGTTTTCTTTATCAGTAAATCCGTGATTATAATTTTGTATATCTGTGATTATAACTCTGTCCAGGTTATATATTTCCAGTTGCCTTTAATGGTTGATCAGACTGTGAATTTCAAACGCAAAGATATTGAAGAGGAATTTCGCTTCTTTGAGGAGAAGACAAGTGAAAAAGAGACTGAAGTGTGCATACAAATATTTGGAGATGGTTCCTTCGGGGCTGATTTTTGACAGGGGATATTTCTCTTTGAGTGGGATAACGAAGGAGACGAACTAGCAAAGTATGTGAAAGGTTGTGATCATGAAAGTTGATTCTTGCGAAATAGGTAATGGAGGAGATGGTCTTGCAAGGTTTGTGAGAGCTTATGATAACGAAAGATTGGTGATTGCGGAGTATGTGAGTTAATAGAGGAGACAAACTTGTAAAGTATGTGAGAATATACATTTGTATATGGGCAAACCAAGAATATACAATCTTGTACATGTGTACAGTAAAATTTTGTACACAACAACCCTTGTACACATGTATACACATAACATAGACAATGTAAACAATGTCTGTCATATTCTAGAAAATTAGAGAAACATTGCGGTTATACACATACTTATGCATACACAACAACAAAGGTTTGATCAGAATTTTTCACATGCATATGAGATGTTGGAAAGAAGAAATATGTGTCATACAGATCTTAGAATAATACTAGCAGATTTTCATTTCGAACTAGCTTGAAGATAGTGTACACATGGATAACAAGACCTATGTACACTACACATGTATACAAATTTACAATGTACATGAAGATGTTGTGCACATGGCTATGGTTTGATCATAAGAATAATGTACATGTGTATAACAAGACCTATGTACACTACTCATTACACAAATTGACAATGTACATGAGGATACAATTAGGCTCTATCATTGTAATATGCGGATACAATGTTGTGCATATTCATGTGGATAAAAAAAAAATTTTGTGTACACATCTCAATTTTCAAAACACCAATGTTGTACACGTCTCATTTTTGAAACATCAATATCGTACACATTTACGCTACTATATTCGTTGTACATATTTACACTACTATATCTGTTGTACACATGTACTCCACTAAATATTTATGTACAAAAACACCAAGGATGTTTTCTATGATGATATGTCCAACGAAGATTTTCCATGATTTGTCCACGGAAGTTCCATTTTGCGATCTGCTATCTCATAATCCCATTTGGCTCACCCATCTGGCTTGTCAGTATCGATCTCCATCATATGCTGCACAATAAGCTGCTGACATCCAAACAAACAAATATAAACAAACAGATATCAAATATCAACACCCCTATCATCAGTAAAGCTCCAAGCCTAACCAGTACACATGTACACACCAACTTAGCCATACACATGTACACTAATCATGTCTTGTACATGTGTACACAACCACACATTCAATTTCCATCCAATACACATTTACACCTTGTACATGTGTACCCCTATTAAACTTTCCCCCATACCCACTTTGCATTTACAAGAGATTTACCTCCGGGTTGCGTTCCGCATTCAAGACGTCTACCAAGTTCAGCCCCATGTACAAGGACAGCTTATCACAGTAAAATAAGCTTCAGATCATCATTCTCACCCAGCCTTCTAAGAAGCTGCGGTATGGCTTCAAAGGAACCCAGCCATTTTCATTTTTTTCTGCCTTAACTTTCCACAATAATCTCCATTAGGATCCTCAAATTTGCCTAGGACCTTCTCGGCAGGCTTCATTGTACTGACCATCCTACAAGACAACATGAATCAAACAACTCAGACACACAACTACACAAAACTTTTTGAAAACACAGGCACAACAACAAAATCTGTCAAAACCCTAAAATCCCGAACAACAGCTAGTGAATTCAATAAAACTCACCTGCTGCAACTTCTCTGCCTGCCCGTTTCCGCCTCATAGTCATCTAACCGTTGCCTCTCGCCTGCTCTAATCTCGCAAATAAAATTTTCTACAATCTCTTAGTCGGTCGCCTTCGTCGCAGAAAAGAATTAGCCTCCGCAAAAATCTTTCACTTCCCCTTCTGTTGTCGATAAAAATAAAACCCCTTTAATTTTTATCGCGGTTCCACAACCAACAACCCACCGGAAGATCCGTATCAAATAGCCTTTCCGGCAATCTTTCGAAGGGGCCGTCACCCGGATTTTCCTCCTCTGCAATGAAGAAAAGTAGAATAAAATAATTTGCTCTCTCCTCGCTAAAATCCCCACACAAATTCAACCCAGAAAAAAAGAGTGGGAACCCTAGAAAACTCACCGGCCACAACGTCTTTCCCTGCTCGTCTCTGCCTCGTCGTCATTTCTCCGTCGCATACGCCTTCTCCGATCTCAAAAGGAGAAATTCTTGAAATCTCTTTCCAGTCGCCTTTGTCGGAACAAAAAAGAGAGAGAACGCAAATCTATAGACCCTCAAAGAAATCTCTTCGTTTTTCCTTTGTTTCCTAACAATTAAAAAAAACCTTTAATTATCTTCTCGAATTTTGAATTTCAAAACCCACAATCAATTCAGAATTGAATTGTGAATATTAAAACCCAAACAAGAAAAAAACCCAACCTAACTAAATCCCAACTAGTTTGCCTTTTTCAAGGATAATATGGTATATAACCATCCAAAAAGTATCTGAGTAGCATATTGTGACTTATCACGATGGACAAAGTCAGAAAGTGACCCTCCACGTAAATTTCTAATTCATTAATATGATTCGTGTTAACTCAAGAACGACGTTCATATATAAACACGCATAGAACCGCCTTTTCATTAGAGACCACGGTTACAAACCCGACATCACACCCGATTCCCAAGATCTCAATATGTGTAGTATGAGATCGATGAGACGTCAAGAAACAAGACTTCTCCACGAAACGAAAGCGTTGAGCTTGCGACCTCGAAACACAAAGCGATTTCCTGTTTTAATCATTATTATCGGAATGGCATGATTCGAGCTCCTAAAAGGCAATTCCTTCACCCTGCTTTGACAAATCAGGTTACGTCTCCATATCCAACAAAAGCAAGATTTTCCTCTCCTTAAGGATCTATCGGGCGGAGCAATACCAACGAAGAAACCATAAGTTATTCTCCCTTCGACCACATCTCGAGCACGATCAAGCCGCCCGGAGCTCTAGGTGTTCCCGAATTTACCATTTCCAGATCCAGAAGTTTCAAGACCGAAGAAGCATCGAAGAAGCACCTCGATCAGGATCAATCAACTGCATCATGAATGTCGGCGGACTGGACAAAGTTCTGACCGGGAACTTAAAACAGGAAAACCCACTAGCTCCCGCTCTTATCATTTTAACCGACTATAAACCGCGCGAAAACCAGTCGAGCCTTCAAGCTCCAGATAACAAGACTTCGAGGAACCCAAGCTGAATCAGGATGTTCCCTACGATTCTGCTAACCCAAACCCAGAAGCGATCAACTTACGAAATATAACAGATGTGAAACTCTTCAAGAGTTACATTGAAAAGAGTGAACCCTGAAGGAAAATGTCCTCCCCAATACCGTAAAGAGGTGAATATGATGTTTATAAGACACATATCCCACCAGAAATAGGCGGCAACAGACCATGCGTTAAAGAAAATGTACTCAACCTTTGGAGAGCTCGATAAATGCTAAAGGTCAGTAAGTCGCCCTTCTCCCATGAGAGAGCTGAGTTCAATCTCCTTTGATCTCGAACAACATGAGGAATACATTGAGAATCTGTATCCCAATAAGAAGCGAGCTCGATCCCCACATAGCTTGATCCTTGCATTAAGTTTGATCTCCAATAAGCCCTAGAAAATCGAGGAGCCGACACCGCGTCTTCCTCCATAAAAGCGATGTGCCATATCTCCCAAAAGCTTTAGCATCTCAGCTACCGTTAAAGCTTCACACTTTCAAGATATAGCAAGATCGACATCAAGTAGATCGAGAGGAAAATACAGGAGGGGCACAATGAAAGCTCAAGCCTTGTTTTCCACACTCTTTAAGCGACAATCCATCCACTTCATGACGAAAAGAGACATCCATTGCAAAGGTACCAGCCTCGGAATAATTTCCTGAGTAAAAGAACCATAAATCTAGACAAACCATGCAGAAATATTTTAAGATCGCATGTTGTCTAAACGACATTTCCAAACGAAACAAAAACAAAATCACAAAGAGGCAGTAAAAGTGATATGATTCGCGATGGTGTACTACACGTGGTGCACAAATCAAATCAGTAATTCAGTCTGAATACCTCAACCTCTCATCAGCTACAAGAAGAACATATTATCAAGCATCCAACATCATTTCTTCTCCGCTAGCGCGAAGTCACCGAGACCGAAACACGCCCATGTCGGTAAACAATTCTTTATAATCTATTTACGCATATCAATATAGTGCATAAGATAATACATATTCTTGCATAGCTATTGCGATCTTGTAAGTCATAAAATTCATATTGATTCATTATTTTGCATCACAACTTCATACATAAACATATACAACCGCAAAATGTTTTATACACTCTTCTTGCACAAGCTTGAACTCTTAGCGAGATTTGTCATGCGGTCTCAAAATGACCCAAGCTCTCATCGACCTAAACCACCTTCCATAACAAAAACTGCATCCTTAGGCCACCACTTGTCCGCGAGTTGGATTCTTGATCAGCTTCCATCTCGCAAAACATCACGAGGACGAACAATATAAATTGCTCCTATAGCCGAACCAAAATACACGTTCGCTCTCTACGTGCAGCCCATCATTTCGCATTGACTTGATGATTTGTTGGGATTATATATATTTCCAACAACTTTACACAAACAGAAAATATTTACAAAAAACCGAATCGACGAGAAATGAACGACTAGATTCACATCAAAATCTCATAAGCAAAATAAATTTAAGACATTCATCAGTCCTACCACGAGAGACTAAAGTCATGCTACTCAAATTGGCGACTCCGTCAACAAGCTCGGTCCATATTTGTGAAACCCCGAGCTTGACTCAACCCTCATCCTCTGCGCAACATTTTTCAACAGACTACATCGAACTCTTGTACCAACCCACAACGAAAACGATCTCGACGATCAAACGAACTTCAAAGGACGTGATGCAATGCATCCAGCGGCTCAGACGTTTTGATCATAAAAGAACTAATACCAAACGCTCAATGAAGTCTCCCTTGCATCTCGATGTCAAACGAACAACTTCACAAACTCCAGAAGAAAGTCGATTTGGAGTTGTGTCTTTAAAAAGATTTTCAGTTCTCCAACCTCGTCACCTCGCTTGAAGAACTGGGGGGCAAATGTTGGACCAAGATTTAGCACTAAATCTCTCCCGCCAAAAGAATACAAAAACCGGTTAACGACTATCTCAGGTTAAGCTTAAATGGGCCTAGGAGAACTCGTAATGCATCGTCGGCCCGGAGAGCCCGTTGGACCTAGATTTGTACCAAGTCACTCCCATCATTCTCTGTGTGGATTGTATCTAAGATTGAGTCAAACTTATCTAGTTGCGAGTCCCCTAAAATCTCGGCTTCGTAACAAACGTGAGAGGAAGTCAAAGCAAGAATAGTGGAGCACGTGCAACAATTAAAAACTCTTATAAAAAGACAAAGCAATTGCTTTGTTAAGGGGAGGGGACTTTGGAGAAAAGAGATGCACAATAACAGAGCATATAATACTAGAAGAAGGAAAAGGAATCACGCTTAAAGAAAGATGTATTTCTCTGCACCGTTGGAAGAGAGCTCGTGACCTAAGGAAATCTCCCACTCTTTTTTTTTTTTTTTTGAACACATGGAAATCTCCCACTCAACAATAGAAACGATATAATAATCATTTCATGATTATCGAATCATTACGTCTCCACTTCCCGAACAAAGCACAAATATCACTTATAAAGAGTACTAGATATTCATTTATCTACGTTGATTAGACAGAGTGAAGACGACATCATGCTTCAGTTGTGATGACAAATAAAGATACGGTCCCTTCCACATATGGTGTTCGACCTAACGAGATCACGATGTATGTTAACAAGTCTTTGGATTTAGTTATCTGAACCTAAGCTGACGATTTGCTCGAGATCGACAAAGCCGATGTCCTGCTCAAGATCGATGAAGCCGACGTCCTACTCGAGACCGGTGAAACCGACGTCTTGCTCAAAGACCGATGAAACCGACATCTCTTTCGAGATGATGATAATCGAACTACGTTTAGACTTGATCCCATGACGGGTACGTAGGCAGCTCGATCCCGAGTTCAGTCACAATCCTTCTTCTCCCGATATTTCTATGCTATTCGGTATACGAATAGAGTCCATTTTTGTCGACTCATACCTGACTACATCGTTGTGTTCTGAGGATATCGTTGCCCACACCCTTTTCATTCCCCAGTTTACATCACAAACACTATTAAATACTTAGCGTAGATTTTAGGATCTACAACAATTTTCCGCCAAAACCAAATAATGCAAATATCCGTCAAAATTGCGAAAAACGCACTTTCTCGCCAAAATCCCAATTTAATTAAACATAAGATTATATTAGTTAAATAAAAACAAGGGTATACAAGTTATTTTATCAAATTCATCCAAAAAGAAATAAAGATGCGTAAACGAAAAAAAGTTCATTTAGATGGTCCATCTGGATAGAGAAACGAACATGGTCAAACTACATCCAGATGCATCATTTGAATGGATCACCTAGATGGATCATTTGGATGGAGTAGACAGATGTACAAACGAACGGCCCTTTATAACTTTTGATAAGACTAATAGATCCCAGATGCTGATATAATTGATTGTATACCTATCATAAAGCGACCAGCTTTTGGTCATCATTTTGTCAAAGTATATATATATATATATATATATATATATATATATATATATATATATATATATATATATATATATATATATATATATATATATATATATATATATATATATATATATATATATATATATATATATATATATATATATATATATATATATATATATATATATATATATATATATATATATATATATATATATATATATATATATATATATATATATATATATATAATTGGCATTGTGAGTGTTAGGTTTAAGAGGATAAATCACAATATTTTGGCAGTTTTGATTGTTACGCAAAATCACACCAGACTATGCCCATTCCTTTTTATTTGTACAATAGTAAATATTTGAATATACTTTCTAGAGATAAGGAATACTTATTTTGCAAGTTTAAATAAAAGAGTATGCTGATTGCGTTAATTAATATTGGGCTGTTTTGATTATTGACAGCGTAGAATTAGGAAAAAAATTTGGATGTGGTTTTGTTTTCGAATTGAAGAATATAATGTTATTGTTATAAATCATATGGTGGACGACCCATAACCACATGAGGAAGGAAGAGACGGCCCATACTATGTTTTCCTTTACTTATCTACTTTGTACTTTTACATATTTGTATTTACCTTTTCCTAGTTAGGTTAGGAATTGTTAGTTTTCTATTTATTTTACGACGGTCTATTTATGACGGTCTAAATCTTGTATATATATAGAGCCTTTAGGCTATGGAATAATAACAAGTTTTCTCACTGATTCACAACACGTTATCAGCACGAGTTGTTCTCTAAAAACCCTAGCTAAAAATCGACCACCTTTAAACCCTAATCAAGCCGCCAACTACTTTCTCATAAACCCTAATCCTAATTTCCTTTCCTGGTTCGAGATCATCCCATAAACCCTAGATCGATCAACGTACCACCACGCGCATCGATCGATATTGGTTCAACCGACATAGATTATCAAGATCCATCCGAGTTGCATCCATCCGAGCAGTTTCAATCCGACCAAGGAGCTTCCGTTCTTGCGGCCAGTACCAGCTCGTGATCTCCTTCTCTTTGACGGTCTGGTTTTCAACCCTTCAAATCTAAAGGTAATTAAAATTCTAAACCTTAAAACCCATAAAACGAATTGGTTGTTTTGATAAAGTTTAAACCCTAAAATTTGAAATCTCTAATGTTGAAAGCCCTAAGATAATAGATCCCAAAACCCTTCTTGAGTAAATCGGAGCTCTCAAGTCCGATAGAGATTGTTTTAAACAATTAAACTCAGAACCCTAAAAAGTTTTGAATCTCAAAATCCTATGATCATCCTAAATCTTATGATCATATCGTGTCCTTATAACCCCCTTTGATCTTAATGATCAAATCGAAAACCCTAGAAATTGATCACCCCCCTTTTTCCTGGTCGATTTCATAAACCCTAAAATTAAATCGAATCTATTTAAATTGATTGACTGCTTGCTTGATTTAAATTGAGATTAAAAATTTGGGCTTCTCTGTCTCGAATATCGATCGACATGCCACTGCACGTGTCGATCGATGATGTCTCGTGCCGATTGATTATTAATTATAAAATCCTGATAATGATTATTTGATTATTTAAATCGGAATTTTGAATCACCTAGAAACAAATTGGTAGGATCTCATCCGAATTTTGTTGTTTGAATTAACTAAAATTGTTTGAGGTTTCTTGTTTCATAAATCACTTAGAAATTGTGATTCCTAAGGTGTTTTAAAATCCGGTTGCATTAAAATCATATAGAATCCGATTGTCCATATCAGTAGCCGTGTGGCTTATATTGCATTCATGTTTGATCAATAGGTCTATCGATCGACCTACCATTGCACGTATCGATCGATGACTCTATAGAGTATCGATCGATGACTCTATAGAGTATCGATCGATGCGCCTCTAGCAAGCGTTAGGATTGATGATTCAATATAGCCGTGTGGCTTCATCCAGTATGGTCGTGTGACCTAATGGTCATGTGACCTAATGCATTATAACCTTGATCATATTGTTTGCATCATATATACTTGTTTGAAATTTTTCTGATGCGTGTGCCATAGAGTATTGATATAAAGATATAAAATTTTCTAAAAGTATATATATATATATATATATATATATATATGTTTGATTTCAGATGTTGAAAATCAATAATCTGGATTTTTCTGCCCTAAATGTCTCTGGAGACAATTACTTACAATGGGCTCTTGATACAAAGATCATTCTAAAATCCAAGGGTCTCGGTGACTGTATTACCGAGAATAACAGTGCCAACGAAAAAGATCGTTATGGAGAAATATTAATTATTCGCCATCATCTGATTGAGAGTCTCAAAAATCAGTACTTAACCATTGAGAATCCTCTAGACCTTTGGAATGCATTGAAACAGAGATACGATCATCAAAAGACGATCCTGTTACCAAAGGCTAGATACGAATGGAAAAACCTCAGGATCCAAGACTTTAAGTCTGTGGATCAATACAACTCAGCAATGTTTAAGATCGTGTCTAAACTTAAACTATGTGGTGAGGATATAACAGGGAAGATATGCTTGAAAAAACTTTCTCTACCTTCCACACAAGCAATGTGTTGCTTCAGCAACAAGATCGGCAAAGAATTCAAGACTTATGCAAGCTTGATTCATGCTTATTACTTGCTGATCAAAATAATGAATTACTGATGATGAACAGTGAGATGAGACCTCCAGGATCCACACCATTACCTGAAGCCCATGCGGCCACTGAGGCTGATAAAGAGGCTAACCACGTCCATCATGGTAAACCACACGGTCGAGGCCGTGGTGGATGGAGAGGATGTGGCCGTGGTCAATACAATTCACATGGCCGCGGAAGAGGTAACCAATCTGGTTGAGAACAGAACTAGGGACGCTCGTTTGGACGAGGTCATGGTCGAGGCCGCGGATCTTCATTCAAACCGCAGCACTCAAACAACTCGACCAAATCTGTATGTCATAGGTGTGGAATGAGCAACCATTGGGCAAAGACTTGTAGGACTCCCAAGCATCTAGTTGAGCTATACACAGAAAGTATGAAAGGAAAGAATCCTGAAGCCCACATGGTGATCCATGATGATGAGAACTATTTTGATCATGAAAAAGATGATCTTATGGACTATGAAACTTCAGATATTCTAAAAGACTAATTTCGACATTTGTATTGTTTATTTGCTTTGATACTTTGATTTGGTGTTTCTATTTATTGGAATTTATTTACAGAATGAATTTTATTATTATGAAATATCTTATAAGAATTACTTTTATAATAAAATATCTTATGTAAATTATATAAAATGAAGTCTCTAAGTATCATCCTACATTTTTATTTTTAGAAATGAAAGAGGATGTATTCGTGGTGGATAGTGGGTCGAGCCACACGATCTTAAGAGACAAAAGATACTTCATAAATCTAACCCTTAAAAACGCCAACATTTCCACCATTGCGGGTATAGCTAGTCTCATAGAGGACCACAGCCAGGCCAACATTTTGATGCCTATGGGAACACATCTCAAAATTTCGGATGCTTTCTATTCTCCCAGCTCTAGAAGAAGTTTATTAAGATTCAAAGACATTCGAATGAATGGATATCATATTGAGACTAAGGACGAAAGAAATAAAGAATTCCTTCAGATTATTGAAATTGCCCATGGCCACAAGAAGGTCTTAGAATCAATACCCTCAATATCCACTGGTCTTTATCATGCTAAAGTCAGTATGATTGAGGCCAATGCCACATTTAACAAAACAGCCATCGAAAATTTCACATTATGGCATGACCGGCTGGGTCATCCCGGGTCAACTATGATGCATAAATTGATTGATAATACCAGCGGCCATTCACTAAAAGGAGAACGAGTTATCCCTAAACACTTAATGTGTACTGCTTGTTCACAAGGGAAACTCATAGTAAAGCCAATCACCTATTAAGGTGACAAAGGAAACTATTAATTTTCTGGAAAGAATACAAGGAGACATTTGTGGACCAATACACCCACATTGTGGAACATTCAGATATTTTATGGTCCTTATTGATGCATCGACCAGATGGTCGCATGTCTGTCTCCTATCGACCCGCGACTTGGCATTTCCAAGATTGCTAGCCCAGATAATAAGATTACCAGCTCACTTTCCAGATTTTCCTTTGAAGACTATACGTCTTGATAATGCTAATGAATTTACGTCCCAGGCGTTTAATGATTATTGTATGTACATGGGGGTAACAGTGGAACACTCCGTGGCACATGTACATACACAAAATGGCTTAGCTGAATCATTTATAAAACGAATACAGCTGATTGCCCGACCATTACTCATGAGGTCGAGGCTGCCGGTTTCAGCATGGGGACATGCGGTCCTTCATGCGGCCGAGCTTATACACATCAAGCCATCTAGTGAACACAAATATTCCCCATCCCAATTACTAACGGGTCATCAGCCAGACGTCTCCCATCTAAAAACATTTGGCTGTGCGGTTTATGTTCCTATTGCTCCACCACAGAGAACAAAGATGGGACCACAAAGACAGATGGGAATATATGTGTGCTTTGACTCCCCCACAATTATAGAATATCTTGAGCCAACTACGGGTGATTTATTTAAGGCCTGGTATGCGGATTGTTATTTTAATAAATCCGAACTTCCAGCATTAGGGGGAGATAATAAGCTGGTAAAAGAAATATCATGGAATCAGACATCCATAAATTGGCAAGATCCTCGGACTCAAGTGTGTGATCTTGAGGTCCAGAAAATAATACATTTGCAAAAGCTAGCTAATCAATTGCCAGATTCCTTTGCTGACCCGAAAAGAGTGACTAAGTCACATGTACCAGCTATTAATGCACCAGTTCGGATTGATGTTCAAGAGGGACACAATCAAGTTGCTACAGATTCCAAAACACGTTTGAAACGTGGTAGACCAATTGGTTCCATAGATAAGAAACCTCGAAAAACAAAGAAAGGTGCTATATCCGAGGTTGGAACCCCAGACAAGGAAGTGGCCGATCTTACCCGAGATGAGAGCGCACATAAATCCATAGAAATGGATATTGGTCCGGACGTACCAAGCAGTGATCCTTGGGATGCCGGGGTTCATGGTACTGATGGTCCGGAAAATAATGAGATCTCAATAAATTATGTCCTGTCTGGAAAACAATGGAATAGAAAAGATGTCGACATCACAGATATATTTGCTTATGAGGTAGCACTCGAACTAATTGATAATGAGGATCAAGAACCCACGTCTATATATGGATGCATGCAAAGAAAAGATTGGCTTAAGTGGAAAGAAGCCATAAACGTGGAGTTAAACTCTTTAAAGAAGAGAGGTGTTTTCGGTCCAATAATCCGAACACCAAATGATATAAAACCAGTGGGATACAAATGGGTCTTTGTGAGGAAGAGAAATGAGAATGGTGAAGTCGTGAGGTATAAAGCCCGACTTGTTGCACAAGGATTCTCACAGAGACCAGGAATCGATTATGAGGAAACATATTCCCCTGTGGTGGATGCAACCACTTTTAGATTCCTAATAAGTCTGACCATAAGAGAAAATCTAGATATGAGATTGATGGATGTCGTTACAGCATATCTATATGGCCCACTGGATAATGAAATCTATATGAAAGTCCCAGAGGGTATTGAATTGAAAAATAAAGAGAGCTCTCGTGAACAACACTGCATAAAGTTGAATAAATCACTTTATGGACTGAAACAATCTGGCCGGATGTGGTACAACAGATTAAGTGAGTACCTCATAAAAGAAGGATACATAAATGATCCTATCAGTCCATGCATTTTCATAAAGAAATTCAAAAATAAGGGCTTTGTGATTATAGCAGTGTATGTTGATGATTTAAACATCATTGGAACCTCTGGAGAGATTTCCCAAACAGTCGAATATCTAAAGAGAGAATTTGAAATGAAAGACCTAGGCAAAACAAAATTCTGTTTGGGATTACAGCTTGAGTACATAAATGATGGAATCCTTGTGCATCAAATGGCATATACAGAAAAAATACTCAAGAGATTTAATATGTCCGAGTCTCACCCTTTGTCCAGCCCTATGGTCGTGAGATCTCTGAACTTGGACACGGATCCATTTCGTCCCAAGGAGGACGGTGAGGATGTCCTTGGTCCCGAAGTGCCATATCTCAGTGCCATAGGAGCATTGATGTATTTAACAACTCACACACGGCCTGATATATGCTTTGCCGTGAACCTACTGTCTAGGTTTAGCTCATGTCCGACCAAAAGGCACTGGGATGGGATAAAACATGTTCTTCGTTACCTACAAGGAACGAAAGATTTGGGTCTGTTTTATACCAACAAAAACAAAGATGGTTTAGTTGGATTTGCTGATGCTGGATACCTTTTGGATTCACACAATTCTAGATCTCCGACAGGCTATGTTCTTACACATGGTGGAACGGCCATTTCATGGCGTTCAATGAAGCAGACACTTGTGGCCACTTCCTCAAATCATTCGGAAATATTGGCCATACATGAGGCCAGCCGTGAGTGTGTCTGGTTGAGGTTGATGACCCAACATATACGATCAGATTGTGGGATGACAGAAGACAAGGGTCCAACCGTGATGTATGAGGATAATGCAGCATGTATTGCTCAGCTCAAAGATGGATACATCAAAGGGGACAGGACGAAACACATCCTGCCCAAATTCTTTTCTACACACGAGATGCAGAAGCCCGGTGTAGTCCAAGTGATATAGGTCCGATCCAGTGAAAATTCAGCCGACCTGTTCACTAATGCCTTACCAACCGCGACGTTTAAGAAGCTCATACATCAGCTTGGGATGCGTCGACTGAAAGACCTTCAGTGATGCATTCATCAGGGGGAGTAGTGTGTGTTGTACTCTTTTTCCTTCACCATGGTTTTGTCCCACTGGATTTTCCTGGTAAGGTTTTAATGAGGCAACATTAAGCATACTACTTAATCCCGAACGGTTAAGGCATCCAAGGGGGAGTGTTATAAATCATATGGTGGACGGCTCATAACCACATGAGGAAGGAAGAGACGGCCCATACTATGTTTTCCTTTACTTATCTACTTTGTACTTTTCCATATTTGTATTTACCTTTTCCTAGTTAGGCTAGGAATTGTTAGTTTTCTATTATCTTATGACGGTCTATTCATGACGGTCTAAATCTTGTATATATATATAGAACCTTTAGACTATGAAATAATAACAAGTTTTCTCACTGATTCACAATAAGTTTGTTGTTTTTTAATTTTTTGGTTTCATGAACTGTGGCATGCCATTCCTGTGGAAGGGGATAAGTAGTATGGAGCTAAACTCGACTATAAATGTGTGGGAGCCAAACATAAAGCTGCAGAACGAGTTCAGCATAGAAGCTGGTTGGCAGGTCCACTCAGTTAGCTTTTAGGGAAGGTGAATATGATTTTGTTTCTCATTAATATTTGTGTTTGCTTAACGAGAGGTTAGTCTAGATATATATGGTGATAATAACAAGACTCTTCAGGACTTTAGGTTCTTGAGAGCATCGTCTAATCAGATTCTTATGGTCATGGGCTTATGTTCCTTTCCAAGCTAACTTAGTGTACCTGCAAAACAGTGAAAAATGTAAAATAGTTACACAATTAAAAATATTTTTTTTCTTATTAGTTAGATAAACATTATTTACATATATTTCTAAGAAGAATAACAAAAAAGTATATGTATATTAATATCACTTTTTAACTGAGACTAAACTAAATATTGTTATATTTTTCTATTACTTTTTAATTTATCTACTCTCCGTAGAGTGTTTGGTTGATTCAGCAATTAGCCAACTCTGTGAACATGAGCTTGCAAATCTTTCGTGTGGAGAAAGACAACCGGTTTGATCCAGTTTACATGGAAGCAACTGGTGACCAGTTTAAGGATCTGGTCCAAGCTATGCTTTACCCTAATTTTCTTTGTGTACGGTAGTGTGGTTAAATGCGGGAAAGGTGGTTTACAAACATTGCAGCGTTGAAAAGGTAGTAGAAGATGACGATATGTCAAGGACTGTGATAAAACGATAAGAGTTTAGCCTCCATTATGACATTAATTACGTTAATAAAGGAGTTATAAAATTGGTGAGTTTTGATTAAATTTTGGAATCTTTCGAAAGTAAATAACTGAAAATGGTAATGACGTTTTGGAATCTTTTGTAAGAATTGATATGTGATTTTTTTTTCATATAAAATAGTTTACAAAAAGGAAAAAAAGGATCTTACAAAATTTTCTTCTTTTCTGTTACCAAATTAACCATAGAAAATTATTAGAAAAAATATTGAAAGCCATAATAAGTTATTAATACATAACCAATCAAAATCTAAACAAACTAATTGAATATATATATATAATAAAATGAAAATTTAGTTAAAATAACTTAAATTTAATCATCAAATAAATTTAATGTAAATACATAAAATAATCCAAAATACATAAAGTGTAAAAATAAATAGAGGAGATTTAAAAAAAATCATTAACTCACTGATTTTTTTTCATCTAAAAAAGACTAATATAACAAAAAGTCAATACATAATTAAAATAAACAAAAATCAGTTTGGAAACATACAAAATAACAAAACAATACATTTTATTTAGAATACAGAAAATAACTTAAGAATGGTGAAAGTTTAGTCAAAACAGTAATTTACGGAAAAAATAACTTTTGAAAAACAAACACAAAAATTTATTAAAAAGTCTATTTACAATATTTTTACATTTTATTAAAGCTTGAGCCGAGAAAAAGAGTGAATCACAATTTATTTTTGGAAATTATGGAAAAGTATAATTAATAATTATTACATAATCAATAAAAATATTTTCAAAAATTAGTTTGGAAAAAATAAGATATACCATTGCTTCATACACTTTAACCTTTAATCTCCTAATGTCTTATATACACAAAGATTTACATTGCACTTTTCAAACAACCATAACTATCTATATAAAAATTTAGCTAACAATGAATTTCACGCTTAATCTTCTAATGACTTATATAAACAAAACTTCAGAAAAATAATAAGTAAGAAAGAATATATAACCAAACTCTTAACACAAAAAAAAATATCAATACAACTAAATCAATGAATATAAACTTTAGTAAAAATTGTAAGAGAAATTGTGAGAATAATATTTTTTTTTTGAATGAATGTTAAATTTATTCATCAAAAGAAACCTTCTTACATCAAATGTAACCTCTATTCTTGTAAATTCATCACTCCTAACTCTTTAAACTTGATAAAATATTTACAATCTTGTACTAAACCAAAACTGCAATCCTTCTTCCCATCCCTTCACTCCTTTAGCTTTCAATATACTTAATTTGTTCCTTATACCCTTATCCACCATCTTCATAACAATCTCAATAGGCATTGGCTTCTCCTCATGCTTTATCCTATTTCTTTCTCTCCACAAAGCATACACTGCAGCCTGAAATGCATAGCGGAGGCAGAACTTCCTCTTCCTCTCCATACTCTCGTCCTTGATAAGTGATATTCACTACAAGAAAACATATTTTTTACGAGGGCGGTATTCTTTGTTAATTCGTCGTAATAGGGCTTTTTACTACAATTAACGTGGAAACGCTGTTAAACGCCGTCGTAACGGAGGATTCGCAGAAGTTCATCGAACGCTTACGAGGAAAGAATTTCCTCGTAAAGCCGAAGGAAAGTTTTCGCCGTAATGCACTCGTAAATCTCGGCGTAAATACCTCGTAGTATTTCGTTGTAAAGACATGTAATACTTCCGTAAAGTCGATGTAAAGTTTACGAGGAGTTTACATCGACGCCATGTAAATTCCTCGTAAAGTTTACATCGACTTTCGTGGAAGCTTACAACGAATTTACAATTCGAAAGATATAATATTAATTAATTATAATTATATTAATTTATAATATTTGAAATAAAATTAAATATAAAACAAAAATCAAATTTTTAAAAATTATAAATTCATAAAATAATATTTAAATTTATAATACAAAACAATGTCTAAAAAAAGTACTAAAGGCCAACATCGCCGGGAAGTAGTTGCTCGGTCCGGCAAAGCCGATCCGGCTGTTGCATCCTCGAGCTGCTCGCCTGTCCGCCAAAGCGCCTGCATGGTCGGGTTTCCCACCGCCATAATATCCAGCAAACTCTCGAGAGTCCAAGCGCTCCTGCTGGGTATCCAAGCGAGCCTGCATCCGCCGTTGTCCTGGTCCCGCCTCGAATGGTATGACAAAGTCGCCCTTGCAACTTCATTAACGGAACCTATTCCGACCGTCCGTCCCTTCTTTCTAGGAGCCACCTATATATAAAGAACGTATTTAGAGTTAATAATATATATACTCAAACAATAAAAATTAAATTTTTAAAAATTATAAAATTTTACCTCCTCAAGATCCGGTCGATCTCTTCGTTGACAACTTGACGGGTAACCCATCTGCAGACTGTTGGGTAAGTTGCGTCTCTCGCTCTACAATCCGAGTAGCCACCGCGTTGAAGAGTTTCTCGGATGCAGGATCAACAAAAACCCCCTCTGGTGAGGCGTGAGTCATCTTGAATAGGTCGGAGAGAGATGGCGAACTCTGTCTTCTCCAGCTAATAAACAAAAATAATAAATAAATTTAATTAATAAATATAAATTTAAAAGAATTTAAAATTTAAATTTTAATTAAAACTTACAACTTCAAGACGAATCCCGGCATGTGGTTTTTGGCCGGTTCTATGAACCATGGGCAAATTGCCATCCTTATCCTTCGTTCTTCGGGAAGCGGAGCAGGAGTTGGCTTTACGGATGGAGCTGGGTAGTTGCCAAAAGGCAATGAGACCATCCCATGCTTCCTTTGTGACCCGTTCGGCTTCCCCTCATAGTCAGAATCTCCCACTTGTCCTTCCAGTCCGATACGGTGTTGCAAAGACGAGGCTTTGCCTTTGCAATGAACTCCCTCTTCACCCTCTCGGTGATTCCTACGGACCAGTTCCACTTTTTCTGAAAAAAACAAATTTTAAAAAGATTAGAAAAATAATTAATTATTTAAAAATATAAATATAAATAATTAAATGTAAATATTACCAAGAATTGCTTAAACCACGCCGTCTTGACGTGTTCGAGTCGAGCTCCAGTTGGGATAAGGGCCGTCGTAATATCCCTTCATCGTCTCCGAAACGCTCCGGCCAACACGGTTGTTAGCCCCAAACCTGCAAATATAACAAATTTGTTAAAAAATTGAAAAATTTAAAATTTAAAATTTAAAATTTAAAATTTAATAATTTAATGTACTTACCAATAAGTACCCGGGGGTCTATCGGGGTCCAGAACGTCTAAACCCTCTCGTCCAGGCTGGGCAAGCAAATCCTCGACGGTGTATCTCGCGAATGGTGCATAAGCAGGCACCCGCAAATCGGGATGAACTGCGGCCGGTGGAGCAGGCTGATCCGGGGCGACAGGTGGAGCTGGTGGGGGAGGCATCTGAGGTGGAATAGGAGGAGGGGTCGAAGAAACTCCCGAGATGCCTGAGAGTCCGAACAGTCCCCGGAAGACGACGGACCGGTAGATGAAGATGTGCCATCGCCAAACAAGTCGGCATACGCCGGTGCATCGAAACTGGTTTCTTCCTAGGAGCCATCTATAAAAATTAAAAAAAAATTAATATCTTTAAAGAATTATTTAATCAAATTTCCTAAACTAAACACCTAAACTAATCCCTAAACTAATAACCTAAACTAATTCTCTAAACTAACCACCTAAACTTAAAAAAAAAAAAAAGTAAGAGAGAGGAAGTACCTTTGTACAAGTGGGGGGGAGGATTTTGAGAGGAAGTTACGAGCAAAGCTCGTAACAAATGAGCTCGCTATATATATAGAACCGCATCTCAACTGTCAGAACGCTACCTAAATTACCAGGCCCGCGTTTTTAAAGTTTACGACGAATTTACCAGGCCCGCTTTTCTGTATTACGACGAATTTACCAGGCCCGTCTATTTTATTTTACTTACCTAATTTACCAGGCCCGCTTTTTGTATTACTTAATTTTAATTTACGAGAAAAGTATGAAACCCCAAAAATCAAATCCCTAAACCCAAAACTTACTCATCCTTACCATTATCACTCTTTCTATCTTTTATCCTCTTTATCCAACTAAAACCCTTAACTTCAACAAATTAAAATTTTAACCCCAAATAAATATATATTATACAAGACAATATATAGTACACATACATTAAGTATCTCATTTAAGTAATAAAAAACAACATTTGGTACAACAAATTTTTAAGATAAATACAACATTTGTTACATATATTACATCATTCTGAATTGTTTGAGTTCTCATCAACATCAGAACAATCATCGCCGCCACTACACTCGAACTCGCCTTCACGCGCTTCATCTGTCGATCTTCGAAGATCTTCATATTGATGGTTATTTGGGTCGATCAAAAGAATTTCATCAGTTTGTTGATCAGGAACCTCAACTTCATTAATAGCATCTTCTTCTTGCAACGGTGGTTCTTCTCCAGCAACAATTGGCCCACGAGGTGTAATTTTGATAGTAGCCAACCAATTAATCCCAGAACTTGGCGAGGGTATGGAAGAAAACTAACTTGTTCGCCTGGGAAGCTAGGATGAAAGGCTCAAATTTGTTGTATCTTCTCCCGAGTTGACATCCACAACACCAAATTTGTTAAACCGAACACCTCGATTCTCAACGGATCGAACCACTCACATTTGAAGAGGACACATTTTAGCTTCAATAACCACGGAAATTCCACTTCAATAATCTCCGCAAGATCCCGTAAAAGTCTGTTTAGCCTTTCACACATATTCCATAGTTACTTGTTGCCCGATGACTTCCATACTCGTATGTGTGAAAGGTAAAACCTCGTGTGAAGTACATATGTGATGTGGTGACCTTTGCTACTGGACCTTGGACCAATTCGTGAAACCATACAGGGTAATATGGATCATCATACTCAACCTACAAAATACATCACCGTTAGAATAGTACCAAAGATTGCTTAATTTTAATTAAATATAATACCTGTGATTTTAACCACTTGACAAAGTGCTTTTCTTTTCTTCCTTCCACTTCAGTTTCAGATATTCCCGGTATTGCTTCTTCAACTTGAGATACAAACATGCTGCAAATTAAACAAATGTATCATATCATATAATTAACAACAATAAATATAATTAACAACAATAAAGATAATTTTACCTTTCAAACGAAGACGTGATTGCATCCCCACAGTTCAGCATAATATATGTGTGGGCACTATGCTTGTCCTCTTCACTAGACCACCAGACTTCTTTCAGCTTACCACCAAATCGTCCAATTTGACAAAAATGTCAGAACACCGCCTATGGCATATGACGAAGGTACTCCACCATCATCATATCTTCTAGGAACTCTTTTCCTTGTACGGACGGTTGGAGCAAAGTAGTAAGACGTGAAGTTAGAAGTTTCTGCTGTCAAACTCCCAGCAATGATCGAACCTTCCACCTTTGCTAAATTTTTTGCTTTCCCCTTCAAATGTTTCATGTACCTCTCATATGGATACATCCATCCGCAGAACAGGTCCACGGTAATGCTTCAGACGGGAGGTGAACGACTAGATGCTGCATCACATCAAAAATGATGGAGGAAATATCTTCCGTGTTGCACAATATGATGGGAATGTTCTCATGAAGTTGTTCGATGACTTCTTCCTTGAACGTATGTGTGCTAAGATCTCTGAAGAATGCTCCAATTGCTGTATGTTGCAAAAATAACCCAATTAATAACATTTTATAAACATAAGGAATATACTCTTAATTAATATTTACCTGCAAGTGCTTCATGTACATTTGTTGGAAGGAGCTCAGCAAAAGCTTAATGGAAGTAGTCGCTGCATAAACACATGACAATCATGACTCTTCATTCGAGAACTTTTGACCCTTTTCAACACATCTTGACAGATTTGAAACATAACCATCGTGGAACTTAACTTCGATGAGACCCGCTAAACAAAGTTGTTTTCGCTCGATGACAACCGAAGATGGGAACAGGAACGCTGCCATTGCTCTTGATATGTAACTCACTTCTCCAGCAAATAGAAGGTAAGTCCATCCTTGACTTTTGTTATCTTTTGTCTTTCCGGACGCTCAATATTGTATTCATGATGTTGTCAAAAGTTCTTCTATGTGCATCACATCCAAGTTGTGGCGTAAAAGAAGATCCTTCCAGTAAGGCAGCTCCCAAAATATACTCTTCTTATGCCAATTGTGAGAGACTCCATATCCTTCAGGCATATTTCCCGGAACGTGCCAGCTCCTCCCACGCAGCTTCCAGAGCCATAATAATCAATTGCTGTGGTCTGCGTCTCGTGAGATATGGAGGAGGACTATCTCGACAACTTTTTGTATCTAAACAATGTCTTATTTCTTCGGTACGGATGGGAAATGGGAAGAAATCGACGATGACAATCAAACCAACAACTCTTTCTGCCATTCTTCAGTTGAAAAGCATCTGTCGATCCACGACAAATTGGACAAGATAATCTTCCATGAGTTGTCCACCCAGACAGCATCCCATAAGCAGGAAAGTCACTAATCGTCCACAGTAGAACTGCTCGCATCGTAAAATTGTTTTTCATGGAACAATCATACGTTCTCACCCCTTCTGACCACAACGATTGTAGCTCTTGTATCAATGGTTGGAGAAAAACATCAAGCGACCGTTTTGGATGCTTCGGCCCAGGAATTAATATGGTTAAGAATAAAAATTCTTGTTCCATACACATGTCGGGCGGCAGGTTATACGGAGTAAGAATGACTGGCCACAAAGAATATTGCCTCCCAGACATTCCGAATGGACTAAATCCATCAGTGCTTAACCCAAGATAAACATTCCGAATATTGTTAGCGAAATCTGGGTATACTTTGTTGAAATGTTTCCACGCTCTTGCATCTGATGGATGAGCAATCTCGCCATCCTTCTGTCCATGTTCAGCATGCCACCTCATCGATGCAGCAGTCCTCTCAGATTGATATAATCTTTTTAACCTATCTTTAATTGGTAGGTACCACATCCTTTGGTACGGTACCCTATTCCTTCCACGTCCTTGCGGTTTGAATCGTGGTTTCTTGCAGAATCGACACTCTTCCAGGTTCTCATCGTCCTTCCAGTAGATCATGCAATTGTCGATGCAAACATCTATCATCTCCGAAGGCAACCCCAGACTATAAACCAATTTCTGAATCTCATAATAAGATTCAGCCGACAAATTGTCTTCTGGCAAGTACTCTTTCAACAACTCCGCCAAGAATCCATGCAATTCTCGATAAATTATGATCCGTTTTAATATTCATCATCCTAGCTGCTAGAGACAATTTAGAGACCTTCTACAACCAATGTAGATTGGTTGATTTGCAGCATCTAGCATTTCATAAAACCTTTTTGCATCCAAATTAGGTTCTTCTACATTTTCAGTTTCATGAGCTATTGTTGTAGTTGTTTCTAAAAATGCATCAGTAATCATGTCTTGAATCCTATCATGATCTACCATCTGCTCATTCTGATTCGGTTCTTCATTATTACCAGGATCCTCAAAATGATTATTACTACTGCTAGCTTCATTTCCACCATAACCCTCTCCATGTTGATACCAAATATAGTAATGCGTGTGAATCCTCTATTTACTAAGTGCTTCCATACGCCACTAAGTGCAAATTTTGAATTTTTGCATTCGACAAGGCGAACATCTTACCGCTTTCTGTGTGCTGCATGAATGTCTCTAGCCCCTCGAAGGTCTCCTCACTCTACCGGCGGAATCTTTATGTGAATACATCCAACTCGTGATCTCGTAGATATTGTATCCATCAGCCATTTTTTTTGAAGTTGTGTGTTTTCAGTTTTTTTCTTAGATTTGTTGGTGTGTTTTAGCATTGAGAAATGACATATATATAGAAGATTTTCGAGTTTGGTAGGTAAAGGTATAACAAGTATTTTACAACGAAATGTTTTACTACGGATTTACAATTCTTTTATATCGAGTGTACATCAACTTTACAACGAATTCAGTTAGGTATAAAGCACACTAAATACCAAATACCAAGTATAACCGTTGCTCGGTCAAGAAGTAGTTGTAAAATTACAACCGCTTTACGAGGAATGGTAATTAGCGTGGTTTCACGTGAAAGTAGTTGTAAAGTTACAACGCTTTTATGCGGTAGATAATATTCCTCGTAAAGCCGTTGTAACTTTACAACTACTTTACGATCTAAACATGTTCGATGTATTATTTCTCCACTTTACGACGAAACAACATTTTCGCCGTAGTTGTCGTAATGGACTCGTAATTTTACGAGGAAATAATTTCCTCGTAACTTTTCGTTGTAATGCCCGCGTTTTCTTGTAGTGTATTAAATCAGGCCA
The DNA here is from genome assembly GCA_016771965.1 of Brassica carinata. NCBI lineage: Eukaryota > Viridiplantae > Streptophyta > Magnoliopsida > Brassicales > Brassicaceae > Brassica > Brassica carinata. The sequence continues at coordinate 10,451,120 of CM028687.1, read as the reverse complement.
GTTGTTTGTGTACTCAGTTAGAAGCATTCCTTTCATGAGTTGCTCCCATATCTGAGTTGAATATGAGCACTCAAAGAACAAATGACTTCTGGTTTCCAAAGCATTTTTACAGAGGACACAAGTCTCATCAGCCCCCTGACTCCACTTAGCTATTCTGTCCATGGTTGACAATCTACCCTTTACTGCTAGCCAAGCCACAAAAGCAAATTTAGGCGTCGCATGAGTACACCAGATAACTTTTGACCAATCACAACTTACCCCAGGGGATCTCATCAACGACCAAGTCTCATATGTAGAAAACTGTAGCTTGAAACCCGACCCTCTTCTCCAAATATTAATATCTATCTTCCACTTCACTGCTCAGTTTCTCCTTAATCACCATTAAATCAGCTTCTATGTCATTTAGTTGAGAGGCTCGATGTCTTCTTCTTCTTGTAATTATAGCTTCCTCAACCGTAGCTCCTCTACTAATACCCATATCCACTATACCCCTCTCTCCCAGCACTTCGAAAAGAACTCCTCTTTCTGACCAATTATCAAACAAAAACGACGTCTGTCTCCCATTCCCTAAAGTTTTTTTTTATGAAACCTCCTTGCTACTTCCCTCATTTTTAACATCTTCCTCCGCATCCAAGATCCTACTTGTGTTGTCTCCTTTATCTCCCAAAAGCTCCTCTGTTTTAGCAAATTGCGTTCCACCCATTTCCCCCATAAAGAATTTCCAGATAGCATTCTCCAAATAAATTTCAATACATTAACAGCATTGACAACTTTAAGATCCCTGATACCCAAACCTCCTTCTTGTTTCACCTGACAAACCTCTGTCCAAGCAACCTTAGCACCAGTTTCTTTTAACTCTTGCCCTGTGATGATAGAACTTTTCAGGTTCTAATCAAATGATGTAGTATATAAGATTGTCGAACCAGTCCTAAGTGACAATGAAACAGAGGGAATGCAAGCCTATGCTCAATCTAAATGCAACCATTAGAGAGGATGATGATTAAACTAGAACAATAAGCAAAATGCAACAAAAAGCAAAACATTCTTTCTTATGAGGAGAGTGAGACCCATGGGTATAGGGACTTGATATCAAATGATTAAGCTTCAATCCAAGATGCTAACTTTTCAATCAATCTAATCCTTATGCCTAGACAACAAAACTAAGCAAGCTCTATCCCTAGATGAATGCTCTTTTGCAATGATCACCCAAGTACACCAAATCCCTTTGGCTGTAATGATCAAAGCAAATAATGAGAATGAGTCTAATAGCAATCCTAGCCTCTATGACAACTAATCCCTTAGGCAAAGCAAGCTAAAAGCATAGATGAGTTGGTTCAGGCATTTCATAGAACACCTTCCGGGCATGAAATGCCTATAGCTCTATGTTTGAGAGGCCAACTCAAATATAGCTTTAAAACACCAAATCTATGCAAGGAAATGATAGATCTAACAATAGACACCTTGGATCTAACTTAATCACTCTCTATCACCTAACCCATGGATCTTAGAAGGATCTACTCACTAATCCATATGCTTACTCTTAAACCCATTAGAGATTCAAGCTTAAACATATAGAGAAAGAAAGGATATGAAATCAAACAATCGAGCACAAAGACAAGATGAGATTATGAATCAAGATGAAACTTTACTCAAGAGGTTTATGTGTTCTTAGATAGAAAATGAGATAAGTCCCCCATTAGGGATTACAATGGTACTTATAGTTAGGCTTAAAAGCCCTAGAAACATAGATTAAGATTACTAAAAAGTCCTTAAGCCAAATAGGTCTAGACCAATAGGAATGAGGTACAAAACTCGGTCAGGGTAGCATCAAAACCATTCAACCCGGTCAGGGTTACCCGGCCGTCCAGCTGGCTGTGTTCTTTGCTCCGTCCGGGCTCCAGGCCGTCCGTCTCACCCGGCGTCTCACCCGGTCTTCAGCACCTTCTTCACGACCGGGTACTCCTAGCGGACAGGCCACCCGGTCGTCCTCGGTCTGGGCATCCGTTCTCCCGTCCGGTGCTGCGTACCGGGCCAGCGTCTCCAGGCGTCCACCAGTCTTCATCGTCTGGGTGTGTGTAGCCGGGCGTGCTTCCCCGGACGTGCTTGGCTCGGACGCGCCTTGTTCATCCGTCCGGGTGTGTGTAGCCGGACGTGCTTCCCCGGACGTGTTTGGCTCGGACGCGCCTTGTTCTTCCGTCCGGGTGTACGTACCCGGACATGTCTCCCCGGCCATCCAGCAGTCCTCATTGTCCGGGTATGTGTAGCCGGTCAAGGCTACCCGGTCTGACCCTCTTCTCTTGGTTTTACTTCTCTTCTTATAGCCATTCTTGATTCTTCACTTCTTTTTGGGTCACAAAGTCTCCAAACACCTCAAGTCTCACCAAAAAATGCTCAAACACCTGATAGGGACAAATGAATGCAAAATGATCCTAGACAAGCCTAAACTTAAGCCTACAACTAAAGGAATGCAATAAAAAGATGGCTTAAAACATGAAAATATGCAAGCCATCAACTCCCCCACACTAGTCCTTTACTTGTCCACAAGTGAATTAGTAAGGACTAAGGAGGAGAGGTTTGAAGGAGGGGACTCATAGCCAAAAGAATGCTCTTCTTAGTTCTCAACTTGATACCCTTGTATAAACATACCAAGTAGCAACAGCAAAAACTCAATCCAACTCTAACTTAACAAGGCCTATCTTAACTCCTTTGACCCCTACACTTACTCATCAAGAATCCACAACCCACAATTCCATTTGCCCTCTAACAATCATTAAGCAAACTCAAAAGACTTCTTGCAAATGGTCAAATGGTCCAAGTCATTTGGTTTGGTGGTAGAAGTTTTTATTCAAGTGAAACAAGGGGTTCAAAAGGGATCTTTCAAGGGGTGGCTCACTCTCAAAACGAGTAGCTTTGACATTGCACATAATATATCTAAGAAAGGGATCAACTCATGCATACAATACTCAATCTCCATTGCTCTACCCTTTCCCCAAATACATAAGTTACAACCTTATTCCCAATGCCAAAACACCACTCTCATCTCTCACCCAAAGATTCCCCCCCAAATACTCAAGATATTTTCTCATTTGAAACTCTTTCTTAATGAAGTCTACAAGGGAATTTTCACATTTTAAACTCTTTTCAGCTCTTTCTAGACATTGCTAGCCCCCTTTTCATTATTATTATTATTATTATTATTATTTTTTTTTTTATGGGGGCCAAGACTTTTTTTTTAACAACTTAGAGCTTACAATCTTTCATTCCTCTTATCCCTTCTAGACTTAATCACTTATAACACTAGAGTCTCATGAGTCAACCTTTTCTTTCATAAACCTTTCACTTTCCCAAGATCATACCATACAACACTCACCCCCATCCTAGAAGCTAGACATTATGAGTGTCTAATCTAGCTAAAATGGAGACCAAGCATTGTCGTTCCCAATACTCTCAACATTATGCACATGTAAAGCTTTCCAAAGAAGGCCTCACTCAACAAATAATGAAAGCTTGAAAGGAGGTAAGGGTTTTAGGGTGTGGAGTGCCACTTGAGCTTGTCCAAAAAGATACAGCAAGAATGGGAGGGACAACTCAAGTGTTCTATCCATGGCTTAGTACACAGGGGACCATGAGCAAGAGACTTAGAGTCTAAATATGACAGGAGCAAACTTCAAAGAGATAGCATCAATCAATCAAATAAGCTTTAGGAAGAGATTTCAAGGCAAAAAGTTTACAAGTTATCCTAAGATTGCTCAAGCTACTTACTATGCTTATAAAGGGTATCACTTTAAGAACTTAGCATGAGCATCTTTTCAAGGCAACTATCATCCTTGTCCCCTTATGCATGATGCAACCTATATGATGATTTTTCTCTTTTTTTTATGCAAGTGAATGATCTAGACTCAATCCTAATGCAACTAAATGATTCTTTTTGTTTTTCAAAATTTTTTTGGCTTTTCTATGCAATAACTATCTACAAATGCATGCTTATGACATAAAACACAAGATGATCAGCAACTTGGAACCTCCCCCACACTTAATTCACACAGTCTCTGTGTTTGTTAAAGTGTGGAGAAGGGCACAAAGAAAGAAAAAATAAAACTAAATGAAATGATGAATGGTATATACAATGATAGGGTGTTGGAGTATCTCTATGGAGCATGGGATGAGGCTGATGCCTCTCCCTCGGAGTCATCTTCATCAGCAGTGGTGCTTAGGGATGGTGACTTGTTTCCGGACTCGGATGGGGCGATGTAAGGGTTCCTCAAACGGCGGAGAGCTTGCTTGCTGGATTGTGGTGCAGAGGGGTAAATAAGTGGCTGAGGAGGGGGTGCATTGAGAGCATCAAGATCAAAGTCCTCAGCCTTGCAGCCAGCTACAGCCCCCCTAGCTAGAACATCAGCCACTTTCTTCAATAACCGGGCTGAAACTTCAGCTTGCCTCTTCACAGTCCTTTTCAGCTCTTTGCACTTGTTGGTGAGCTTGAAAATGGTTCTATCTTGAGCCTTGTTCCACCTCTGGAGGATTCTAATGTGGTCGTGAGCCTGGCGTAGGGGTCCAAGGGGCAGGACACTTGTGCAATGCTCAAGCTTGTAACGAGGAGGGCCAAAGATATGAGCAGTGGTGCTTCTGGTGTACTCCTCCTCATAAGCATAGTGCTTTCTTACCGCCTTATCACCCTTAGGCAGGGTAATTGGGCAAAGAGGTCCATGACTCCTAAGGAGGTGTTCCTCACTGATGTCAAAACTGATATCTCCTGAAGTGCTCAAGGAAGTGAGGTGTGGGCTAGGAAGCAGAGCTCAGCCTCTTGCCACCCCTCGAGTAAGAGTAGACACATTTTCCATTAAACCGTCCACTTAGAAATTGAGCCTTCCTCAGGTAAGCTCCATCCAAGAAAGTAGGACTTACTCCATCTTCACCCAAATCAATCCCTTGGTAAGCTATTAATGGTGTTATCCAGCCACCAATACCAATCTGAGGCTCGAGTCACGGTTTGTCCAAGCCCAGCTCTTGTAGTGCATGAGGCGCTGTACAAGGAAACCGACCATACCAAACTCTGAGTAGAAATCATCCGGGACACTAGGGAGCTGGGGAGAGGAAACAAAGTGGCGGGCAGTTTGGTGAAGAAATCTCAACTCGTCTCCAGCAACATTCCCGACTTCCTTCTTCTGGAAAAGGGTGTGGTTAAGCAACCTGTGGAGGTAGCGCATAGTGGGATGCCTAATAGCTCCATTCTTCTCCTTCTTGTGGCCCCCTTTTCCTTGTCCTGTCAACAAGGTCCACATTGATTCAGCAATGGTCTTCTCCTTAGGGGCTGTCTTGAGTGTTGGAAGTGAAGGGTTTTTCTGATCCTCAAGGTCAAGAACTTCACTAATCTCTTTGAAAGACATGGAGTACACCTCACCCTCAATCTTGAATTTGATTTCTGCCCATCCTTTCTGTGCATGCTTGGAAGTGTGAAAAGTTGCTTCTAGTGTAGCCAAGAATTGGCAAGAGACTTCTTTGTGAGTGGGGTAAGCTGCTGAGTAGAGGCTGCCCACCTTCATGTGCTGAAGCATTTCTTCAACATCATCATCAAGGTACAGCTCTTGCAAAATCATCTTATGAACAAATCTTGTGGGGACCCAAGCAATACCATTCCTCAAAAAGTCTAGCAGCTCATCTTCAGTAGGTGTCTTGGACCTATCCCTCTTGTCATACTTTGATTTAGGATCAGCAGGCTCATCACTAGAAGATATCTCATCCTCTTCACCTTCATTTTCTGCAATCATTGGTTTCTTGCCTTGCTTCTTTGCTCTAGCCCTTGCCAACTTCTCTTCTTTGTTGTGCTGGTTAAGGCTCTCTACAACGTCTTGCACAGGGTCTGGTGTTCTCCTAGGTGGAGTCATAACCCTCATAGTGTGAGCAAGGGTATGATCACCTTTGTTGCTTGTCTTTTCAATCAAAATAGCTCCCACACCAGAATTTCTTGGTGCCTTAGCTCTCTTTGGAGGAGCCTGTATGTGAGTACCATCAGCCCCATTGTCTCCAACAGCTAATCTCTTTCCATCCCTTTGGTACTGTGGCCATGTATTCCTTGAGTCTTTGGCCATTCACTGTGAAGTCTCCACCATCCTTGTTCCAAAGCACAATGGCTCCATAGGGTCTCACTTCTTTGATCACAAATGGACCAGACCACCTTGACTTTAGCTTTCCTGGAAATAACTTCAGTCTAGAATTGTAAAGAAGCACTTGATCTCCTGCCTTGAACTCTCTCTTGAGGATGTGCCTGTCATGGAAGGCCTTTGTCTTTTCCTTGTAGATCCTTGAGTTCTCAAAGGCATCCATCCTTATCTCGTCCAGCTCATTGAGTTGAAGAAGTCTCTTCTCCTTTGCACACTTGATGTCAAAGTTTAGAAGCTTCACAGCCCACAATGCCTTGTATTCAAGCTCAACTGGCAGGTGGCAAGACTTTCCATAGACAATGTTGAAGGGAGTGGTGCCTAGAGGAGTCTTGAATGCTGTTCTATATGCCCAAAGAGCATCATCAAGCTTGGCTGACCAATCCTTCCTCTTGGTTCCTACAACCTTTTCCAAGATCCCCTTGATTTGCTTGTTGGAGACTTCCACTTGGCCACTAGTTTGAGGGTGATAGGGTGTTGCAACCTCGTGCTTTACTCCATTCCTCTTGAGAAGACTCTCAAATACCTTGTTGATGAAGTGTGAACCTCCATCACTTATGACCACTCTTGGAACTCCAAATCTTGGGAAAATAGTGCTCTTGAACATTTTGACCACTACTCTTGAATCATCTGTAGGACTTGCTATTGCTTCCACCCACTTTGATACATAGTCCACAGCCACCAAGATGTATTTGTTGCCATAGGAAGAGGGGAAGGGTCCCATGAAATCAATCCCCCAAACATCAAACACTTCCACTTCAAGGATTGGGTTTTGAGGCATCTCATTCCTTTTAGTAATGTTCCCACTCCTTTGGCAAGAGTCACATCTTGAAATGAAGTCTTGTGAGTCCCTGAACATGTGTGGCCACCAAAATCCAGCTTGTAACACCTTTGAGACAGTCTTGAATGGAGCAAAATGGCCTCCATAGGAAGATCCATGGCAATGTGAGAGGATTCCTTCAACTTCTTCTTCAGCCACCACTCTTCTATAAATCTGATCCTTGCATAGGGTGTAGAGGTATGGTTCATCCCAATAGTATCTCTTCAAATCTTTGTAGAACTTCTTCTTCTCATACCCTGCAAGCCCCAATGGTTCTTTTCCAGTGGCTAAGTATTTAACCAAATCAGCATACCAAGGTCCGTTCTCTTCAGCTGCCTTAACCTCTTCAATCTTTTTTCCAGTCTCAATGACTGCTACCACTGACATGATGGCTAAGACATGCTCTTCTCTGAGGCTCTCATCAATAGGGATTCCACCTTCAATTCTCAACCTGGACAAGTGATCAGCAACTCCATTCTCAATCCCTGGCTTGTCTCTAATCTCCAAGTCAAATTCTTGAAGCAAAAGGATCCACCTTAGTAGTCTTGGCTTGGCATCCTTCTTTGCTAGGAGGTGTCTCAAAGCTGCATGATCAGTATACACAATGACCTTAGAACCCACCAGTTAGCTTCTGAATTTTTCAAAGGCGAAGACAATGGCCAGCATCTCTTTCTCTGTTGTGGCATACTTCATCTGTGCATCATTCAAGGTTTGGCTAGCATAATAAATCACATGAGTTTTGCCATCCTTCTTCTGCCCCAGGACAGCCCCAACAGCAAAATCACTAGCATCACACATTATCTCAAAGGGGAGATCCCAATCAGGTGGCTGAACAATGGGAGCACTAACAAGGTCACCCTTTATCTTCTTGAAAGCCTCAAGACAATCTTCATCAAAGCTGAAAGCAGCCTCCTTGCACAGCAACTTGGTCATTGGTCTAGCAATCTTTGAGAAGTCCTTGATGAATCTTCTATAGAACCCAGCATGGCCAAGGAAGCTCCTGATGTCTTTCACTGTCTTTGGTGGTGGCAAGCTGACCATCACCTCAATCTTAGCCTTGTCCACATCAATGCCCTTTTCTAAAATCTTGTGTCCAAGAACAATCCCCTCTTTGACCATGAAATGACACTTCTCCCAATTCAGCACTAGGTTGGTGTCTTCACATCTCTGTAGGACCCTGCACAAGTTGGACAAACAAGCAGAAACGAAGATCCGTAGACAGAGAAATCATCCATGAATACCTCCACTATATCCTCAATGAGATCCGAGAAGATAGACATCATGCACCTTTGAAAGGTTGCTGAGCATTACATAACCCAAATGGCATCCTTCGATAAGCAAAGGTGCCATAGGGGCATGTGAATGTTGTCTTCTTGATCATTGGGATGTATGGGGATTTGGAAGAACCCTGAATACCCATCAAGAAAACAATAGAAAGGATGGTTTGCAAGTCTCTCAAGCATTTGATCAATGAATGGCAATGGAAAGTGATCTTTTCTAGATGCTGAGTTGAGCTTTCTATAATCAATACACATCCTATGGCCAGTTATGGTTCTAGTTGGTATTAATTCATCCTTGTCATTTTTAACCACAGTGATACCACCCTTCTTTGGAACTACATGCACAGGAGATACCCATTTAGAATCTGAAATAGGTAGATAACACCAGCATCTAAGAGCTTAAGAATCTCCTTCTTTACAACATCTTTAAGGTTAGGATTCAACCTCCTTTGATGTTCTATGAAGTCATTGATTCATCCTCTAGATGTATCCTATGCATGCACAAAGAAGGTGATATCCCTAATATCATCTAGTGAGTATCCAATTGCTTTTCTAAACCTTTTAAGTGCATTTAAAAGTTGAGAAAGCTCAAGTTCAGTAAGTTCACTACTCACAATGACAGGATATGACTCATTAGGGCCTAGAAATGCTGCATCTTACACCATGGGGAAGAGGTTTTAGCTCCACTTTTGGTGCCTTGAGCTCACTCCAATCATCTTGTTGGGTGTTCTCTTCATGAGTGGCTGAAATAGCTTGGTGCACCTCTTGTTTGAGCTCCTCATACTGGCCTCTATCAACAATCTTCTTTCCAGAATCCAGCATGGCTGCAATAGCCTCACTCTCTTTGTTCTCAACCACTTGGACCTCTTTATCCACTGTCAAAGCATGCTGCAAAGGGTCCTCTATTGTCAACTCTCCAAGTGCCAATTCCTCAAGGAGCTCATCAGCAAGAGCTTCCATCTCCTCTATGTAAAATACTTGCCCTTGCACAGTTGACCTCTTCATTACCTCATTGACATCAAAATGGAGAGTGTGCTCTTTTCCCAAATGAAGATCAATCTTGCCCTCCTTCACATTGATAAGGGCTCCTGCTGTGGCTAAGAATGGTCTTCCAAGGATCAAGGGGTCTCTAGCTTCTTCATCCATCTCAAGAACAACAAAATCAGTGGGAATTTCACAATTTCCAACCATCACAGGAGGTCTTCAAGGATACCAATGGGAAATTTGACTGGCGGTCAGCAAGCACCAAAGAGAGTTTGCACTTCTTGTACTGGCTGAACCCAAGCTTCTTGGCAACAGATAGAGGCATGAGACTGACACTAGCTCCCAAATCACATAGACATCTCTTAAACATCAAAGGACCAATGGCACAAGGTAGGGTAAAACAGCCTGGATCCTCTAGCTTCTTAGGGATTGTCAATCTCGGATGATGGCACTGCACTCATGAGTAAGAACCATCATGCCTTCCATTTCCTTCTTCTTGGCAGCCACAGCATCCTTCAAGAACTTGCTGTATTGAGGGACAAGCATGAAGGCATCAATGATTGGCATTGTAACTTGAAATTCACTCAATTGCTTCTCAAAGAGTGCTTTGTACTTCTCCAAAGTTGCCTCTTGAATCTTCCAGAAATGGCAGCTTAGGTTCATAGGAGGAGGAACAAAGAAGACTCTTTTGTTGAGTGGCAACTTCACCATGTTTTGGTGTTTTCTTCTCTTCTCCAACCTTTCCTTTACCCTTAGCTTCAACAATCTTTTCTAGAATCTCCTCATCAACTTTCTCATCCACAATCACAACATCATCATCAACGTTGATAGCCACCCCCACTTAGTTTCTCACCATCCTTGGGAGAGTTCTTGGAGGTAGCTCTCACCACTTCTCAAAGTGATTGCCTTCATTGGTTCTTTGGGGTTTTGCTCTGGCTTTCCTGGTAATTTTCCTTGTTGGCGACTTGGCTGAGAGTTCATTGAAGCAAACTGATTCTCCAAAGCTCTAATCTTGTTGTTTAGCTCAGTGTAGCTGCTGTCAATCTTAGGTGAACAGTCTTGAACTCATGGCCAATGTCTTTGGCTGCTCTAGCTTGACCTTCCAATAGTTGTTTGAACATAGCTTCCATAGATGAATCTGGAGCTTTAGCTTGGGAGGAGCTACCTTGAGCTTGAGTAGATTGATTGCCATGGTTTGCAAAACCAGGAGGAGGATTCTGCCTAGGCTGGTAGTTCCCTTGCTGAGTGTTTTGCTTTGGTTGATAGCCTCCTTGCTGGTTGTTGGGGTAAGACCTTTGCTGGTAATTGTTGTACTGAAAGTTAGGCTCCTTCCTGTACCAAGAACCATTGTTGTTGATGAAGCAAAGCTCTTCTTGCCCTTCTAACCCTTCAACTTCATTAACCTTAGGAGGAGTTTCTTGATTTGGACCACCCACAAAGTGAATCTGCTCTTGCTTGGCTTGGTTAGCAATCAGCAAGTCTATCTTCTCTTGCAAGGATTTGATTTCCTTCTTGGTCTGGTTGTCATCAGCTCTGGTTGTTCTATCAGCCCTATCATGTTCTCCACTGTAAACTGAATCACTCTTGACCATGTTGTCCACCAGCTCCTCAGCATCTTCTTCAGACCTGCCCAGGAAGAAACCATTGCTTGCTGTATCCAATCTTGCTCTAAACTCAGGAAGGGCACCTCTATAGAATGTGCTCAGCAAACTTTCCTTTGAGAAGCCATGGTGTGGGCACTTAGCTTGATATCCCTTGAACCTTTCCCATGCTTCACTAAAGCTTTCCAAGTTCTTCTGCTGGAAACTAGAGATCTCATTCCTCAGCTTGGCTGTCCTTGATGTGGAGAAAAATTTCTCCAAGAAGGTCTTCTTACAATCATCCCAAGTAGTGATGGAGTCACTAGGTAGAGATTTCTCCCATTGGTGTGCCTTGTCTCCTAGAGAGAATGGAAACAACTTGAGCTTGAAGGCATCTTCTGACACACCATTGGTCTTGGACAAGCCACAATAGCTATCAAACTTGTCCAAGTGATCAAATGGGTCTTCTACAGCCAAGCCATGGTACTTGTTGTTCTCAATCACACTCAACAAGCCTGACTTGATCTCAAAGTTGTTAGCTTCCACAGCTGGTGCACGGATGCCCGTCCTGTTGCCATGAATGTGAGGACGGTCATATGTGCCAATGGCTCTAGCTGGCCGCTGTGGGTGTTGTTGTTGCTGGCGCTGTGGTCTAAGGTTGTCAGCTCCTTGACCATTGCCATCTTGGGGTTGATGATCATCCATCTCAAACCCCAATCTCTGAATGTGAGCCTGTTGCTCCTCTTCTCTTCTCCTTCTTGTTATTTCCCTCTCAAGTGTAGCTATCTCTTCAACAGTGGGAACCAGGTTAGTTGCACCCCTGCTTCTTGTGTTCATACACCTGAAAATCAAAGGAAGATGCAAAAGGAGAATCAATATCACAAGAAAAGAAAAATGATTTAGTCTCAAGCAAGTGACTAAATCCCAATGTCACAATCAACTTAGAATTTGGCAACCGCCAATTTGATGATAGAACTTTCCAGGTTCTAATCAAATGATGTAGTATATAAGATTGTCGAACCAGTCCTAAGTGACAATGAAACAGAGGGAATGCAAGCCTATGCTCAATCTAAATGCAACCATTAGAGAGGATGATGATTAAACTAGAACAATAAGCAAAATGCAACAAAAAGCAAAACTTTCTTTCTTATGAGGAGAGTGAGACCCATGGGTATAGGGACTTGATATCAAATGATTAAGCTTCAATCCAAGATGCTAAATTTTCAATCAATATAATCCTTATGCCTAGACAACAAAACTAAGCAAGCTCTATCCCTAGATGAATGCTCTTTTGCAATGATCACCCAAGTACACCAAATCCCTTTGGCTGTAATGATCAAAGCAAACAATGAGAATGAGTCTAATAGCAATCCTAGCCTCTATGACAACTAATCCCTTAGGCAAAGCAAGCTAAAAGCATAGATGAGTTGGTTCAGGCATTTCATATAACACCTTCCGGGCATGAAATGCCTATAGCTCTATGTTTGAGAGGCCAACTCAAATATAGCTTTAAAAACACCAAATCTATGCAAGGAAATGATAGATCTAACAATAGACACCTTGGATCTAACTTAATCACTCTCTATCACCCTAACCCATGGATCTTAGAAGGATCTACTCACTAATCCACATGCTTACTCTTAAACCCATTAGAGATTCAAGCTTAAACATATAGAGAAAGAAAGGATATGAAATCAAACAATCCAGAGCACAAAGACAAGATGAGATTATGAATCAAGATGAAATCCTAATGCAACTAAATGATTCTTTTTGTTTTTCAAATTTTTTTTGGCTTTTCTATGCAATAACTATCTACAAATGCATGCTTATGACATAAAACACAAGATGATCAGCAACTTGGCACCTCCCCCACACTTAATTCACACAGTCTCTGTGTTTGTTAAAGTGTGGAGAAGGGCACAAAGAAAGAAAAAATAAAACTAAATGAAATGATGAATGGTATATACAATGATAGGGTGTTGGTGTACTTCTATGGAGCATGGGATGAGGCTGATGCCTCTCCCTCGGAGTCATCTTCATCAGCAGTGGTGCTTAGGGATGGTGACTTGTTTCCGGACTCGGATGGGGCGATGTAAGGGTTCCTCAAACGGCGGAGAGCTTGCTTGCTGGATTGTGGTGCAGAGGGGTAAATAAGTGGCTGACGAGGGGGTGCATTGAGAGCATCAAGATCAAAGTCCTCAGCCTTGCAGCCAGCTACAGCCCCCCTAGCTAGAACATCAGCCACTTTCTTCAATAACCGGGCTGAAACTTCAGCTTGCCTCTTCACAGTACTTTTCAGCTCTTGCACTTGTTGGTGAGCTTGAAAATGGTCCTATCTTGAGCCTTGTTCCACCTCTGGAGGATTCTAATGTGGTCATGAGCCTGGCGTAGGGGTCCAAGGGGCAGGACACTTGTGCAATGCTCAAGCTTGTAACGAGGAGGGCCAAAGATATGAGCAGTGGTGCTTCTGGTGTACTCCTCCTCATAAGCATAGTGCTTTCTTACCGCCTTATCACCCTTAGGCAGGGTAATTGGGCAAAGAGGTCCATGACTCCTAAGGAGGTGTTCCTCACTGATGTCAAAACTGATATCTCCTGAAGTGCTCAAGGAAGTGAGGTGTGGGCTAGGAAGCAGTAGCTCAGCCTTCTTGCCACCCCTTGAGTAAGAGTAGACACATTTTCCATTAAACCGTCCACTTAGAAATTGAGCCTTCCTCAGGTAAGCTCCATCCAAGAAAGTAAGACTTCTCCATCTTTACCCAAATCAATCCCTTGGTAAGCTATTAATGGTGTTATCCAGCCACCAATACCAATCTGAGGCTCGGAGTCACGGTTTGTCCAAGCCCAGCTCTTGTAGTGCATGAGGCTGTACAAGGAAACCGACCATACCAAACTCTGAGTAGAAATCATCCGGGACACTAGGAGCTGGGAGAGGAAACAAAGTGGCGGGCGGTTTGGTGAAGAAATCTCAACTCGTCTCCAGCAACATTCCCGACTTCCTTCTTCTGGAAAAGGGTGTGGTTAAGCAACCTGTGGAGGTAGCGCATAGTGGGATGCCTAATAGCTCCATTCTTCTCCTTCTTGTGGCCCTCTTTTCCTTGTCCTGTCAACAAGGTCCACATTGATTCAGCAATGGTCTTCTCCTTAGGGGCTGTCTTGAGTGTTGGAAGTGAAGGGTTTTTTCTGATCCTCAAGGTCAAGAACTTCACTAATCTCTTTGAAAGACATGGAGTACACCTCACCCTCAATCTTGAATTTGATTTCTCCCCATCTGTGGGAACCGAAATTCACACCGTCAATTTCCGATAAAGATTTGTGGAGGAAAACCGAGTTAACCCGATCTTCCTTGAAGGTCCCGGATATCTGCTGGGCCGCACACGAAACAATCAAATAAAGTTAAGAAAATAGAAATCGTAAAAGTTGAGCGAAAGAGATCTTATTTCTGAATTCTCGTTTGAGCGTGTACAACAAGAAAAGAAACCGGCCGTAAGGGCTGTCGAGGAGTCCGCTAGTCTGGTCCCCTAAGTCTATCCTAGTTGAGTCGCAGCTCGCTAGTGAAAACAGAAAAGAATGCTAAATCGCTCTAAGTGCTAAGTGCTTGAAAGTTTGTGATCTGGTTTGCTTCTTGCTCAAAGCTCTCCTTATATACTCCTCCTAAGACGGTCTATCTTCTCGCGGGCTGCGTCGGGCTTTTTCCATTTTCGTCCATCTTCGTGTTTATCGGGAAACTTGACATTTATCTTCTGGAAACTTGACATTTATCTCTTATGTGAGGATAAAGATAAACCGTCATAGTTTATCCTTCTTTTTCGGAAAATCGTACGTGGGCCGTTTTTGGCCACGTTGGGCCGTTTAGGCGTTTTTACGGTTTTTCGAAAGGACGGTTTTGAAGGTTTCGGTGTTTCCGAAGGAACCTTAATTCCTCGTATAGTCGAGATAGTGATGTTCCAGAATAACCGTGATCGTACCAAACTTGTGTAAATCGATCGAACAAGCTCGAGCGGGATCGAACCGGCACGATAGGACCGAGACGGGGCGAGGGCAGCGGACGGCGCCAGGCCGTCCAGCGTCCGTGTGCCGCCGGCGCCAGGCGTCCAGCGTCCGTGTGCCGCCGGCGCCAGGCCGTCCAGCGTCCGTGTGCCGCCGGCGCCAGGCCAGCCCGTCCAGCGTGCCGCCGGCGCCAGGCGTCCAGCGTCCGTGTGCCGCCGGCGCCAGGTTGGTGCCGCTGGCGCCAGGCCAGCCCGTCCAGCGTGCCGCCGGCGCCAGGCGGCCAGCGTCCAGCGTGCCGCCGGCGCCAGGCCAGCCAGCGTCCAGCGTGCCGCCGGCGCCAGGCCAGCCAGCGTCCAGCGTGCCGCCGGCGCCAGGCGAGTGCCGCCGGCGCCAGGCCAGCCCGTCCAGCGTGCCGCCGGCGCCAGGCGAGTGCCGCCGGCGCCAGGCCAGCCCGTCCAGCGTGCCGCCGGCGCCAGGCGGCCAGCGTCCAGCGTGCCGCCGGCGCCAGGCGAGTGCCGCCGGCGCCAGGCGGCCAGCGTCCAGCGTGCCGCCCGGTGCCAGGCCATCTTGCCGCCTGTGGGTTTTCCTTGTCCTGTCAACAAGGTCCACATTGATTCAGCAATGGTCTTCCTTAGGGGCTGTCTTGAGTGTTGGAAGTGAAGGGTTTTTCTGATCCTCAAGGTCAAGAACTTCACTAATCTCTTTGAAAGACATGGAGTACACCTCACCCTCAATCTTGAATTTGATTTCTCCCCATCTGTGGGAACCGAAATTCACACCGTCAATTTCCGATAAAGATTTGTGGAGGAAAACCGAAGTTAACCCGATCTTCCTTGAAGGTCCGGATATCTGCTGGGCCGCATACCTAAACAATCAAATAAAGTTAAGAAAATAGAAATCGTAAAAGTTGAGCGAAAGAGATCTTATTTCTGAATTCTCGTTTGGCGTGTACAACAAGAAAAGAAACCGCCGTAAGGGCTGTCGAGGAGTCCGCTAGTCTGGTCCCCTAAGTCTATCCTAGTTGAGTCGCAGCTCGCTAGTGAAAACAGAAAAGAATGCTAAATCGCCTAAGTGCTAAGTGCTTGAAAGTTTGTGATCTGGTTTGCTTCTTGCTCAAAGCTCTCCTTATATACTCCTCCTAAGGCGGTCTATCTTCGCGGGCTGCGTCGGGCTTTTTCCATTTTCGCCCATCTTCGTGGTTTATCGGAAACTTGACATTTATCTTCTGGAAACTTGACATTTATCTCTTATGTGAGGATAAAGATAAACCGCCATAGTTTATCCTTCTTTCGGAAAAATCGTGCGTGGGCGTTTTGGCCACGTTAGGCCGTTAAGCGTTTTACGGTTTTTCGAAAGGACGGTTTTTGAAGGTTTCGGTGTTTCCGAAGGAACCTTAATTCCTCGTATAGTCGAGATAGTGATGTTCCAGAATAACCGTGATCGTACCAAACTTGTGTAAATCGATCCGAACAAGCTCGAGGCGGGATCGAACCGGCACGATAGGACCGAGACCGGACGAGGGCCGCTGACCGACGCCAGGCCGACTTCGCGGCGACGGTGCCGCCGGCGCCAGGCGAGTGCCGCCGGCGCCAGGCGAGTGCCGCCGGCGCCAGGCCAGCCCGTCCAGCGTGCCGCCGGCGCCAGGCGAGTGCCGCCGGCGCCAGGCGAGTGCCGCCGGCGCCAGGCGAGTGCCGCCGGCGCCAGGCGAGTGCCGCCGGCGCCAGGCGAGTGCCGCCGGCGCCAGGCGAGTGCCGCCGGCGCCAGGCCAGCCCGTCCAGCGTGCCGCCGGCGCCAGGCCAGCCAGCGTCCAGCGTGCCGCCGGCGCCAGGCGTCCAGCGTCCGTGTGCCGCCGGCGCCAGGTTGGTGCCGCTGGCGCCAGGTCGGTGCCGCTGGCGCCAGGCCAGCCCGTCCAGCGTGCCGCCGGCGCCAGGCCAGCCCGTCCAGCGTGCCGCCGGCGCCAGGCGAGTGCCGCCGGCGCCAGGCCAGCCCGTCCAGCGTGCCGCCGGCGCCAGGCCAGCCAGCGTCCAGCGTGCCGCCGGCGCCAGGCGAGTGCCGCCGGCGCCAGGCCAGCCCGTCCAGCGTGCCGCCGGCGCCAGGCGTCCAGCGTCCGTGTGCCGCCGGCGCCAGGTTGGTGCCGCTGGCGCCAGGCCAGCCAGCGTCCAGCGTGCCGCCCGGTGCCAGGCCATCTTGCCGCCTGTGGGTTTTCGTTGTTCAATCTTTCCGCCAGTCGCTTATGGAAATCTATTGAGTTTGGGAAGGTCTTTAGCCGTAGATTTCAAGATAATCGCTTCTAATCCAACGAAATTCTGCGAGTATCGGGATTTGAGATGGACTTGGATTTGTAGATTTTCCGCCGCCGAGGATGCGAAAGCAATGTGGCTTCGAAGCTTTAGATGTGTTAAAGATGAATCTTTTAAACAATCGGAAGGCTTTACGAAGACTCATTGTAGATCTCGGACGATCCAGACATGGGTTTCAAGGGACCAAGATGCCGCCATTGCCGAGATCATGAGATGATCGCACAGATGGCGCCAGGACCCTTGCCGCTGGCCAGATGGGAGTGGACGAGCCTTCCGTGAGTTTTATCGGCGGCGACCGTTTCTTGGATTTGATCGCTTCTTGGTTTTTCTTTCGAGGATTTTCGGTGACGATTTCGCTATTGACCGATTTTGACCCCAACAGTTAGCCCCCAGCTAGCTAGGAACCGTAGAGCCTGTCGGATCCTAGCTTGCGGTATAGCCATGTGGGAAGGTGTTGAGGCGTGTCGTTTGCGAAAATCGGGGTAAATAGTGATTTTACCTCCTTTATATGGATGGAGTAAGAAATCTCATTCTTACTTCATCACAAGATTTTTACTCTCTCTCTCAAGAATCCTTTCTCTCTCTTTAATAACAATGTCTTCAAGATCCTCAAAGAGAAACTCTTCTTCCCATTCATCCTCGGATGACTCTCCTGCCTATGTGGCGGTGAAGCGAGGAGGAGTTGGTCGAGGAGGAAAAGAAGAATGCGATACCGAGCCCTTGTAGGTTCGCCCCCAACACTGCCAAAGATCCCTGTTCCGAGGAGGCCTCTGAGGCATCCCGGTGCTCCTTTTGTGCCGAGCTCGGTTTCTCGTAAATATCTCAAGGTTCTTCGAGATTTTTACCAGGTCCCTGAAGGAGTCAAATTCCGGATTCCTGTTGGTAACGAGAGTGCAAGGAATCCTCCGCAAGGTTTCTTTACATGTTACAAAGCTTTCTTTACGTACTGCCGTATGTGGTTCCCGATCCCTGGTGCCATTGTTCGTGCGCTTCACCGCTTCGAACTTTCGATCAGCCAACTCAGCGTTCCTGCCTTGGAGAGTTGGCTTGGCGTACTGATTGCTAGCTTCTGAACTTCGGGATTGATCTTGGTTCGGCGATTTGAAGGTCTTTGGGGCAGTCGGCCCGTGAGGTGACGGTTACTATTCCATGCTGCCTAAGAAGGATATGGCTGTGATTCAGGGGACTACTTCGAATCCCAAATCGTGGCAGGAGCATTTCTTCTTTGTCCAAATAGATGGCGAGTCTGTCGAGGAGAGCTGTCTCCATCTATTTCCGCGAGCATGGAACTTCAACCGAGGTAATACGACGAAAACCCTGTTGTCTATTTCACCTTTTCGGAAGTGCGAGTTTTAGTGAAAAAGTTTCGCTTTGTAGGGAACAATCCTACTGCGCATTTGCCTGGTGCCGTCTTTGTCAAGAGAGATCTTCTTTGTCAAAGGCCGTTTTTCTGGAAATCCTTCACCCTCGAACGGATTCGAGACGCGGTTAGACTTTATCGGTCCCGAGATCCTGTCCCGTTGTACGACACCGAACCTGTCACCGCAGCTCCTACTCGGAGGCGCAGACAGAGGTCTCGTAAGGGGAAGGAAATCGATGATGGGGAAGACTCGGAAAGTCCTTCACCGTTGGGAGAAAAACCTAGTTTTGCTCCAACGGAAAAAGGCGGAGCCAGCGGTTTTCCACCTAACAACTTCTTTGATGGCCTTCCTCTGGAGTTTACTACTGATGAGTCGCTGGAGATGAGGAGAAACAACGGGTTTTTGCTGAGGGCTCCCAACGTGTCAACGAGGTTTGGCCCTTCGAACTTTTTAACCTTATGTCCGAATCAGTATGTAAGCATTCTTGCTGATCTTGAGTTTATGCAGGGACTAAGAGTGTTTAGCGAGGCGCTGACTCGAAGCTCGCAAATCTAGGATTGCTAACTTCAAGGCCACGAAGCAGAGCGAGCTTTTCCGGTTCGACAAGAGGTAAAGGCGAGAATGCGAAGCAAGCTGAACTTCACGCTCGAGCTCTCGTTCGGGCGGAAAGGAGAGGAAGGAGGATGGTCGCAGCGGAGGTGGCAAGATGGGCGGAATCGTTTGCTTCTGAGTTTCAATGTTTTAAAGAAGCTCAGGAGTTTGTTGGTGATTTCGCGAAGTGCCGGGTTCGGTCAGAACCTTCACAAGTCTCGAACCGGATTTCTCCTTTGATTCCGAGATTGCTGAAATGAAGGATTTCATGGCCGAAAAGCGCCATGCTGAGTCCTTGGTTCCTCCGTAGAAGAAAGAGTCTGGAGACTATGGGAACCTATCGAGGTTTCCGAGGATACGTGGAGGCCGGAGCCGATGAGAACGCCGAGGGTGGTGGGTACGCTCAAGGCGTGAATGAGGAAGTGGACCAGCCTGCTAGTTCATTTGGGATTTCCGCATCCGGATTTCTCAATGTTGACTTCCTTTTGTGAATCGTATTTTTTGGCCGTGTGTGGCCGTTTTTAGTAATTTTATTCTGCGACCGTTGGAGGTTGCATTCTTATGTTTTGGGACTGGCCGTTGGTGGCTTTGAATCTTGCCGCCTTTTGCGGCTTTTATGAATATGAAAATTTGCGAGATTTCGCCCTTTGTTTTGATTTATACTTTCGCCAAGTGTAGAGGGAAGGATGCGAGTAGTCACTTCAGATCCTAACTCTTTTTGTCGCTGGTCCAGATGCTACTTTTAGCGGCGTTTTAGGTGTAGCGATAAGAGACATGTTTTGGGATCTCGTATACGATACTATGTCTGTGAGATGTCAAGATCCAGCAAGACTGGGTTTAGGGCAAGACCTAGGCTTACTCTCAGCTTTAAGGCTGTGCGATGACTGATCGGCTTTCGTTTTGCCTGTTAGTGATTTCTTCCTGATTCTTTTCGTTTAAAGTCCGCGACTAGTCGCCGGCTTATATGACTTGTGTTAAAAGAATCGAGCTATCTTCGGAGTTTATCCGAGACGCTAAACCAAAATTTTGGGTTTCTTGTATAGCGCTAAGATATCCTTGTCGGATGTAAGAAGACCTTGTAGGTCTGACTACGAGTTTGTATTGAGTGAAACGTTTCTTGTGTGCGTCCGTCGGGGCCAATCGACGGGCGTGAGTTATTTTTAAGTCGCTGGTGGACTGTCTTTTGCGGATAATACGAGTTTTGTTATCTTTTTAAGAAGTTGCGACGCCTCGCTTTTGAAGATATGATTTTCGCTTTTTCCGCTGATGCGCTTTTAGTGAGCATGAAAGATAGAAAGAATTTTATTAAAAATTTCGAGAAGTTCGAGTACATGTGCGGATTTTTCGCGTTTTTGTGGGAGTATAGGAGTATACGCACCCAGTCCCCCTTTTGGTGAGGGGGATAGCTGAACTCGCCGGGTTTCGACGAGCTGCCTACGCATTCTTCCGAGGATCAAGCCATCTCAGAAGTTCTGATAGTTGCCGAGCGTTTTACTCCCGTCGTCGCCGTTCGATCGTGCTGGTCGGATCAGTGGTTTGTGCGGGTCGAGCTGTCCGCTCTTACGGCGGTGGACTCGTGAGGCTTTGTCGCCGCCTTGAATCGCTGCCTGTTCGGATGATTTTGGATCATCTTTCTTCGAAGTCTTCGAATGTTGTGTGATTCCTTTGCTCGCTTCGGTTGGCCGCAGGGCTGCCCGATCTTTCGCAGTTTGAACTCGGCCAGGTAACAGAGTCTTGATTGTTTCTGACTCCCCCATATGGCTGCGGTTCCGGTCGGAGTCGGAAACTTGATACCGAGGTGATATGTGGATGGTACTGCCTTCATGGAGTTGATCCAAGGGGTTCCCATGATGGCGTTGTAGATGGCCGGGTTGTCGACTACTGCAAACTCGACGATTTTTGTAACTTCCTTTGCCATGACCAGGAGTTTAATTCTCCCGAGGGTCATGGTAGTGACACCCGAAAACCCCGTCAAAGGTTTTGGCTCAGGGACGACTTCTCCAAGTGGGATCTTCATCCTGTAGCGGGTGTCGCGGAAGATGACGTTGACGGTGCTTCCTGTATCGATGAGAATGCGTCGACTTCAGATCCTGGATGACCAGGTCGATTACCAAAGGATCGCAGTGAGGTTTGTCGATTCCGACGGTCTCGTGTTCCTCGAAAGCGATTGTGTGGTTAGGAACATCGCTGTCTGGGAACCAGTTGGAACCTGTCTCGGCTTTTCGCCCGTAGGCTTTTATCGATAAGACAGAGTTTTGGTAGAACTGTGATCCTCCGATGATCATGTTTACCCTCTGGCGACTGCTGTTGTTTCCTTGGTCGTCCTGTCTTCTTCCGCGCTTTTCCCCCGATTGGTTTTCGGTCGCGCGGTCCTCGGAGACAGTTTGTTGGTCTTTGAGGGGTCGGAGTCCAGGAGCAAGTCCTTTATACTCTTGACCTTTGATAGTTCGCCGGTGAGGAGTTTTGCGGCGAGCCGGCCGAGAACCTTGCAGTTCGCGAGTGGAGTGACCTCTGGTCTCGTGGAACTCGCAGTAGGAGTTATCCTTGTACTGGTTCCTGGTCCAGGTGTTTCGGAGGTTTTGTCTTGCTCCGAAGTTGATGGCGAAGTTATGCTCGCCACGCCTTCCCTTCGCGGATTGACGCATTTGTCGCTACGAGGGTTTCTTCGACGCCGTTTTCTGCGGTCCGTGCTTCTGCGATAAAGCTTCATCTCTTCTTCCATGATGATGAAGTCCGCTGCCTTGTGGAGAGTATCCTGGATTGTCCGCGTTTTTCCAGTAGTATCCACTTTCGAACTTCGACTTGTACCGAGAGTTTTCCTCGTATGCCGACATGACATTGTCGCTGATGCCCGCTACTCGCCATCACCAGTTTGAACCTTCGCGATGAAGTCGCTGGAGTGACTCGTCTTCCTTCTGAGCTAGACTTCATAGATCCACGTCGGACGTTTCTCTGTCCATGAACATGGAGTACTGTTTAAGAAACGCCGAGGCCAGTTGGCGGAAGTTTCCGATGGAGCTCCTTTTGAGCCTGGAGAACCACTCGGGCGCAGCACCTTTGAGGTGCTCGACGAAGAGAAGACAATGACCTGCGCCCCTTTCGCCCCGAGTTTGCACCTACCCATTGCGATCTGGAAAGACTGCAGGTGCGACTTAGGATCCGCTGCACCGCCATAGACCGGATTTTGATCTTCCTGGGTCTGAGATGCGTGTTTCCGTGATCCGAGTGGTGAATGGCGTTTTCCGTACTTCCTCGAGAAGTCTATCGATCTCGGGGGCTGAACTGGTCGCCTGATGGATTTGCGATTTTACCGCTTTCACTTCGGCCACGGTCTTTTTGAGAGATTCGCGGAGATCATGGATCTCGCTATTGCTGCCGGCGTTCCTCCGAACCTGTCGGCACTGGTCGCGATAGATCCGAGTTTGATCTTCCGCGAGTTCTTCCTGCTCCATCCAGTAGAGTTCTTCTTCCTCTTCTGTCATGGGCCTATCGGCGATACCGCCCGCCGAGCGGACTGGCTTCGGTTCTCCTGGTGGATGTCAGCGTCTTCATCGGAAGGATCCGATTGGTCGCTGATATCTAGATTGATGCGCCGACGCCGCCTTTGTTTCCGTCGCCGGAGTGGAAGGTTCTGCGAGGTCGCTTTGCTGTCCTTTCGAGCCGCTTCCTGAGTGGGCTCTTTTGGGGCATCTTTTCGCTTCGAGATCCGGTCGAGTCTTCTGCCGTGGCGTGCCTTAGTGGATCCGCGGCAAATTGCTCCTCGCAGTTAAGGTGTCGACCTGTTTTCGCGGCGAGGTTATCAGCTTGTCTGTTGTTCGCCCGCACTGGCGGAGGTAAACAGTTCCTTCATCTGCCTGGCGCCTCAGTGTTTGCATCAGCAGTGACTGCGGACGATCTCCAGCTGGAGTCTTCAGCGCTGGCGCTGACGGTGTTCCGTCTAGCGCTGGCTGATCCTTGGTGACGCCGGTAGACATGATCGGCGTGTGCAGTTGCGAGATAGATAGATCAGTAACCCTCCTTCTAGCCAAACTGTGGGAACCAAAATTCACACCGCCAATTTCCGATAAAGATTTGTGGAGGAAAACCGAAGTTAACCCGATCTTCCTTGAAGGTCCCGGATATCTGCTGGCCGCATTACCTAAACAATCAAATAAAGTTGCGAAAATAGAAATCGTAAAAGTTGAGCAAAGAGATCTTATTTCTGAATTCGTTTGGCGTGTACAACAAGAAAAGAAACCGCCGTAAGGGCTGTCGAGGAGTCCGCTAGTCTGGTCGCCTAAGTCTATCCTAGTTGAGTCGCAGCTCGCTAGTGAAAACGAAAAGAATGCTAAATCGCTCTAAGTGCTAAGTGCTTGAAAGTTTGTGATCTGGTTTGCTTCTTGCTCAAAGATCTCCTTATATACTCCTCCTAAGACGGTCTATCTTCTCGCGGCTGAGTCGGCTTTTTCCATTTTCATCCATCTTCGTGGTTTATCGGAAACTTGACATTTATCTTCTGGAAACTTGACATTTATCTCTTATGTGAGGATAAAGATAAACCGCCATAGTTTATCCTTCTTTTCGAAAATCGTCGTGGGCGTTTTGGCCACGTTAGGCGTTAAGCGTTTTACGGTTTTTCGAAGGACGGTTTTGAAGGTTTCGTGTTTCAAGAAACCTTAATTCCTCGTGATAGTCGAGATAGTGATGTTCCGAATAACCGCGGATCGCATTCAAACTTGTGTAAATCGATCCAACAAGCTAAGACGGATCGAACCGGCATGATAGGACCGAGACCGGACGAGGGCCGCGGACCGACGCCAGGCCGACCAGCGGCGGGTGCCGCCGGCGCCAGGCCAGCCAGCGTCCAGCGTGCCGCCGGCGCCAGGCCAGCCAGCGTCCAGCGTGCCGCCGGCGCCAGGCCAGCCAGCGTCCAGCGTGCCGCCGGCGCCAGGCCAGCCCGCTGCCCAGCGTGCCGCCGGCGCCAGGTCGGTGCCGCCGGCGCCAGGCCAGCCAGCGTCCAGCGTGCCGCCGGCGCCAGGCCGCCCGCTGCGGACGGTGCCGCCGGCGCCAGGTCGGTGCCGCCGGCGCCAGGCGAGTGCCGCCGGCGCCAGGCCGCCCGCTGCGGACGATGCCGCCGTGCCAGGCCATCTTGCCGCCTGTGGGTTTTCGTTGTTCGATCTTTCCCCGCCAGTCGCTTATGGAAATCTTTTGAGTTTGGGAAGGTCTTTAGCTGTAGATTTCGAGATAATCGCTTCTAATCCAACGAAATTCTGCGAGTATCGGGATTTGAGATGGACTTGGATTAGTAGATTTTCCGTCATCGAGGATGCGAGCAATGTGGTTGAAGCTTTAGATGTGTTAAAAGATGAATCTTTTAAACAATCGGAAGGCTTTACGGAAGACTCATTGTAGATCTCGACGATCCAGACATGGGTTTCAAGTGACCAAGATGCCGCCATTGCCTGAGATCATGAGATGATCGCACGGATGGGCGCCAGGACCCTGCCGTTGGCGCCAGATGGGAGTGGGCGAGCCTTCCGTGAGTTTTATCGGCGGCGACCCGTTTCTTGGATTTGATCGTCGCTTGGTTTTTCTTCGAGGATTTTCGGTGACGATTTCGTCATTGACCGATTTTGACCCCAACACCATCCTTGCTGTACATGCTTGGAAGTGTGAAAAGTTGCTTCTAGTGTAGCCAAGAATTGGCAAGAAACCGGCCGTAAGGGCTGTCGAGGAGTCCGCTAGTCTGGTCGCCTAAGTCTATCCTAGTTGAGTCGCAGCTCGCTAGTGAAAACAGAAAAGAATGCTAAATCGCTCTAAGTGCTAAGTGCTTGAAAGTTTGTGATCTGGTTTGCTTCTTGCTCAAAGATCTCCTTATATACTCCTCCTAAGACGGTCTATCTTCTCGCGGGCTGAGTCGGGCTTTTTCCATTTTCATCCATCTTCGTGTTTATCGGGAAACTTGACATTTATCTTCTGGAAACTTGACATTTATCTCTTATGTGAGGATAAAGATAAACCGTCATAGTTTATCCTTCTTTTTCGGAAAATCGTCGTGGGCGTTTTGGCCACGTTAGGCGTTAAGCGTTTTACGGTTTTTCGAAAGGACGGTTTTTGAAGGTTTCGGTGTTTCCGAAGAAACCTTAATTCCTCGTATAGTCGAGATAGTGATGTTCCAGAATAACCGTGATCGTACCAAACTTGTGTAAATCGATCCGAACAAGCTAAGACGGGATCGAACCGGGCATGATAGGACCGAGACCGGGACGAGGGCCGCGGACCGACGCCAGGCCGACCCGCGCCGGGTGCCGCCGGCGCCAGGCGGCCAGCGTGGCGAGTGCCGCCGGCGCCAGGCCAGCCAGCGTCCAGCGTCCAGCGTCCAGCGTGCCGCCGGCGCCAGGCGAAGTGCCGCCGGCGCCAGGCCAGCCAGCGTCCAGCGTGCCGCCGGCGCCAGGCCAGCCAGCGTCCAGCGTGCCGCCGGCGCCAGGCCAGCCAGCGTCCAGCGTGCCGCCGGCGCCAGGCCAGCCAGCGTCCAGCGTGCCGCCGGCGCCAGGCCAGCCAGCGTCCAGCGTGCCGCCGGCGCCAGGCCAGCCAGCGTCCAGCGTGGCGCATACCGCCGGTGCCAGGCCATCTTGCCGTCTGTGGGTTTTTCGTTGTTCGATCTTTCCCCCGTCAGTCGTTTGCGGGAAATCTTTTGAGTTTGGGAAGGTCTTTAGCTGTAGATTTCGAGATAATCGTTTCTAATCCAACGAAATTCTGCGAGTATCGGGATTTGAGATGGACTTGGATTAGTAGATTTTCCGTCATCGAGGATGCGAGCAATGTGGCTTCGAGCTTTAGATGTGTTAAAAGATGAATCTTTTAAACAATCGGGAAGGCTTTACGGAAGACTCATTGTAGATCTCGGACGATCCAGACATGGGTTTCAAGTGACCAAGATGCCGCCATTGCCTGAGATCATGAGATGATCGCACGGATGGGCGCCAGGACCCTTGCCGTTGGCGCCAGATGGGAGTGGACGAGCCTTCCGTGAGTTTTATCGAGCGACGACCCGTTTCTTGGATTTGATCGTCGCTTGGTTTTTCTTTCGAGGATTTTCGGGTGACGATTTCGTCATTGACCGATTTTGACCCCAACACCATCCTTGCTGTACATGCTTGGAAGTGTGAAAAGTTGCTTCTAGTGTAGCCAAGAATTGGCAAGAGACTTCTTTGTGAGTGGGGTAAGCTGCTGAGTAGAGGCTGCCCACCTTCATGTGCTGAAGCATTTCTTCAACATCATCATCAAGGTACAGCTCTTGCAAAATCATCTTATGAACAAAACTTGTGGGGACCCAAGCAATACCATTCCTCAAAAAGTCTAGCAGCTCATCTTCAGTAGGTGTCTTGGACCTATCCCTCTTGTCATACTTTGATTTAGGATCAGCAGGCTCATCACTAGAAGATATCTCATCCTCTTCACCTTCATTTTCTGCAATCATTGGTTTCTTGCCTTGCTTCTTTGCTCTAGCCCTTGCCAACTTCTCTTCTTTGTTGTGCTGGTTAAGGCTCTCTACAACGTCTTGCACAGGGTCTGGTGTTCTCCTAGGTGGAGTCATAACCCTCATAGTGTGAGCAAGGGTATGATCACCTTTGTTGCTTGTCTTTTCAATCACAATAGCTCCCACACCAGAATTTCTTGGTGCCTTAGCTCTCTTTGGAGGAGCCTGTATGTGAGTACCATCAGTCCCATTGTCTCCAACAGCTAATCTCTTTCCATCCCTTTTGGCTTGCTTATGAGCACCATCAGCCACACTCTTATCGACCACAACTCTCTTCCCTTCTTTCTTGGATTGTGCCTTCTTCCTTAGAAGAGCCAAGGCTTGCTGGCGGCGATCTTCCTCTGAACCAGGCTGTGAACCCAAGGATTTCCCAAACTGAGCAGTGTGTCTTGCTGCACGCTCTTTCTTCTCAACTTCAAGATCAGCTTCATTCTTTCGCCCCATTGGTACCTGAAACTTTAGACCTTGGAAAAGAGTAAGCTTGAGAAGGAAAAAGCTTTCAACATGAGGAAAATGATCAAAAGCATATGAATTACAACTCCAATGATCAAATGCTCACAAGAAATAACTTTTTAAGCAAAATGCTTTAGAACAACTTAGAGAATTCTCATGCTCAAATTTTTTTTTTTTTTTTATGAGTAAAAAAATCTCTAAGAATCAAAACCACTCAATTTAGCACAATCAAGCTTAAAATGGCCTAAATTGAAGTTCTCCATCAACCTAGCATCCAATCTAACCCAAGAACAACCCTAAACAAGCACTTTATGAAAAACCCCCAAATCTCATGAACCCTAATTTTTCAAAGTTCAAATTAATCTCAATTCCACCATGAAATCAACTACCCAGCATGATATATGAGCATTCCCTAGTCTAATTTACAAGAATCTAGCAAGAAAAGGCTCAAATTTCAAGTTCAAATTTTTAGGGTTCATGAGAGTTACGAATTTGAACTTAGAGATACCATACCTTGCTTTGGATGAAGGATAAAGATGAAAAGATTCAAGGAATTAGAGCTAGGGAAGGAAGGAGTGGATGTGGGAAAAAGAAATTTGTGATTTGGTTGAGATTTGGCAAAGTTAAGTGGATTTGTGTTCTTGGAGGCTAGAGAGGATTATGATGTGAGGAAGAAGATGAAATGAGGAGAGAGAGGGTGGCTTAGGGTTTTAAGAGGTTTCTGGGTCGGGTTAATGGGTGTTCGGGTCAGGGTAGGTCGGGTTTGGGCTTGAAAAGGAAGAGAAACCTTACCTGGGTCGCGGATACGGGTCTGGGTCGAGGCGCGGGTCGTGTTGGGTAGTGAATCCCGACCGGGTAGCTCACCCCGGACGGACGTGAATCCCGACCGGGTAAGAACCATCATGCCTTCCATTTCCTTCTTCTTGGCAGCCACAGCATCCTTCAAGAACTTGCTGAATTGAGGGACAAACATGAAGGCATCAATGATTGGCATTGTAACTTGAACTTCACTCAATTGCTTCTCAAAGAGTGCTTTGTACTTCTCCAAAAGTTGCCTCTTGAATCTTCCAGGAAATGGCAGCTTAGGTTCATAGGGAGGAGGAACAAAAGAAGACTCTTTTGTTGGAGTGGCAACTTCACCATGTTTTGGTGTTTTCTTCTCTTCTCCAACCTTTCCTTTACCCTTAGCTTCAACAATATTTTCTAGAATCTCCTCATCAACTTTCTCATCCACAATCACAACATCATCATCAATGTTGATAGCCACTCCACTTAGTTTCTCACCATCCTTGGGAGAGTTCTTGGAGGTAGCTCTCTACCACTTCTCAAAGTGATTGCCTTCATTGGTTCTTTGGGGTTTTGCTCTGGCTTTCCTGGTAATGTTCCTTGTTGGCGACTTGGCTGAGAGTTCATTGAAACAAACTGATTCTCCAAAGCTCTAATCTTGTTGTTTAGCTCAGTGTAGCTGCTGTCAATCTTGGAGTGAACAGTCTTGAACTCATGGCCAATGTCTTTGGCTGCTCTAGCTTGACCTTCCAATAGTTGTTTTAACATAGCTTCCATAGATGAATCTGGAGCTTTAGCTTGGGAGGAGCTACCTTGAGCTTGAGTAGATTGATTGTCATGGTTTGCAAAACCAGGAGGAGGATTCTGCCTAGGCTGGTAGTTCCCTTGCTGAGTGTTTTGCTTTGGTTGATAGCCTCCTTGCTGGTTGTTGGGGTAAGACCTTTGCTGGTAATTGTTGTACTGAAAGTTAGGCTCCTTCCTGTACCAAGAACCATTGTTGTTGATGAAGCAAAGCTCTTCTTGCCCTTCTAACCCTTCAACTTCATTAACCTTAGGAGGAGTTTCTTGATTTGGACCACCCACAAAGTGAATCTGCTCCTGCTTGGCTTGGTTAGCAATCAGCAAGTCTATATTCTCTTGCAAGGATTTGATTTCCTTCTTGGTCTGGTTGTCATCAGCTCTGGTTGTTCTATCAGCCCTGTCATGTTCTCCACTGTAAACTGAATCACTCTTGACCATGTTGTCCACCAGCTCCTCAGCATCTTCTTCAGACCTGCCCAGAAGAAACCATTGCTTGCTGTATCCAATCTTGCTCTAAACTCAGGAAGGGCACCTCTATAGAATGTGCTCAGCAAACTTTCCTTTGAGAAGCCATGGTGTGGGCACTTAGCTTGATATCCCTTGAACCTTTCCCATGCTTCACTAAAGCTTTCCAAGTTCTTCTGCTGGAAACTAGAGATCTCATTCCTCAGCTTGGCTGTCCTTGATGTGGAGAAAAATTTCTCCAAGAAGGCCTTCTTACAATCATCCCAAGTAGTGATGGAGTCACTAGGTAGAGATTTCTCCCATTGGCTGCCTTGTCTCCTAGAGAATGGAAACAACTTGAGCTTGAAGGCATCTTCGACACACCATTGGTCTTGGACAAGCCACAATAGCTATCAAACTTGTCCAAGTGATCAAATGGGTCTTCTACAGCCAAGCCATGGTACTTGTTGTTCTTAATCACACTCAACAAGCCTGACTTGATCTCAAAGTTGTTAGCTTCCACAGCTGGTGCACGGATGCCCGTCCTGTTGCCATGAATGTGAGGACGGTCATATGTGCCAATGGCTTTAGCTGGCCGCTGTTGGTGTTGTTGTTGCTGGCGCTGTGGTCTAAGGTTGTCAGCTCCTTGACCATTGCCATCTTGGGGTTGATGATCATCCATCTCAAACCACAATCTCTGAATGTGAGCCTGTTGCTCCTCTTCTCTTCTCCTTGTTGTTATTTCCCTCTCAAGTGTAGCTATCTCTTCAACAGTGGGAACCAGGTTAGTTACACCCCTGATTCTTGTGTTCATACACCTGAAAATCAAAGGAAGATGCAAAAGGAGAATCAATATCACAAGAAAAGAAAAATGATTTAGTCTCAAGCA
The DNA here is from genome assembly GCA_016771965.1 of Brassica carinata. Classification (NCBI taxonomy): domain Eukaryota; kingdom Viridiplantae; phylum Streptophyta; class Magnoliopsida; order Brassicales; family Brassicaceae; genus Brassica; species Brassica carinata. Next base: position 10,421,165 of record CM028687.1, on the reverse strand, counting down.
ACTGACTAAATCCCAATGTCACAATCAACTTAGAATTTGGCAACGGCGCCAATTTGATGATAGAACTTTTCAGGTTCTAATCAAATGATGTAGTATATAAGATTGTCGAACCAGTCCTAAGTGACAATGAAACAGAGGGAATGCAAGCCTATGCTCAATCTAAATGCAACCATTAGAGAGGATGATGATTAAACTAGAACAATAAGCAAAATGCAACAAAAAGCAAAACTTTCTTTCTTATGAGGAGAGTGAGACCCATGGGTATAGGGACTTGATATCAAATGATTAAGCTTCAATCCAAGATGCTAACTTTTCAATCAATCTAATCCTTATGCCTAGACAACAAAACTAAGCAAGCTCTATCCCTAGATGAATGCTCTTTTGCAATGATCACCCAAGTACACCAAATCCCTTTGGCTGTAATGATCAAAGCAAACAATGAGAATGAGTCTAATAGCAATCCTAGCCTCTATGACAACTAATCCCTTAGGCAAAGCAAGCTAAAAGCATAGATGAGTTGGTTCAGGCATTTCATAGAACATCTTCCGGGCATGAAATGCCTATAGCTCTATGTTTGAGAGGCCAACTCAAATATAGCTTTAAAATCACCAAATCTATGCAAGGAAATGATAGATCTAACAATAGACACCTTGGATCTAACTTAATCACTCTCTATCACCCTAACCCATGGATCTTAGAAGGATCTACTCACTAATCCACATGCTTACTCTTAAACCCATTAGAGATTCAAGCTTAAACATATAGAGAAAGAAAGGATATGAAATCAAACAATCCAGAGCACAAAGACAAGATGAGATTATGAATCAAGATGAAACTTTACTCAAGAGGTTTATGTGTTTTTAGATAGAAAATGAGATAAGTCCCCCATTAGGGATTACAATGGTACTTATAGTTAGGTTTAAAAGCCCTAGAAACATAGATTAAGATTACTAAAAAGTCCTTAAGCCAAATAGGTCTAGACCAATAGGAATGAGGTACAAAACTCGGTCAGGGTAGCATCAAAACCATTCAACCCGGTCAGGGTTACCCGGCCGTCCAGCTGGCTGTGTTCTTTGCTCCGTCCGGGCTCCAGGCCGTCCGTTTCACCCCGGTCTTCAGCACCTTCTTCACGACCGGTACTCCTAGCCGGACAGGCCACCCCGTCGCCCTCGGTCTGGACGATCACGTTCTCCGTCCGGTGCTCGCATTCGACGCGCTTCCCCGGCGCCCACCAGTCTTCATCGTCCGGGTGTGTGTAGCCGGACGTGCTTCCCCGGACGTGCTTGGCTCGGACGCGCCTTGTTCATCCGTCCGGGTGTGTGTAGCCGGACGTGTTTGGCTCGGACGCGCCTTGTTCTTCCGTCCGGTGTATGCATTCGACATGTCTCCCGCCATCCAGCAGTCCTCATTGTCCGGTATGTGTAGCGGTCAAGGCTACCGGTCTGACCCTCTTCTCTTGGTTTTACTTCTCTTCTTATAGCCATTCTTGATTCTTCACTTCTTTTTGGGTCACAATGTCTCCTAACACCTCAAATCTCACCAAAAAATGCTCCAACACCTGATAGGGACAAATGAATGCAAAATGATCCTAGACAAGCCTAAACTTAAGCCTACAACTAAAGGAATGCAATAAAAAGATGGCATAAAACATGAAAATATGCAAGCCATCACTAATCACCTTTAATCACCCTAGCCCATGAATCCAAAGTGTGTCTACTCTCTAATCTCCATGAAAAACCTTAAATCTATGTGAGATTCAAGGCTAATCATGTTTGTGAGAAGGAGTAACAAGATATAAGATGAAGAACTTTCTTAGATTGATAAAAAGATTCAAGCTTTTACAATATGAGGCAAAGTCTTGAGAGAAAATGAGATAAGTCCCAAATTGGGAGATAAAGGAGTATTTATACAAGGCTTAGAAGCCCTAAAAACATCATAGAAAAATACTAAAAGGTCCCTAGGGTCAATTAGGCTTCAACCAATAGGAAAACAGCTTGAAATTCGGTCAGGGGTGGAGGAAATGACCCAACCCGGTCCAACCAACCCGGACCAGCCTTGTTCTGGCCGTCCAGCTTCTCCCGACCGGGTAGCTCATCCCGGACCAGCCTACCCGGTCCTGCCTCCCCAGCCTGGTCGTCCAGCTGCCCGACCGGTGCTCGAACCCGGACTGATCTACCCGGCCAGCTTGATATGCATCTAGTAAACTGATCATAACTCCTCCAATATAGCTCCAAATGACTTGAAACCACTTCCATTGGAAAGCTAACTCAATTTTCTGTGTCTCCACAAAATCTTAGCAGCAGAAGATATCTCTAAGACCTCCGTCCATGCTCATCTTTGTCTTGACCAGATCATGGATTGACTTCTCTTTTCATGGCCAAACATGATACTTCATCTCTTTTGGGGCCATAAGGCTTCCAAACACCACAAATCACACCAAAGTATACTCCAACATCTGATAGGGACAAATGAATGCAAAATGATCCTAGACAAGCCTAAACTTAAGCCTACAACTAAAGGAATGCAATAAAGAGATGGCTTAAAACATTAAAATATGCAAGCCATCACCCTGTCCATAAAAACGCCCCACAAAGCTGTTCAATCTCCCGAATGCACTTACTAGGAAGACGATAGACAGTAGCCCAGAATTCACAATACTCATAACCACAGCCTTGATCAATTGTAACCTTCCCGCGTAAGAGAGAAATCTACTTGTCCAAGTATTAATTCTGGTCCTTATCTTCTCCACTAGAGGCAGAAAATCTTGTTTTCTCATGGATTTAGTCATCAATGGCAAACCCAAATATCGAACATGAAGGTTTCCTTTTGCAAATGGAAAATTTGTCAAGATCCTCCTCTCCTCTTCCTGCGAAACCCCAGCTAAGTAAAGTGTAGATTTCTCAATGCTAATATTTAGTCCAGACCACACAGCAAATCTCTCAAACACTGAAAGTGCACCTTTAATAGTCTCTTTAGATCCCTCCACAAAGACCATCAAGTCGTCAAAACAAAGGTGCGTGATAGAGACTTACAACGAGGGTGAAACTTAAACTTCCTCTCCGCCACTTCTTTATCAATTTTATGTGATAACACATTCATACACAGTACAAAGAGATATGGGGATAAAGAGCAACCCTGACGCAAGCCTCTAGAGCTTTGAAAATAACCCGCCAACTCCCCATTCACTTGCACAGAAAAGGAGGGAGTGGTAATACACAGTCTGATCCATTTGATGAACTTCTCTGGTAAACCCAAAGCCTCCAAACTATTCAAAACAAAAGACCATTGTACTGAGTCGAATGCCTTAGAAATATCAATCTTCATTACTCCTCTAGACATTATAGAATCCTTGTGATAATCTTTCACTAACTCAGAAGCCAGCAAGACATTCTCCATTAATAATCTTCCTTTGTACACATTCATACACAGTACAAAGAGATATGGGGATAAAGAGCAACCCTGACGCAAGCCTCTAGAGCTTTGAAAATAACCCGCCAACTCCCCATTCACTTGCACAGAAAAGGAGGGAGTGGTAATACACAGTCTGATCCATTTGATGAACTTCTCTGGTAAACCCAAAGCCTCCAAACTATTCAAAACAAAAGACCATTGTACTGAGTCGAATGCCTTAGAAATATCAATCTTCATTACTCCTCTAGACATTATAGAATCCTTGTGATAATCTTTCACTAACTCAGAAGCCAGCAAGACATTCTCCATTAATAATCTTCCTTTGTACACATTCATACACAGTACAAAGAGATATGGGGATAAAGAGCAACCCCACGCAGCCTCTAGAGCTTTGAAAATAACCCGCCAACTCCCCATTCACTTGCACAGAAAAGGAGGGAGTGGTAATACACAGTCTGATCCATTTGAAGAACTTCTCTGGTAAACCCAAAGCCTCCAAACTCTTCAAAACAAAAGACCATTGTACTGAGTCGAATGCCTTAGAAATATCAATCTTCATTACTCCTCTAGGCGTTATAGAATCCTTGTGATAATCTTTCACTAACTCAGAAGCCAGCAAGATATTCTCCATCAATAATCTTGCTTTGATGAAAGCGGACTGATTTGAAGATATTATGCTGGAGAGAATCATCTTCAACCTATTTGCTAATATCTTAGAAACCACTTTATACAACACATTGCAGCAGGCAATAGGTCTATAGTCTTTCATTTCCATAGAATCTTCTTTCTTACGGATTAAAGCAAGGATGGTTGAGTTGACCCCCTTTGGAAGAAAGCCAAACTGGAACACAGACTGAACTGCCACTGTAAAATCACGTCCAAGAACTGGCCATGCCATCCTGAAAAATTCACTTGGAAATCCATCTAGCCCCGGTGACTTATTTGAAGGCATAGCGAACAGAACTTTCCTAACTTCTTCTTCAGTAACATCTGCTTCCAAGTGCCTACTATCCTATGCATTACATCTGTAATTAAGCAACTCTTTCAACTCCTCCACTGTTTCACCTTGAAAGTTTTCAGGGGTCTGATTTAAGAAACTAGAGAAGAATCTTTCTGCCTCATTCTTTATCTCCTCCTGTCTGTCAATAATAATCCCATTTGAACATCGGATTTCCCTCATAGCATTTTGTGCTTTACTGGCTCTTATGAATTATGAAACGTTGAGATCACCCACCTCCAGCCAGTGTAGTTTAGATTTTTGCTTTAGATGCTCCTTTTCCAATCCCGCAACAAACAGCCATTTCTCATATGCTTCTGCTTCCTCATGGACAGTTATTTCATTTGGCAGCAGCAAGGTATTCTTTTGCTTCTCACATAGAGTTTCGTAAGCCTCCTGAGCTCTCTTTGTTAGATCACCCAATTCTTCTCTTCCCAACTCTCTGATAAGGGGTTTTAGATTTTTTAGATTCTTTGAATACCTGAACATTGCAGATGTAGAGTGGAAAAGAGGCTCTGTCGACTCCTAATAATCTCGTAGCATAGGTAAGAAACTCGGCAGTCTTCCAATAGCGTTCACAAACTTAAACGGTCTTCTAACCTTTTCACTTGGAGGCATCAATCAAAATTTACACCTCAAATGATCCGAACACCCTCCTGGTTCAAAAGTTGCAAAGCTATTCGGAAATCTTGTCAGCGCAGTATCATTCATCAACACTCTATCAAGCTTCTTACAAATCACTCCTTCTTCCCTTTTATTACACCATGTATGCATTGGACCCTAATAACCCATATCCGAGAGATTACAAGGAAGCACCAATCTCTGAAAGTCTCTAATTCCACCTGATATTCTACCCAAATTGTCAAAACCCGAAATTTCAACACCATCCAGAATCTCATTAAAGTCACCCATCAACAGCCAAACTTTATTTCTGAACATGGGAGAAGAGTGATGATTATACAGATCACTCTATATAACCTTCCTTTCTTATACCAGATTACTAGCATAAATGAAAGTGCAGAAAAAATCTTCCTCATTCTGCATTTTCACCGAGCAAATGATTAACTGATCTGTCTTATACACCGGACTCAGCCTGACTGACTCTCTCCAAACCAACCAAATTCTTCCTCCTTGACTATGTTCATAATTTGGCATAACCGACCAATCATTAAACACTAAATTCAAAATTTTTCCCAGCCTTCTTCTCCTTAACACTTGTCTCCAATAAACAACCAAACATCATATTGCTTCTTGTTACCCAATCTTTAAATACGGAATGCTTCAAAAACTTGTTAAATCCGCGCACATTCCAGAAGAACCCAGCCATATTAGTTTTGATGTCGAGAAGACCTTTTACTCACTGGATTTGCATCCAGAGCTTCTGCCTTCTGACCTTTCTACCTTCCTCTCTGTTGAACTGCTCTGTCTTTCCCTTTACTTCTTTCCAACAAACTAACCTCCATCCTCTCAGTCTCCAAGTCCTCCAATCTTTCACTATCTCCCCGATCCTCCTCTTCAGCATCCTCATGAATCTCTTTATACACTGTATCTTTTCCAGTAATTATTTCATCATTATCTTGTGCTGCACCACTATTTCACCCTCTTCCTCTTCATTTGTACTCAACACTGAGAACTTCAAAGCCGAAATTTGAATTTCCAACTCTTCTTTTGGAGGTGTTTTCATCTGCGATCGTCCAACTTTCCCCATAGATACCGGCAACCAACTCTCCCCACTTCGCTCATTAACTTCCTCCATTTTTTGACTCAATTCTTCCATCCCTTCACTATGAGTTGTAACCACCACAGACTTTACTTCCCTGCCTTCACTACCTATCTCCTTATTTCCCAACTCTTCTTTCCCTCCACTCGATCCTATCACCTCTTTCTCTTTACTCTTCCTCTTCATAGCACACACTTTATCACTGTGCCCCCATTTGTTACACATCTTACACCGCGAAGGAAGCCACGGATACTCAAACTCCACCGTGAATTCCTTCCCTTCCTTCGAAACGCTCATTTCCTTAGGCAGAGTTTTTAATACATCTACATTCACGAACACTTTCGCCACATCAAAGTTTAAGCAGGCTAACGTCTCTTGGTGGAGCTTCACTGGGAAACCAACATGACTAGCAATAAGGCTCAGACCCTCCCAAGAAAACATATGCAGTGGCACTTTACACAAGTGAATCCACATAGGAATCGATTCCTCTTCCTGCTTCTCCTCTTCCGCTTCTGGAGCCCATTTTGTTACCACCATAAGGACACCAACAATGTTCCACATTCCTCTTCTTAGAACTTTCTCTCGAGCTTTTTGATCAGAAATCTTGAACCTCATTGTTGTGGCGTTTACCTCATAAACTTCCACCTTCGCAGACAGATCTCCATATCGCCAAATTTTGTTAAGCACCATGTGAACTTTGGCTACATGAGGCGCTGTATCAAGAAAATTTCCCACAACAAAATCTTCCCACAACGGAGTCGGATCTGTGATTACCTCATCCAGAATCTCCACCATCTGCTTCCCCCCATTCGTCAAAACCTCAACCTCGTATTTCTTCAATACTTTCCTATTCTGAGCAACATACGCCCAACTTTGATCTCTCTCTTCACCCGGCTTTTCTTCCGATCCCCCCCCCCCCGCGAAACCGGTAAATCCGGCGGAATCACCATCTCCATCAAGTCGAGAAAACCCTAATCACAATCGCCTTCAAAATCGCCTTATTTTTCTCTCACACCAAAATGCAGCGTTTTATAGTGAGAATAATATAATATGAAATGATTTTTCGGATAAGTCATCATAACTTAATTACATCATTTATCAAAATAAAATAAGTACTATTATAAGTTCGGACATTTTTTTACTGCCAACTCAACAAACGAGCAAAGAAAACATGATACTATGTGTAAAGTTTCAAAATTTATAATAAAATTCACATTTTTAACATTTGAATTTTGAACCATATATATTAAAAATACATCAAATGCTCCATAAATATTTTTTTATAGCTAACAATACATCATATAGTTATGGTTGTATGTTTTGTTTTTGGTTTAACCTAAACTTTGGCAGTAAAAAAAAATTAATAAATTGCGAAATTCATTATTTTTCAAATTTTTGTTAATTTGAGTTTGAAGAAACATAAAAAACCCAACATGAATACATTTTCACAAATATAATAATAGATAAATATATAACCTAACATATATTTGTAAATATTAAACAATAACAACTAATATCAAATTTTTACGCTGTTTGCCTATTTTTCTGAAAAAGATAAAAATTGGCTTTTAATTTTCGATTTTTAACTTATATAAATTTGAGAAGAAATGTATTTAAAATCCATTAAATTCAAGAAAAGCAAATATTGTGAACAAAGTAAAATCTTTATATTTTAATGAATTGTTAGTAACAAATGTATAATTTCAAAAACAAAAGAAATAGTAAAATTTGTAGTAAAAAATAATGAAAATAATAATAAAAATAAAATAAAATTTTCATTAAAATTTAAAATATGTTTGTATTTTTTCATTCATTTGCTTACCCGTCCATAGGGCGGGTCCGACCCTAGTAAATAATAAATAAGATAAAAGAATCCACATAGTTGGTCTACACCATTCGATAGATTTTGGGCCTATTCGTTTCTCCATTTGTCATTTCTATCCAGCTGCTCCATCTATATGATCTATCTAGATGATCCATCCAGATTTTAAGAGCTGTTCGTTTTTCCATCCAGATGAGCCCTCCAGATGAACCATCTCAATGGATTTTATGTTCGTTTCTTTATTTCTATTTTCATCCAGATAAGTTTAATAAACAAATTACAAATATACTCTTGCTTTGATTTAATCATATGTTTGATGTTAATTTTAAATATATTAATTTTTAATATTTAGTCTAAAATATCTTTACACTAAAATTAATTTGAAATTAATAAATTATTATTTCATATAAATTAATAAATTTTTATTTAGATTTGAATTAAATTTTACTATAATAATAACTTCTAATAGACAAAAATTTTGATAAAAATATACTTAAAAACTTTAAAGTTTCAAATTAAAAAGTCCATTAATAATAAACTGATTATAATATTCAAATAAATATATCTAAAAGTCATTTTCCGGTTTTGATAGAAAATGAGATTTTTTGGTTTTGGCAGAAAACAATTTTTTTTTTAATTTTGGCCCGAAAAATGAATTTTCCGTTTTTGGAAGGAAAATAAGATTTCCAGTTTTGGCAGGAAAATGAGATTTTCCGGTTTTGGTGGGAAAACAAGGTTGCCAGGTTTTGGCAGAAAAATAATTTTTTTTTGTTTTTGCAGGAAACAAGATTTTTGGTTTTGGCGGATATGCATTTTGATGGAAAACATGTTTTTGCGGTTTTGGCGGGAAAACGCGGTTTGACGATTTTGACGAGAAAACGTGATTTGGCGGGAAAACGCATTTTTGCGAATTTGGCTGGAAAATGCATCTCCATCCATTTGGAGAAACGAACAGCCCCTTTATGTCTCAACAACCATTAAATTAAATGTTTTTCATTTTTCCTATCCAACCTCCAACCATATTCATTAGATAACATATATGAAATTAATGTACGTTCATTCCTTTGAATTCCTTTCTGTTTTTTTTCTTGTGTGTATAATTAATAGACTTTACCAAATAAAAAAAATTCACACTCATTCATATATTTTCTTGTATACACAAATGGAGAGAAGTAGAGGCACATCATTCAATCAATGATACGTGCTCAAATTACCCTAGAGCAACCTTACTCTCATCAAAAGAGGTCAAGTTGTAGTACTTAGGGATCGAATCCACAGGGAGCTAGGGAACACACTAGATCTTATTTTAATTAAGCTAGGTTGGAGATTTCAAAGCAGTAAATTGCAAGTAAACTTAAAACTGTTGAGCAAGACAATTACTCAAGTGATTGATTAGGGGTGTTTAACAGATATGATGAAGGCGTTAGACTTAGGATTACTATTCAGGTTATCAAGATTATAATAGTATGAATGCCTATGTGAGATGCTTGCATGATATTATAGAACCCAACGGTAACAATAACCATACCACTGTCGTTTTCTGGGTTATCTATTACTAGAACCAATGATTCACTACTAGCGCAGGTCATAGACATAGCCTCGCGTCAATCGATCGATGTCTCTATAGGAGAATCGATCAATGCTCCTCTAGTAAGATTTAAGCACGGATTGATAACAGTTCACCAGAAATTTGCTAGACCATGCTGTCGCTTGTGCCTAGCAAATTCTGACTCAAAGAAGATAGATCCAAGGATAATATCCACTATCATCATGTATAGGTTAGCTACTCATATACAAGCATTAAGAACAATCTTCTAATATGAATATCACATGCTCAAGTATTCATATTTGGGGCTAATCCCTCAAAACCTATTTGAATCCTAAATCTAACAAAGGTGTTTACTCAGACATAGCCGAGAAAAACATCATAACAATTAAATAAAACTGCATTGATAGAATAGATAGAAAATAAAGGTGTTCAAGAAAGCTCTCAATTGTAACTCTCTCTCTCACAAAACAATGGTATGAAAAACCTTTAGGTAGGAACTATGTCTAAAAAAACTTTGCTTTGCCAAAACACTTAGGCAAGACATAAATACTAAGTAATTAGGTTAAAACTCGTCAGGGGTATCTGGGTAAATAGATGGAGTCTTGGGCTTCAAGTCGGCTGTGACCAAACTGGACTTCTGTGTGTTTAATATCGATCGATACCACTGAAGGTGTATCGATCAACGCGTCTCTCTCCGTGTCGACCTCGAGTGGTCGATATGGTCATCTCGGGTGAAATCTCTAAAGTGCTCCAAAATGCTCCGAAAACACTGTCTTTCCTCCAATTGCTCCTGAACCTGTAAATATGCTATCTAGACTCCAAATGGATTAAATATATCCTAAAACTATCATATACCATGACTAAAATTGGGTCAAATTCATGGTATATCAACTCCCCCAGACTTACCCTTTTGCTTGTCCTCAAGCAAAAACAACTGGTAGTCTCTCTGGAAAAGGTTTGAAAACAGCAGGGACTCAAAAAGTTTAAAGAACTTAGTCATATCTTCCTAGTAGTGCAAGCCGAGTCATAATCATCCTGACTACAAAAGCACATTATACCATATCCTAGTATAGCAGCCAAGTTCTCCTAGTTAACAACTCAACTAATCATGTCTGATAATCCCCTCTACTAACCTCATTTCTTGCATAAAATAAAAGTGTAGGCTTTACCTTGGAAGTATCGATCAAATGGAGTACCGATCAAAGGACACATGGATTCTTACTCAAACAAGTTTTTGAACACACAAGTAGTCTTCTCTGATCCCTTTCTGCCCTCTTTCTCTCTTCTCTGAATCCTTATAGTTTCAATTTCAATGAACAGTGATGCTGATGCAGTCCATCTTGTTCATCTTATTGACTTTTCTACTTTTGTAGCTCTTATTTGGACAAAGTGTACCGAATAATGGGGTCACAGGAGACACTCCTACCCCTCGTTTCCCAAATGTGTGATCATTCCTTTCTGAATTAGAATACTGGGGTCATAGGAGACACTCCTACCCCTCTGCATCTTCCAGGAAATCATCTCAATCTTTTATATCTAGGGTGCTTGAAGAGAGAGAGAGAGAAGAGAACCAGAAACACACAGACTTTTACCTTCCAGACTTGCAAGAGGAACCCGATCCAATGTATACCAAGCCCCAAGACAAGCAGGTAATGTCAGTATTAGGTTGGAGGTCAGTTTTGGTTCCTTCAAACACTCTCAGTAGGTGCAAACATAGTAGACAGGTTGATCCACTTTAGTATCTCTAGTACTTCTGTAATCAGTGAATCTAAGACTGGTCTAGAAAGTGGTTAAATGACAAGTAATAAATCTAGATAAGATCATTGTCCCCTTCTTGACTCAATAAAAATTTTTTGAGAACATTTTTAAATAAGACTCAAAATAGTAGATTATCATTAGTAATCCCCCAGACTTAAATTACACTATCCCCAGTGTAAAACAGTCGGAGTTTATAAAAACCATGATATAAATGCGAAATTGAACAAGTTAGAACGTTATACCTGACTGATACCACATCGATCGATGTAGATGAAAGTGTGTTGATCGTGGCGGATGTAGTGTCGTCGATCGATGTCGACTTGGTCGCGTCGGTCGATAGAGATGACAAACGTCTACTCGGATCTTTTTTTTGCATAAATATAAAAACGAAAATAAATACTAGTAAAATGAATGATATTACTTAATAGTGGGTTGCCTCCCACTCAGCGCTTTGTTATAGTCATTTAGCTTGACTTTGGAGGTTGAATGGCTTAGTTAATGTGAAAGAAGTTGTTTGTTGGTGTGCAAACATCCTCTTTTTCTGTTGACTGAGTTGCAGTGAAGCTTCTTGTGGCATCATCTGATCTGGTCCATCTCTTTAGCATATCAACTAACTCATCTGTCAGCAACTGTAGCTTTCTCTCAAAGTATTCAATGTTGAACTGATGCTTTCCAAGCTTATTATAAGCATATGCTGATGGCTCTGACAGTTCCTCATGTATTGAAAGTAGCATACCCAGTCCGTCCGTGATGGTTTCCTGTTGGAATGATGGTGTATCAGTATCGATCGATGCTGTTGCTTCAATGTTGATCGATGTCGTAGTGCCCTCGTCGATCAATGCACGTGTTGGCATATCGGTCGATGTGTAGGGTGAAGGGCGAGTTGCAAGTTATCTCTGAATAGCCTTGATCTCCTTGTCTATCCTCTCTGTCCGTGAATGCAGAGTTTCAATGCTGCTGTCGAAGGGAAAATAGATGTAATCAAACTTCCTGTAGTATTCATTCTCTGAATATTGTAGGACTTCATAGATATCAGCTATCATCTTGTCAACTTCTTTCTTGGTGTAGGTGGCTTTTCTTCGTTGAGTGGATGGATCCTCTGTTGTGTATGTCCATCTTCTCTTCTTTCTCTGATAAGTATCATAAGCTCTAACTCCATACTTCGGTTTGTAATGGAATTCTATATTCCATCCATTGTGCTCGCTTGTCTCCATATCGATCGATGCGGTGTAGTCTGTGTCGATCGATAGTGACTGCTTCTGCTTGTTGCGGAGCAAATCCAATTCTTTTTGCATTAATTCATCTCTCTTGGCTACCCAGTTGATGTTGCTGTTGAGGCTGCAATAGAACACATCAAGTTTCTCCTTTAAGGCTTGTTCTTCCCATTTGTTATCTGTTTTAATGGTGTTGAGTATCTCCTCTTTCATAGAATTGTATTATGCTGGAATGCTGGTGTAGATTGATGCGCAGTTGTTGCTGCCGATCGATTGCTGTTAGTTCTCTGCTGGTGATCGATCGATGTGTGCGTAGGCACATCGATCGATGGAGATGTCTTCAGGTGAAAATCAAGTTGGTTCTGAATCGTGTCTATCTCTTGCTGCAAAGCATCCATTCTTGTTTCGAGTGCATTCATATCATCACTCACGGGATAGTATGAACTACCAAATCTTTCTTCAAAAGAATATAACTTCTCTTCCAGTCTTGTAAAGCGTCCATACTGATTGCTTGAAGTTGGTGTCGATCGATCTTGGATAAGCTGCATCGGTCGATGGTGCCAATCTGTCATCGGTCGATGTGTGGTGTGGAAACTCGTTGGATGTGGTTTACAGGGCTTCCTTGCTGAAACTCCTTGTGTTTTCTGCCTCATTATGGTGGTAACGTCGTCTGCAAGATTCTCTATGGTCTTGGTCAACCATGTAATCTTGTCATTGAGTGGATGGTAGACACTATCAAGTTTGCACTTGAAATCATTCATTGAATCATATTGAACGGTGTAGATATCCTTTAGCCTCTCATCCATCTCTGCTGTGCTGTAAGGATTTGGATCCGAAGGTGTAGCTTAAGTGAATTCTTCCCGATGCTCTGATAAGCATATGAATGATGGCTTACATAGCAAAGCTCTTTGCAGGATGTCTCTAATGTGAATGGATACTGGAATGAATTTTCCTGTGATGCTTCGTGGACGTCCATACATGTCTCTGTATACTCCATACTTATCCTTTTCTTCCTGGTACTCGGGAGGTACCTTATCGATCGATGCGGAGGTGTTGCCGTCGATCGATCTAGTCCATAGGTGTATTTGAAGTAAGGCTTTCTCCTGCAGGCTATTTCATAGTCTGCGTTGGCTATCATCTTTTGATACTCTGGATCGTAACGTTGCTCGAAGAATAGGTTGTCTGGTCCATTGGCCATAGCAAGAATGTCTGCGATGTCTTCTTTGGATACTCGTAGGATACAGCCATCCAGTTCTTGCATTGCCTTCTGGATCCCTGAAAATATCAAACTCATAAGGTGTTAGATATCCATAATAAAACATATTATCATTATGTGAATCGAATGGTAAGGGTTGAGTATCGATCGATGCGGTAGAATGCTCGTCGATTGATTTCGTGTTGTGTAGCTGATGGTGAAGATTGCAACTGAGTTCTTCTAAATATGGCTTAGGGTTGGAAAGTGGCTGATGCATCTTGTCTGCTTCTAAGGTTTGTGAAACTGCTTCTACCCCGTGGCTCCTTTTATAATAGTAACCATCAACCAAATTTCCAATTTTGAGATTTCCATTTTTCTCAATGTCGATTCGACTCATATCTATCGATACGTCGTGATGTATGTCGATCGATTCTTCTTCGTTCTGTCCTCGTCTTGGACCGGTATCGATCGATGTTGACGGTGTTGCGTCGATCGATTCTGGTAGCATGGTTCCATGTGATCTGGATCCATCTCTAGTGAGAACTCCTTGGTGGTCTGTAGCTGGTTCTTCCTTGCGGTTCTCATTGAATTCTTCCATATGTTGGGAAGCTGTGTGCTGGCCAATCATCTGGCGTCTTTGAAACTGTCGTATCGATCGATGTGTAGATGCTGGTGTCGATGGATTTCCTTTTGCCTGATCTTGGGATCTGATTGAGACAGGTGTCATCCTTGTAGGCTGATGAAAACGGTCTTGTTGGAATGAATGGGTGGGAAACATATCGGGTGGGCACTTCATCTATGCGAATGAAAGAGTACTCAATCTCTCTTTCTTCGCAAAAATCTTCATCATACTCAACATCTTCTGTCTGCACTAGAGGGTGGTATACCTCATCTTCTCTGCGGATGTATGAATATAGTATGTTCCTGTTGTAGTCCTCATCATACTCTTCATCTCTTGTCTTTATTGCGCATGTAGGCTGGTAGTAGTCTGATTCCCAACTTCCATATAAGTAGTCACCTGGAAAGTGATCAACTTCGTACATATGTGTACTATCAATTGATGTGGAATGAAGACTGTTGCTTGTATCGATCAATGTGATGACGGACTGGTCGATCGATGTCGGATCAGTAGAATCGATCGATGTGTCGGTATGGGTGTCGATCGATTCTGAGTACTCTGTCTCGTATTCTTCTTCAAAATAGCATGTTGCTACGAGTTTTGCTTCATCTGGAGGATTTTTGCAGGATGTCTGTGGCTTGACAACTTTGACTGGATCATAGTGAATCTTTGGGTTGATGAGTGTCAAACACATCTGACTTGTTTGTAAGTTGCAGACGGCTCCCACAGTAGCTAGGAATGCTCTTCCAAGTAGTAGAGAAGAATTCAAATTTAACTTGATGTCTAGGACATGGAAGTCAACTGGAACTAGGGCATTATCAATCTGTACCTCAAGGTCTCTGATGATTTCTAATGAGTTCCTTCTAGAACAATCTACAAAGTAGAATGATTCCTTGGAAGGTTCTACCTTCAGACCTAGTTGGTCTGTCATAAATTTTGGTAGGATGCTGACTGATGGTCTGTCATACTCATGGAGCTTTCTACTTCAAAGTCTCCCTCTTGAAGTTTCTCATGATCATCCACTTGCCATAAATCATCTACTGTGATGGCATTGATGTGGTGTCTGATGAGATCTTCCTCTCTCCCTTTTATTAAGGCTTCTTGCCTCTTAATAGCTTATGCTGTTTGAATCACCTGTGTCTCTAGCTTCTTCACATGAGTGCTCAAGGTGTCAAACTTTGCATTCAGGCTATTGTATGCAGCATCTATCTTTCCATTGAAATCCACAGTAAGCCTCTGCTGACCCTCTAGAACTGAATCAAGCATTGCTTCAATCTTGCTCTCCTGAGTAGGTGGTGGTGGATTTTGGTAGAAAGAATTGTTGAGATTCTTGTTGTTGATGTAGTTGCTGTTGCTGGTGGGTTTCTGATATTGTGAATTCTGATTGTAGTTGCTTCTCTGACTGTTGCCATAGAAGTTCCTGTTTCCATTCTGATTTCCAAACCTTTGAAATCCTCCTATGTAATTCACTTCTTCTTCATATCTCTCTTCATCAGTCTCTATAGCTTCTACATCTTCTGCAAAGCTAACCTGCTTCCTTAGAAGCTTGTTAACACTGTCCAATTTGGCTCTTACATCGTCCAACTGCTCCTTTTCAAGAGCATTGGCCAATTTCCTTCTCTCATAATCAGTGTTCTTGGTGCTGTTGCTAATTTGCCAAGTTCTCAATAAGTCTCACAGCCTCTTCTGAATTCCTGATGTTGAAGTTTCATTCACTAGCTGTGTCTAGTGCTGTCTGATAGGTCAGATCTAATCCTCTGAAGAAAGTGCTGAGCAGCTGTACTTCATTGAATCCGTGGTTTAGACAATCTCTCTGATAGGACTTGAAACGAACCCAACAATGTCTAAAAGGCTATGTAGGCTTTTGCATGAATGTAGCAATCTTGCTTCTCAACTCTTCTGCGCGTGCCTCATCAAAGAAATTAATATGGAAACGATTCTTGAAATCATCCCAGGATGTAAGAGATCCTGGTGGTAGTTTCTTAAGCCATTGCAAAGCTTCTCCAGTAAGAGAGTACTTGAAGAGCTTGCAAAGTAGGAAGTCAGCTGGGACTCCATTGGCTTTGATAGCAGATATGAGATCCTCTTACCTCTCTAGATGGTCCAGAGGATGCTCGTTGGATGCTCCACTGTAGGGTGTTTGTCATACAAGTGTGTAGTATTGAGGCTTCACTTCAAAATCAGCCCTCTGTATGTCTGGAGGACAGATGGCAGATTTGTTGGCGTAGTATTGATCTGGACGGTTGTAGTCAGCCGGTGATATGTTTCAGTTGGCTTCTTCTGCAGCTTGAGCAGCGGCTGCAGCAGCCTCAGCTTCAATATCAGAGATTGCAGCCCCCGGATTATTAATTCTCTGATCTTTTGCATTACGCAGGTGACCTTCTTGGTCCCACAGGTTACCTTCGTCGTCTCGTATGAGTATCACTGTCGCGACCATGTTCTGTGGCTCAGTATCGATCGATATGCGGATTGCGGTTTCGGTCGATGTCGGATGAAAGATGTTGGTCGACGGGTACTGAAAAGTATCGGTCGATGAAAAAGTATCGGTCGATGTCAGATGAATGAGATCGGCCGATGTTGGTGAGCTGGTATCGGTCGACGGTGTCTGAAAATCAGTAGATGGTTGTTGATTAATATCGGTCGATGCACAAGCGGGTGTATCGATCGATGTGGAACGAATCTGTTTGCGGATTGAACGTTCCAAAGCAGCTGGATCAGCAGACAAAAGTTCCTTGTTCTTTTTGCTTCTGGTTATGCTGGGCATGCACCTGAAAAGAAAAGAAATTTTTTATCAGTAACAAGAAGTAAAGCAAAAGAAAACCTAGACTTAAATAAAATCTAATGGCGACTAAAGCTCCCCGGCAACGGCGCTAAATTTGATACGTGCTCAAATTATCCTAGAGCAACCTTACTCTCATAAAAAGAGATCAAGTTGTAGTACTTAGGGATCGAATCCACAGGGAGCTACGGAACACACTATATCTTATTGTAACTAAGCTAGGTTGGAGATTTTAAAGCAGTAAATTGTAAGTAAACTTAAAACTCGTGAGCTAGACAATTACTCAAGTGATTGATTAGGGTTGTTTAACAGATATGATGAAGGCGTTAGACTTAGGATTACTATTCAGGTTATCAGGATTATAATAGTATGAATGCCTATGTGAGATGCTTGCATGATATTATAGAACCCAATGGTAACAATAATCGTACAACTGTCGTTTTCTGGGTTATTGATATCTTGTGTATTTGCATGATTTTAATCTTTGTTTTAGCTTCTTTTTGATCTTTAGAATCCATATACTCTACAAGAAAACACAAATATAGCGACGAAAATTAACGAGGAAATTTAATCCTCGTAAAATTACGTCGACCTTACGAGTAGCTTACGAGGAAATATAAAATCAACGTGAGTTCGTCGTAAACTAACGACGAAAGTATTTCCTCGTAAAAAAGACGTAACATAACGAGGTTTTTACGAGGAAATATAATTTCCTCGTAAATTCGACGTAACATTAGCGTATAATTAACGACGAAATTTCGAGTCCACACCAACTTACGTATAATTAACGACGAAATTTCGAGTCCACACCAACTTTTTAGTTGTAACATGTTTTTTTCGGCTACCTAACTAAATATCGTCGTAAATTCCTAGTAAAATCTCAACTACGAGATTCGAAAATTTCCTATATATATGGACGTTTCAACATCATTTTAAATACACCAACAAGAAAAAAAAAAAACGTGAAAGAAAAAAAAATGTCGGGCTCCGGGACTATTTTCGAAATGCGGAGGTGGATGTATATGCATAGAGATGCTAACGGAAGAGTGACGAAAGAATATCTTGCGGGACTGGAGACATTTATGCATCAGGCAGATTCCACACCGCTGGCCCAAGAAAGCGGTAAGATGTTTTGTCCATGTTGGAAATGCAACAATTTGAAAATTG
Source organism: Brassica carinata (assembly GCA_016771965.1). Taxonomy (NCBI): domain Eukaryota; kingdom Viridiplantae; phylum Streptophyta; class Magnoliopsida; order Brassicales; family Brassicaceae; genus Brassica; species Brassica carinata. The sequence continues at coordinate 10,402,934 of CM028687.1, read as the reverse complement.
GCAAATCGTGAAAATGTTTGGAAGCATTAAATAAATAGAGATTTCACGCCAAATTACTATATCTGGTTTCAACATAGAGAAGGTTATAATTATGATGAGAATCATGAAGCTAGTAGTAGTAGTAGTAGTAGCAATTTTCAGGAAGAACCGGTTGATCATCATTTGCATAATGAACATAGTTACCATCAAGACGAGCAGATGATGGTAGATATTGATAGGGTTCATGATATGGTAGCTGATGCATTTGTACCTCATGATGAAGATGAAGAACCTAATATAGATGCAAAAAAGTTTTATGAAATGTTAGATGCTGCGAATCAGCCACTTTACAGTGGTTGTAGAGAAGGTCTCTCTAAATTGTCGTTGGCTGCTACAATGATGAATATTAAAACTGATCACAATCTACCTGAAAGTTGAATGAATGAATGGGCAGACTTGTTTAAAGAGTATTTGCAGGAAGACAATGTGTCTGCTGATTCTTATTATGAGATTCAGAAACTGGTTTATAGTCTTGGGTTGCCTTCGGAGATGATAGATGTTTGCATCGACAATTGCATGATCTACTTGGGAGATGATGAGAAGTTAGAAGAATGTCGATTTTGGAAGAAGCCACGACTCAAGCCGCAAGGACAGAGACGTAATAGGGTACCGTACCAAAGGATGTGGTACCTACCAATTACAGACAGATTAAAAAGATTTTACCAATCAGATCAGACTGCTGGAAAGATGAGATGGCATGCCGAGCATACTCAGACGGATGGTGAGATGACTCATCCATCAGATGCAAGAGCCTGGAAACATTTCAACAAGGTACATCCGGAATTCGCTATCAATAGCCGGAATGTGTATCTCGGATTATGCACATATGGATTAAGTCCATTCAGAATGTCAGGGAGACAATATTCATTATGGCCAGTCTTTCTTACGCCATACAACCTGCCACCGGAGATGTGCATGCAATGGGAGTTGCTGTTCTTGACCATATTAATACCTGTTCCAAACCATCCAAAAAGGTCTCTGGACTTGCCGGATATTTGCTCAAGAAGTGAGTTACTTATAAAAAGAAATGGACAAGTTCCCGTTCCGATATTCAGATTGTCCTCGGAAAAATATCGGTGTTGTTCAACTGGGTGGCATCAGAAGTGAAGTTCCCCGATGGGTATGTTTCAAATCTCTCTAAATGTGTTGAAAAGGGTCAAAAGTTCTCTGGGATGAAGAGTCATGATTGTCATGTATTTATGCAACGACTACTTCCCTTTGCATTTGCGGAGCTACTTCCAACAAACGTACATGAAGCAGTTGCAGGTAGTAAATTATAACCCAGTAATTTTATAATGGTTTAGTTTGCAATAATATATGACTAATGTGTTTAATTGTTTTTGGAATAATATGCAAGGCATCGGAGAATTTTTCAGGGATCTGAGCATACGCACTCTTAAAGAAGAAGTAGTGGAACAGCTTCAGGAGAACATTCCCATCTTATTTTGCAACTTGGAGAAGATATTTCCTCCGGGATTTTTTGATGTCATGGAGCATTTAGCTGTCCACCTCCCATATGAGGCATTGCTTCGTGGACCTGTACAGTACGGATGGATGTATCAGTATGAGCGAGCCATGAAATATTTGAAGTGAAAAGGAAAAAACCTCGCAAAAGTTGAAGGTTCAATAATTGCTGGAAGTTTGACGGAAGAAACTTCTCACTTCACATCGTACTACATTGGGTCAAAAGTAAGTACCCGGAAAAGAGCTCCAAGAAGATATGATGATGGTGGTGTCGCGCAAAAATATGCAGTTCCGGGGGTTCCAGACATCTTTAGCCAGATTGGGCGACTCGGTGGAAAATCTAAAGAGGTTTGGTGGTCGAGTGAAGAAGACGCCCATAGTGCACACACCTATATTTTTCTCAATTGCGAGGATCCATTGATGCTTTATTTTGAAAGGTAACATATATAAACACTTCTAAACACATAAATATAAATTATATAATTGCCAAATTAAGATTAATTGATATAAAATGTGATTTTACAGCTTATTTGTTTCTCAAGTCAAAGAAACATTCCCAGGTATATCCACAAATGACGTTGACAAAAGGAAAGATCAACACTTTATTAAGTGGTTGAAGAATCAGGTATTAATTTTTGCAGCTCAATCAAATTCTTTTTTCATACATGATCTGTATTAATTACAACGTTTTCTTTACTTTTGCAGGTTGATTATGACGACGATGCAGATTATCCTAAGTGGTTACACGAAGTAATTCAATCTACACATGTAAAGGTCACCACATTACAGATGTATTTCACACGAGGCTATACTTTTCACACATATGACTATGGTAGACAGCGGGCGACCAGTAACTATGGAATATGTATGAAAGGGGAAACATATTTCTACGGGATCTTGACGGAGATTATTGAAATCGAATTCCCAGGGATATTGAAGCTGAAATGCGTACTCTTCAAATGTGAATGGTTCGACCCCGTCGTCAACAGAGGTGATCGGTTTAACAAATTCGGTGTAGTTGATGTCAATGGTGGAAGAAGGTACAAAAAATTGTAGCCTTTCATCTTAGCATACATGATGTGTATGATTAATTTCAAGGTTTTTTTTTGCATGTACAACAAATTCGAGCATTTCATCTTAGCTTCACAAGCAGACCAAGTTAGCTTCCTTCCAAACCCTTGGATGAGAGAATCGGTAATAAATTGGTTATCCGTGATCAAAGTTACACCTCGAGGACGAATCATCAGTGGAGAAGTACCACCATTGAAAGAAGAACAGATAAATGAAGTCGAGGAACCTGAAGCTGCCACGGACGACATCCTTCTCACTGATCCGCATAATCATGAGTACGAAGATCTTACCGACGATGCGACGGACGAAGCTGTTGAAGACGAGTTTAATGAAAATGATGAGGTTTCTAGTGATGACGAGAATGTCGATGTATCCGATTGATGTATTTGTATTGATATAATTTTTTTAAATATGATTGATTTTCAGACTTAATGCATTTGATGGATTTGATTTTTTATAAGAAAAAAGAGACTGAGATAAGGAATATATGAAGTGGAAGATAAGGAAGATGGGGTTTGGGGTTTGGGGTTTTGGATTTTAGGGATTTAAACATAAACCTCGGTATTTCCTCGTAAGTTAACGAGGTCTTTACGACGAAACTGAAAATTAAAAACACAGGCCACATTAATTCCACGTAAGAAGGAATCGTCGTAAACACCACGTTAACTTAAGTGGAAATAACGAGCATATTTAAATTATAAAAAATAAAGGAAACTCGTTAATTCCACGTAAGCACAATTCGTCGTAAGAACCACGTAAGCTTACGTGGAAATAACGAGCATAATTTAATTATAAAAAAGGAAACTCGTTAATTCCACGTAAGCAGAAATTGTCGTAAAGACCACGTTAGCTTACGAGGAATTCACGAGGAAACACGGGAAACAAAGAGATGGGCCTATTCATTTCCTCGTGACCTCACGAGGAATTCACGAGGGCAACCAAATCTGTATATACCAAAACATCATTTCTTCTCATTTCGGAATTCTTAAAAAAAAGAGAAGAAAGATCTGGAATCACGAGTGGGAAGACACGGCGAAACCTAAATACGTTTAAACGTACGTAGGTCTCGACTTGTCTCTTCCCACTTGTGATTCTAGTATCTTTCTTCTCTTTGTTTTCAGAAATTACATAAACCCTCAAATCCTCAAATTAGAATTTTGGGTTTAGGGTTTAGGATTTTAGGGATTTAAACATAATCCTCGTTATTGCCTCGTAAACTAACGAGTAACTTACGACGAAACAAAAACACGGGCGTCGCGATTTCCTCGTAAAGAAAAACACGGGCCTCGCGATTTCCTCGTAAAAAATAACACGGGCCTCGCGCGTTCCTCGTTAGTTTACGAGTTTTTTACGAGGAAAACTATCCTATATATATTCACACGAGCTCTCACTTTCCCATTTCCTCTCTACTTCCTCTCCCAATTGTTGTCATGGTAAGTTTCCTCTCTCTTTCCTCTCTAGTTTGATTAGTTTAGGGTAGTTTAGGTGGTTAGTGTAGGCTATTTAGATAGGTTTATGGATTTTAGGTTAATTAGTGTTCATTAGGTGATTAATATAGGGAATTTAGCTAGATTTATATAATTTTTTAATTACTGATTTTAATTTTATTTTTTTCAATAGGTACGAAAGAATAAGCTTACTGCCCACTACAGAGCGATGTTTGGTGAGCCGGGTAGTCGTTTAGATCCCGGCGGTTCTTCTTCTTCAGCTCCCGGTTCTTCGGGTCCGGAGAGCGTCCCCGATACTCAGTCTTCTCAGAGAGTCTCTCCTTCTGGTGCACCATCGGTTCCTCGATTTGTTGCACCACCGGCTGCTCCTCATGATTTGAATGTCTCAGAGGTGCCTCCTCCTGTGCCTCCTCCGATGGCCCCGGAGATGCCGGCCCAGATTCACCCTGACTTGATGGTGCCGCCGAGTGCTCCTTACTCGCAATACACTGTGGAGGATATTCTCGCTCAGCCGGGCAGAGAAGGTTTACCGGTCTTAGATCCCGACCGACCGGACGGCACTTTGTGGTATGTTACATTTTTTTAAGATTCTTTTAAAATTCTTTTATTACATTAATAAATAAATATTTATACTTTAAATTTGTTTTTTTCAGGTTTGGGGTTGACGGATGTCTCGCATCGGACGTAACCGACACGATGAAGGGTTACTTCTCCATGCCACATCCGAACTGGAAGAAGATGCCCGTCTACGTCAGAAAGACGTGGTTCAAGATTTACGCTGTAAGTTATTAATTTATATATACTATAATTTTTTAATTAATATTTTTTAAATCTAATAAATTTTTTTTTTTCTGTTACAGCAAAAATATAATTGGTCCATGGGGGTCACTGAGAGGGTGAGGAAAGCGTTTTACGCGAAGGCGAAAGTTCGCTTGTTGGACACGGTCTCTAACTTCAATGGTGAGTGGATCGTGAAGGGGTATGAGAGAGGTAAACCCGCTGAGCTCACCACAGAGGTTTGGGATGGCCTCATCCGCTATTGGCGCGATCCTGATGCCATCAAAGTCGCCCAGGCTTGCTTTGCCTCCTGTAACACGGTAGATGAGCACGGCCACCGGCCGATGCTTCATTCTACGGGCCAAAAACCCCACCCCGCTGTCCGTATCGAGATGGTACGTAATTAAATATATAATTTAATTAATGTCTTTTATATAATTAATTTATATATACTAACTTTCTTAAATGTTTAATTTGTAGGCCAAAGAGACGGGACAGCTCCCGACTCTTATGGAACTTTACAAGAAGACCCACAAGAACAAGGCGGGCCGATTTGTAGATCCTAGGTCCGAGCAAATCTTCAATGACGTTGTTGACCGGGTTCAAGAGCGTCAGACCCATTTGACACAGCAGTCTAACGACGGATTACCCGTCACCTTATCCACAGTTGAAGTGGATAGGATTTACGAAGAGGTAAATTTTTATAAATTATCATTTTTTAATTATTCATTTAATTTAACTTTAAATTTTTACTAACAATATTTACTTTTCGTTTTTAAGGTTGCCCCTAAGAAAAGGGACGTGCGTTGGGGATTGGTTCCGTCAACGATGTTCCGAGAGAGACATCGTCTTATGCTCAGAGACGGGATGACGAGGTCAGTGAGCTGCGTAACGAGTTGGCCTCAACAAAAAATGCGTTCACAGCTCGTATGGGTGGAGTCGAGGGCTTCTTGGACGTCATAGCGTCCACAAATCCGGAATGGGAGTCCTTGTTGAGGAACATGCGACGACAACATCCATTCCAGGCAAGTCGACATCCGAGACCCATGACGAGGCGGATGTAGAGAGGAGGAGTGACGAGTTCTACCGGGCGATGTACGAGTCTTAGTTTTTTTTCTTCTCGTTCGTTGTATTTATGTAAACTTATTATGTATAAAAATATTTTTGTATTGATTTTTATTTTAAATTATATTTTTATTCATAATTTATAAATATAATTATAATTATAATTATAATTATTTTTCTAATTATATATATTTTTAAAAATTCTGTATATAAAACGAAGTAAATTCCTCGCTAACCTTACGAGGAAATAACTAGGAAAGCCTTACGTCGCGTTTACGAGGAAAAACTTTCGAGCACTTTACGTGTTTTACACGTGGAAATTTTATGTGGAAGTCACGAGGCAATCATAACGTGGAACGTACGAGGAAAATGATTTACGTGTTATTGACGAGGAAATGTTTTCGTGGTATTTACGTGTAATTAACGACGAAATTTCGAGTCCACACCAACTTTTTAGTTGTAACATGTTTTTTTCGGCTACCTAACTAAATATCCTCGTAAATTCCTAGTAAAATCTCAACTACGAGATTCGAAAATTTCCTATAAATATGGACGTTTCAACATCATTTTAAACACACCAACAAGAAAAAAAATAAAAACGTGAAAGAAAAAAAAATGTCGGGCTCCGGGACTATTTTCGAGATGCGGAGGTGGATGTATATGCATAGAGATGCTAACGGAAGAGTGACGAAAGAATACCTTGCGGGACTGGAGACAGTTATGCATCAGTCTGATTCCACACCGCTGGCCCAAGAAAGCGGTAAGATGTTTTGTCCATGTCGGAAATGCAACAATTCGAAAATTGGCAAATCGTGAAAATGTTTGGAAGCATTAAATAAATAGAGATTTCACGCCAAATTACTATATCTGGTTTCAACATAGAGAAGATTATAATTATGATGAGAATCATGAAGCTAGTAGTAGTAGTAGTAGTAGCGATTTTCAGGAAGAACCGGTTGATCATCATTTTCATAATGAACATAGTTACCATCAAGACGAGCAGATGATGGTAGATATTGATAGGGGTCATGATATGGTAGCTGATGCATTTGTACCTCATGATGAAGATGAAAAACCTAATATAGATGCAAAAAAGTTTTATGAAATGTTAGATGCTGCGAATCAGCCACTTTACAGTGGTTGTAGAGAAGGTCTCTCTAAATTATCGTTGGCTGCTACAATGATGAATATTAAAACTGATCACAATCTACCTGAAAGTTGAATGAATGAATGGGCAGACTTGTTTAAAGAGTATTTGCAGGAAGACAATGTGTCTGCTGATTCTTATTATGAGATTCAGAAACTGGTTTATAGTCTTGGGTTGCCTTCGGAGATGATAGATGTTTGCATCGACAATTGCATTATCTACTGGGGAGATGATGAGAAGTTAGAAGAATGTCGATTTTGGAAGAAACCACGATTCAAGCCGCAAGGACAGAGACGTAATAGGGTACCGTACCAAAGGATGTGGTACCTACCAATTACAGACAGATTGAAAAGATTGTACCAATCAGATCAGACTGCTGGAAAGATGAGATGGCATGCCGAGCATACTCAGACAGATGGTGAGATGACTCATCCATCAGATGCAAGAGCCTGGAAATATTTCAACAAAGTACATCCGGAATTCGCTATCAATAGCCGGAATGTGTATCTCGGATTATGCACATATGGATTAAGTCCATTCGGAATGTCAGGGAGACAATATTCATTGTGGCCAGTCTTTCTTACGCCATACAACCTGCCACCGGAGATGTGCATGCAATGGGAGTTGCTATTCTTGACCATATTAATACCTGTTCCAAACCATCCAAAAAGGTCTCTGGACTTGCCGGATATTTGCTCAAGAAGTGGGTTACGTATAAAAAGAAATGGACAAATTCCCGTTCCGATATTCAGATTGTCTTCAGAAAAATATCGGTGTTGTTCAACTGGGTGGCATCAGAAGTGTAGTTCCCAGATGGGTATGTTTCAAATCTCTCTAAATGTGTTGAAAAGGGTCAAAAGTTCTCTGGGATGAAGAGTCATGATTGTCATGTATTTATGCAACGACTACTTCCCTTTGCATTTACGGAGCTACTTCCAACAAACGTACATGAAGCAGTTACAGGTAGTAAATTATAACCCAGTAATTTTATAATGGTTTAGTTTGCAATAATATATGACTAATGTGTTTAATTGTTTTTGGAATAATATACAAGGCATCGGAGCATTTTTCAGGGATCTGAGCACACGCACTCTTAAAGAAGAAGTAGTGGAACAGCTTCAGGAGAACATTCCCATCTTATTGTGCAACTTGGAGAAGATATCTCCTCCGGGATTTTTTGATGTCATGGAGCATTTAGCTGTCCACCTCCCATATGAGGCATTGCTTCGTGGACCTGCATGCGACGGATGGATGTATCAGTATGAGCGAGCCATGAAATATTTGAAGTGAAAAGGAAAAAACCTCGCAAAATTTGAAGGTTCTATAATTGCTGGAAGTTTGACGGAAGAAACTTCTCACTTCACATCGTACTACATTGGGTCAAAAGTAAGTACCCGGAAAAGAGCTCCAAGAAGATATGATGATGGTGGTGTCGCACCAAAATATGCAGTTCCGGGTGTTCCAGACATCTTTAGCCAGATTGGACGACTCGGTGGAAAATCAAAAGAGGTTTGGTGGTCGAGTGAAGAAGACGCCCATAGTGCACACACCTATATTCTTCTCAATTGCGAGGATCCATTGATACGTTATTTTGAAAGGTAACATATATATACACTTCTAAACACATATAAATATAAATTATATAATTGCCAAATTAAGATTAATTGATATAAAATATGATTTTACAGCTTATTTGTTTCTCAAGTCGAAGAAACATTCCCAGGTATATCCACAAATGACGTAGACAAAAGGAAAGATCAACACTTTATTAAGTGGTTGAAGAATCAGGTATTAATTTTTTCAGCTCGATCAAATTCATTTTTCATACATGATCTGTATTAATTTCAACGTTCTCTTTATTTTTGAAGGTTGATTATGACGACGATGCAGATTATCCTAAGTGGTTACACGAAGTAATTCAATCTACACATGTAAAGGTCACAACATCACAGATGTATTTCACACGAGGCTATACTTTTCACACATATGACTATGGTAGACAACGGGCGACCAGTAACTATGGAATATGTATGAAAGGGGAAACATATTTCTACGGGATCTTGACGGAGATTATTGAAATCGAATTCCCAGGGATATTGAAGCTGAAATGCGTACTCTTCAAATGTGAATGGTTCGACCCCGTCGTCAACAGAGGTGTTCGGTTTAACAAATTCGGTGTAGTTGATGTCAATGGTGGAAGAAGGTACAAAAAATTGTAGCCTTTCATCTTAGCATACATGATGTGTATGATTAATTTCAAGGTTTTTTTTTGCAGGTACAACAAATTCGAGCATTTCATCTTAGCTTCACAAGCAGACCAAGTTAGCTTCCTTCCAAACCCTCAGATGAGAGAATCGGTAATAAATTGGTTATCCGTGATCAAAGTTACACCTCGAGGACGAATCATCAGTGGAGAAGTACCACCATTGCAAGAAGAACAGATAAATGAAGTCGAGGAACCTGAAGCTGCCACGGACGACATCCTTCTCACTGATCCGCATAATCATGAGTACGAAGATCTTACCGACGATGCGACGGATGAAGCTGTTGAAGACGAGTTTAATGAAAATGATGAGGTTTCTAGTGATGGCGAGAATGTCGATGTATCCGATTGATGTATTTGTATTGATATAATTTTTTTAAATATGATTGATTTTCAGACTTAATGCATTTGATGGATTTGATTTTTTATAAGAAAAAAGAGACTGAGATAAACAATATATGAAGTGGAAGATAAGGAAGATGGGGTTCGGGGTTTTGGATTTTAGGGATTTAAACATAAACATCGGTATTTCCTCGTAAGTTAACGAGGTCTTTACTTAATTTAAACTGAAAATTAAAACACAGGCCACATTAATTCCACGAAGAAGGAATCGTCGTAAACACCACGTTAACTTAAGTGGAAATAACGAGCATATTTAAATTATAAAAAATAAAGGAAACTCGTTAATTCCACGTAAGCACAATTCGTCGTAAGAACCACGTTAGCTTACGTGGAAATAACGAGCATAATTTAATTATAAAAAAAGGAAACTCGTTAATTCCACGTAAGCAGAAATCGTCGTAAAGACCACGTTAGCTTACGAGGAATTCACGAGGAAACACGGGAAACAAAGAGATGGGCCTAGTCATTTCCTCGTGACCTTACGAGGAATTCACGAGGGCAACCAAATCTGTATATACCAAAACATCATTTCTTCTCATTTTGGAATTCTTAAAAAAAAGAGAAGAAAGATCTGGAATCACGAGTGGGAAGACACGGCGAAACCTAAATACGTTTAAACGTACGTAGGTCTCGACTTGTCTCTTCCCACTTGTGATTCTAGTATCTTTCTTCTCTTTGTTTTCAGAAATTACATAAACCCTAAAATCCTCAAATTAGAATTTGGGGTTTAGGGTTTAGGATTTTAGGGATTTAAATATAATCCTCGTTATTGCCTCGTAAACTAACGAGTAACTTACGACGAAACAAAAACACGGGCGTCGCGATTTCCTCGTAAAGAAAAGCACGGGCCTCGCGATTTCCTCGTAAAAAATAACACGGGCCTCGCGCATTCCTCGTTAGTTTACTAGTTTTTTACGAGGAAAACTATCCTATATATATACACACGAGCTCTCACTTTCCCATTTCCTCTCTACTTCCTCTCCCAATTGTTGTTATGGTAAGTTTCCTCTCTCTTTCCTCTCTAGTTTGATTAGTTTAGGGTAGTTTAGGTGGTTAGTGTAGGCTATTTAGATAGGTTTATGGATTTTAGGTTAACTAGTGTTCATTAGAGGATTAATGTAGGGAATTTAGCTAGATTTATAGAATTTTTTAATTACTGATTTTAATTTTATTTTTTTCAATAGGTACGAAACACTACAAGAAAACACGGCATATTCCGACGAACCTTCCGACGGATGGAGGGTCGTCGGAATTTATTGACGACATACCGACGACATACCGACGAAAATTAAAAAAACGAAGTCGTCGGAATGTCGTCGGAAAATTCTGACGACTTTCGGAGAAATATGTGTCCGTCGGAATTCCGAAGACATACCGATCATATATATAACCGTTGAGGTCGTCGGAATTTTGTCACTATATACTGACGAAATTCCGACGACTTTCCGATCATATATATAACCGTTGAGGTCGCCGAATTTCGTCACTATATACTGACGAAATTCAATTTACTTTTCCATCATATATATAATCGTTGAGGTCGTCGGAATTTCGTCACTATATACTGACGAAATTCCGACGACTTTCCGATCATATATATAACCGCTGTGTTCGTCGGAATTTCGTCACTATATACTGATGAAATTCTGACGAACTTTATGACAATTAGATATGACTGTTTTATAGCCGTTTGAGATTGGAAAACACCGACGGAATTCCGACGAATTCGCAAGCTGATCAGGTATATCAATTTATTCATAATTTTTAATAACATAATTAATGGTTTATATTTTACTAATACTTGTATAATTGATAGGTGTGTTACATCAGTTTCCCTCAGGTGACGTACAGAGACGATCCATGGATCACTGTAACACAAATCAACCCAAGAGGACGAGTGGATGGAACTTCTGATAATGAGCCATTACAACCAGACTCTACTAGCAACGGAGTGCAGTTGAAGATTTGGGAGATGTTGGACTCGTTGAGAATTTTTCCAGTTTGGACTTGATGTTGTTGTACATTCGAGTCAAGCCGAGGTTGGGGAGTTTGATGAAGATTGAAGATTCGAAGATTCTGATTAGAATTCTTAATTATAACATCTTAGTTAAGTTGTAATTTTTTTTTTTAGATTCCGTCGGTATGTCGTCGGAAACTACTGACGACATACCGACGGAATGTGGTTTATTCATGATTTACAATAGTCGTCAGAAATTCCTCGGAAAATTCTGAGGACATTCCGACGAACCTCTCAGGTTGGAATGTCGCCGAATTTTCCGAGGAATTTCCGACGACATATGTTTTAACATTTTCTACATCAAAAATAAATATATTCGACACAAAACTTTGAAAATAACACATATTAAGTGTTTAGTATAATATTAGATCACAACCTGTAAGACCCGATCCTTGTAAGACCCGATCCCGGCCAACTAAGCCGCGGTCGACGCCTTACGTCGCTTGGTCCATACACTGACCGAACCTCTAAATTTTTTTTCGCCCTTTATTCAAAACATCGCCCATAGGCGAGGACTAACTCAGATCTAAGCTCAAGACTACCGTAGTCAATTCTTAGCTTAGATCAAATCAACATGCACGCAGCGAATAACAATTATATCCATTGGTCTACAACCAATCTAGCACTGGTCCGGTCAAATCACCCTAGCCTTGGTTAGTATACACAGCTACCACTAGCTCCAAAGGGTCGATCCTGAACCAGACCAATTCATACAAATCCGAGGTTCCATTCCCCTAATCCATTCTATCTAGATCTAAGCAACATTGCTAGATCATACCTTTGCCACATCCACAGAGCTTTTTAGCTCTTTGTCTCAGCTGACTTAGCTTGCTTATACCTGCATAAACTCTTCCCTTGGGTACTTAGTCATTCAGCCAACCATCCCCACAGACTAAGTACCTTCGGAAGTCTTCACCAAAACGACCTCAAGCAAACATGCTCCAAAAATTAATTAAAATTCATGAAAAATACTGATAATTCCCCACTAAGAAGAAACCACAATCAGATTGATCAGAACCGCCTAATTTACATAGAATTTGGCCAAATCCCACTAAACCGCCATAACTGACCACCATCAAACCGCCTGATAAATCCAATCAAATCACATGATAAATCATGATAAATCCTCACTAAGAGGAATCCATGGTCGGATCCCATCAATTCCATCCAGAACTATGAGATCCGACCTAGCTGCCCAACCAAGGCCATGGAGAGTTCCACTGAACCGCCAAGGCCTGGTTTAGTACCACCATGTCTCAGGTGTGCTTCCCTGTAACCAAGTCCTTTGATGGACTAACAAGGCCCATCTGATCCTAAGTCAATCAACCAACCACCCCACATGACTCAGAACTGATGAGTCTTCACACTTCCTAACCGCCATGGAACCATGTCCCAATGAACCCGATCAGTCTAGCTCATACAACCGTGCATCCTTTGATCAATTAGCTCAGACACCTTGATCCATCAACCAAGGATAAGGTCGTCCATCCTTGTCCATGATCAGATCACACACGGCCTTCCTTGTATAAACACACCCAGCACAATACTTGTGGTCTACACCACCTAGTATTGGCTATACTCTTCCTCATGGCTCTTAGCCAATCATTCACACCTAGCTTACAAACACCAAGGCTGATAACTAGCATGCCTTAATTTCACTATATCATAGTGACACGTCCTGGATTCATAGAGAATGCAAGACCACAGATCCGGTTCACCCATGATCCACCATGAATCACTAACCGATGTGTGGCTTCTAACCATCATCCCACATGGATGAATTAGATCAACTAAGATCCACCCCTTTCCTCACAGTCCTGTATCCCTACAATACATCACAATATCTGGTCTCCAAGGGCGTGCCATACTTGGCCTCATTCGCACCTCAAGAGACATAAACATAAACCAGAAAGTAATCATAAGCATGTTACCTCATCAATGATGATTGTAGATCTTGTGTCATCCTTTATGAGGGACGACCATACTCCTCTTGATCACACTTCCATCAATCCTTATCATATACTTCCAGTAATGATAAGATTCATTCAATGGTCGTGCCTCCCTTTTATACCATGGAACTCCCATGGAACCAGTTTCTGCACTGCATCCACCTTTGAGGCTGTGTTGGCCTTTGGGAGTGGAGTCCGGCCTTCTCCCTTCTCCTCTGACCATTTGCGTGTGTTCCCAGGACACAGAGGAAGCCTTTCATGTGTTCATCCATGATCAAACACCACCCAAAGGTCGTGCATCACTTCCCCCTTCAGTGTCCAAGAAACTGCCTTTCTACACACATCTGCCTTCAAGGCTGTCTCAGCCCTTAGAAGTTAGATCCGGCCTCCTATCTTCTCTCCAGGCTATTTGCGTGTCTTCTATGGATGTAGAGGAAGCCCAGGGCATGGCAAACAATAATTAAAACTCACCAGAGGGTCTTTCTCAACCCTCTTGATTGCCCTCAAACCTGCCCCTTTGCTGCCTTCTCACATCTCTTTTTCTCTGGAAGTTGTCTGAGTTTTCTGTCTTATTCCTGAATATTTTCGACAGAGACAAGGAAAAATAGAAGGAAAATCGATCCCCAACCGTCCATAATCGCCTGGGAGGCAGTTACCAAGTCCTTAGATCCAAAAGGGCAGCCCTTTCTCAACCTCAGAATCGCTCTTCGCGCTTTTCTTTTTCTTCCTTTCCACAAAATCGTCCACTGAGCCTTAGCTCACACTCCTGGAAGCTTGCCAACTCCCTGATCCATGCCTAAGACAAACCACCTTGCACCCGGACCATCGGCTCACCTCAGAATCGCCTGATCCGACCACACTGGTCCGGACTGAACACTCCCTCCAACTGAAGCTGCTACCAACTCCCAGCTGAGTGAGCTAGTCCTCCAGCTCCTGTGAGCTGATCACACTTAGGTGAGCTATCTTCCAGCTGCACCTAGCTGATCGAGCTTGATCCAGACCTCGCCCAGCTCCCGGATCACTCGCCCAGCTCCTTTACACTTGTTTCTTTCACATCCTGGTTAAGTCTCGATGCCCTTAACCTTCCTTATTGGACCATGATATTGTCTCAAGGTCTTACGACCTGACTGGTGCGCTCCTCGCACCATGGTCCGGTCCGACGATCCTATCTAGGATCGGGACATGACAAGTCTCTCCCCACTTAGGATGGATTCGCCCTCGAATCCAGTGGTGCTGACGCTTGTCTCATGACAAAGGTTCCAACCGAACTTTGCATTTGGAACATGGAGCATGCTCGATTGGTTCTCCCTAACCAATTTGTTGCATCTCCTCCTTGTTCCTTCTCACTGACCACATTTTGATCATCATAAATACAGTCCCCCACTTGATAGAGATTTAATCCAAAATCTTATCAAGTGGTCCATCCTTTGGTCCATCAAGCACCCATAAGGACATGACTTGTGTTACTGGCCCAACTCTCCAGGTTGCGGTTCTAGTAAACACCAAGTCTATTACTCTGAGCCTAGTCCACGACTAGATCATATTCAGTTCTTAAGAACATACCGTGAACCGGCCTTAGTTGATCTATCCAATCTCCAAGCCACTGCTGTACCAGTCAAGTCTTAAGAACTTGTTCCACCTTTAGGCTTCTCGCTCTACCACGAGTCCTAACAGATTGTTCAGTTTACGTAAGTCCTTCCCAGACACCAAGGTTTATGATTCCAGCCACAAATTACTGGATCATTCCTTAACCAGCCACAGCCTTTCCCAGCTTGGCCATATTGCGATCTTAGTCTCTACAAGACTAAACCGCCAACTTAACTTCTGTCCATCATGGACTTTGTTATATTTCGATCCTGGTCCATTTAGGACGTGATCATATTCCGTCCTGGTCCACTTAGAGACTCGACCGGCATTCCGACCATAGGTCCATCTCCGAGTAGGCGTGTCCTGATCCTCGCCCCTACGGACTTGATCATAATACGGTTCTGGTCCACTCCAGGACTCAACCATATCAATCAATACACAGCCTGAAGCTACCATCTTTCTGTTTCACAAAAGAACTGGTGCCCCAAAGCAATACACTATGGTTGAAACCTTATCGCTAAACTCCTCGTTGCTACTTTACTCAGCCATTTCAGCCATCACGATACGGACTTTGACGCCGCTCCAGGTTTTGTTCGATCATGAACGGGTCAGCTCTGCCAGGGGCACACCCTGCAGCCAAACACATCCTTGAACTTATGAACCAACGGTATCCCATCCGGGCTCCTCATTAGTGTAAATGGTAGCCAATAAGGCCTCACAACCATTTCCAAGCATCCTTTCCACCGAATTGCTGAAACCACTAAACAACAAGAGGTCGGCAATACCTTGGAACCTGATCGAGGGTCCAAACTCATTCTCAAGCTGCACCATTCAACGGTGACAATCAAGAGTTGCCCGATTTTTCCAAATCAGTCCATGCCTAAGATCATCTCATGATTCTTTTAGAGGACTAATCAGATCTACAGCATCGGCCTGTCCAAGATCACAATCAGATCTACAGGCATCGGCCTGTCCAAGATCACATCAGATCTACAGGCAAAAGCCTGTCCAAGATCACAATCAGATCTGCAGGCATCGCCCGTCCAAGATCACAATCAGATCTACAAGGATCGCCTGTCCAAGATCACAATCAGATCTACAGGCATCGGCCTGTCCAAGATCACAGTCAGATCTACGCATCGGCCTGTCCAAGATCATAGTCAGATCTACGTGCATCGGCCTGTCCAAGATCATCAATCAGATCTATGGGCATCGCCTGTCCAAGATCATCACTGGAATGTACTTAACCAGATCTAGTGAGTTCATAATCTACCCTCCGCCACACTCACTTTGTCGGACCATTCCAGATTCCAACTCGAACATACCTTTTCGATCATATCCGACTCACAAAACCATGTGTAGTTCCAGCATCAAAAGTGTGTGTTCGACACCACCGATCATTAAGTACCTAGATGAGTAGGATCTTAGTTTGATTACACATTTGGAAAATGTCCCATACCATTCTCCAAAGTGTCACACTTCGTGAACGTCCCATACCATTCACAAGAGTGTTTATAATATACTTCAATCCCCATCACACTAAGCAACTTAACATCGTGTTCTCCCATTCAATCTCGATCTAAGGAATCCTACTTTGACTTATACCGAGTCCAAGCTGATCCATCTGATCACAAGCTACTGTGATACCAGCCCCGTAGTGTCCCCTTATTCAACATAAACACCGCGATATGCTCATTTGTTTTGAACGGCCACCAAGGAAAAACACTAACCCCCAAGAGAGTGCTGCACGCTTTCAAATTTAAGCCACTCTCTGGTCAATGTTACTTCCTGGTCCAGGTCGTCCATACAAAGATCTTGCATAGCCCATCATCCAATCCGTCTATTACTTCCAAATAACTAGATAACTAACCTTCCTGTTTCCGTGGTCTTGTCCTCTGGAGAGTGCATCTTAGCTAAGCCAGCTCATCTTGGAACTTCCCGCTCACAAGCATGAAACCACAACCTAACATCAACTCTCACTTGGCTCACCACAGCTAAGGTTCCAAGTCATCTCAGTTTTCAGAAATAATTTCAGTTTGAACTCAACATCTTTGAGCACTGTCCTAATGTGATCAAGCATGCTCGATACCAACTTGTAAGACCGATCCTTGTAAGACCGATCCCGCCAACTAAGCCGCTGGTCGACGCCTTTACGCCGCTTGGTCCATACACTGACCGAACCTCTAAATTTTTTCGCCTTTATTCAAAACATCGCCCATAGGCTAGGACTAACTCAGATCTAAGCTCAAGACTACCGTAGTCAATTCTTAGCTTAGATCAAATCAACATGCACGAGCGGAATAAAACTATATCCATTGGTCTACAACCATCTAGCACTGGTCCGGTCAAATCACCCTAGCCTTGGTTAGTATACACAGCTACCACTAGCTCCAAAGGGTCGATCCTGAACCAGACCAATTCATACAAACTGAGGTTCCATTCCCTAATCCATTCTATCTGATCTAAGCAACATTGCTAGATCATACCTTTGCCACATCCACGAGCTTTTTAGCTCTTTGTCTCAGCTGACTTAGCTTGCTTATACCTGCATAAACTCTTCCCTTGGGTACTTAGTCATTCAGCCAACCATCCCCACTGCATAAGTACCTTCGGAAGTCTTCAACAAAAACGACCTCAAGCAAACATGCTCCAAAAATTAATTAAAATTCATGACAAATACTGATAATTCCCCACTAAGAAGAAACCACAATCAGATTGATCAGAACCGCCTAATTTACATAGAATTTGGCCAAATCCCACTAAACCGCCATAACTGACCACCATCAAACCGCCTGATAAATCCAATCAAATCACATGATAAATCATGATAAATCCTCACTAAGAGGAATCCATGGTCGGATCCCATCAATTCCATCCAGAACTATGAGATCCGCACTAGCTGCCCAACCAAGGCCATGGAGAGTTCCACTGAACCGCCAAGGCCTGGTTTAGTACCACCATGTCTCAGGCGTGCTTCCCTGTAACCAAGTCCTTTGATGGACTAACAAGGCCCATCTGATCCTAAGTCAATCAACCAACCACCCCACATGACTCAGAACTGATGAGTTCACACTTCCTAACCGCCATGGAACCATGTCCCAATGAACCCGATCAGTCTAGCTCATACAACCGTGCATCCTTTGATCACTTAGCTCAGACACCTTGATCCATCAACCAAGGATAAGGTCGCCCATCCTTGTCCATGATCAGATCACACACGGCCTTCCTTGTATAAACACACCCAGACAATACTTGTGGTCTACACCACCTAGTATTGGCTATACTTTCCTCATGGCTCTTAGCCAATCATTCACACCTAGCTTACAAACACCAAGGCTGATAACTAGCATGCCTTAATTTCACTATATCATAGTGACACGTCCTGGATTCATAGAGAATGCAAGACCACAGATCCGGTTCACCCATGATCCACCATGAATCACTAACCGATGTGTGGCTTCTAACCATCATCCCACATGGATGAATTAGATCAACTAAGATCCACCCCTTTCCTCACAGTCCTGTATCCCTACAATACATCACAATATCTGGTCTCCAAGGGCGTGCCACTTGGCCTCATTCGCACCTCAAGAGACATAAACATAAACCGTAAAGTAATCATAAGCATGTTACCTCATCAATGATGATTGTAGATCTTGTGTCATCCTTTATGAGGGACGACCATACTCCTCTTGATCACACTTCCATCAATCCTTATCATATACTTCCAGTAATGATAAGATTCATTCAATGGTCGTGCCTCCTTTTATACCATGGAACTCACATGGAACCAGTTTCTGCACTGCATCCACCTTTGAGGCTGTGTTGGCCTTTGGGAGTGGAGTCCGGCCTTCTCCTTCTCCTCTGACCATTTGCGTGTGTTCCCAGGACACAGAGGAAGCCTTTCATGTGTTCATCCATGATCAAACACCACCCAAAGGTCGTGCATCACTTCCCCTTCAGTGTCCAAGAAACTGCCTTTCTACACACATCTGCCTTCAAGGCTGTCTCAGCCCTTAGAAGTTAGATCCGGCCTCCTATCTTCTCTCCAGGCTATTTGCGTGTCTTCTATGGATGTAGAGGAAGCCCAGGGCATGGCAAACAATAATCAAAACTCACCAGAGGGTCTTTCTCAACCCCTCTTGATTGCCCTCAAACCTGCCCCTTTGCTGCCTTCACATCTCTTTTTCTCTGGAAGTTGTCTGAGTTTTCTGTCTTATTCCCTGAATATTTTCGACAGAGACAAGGAAAAATAGAAGGAAAATCGATCCCCAACCGTCCATAATCGCCTGGGAGGCAGTTACCAAGTCCTTAGATCCAAAAGGGCAGTTTCTCCCTTTCTCAACTGCCGTAACCGCCCTTTGGCAGTTTCTTTCTTTTCTTCCTTTCCACAAAATCGTCCACTGAGCCTTAGCTCACACTCCTGGAAGCTTGCCAACTCCCTGATCCATGCCTAAGACAAACCACCTTGCACCCGGACCATCGGCTCACCCCGTAACCGCCTGATCCGACCACACTGGTCCGGACCAGAACACTTCCTCCAACTGAGTTGAGCTGAATACCAACTGCTCCCAGCTGAGTGAGCTAGTCCTCCAGCTCCTGTGAGCTGATCACACTTAGGTGAGCTATCTTCCAGCTGCACCTAGCTGATCGAGCTTGATCCAGACCTCGTCCAGCTCCCAGATCACTCGTCCAGCTCCTTTACACTTGTTTCTTTCACATCCTGGTTAAGTCTCAGCTTCTTGATGCCCTTAACCTTCCTTATTGGACCATGATACGCTTGTCTCAAGGTCTTACGACCTGACTGGTGCGTCTCCTCGCACCATGGTCCGTCCGGACGATCCTATCTAGGATCGGGGACATGACACAACCGTTCCAATATAACAACTCATTAAAATATTTATGTATGTATATCATTGTTTTCTTAACATCTTATCTTCACACACATATACTTATACAATCATATTCATCTAATCTTACACAACAAATTTTTTTTGTGTGAAATTTTGTTATGAAAACATTTTCATAGTTAAATCTTTATGCAAATACTATAAATATTATCAAAGATTTGGATTTTGCATTTACAAACTTGTTTTAAAGACCTAAACACAATGTCGTCAGATATCCGTCAGAATATACCGACAGAAATTCTGACACTCCTCTCAGGTTCGTCGGAATGTCGTCAGAATTGTCCGAGGAATTTCCGCCGACATATGTTTTTAACATTTTCTACATCAAAAAATAAATATATTCGGACACAAAACTTTGAAAATAACACATATTAAGTGTTTAGTATAATATTAGATCACAACCGTTCCAATATAATAACTCATTAAAATATTTATGTATGTATATCATTGTTTTCTTAACATCTTATCTTCACACACATATACTTATACAATCATATTCATCTAATCTTACACTACAAATTTTTTTTGTGTGAAATTTTGTTATGAAAACATTTTCATAGTTAAATCTTTATGCAAATACTACAAATATTATCAAAGATTTGGATTTTGCATTTACAAACTTGTTTTAAAGACCTAAACACAATGTCGCCGAAATCTGTTAGAATATATACGGCGAATTCTGCGACTTTCCTTAATTCCAGAATTCGCCGAATTCCAAATTACCCGGGAAATTAAACCGCGGAAAATTTTCGTGAACCGCCAATTGGTTTAAGTTTAATGATTCCGACGGAATACCGACGAACACGGGTACGTCAGAATCATTAAACTTAAAAACCCTAGCTTTCTTCTTCCTTGTCATTTCCGCCCCATCTCATTTCTTCTTCCTCTCCGGCGATTTCGAGGCTCTTCCCTCTCCGGCGACTCCGGCGACGTCCCTCCTCCTCTCTCCGGCGACGTCCGTGCTCCCCTCTCCGACATCTCCCTCCCACACACCATAAACCATGTAATTTTCTTAACTTTTTTCAATCTTTAAGATCTAGAAAGTTAGATCTTGGGATTATAGGTTGTTTGATTGAAAACTTTAGTATTGAATGGATAGTTAGGATCTATTAGTTAGGGATTGTTGTTTACAAACTTGTTTTAGTTTTTTTTTGGGAATTTATAATTTCTGTTTGTTGAAATTCAATATTTTTTGTATTTTTAAATGTATTTTGATTTTTAAAAGCGTTTTGGGGTTTCCAGTAATATATTATATATAATAAAACGTTTTTAAAATTTTTATAATTTTTAAAATATTTTTTATAATTATAAACATTTTTAAACATTTTTAAATATTTATAAACATTTTTCTATATTTATAAACCTTTTTAAAACATTTTTTATAATTATAAATATATTTAAACTTGTTATATTAATTTTTAATATATTTGTAAATATTTTTAAACTTTTATAAATATTTATAAACATTTATAAGTATTTATAAACATTTTTACAAATATTTATAATCTTTTATATATATATATATATATATATATATATATATATATATATCTTTGAAAAGGTTTCTGATGTATTAATTTTTTTAAAAAATTTTAGATCTGACGAGGCACGCCGTTCCACCGCTCGTCGTTCAGCACCCCGTGGTGGCCGAGGTAGTTCGGTGAGTACTTCCCGTGCATCGGGATCGTCTCAGGAACAAAACTCGGTTCCCGCTTATGTTCCCGCTCCAGCTGTCGAGCCCGCTCATGCTCAGCAGGAACTGGGGGTCATATCAGTTGAACTATTGGTTCAACAACCAGGTCGAGAGCATCTCCCGGTTCTCCATCCCAACCCATGACCGGGATATACAACTTGGTTAGTATTTTTACTTTATTCAAGCATTATGTTTTTTCCATTAATTAACTTTCTAACATGAATTTTTTTTAAAGGTTCCAAAAGTCCAGCAATGGCATTAACAGGAGCATCAACCAGATGATGTATTCCATGCTCTGTACCGAATATCCGAAGTGGAGTGTGATCCCTTCCGAGGAGCGGGAGTTGTGGTTTCGTCAATTTGCGGTAACTTTTTAGTTTTTTTTAATGTATTTTAATATTTTAATGTCTGTTTGCATTACTAATTAAATCTATGTGTGTTTTGTAGCAAGATTTCACTTGGGAGTCCAGTCTGACGAAAACTGTCCGTCAGAAATTCAACGAGAAGGCCGTGGACTCTTATACGAAGCAGATCAACTCGTGGAAGACAGTATGGCTGAAAAATAAGAAGCCACGGTTCATTAATGGGACGGTGTGGGAGCAGTTGATAGTCCATTGGGACAAGGACGACACTGTAACGACGTCTCGTAAGAACTCGAAGAATCGGAAGAGCGATCGTGGCGGGAAAGGAATGTATGTGCACAACCTCGGCGCTTTCTCTATGTCCTCTAAGGAGGATCAACTTGTAAGTGATTCTTTTTTTATATTTATTTATCTTTACATTTATTTAAATTATTTTCTTATATATTCCTTAACTAGTGTTTTTTTTTAGATTGAAGCAAACGACGGTAATCCCGTTGATCGCCTCGAGCTCATTAAAGAGGCTCACACTAATAAGAATACCGGACAAGTTCAGGATCCCCTGATCAGAGAGGTCGTTGAGTTGGTGGAATCTCAGAAAGAAGCTTATCAAGCTTCTCAGCCTCTCTCTGATGACGGCAATTCTACGGGTGCTTCAACCACCATGTCCCGACTGCAAATCAACGAGATGGTCGAAAAAAGGTAAATTTTAAAATAAATATATATTTCTTTTATAATACTGTTTACTAACTTTAAATATTCTTGTAGGCGGTTCCTAAAAGGAAAGGAGGCTATTTAGTTGGGTTGGCCCGCCGTGCTTCTTCGTATCCGACTTCTTCTTCGCAAGCTCCATATGCCGATCCCATGATTCTCGAGCAACTACACAGCAGAGATGAGCGGATTGTGGCATTGAGGAGCAGAATGCCACAATTCTTGCTGAGTTAGCGGATTCAAGGAGGGCCAACGCGGAGATATTGGAGAAGCTTGATCGTTTATTTCCTTCCGGTCCCTAGTTTTTTTTTTTGAATTTTAAAACTTTCTGAATGTTTTTTTTTTCTGTTTCAGTTTGTCTGAAATTTTAAATTCTATAATATTATTAAATTTTAATTTCGGATTTTATTTATTTATTAATATTTAATATTAAAAAATGAATAAAAAATAAAATTTAATATTTTTTAAAAAATGAAGAATTCCGACGAACTAAGGTTTGTCGGAATATTCCGACGAACCAAAGTCGTCGGTATCTTGTGTTTACGATGAACTCTGGTCTCGGAAAATGTTGTCGGACTTTCGTCGGAAGTTCATCAGAATGTGGTTTCTCGGTATTCGTCAGAATGTCGTCGGAGACTCTGATGAAATTCCGACGAATCTTTAAATTCCGACGAAATGATACCGACGACCGTTTTCGTCAGAATTTCGTCAAAATATGCTTATTCCGACGACATTCTGACGAATTTGTCCGTCGGTATCGCCCTATTTTCTTGTAGTGAAAGAACAAGCTTACTGCCCACTACAGAGCGATGTTCGGTGAGCCGGGTAGTCGTTTAGATCCCGGCGGTTCTTCTTCTTCAGCTCCCGGTTCTTCGGGTCCGGAGAGCGTCCCCGATACTCAGTCTTCTCAGAGAGTCTCTCCTTCTGGTGCACCATCGGTTCCTCGATTTGTTGCACCACCGGCTGCTCCTCATGATTTGAATGTCCCAGAGGTGCCTCCTCCTGTGCCTCCTCCGATGGCTCCGGAGATGCCGGCCCAGATTCACCCTGACTTGATGGTGCCGCCGATTGCTCCTTACTCGCAATACACCGTCGAGGATATTCTCGCTCAGCCGGGCAGAGAAAGTTTACCGGTCTTAGACCCCGACCGACCAGACGACACTTTGTGGTATGTTACATTTTTTTAAGATTCTTTTAAAATTGTTTTATTACATTAATAAATAAATATTTATACTTTAAATTTGTTTTTTCAGGTTTGGGGTTGACGGATGTCTCGCATCGGATGTAACCGACACGATGAAGGGTTACTTCTCCATGCCACATCCGAACTGGAAGAAGACGCCCGTCTACGTCAGAAAGACGTGGTTCAAGATTTACGCTATAAGTTATTAATTTATATATACTATAATTATTTAATTAATATTTTTTAAATCTAATAAATTTTTTTTTCTGTTACAGCAAAAATATAATTGGTCCATGGGGGTCACTGAGAGGGTGAGGAAAGCGTTTTACGCGAAGGCGAAAGTTTGCTTGTTGGACACGGTCTCTAACTTCAATGGTGAGTGGATCGTGAAGGGGTATGAGAGAGGTAAACCCGCTGAGCTCACTACGGAGGTTTGGGATGGCCTCATCCGCTATTGGCGCGATCCTGACGCCATCAAAGTCGCCCAGGCTTGCTTTGCCTCCAGTAACACGGTAGATGAGCACGGCCACCGGCCGATGCTTCATTCTACGGGCCAAAAACCCCACCCCGCTGTCCGTATCGAGATGGTACGTAATTAAATATATAATTTAATTAATATCTTTTATATAATTAATTTATATATACTAACTTTCTTAAATGTTTAATTTGTAGGCCAAAGAGACGGGACAGCTCCCGACTCTTATGGAACTTTACAAGAAGACCCACAAGAACAAGGCGGCCGATTATAGATCTAGGTCGAGCAAATCTTCAATGACGTTGCTGACCGGGTTCAAGAGCGTCAGACCCAGTTGACACAGCAGTCTACCGACGGATTACCCGTCACCTTATCCACAGTGGAAGTGGATAGGATTTACGAAGAGGTAAATTTTTATAAATTATCATTTTTTAATTAATTTAATTTAACTTTAAATTTTTACTAACAATATTTACTTTTTGTTTTTAAGGTTGTCCCTAAGAGAAGGAACGTGCATTGGGGATTGGTTCTGTCAACGATGTTCCGAGAGAGACATCGTCTTATGCTCAGAGACGGGATGACAAGGTCACTGAGCTGCGTAACGAGTTGGCCTCAATAAAAACTGCGTTCACAGCTCGTATGGGTGGAGTCGAGGGCTTCTTGGACGTCATAGCGTCCACAAATCCGGAATGTGAGTCCTTGTTGAGGAACATGCGACGACAACATCCTATTCCAGGCGAGTTGACATCCGAGACCCATGACGAGGCGGATGTAGAGAGGAGGAGTGACGAGTTCTACCGGGCGATGTACGAGTCTTAGTTTTTTTTCTTCTCGTTCGTTGTTTTTATGTAAACTTATTTAAGTATAAAAATATTTTTGTATTGATTTTTATTTTAAATTATATTTTTATTCATAATTTATAAATATAATTATAATTATAATTATTTTTCTAATTATATATATATTTAAAAATTCTGTATATAAAACGAAGTAAATTCCTCGCTAACCTTACGAGGAAATAACTAGGAAAGCCTTACGTCGCGTTTATGAGGAAAAACTTTCGAGCACTTTACGTGTTTTACACGTGGAAATTTTATGTGGAAGTCACGAGGCAATCATAATGTGGAACGTACGAGGAAAATGATTTACGTGTTATTGACGAGGAAATGTTTTCGTGGTATTTACGAGGATTCTTAGCGACCTCCTTACGTGGAAAGCTTACGTGTTCTTTACGACGAATCTATGTACTTGGTTTTTACGACGAAACCATGTCCTCGCTACTTAACGACGAATTGGCGAGTAAATATGCGTTACGACGAACGAGTAACGAGCAAACGTGTTTCCTCGCTAATTCCTCGTAAAGCCGCTTTTACGACAAATTCACGAGGAATACCGCCGTCGTTAATATTGTGTTTTCTTGTAGTGATAGAATGCATATAGGTTGTATTTGCATTGCATTTGTCCTTATCAGGTATTGGAGATACTAGTTGGTGACTTTGGAGCCATTAAAAATGATTTTGGAGCAAAAGGATGATTCATGTTCGAGAAAGCTCCCCACGACTAAGTATTGCAGCGGCCATACGTCCCCAGCGGCCTGAGAGCCATCCACCAAGACCGCTGCAAGCCTAACAAGACGCGACATGAAGTTGGAAATGCCCAAGTGTTGGCACGGCCTCGTGGCGCAGCCTAAGGAGAACGGGGGACGAAGATGATCAAATTTGCGGCAGCTCACTCGGCCTGATCCCGCGGTCTACGAAGCCGCGCTTCAACAAGAAGCCCTCCACGTGAAGTGTCCTAGAGGCCTCCTGTCCCCAGCGGCCTTGTGGCGCGTCTTCCAGACCGCTGCGTGCTTTTCTAAGTGACTATTTACCATTTTACCCCTCTACATTTTAGACTGGAAAAACCTAAGTTTAAGTATTGTCTGTAAGCCAATTAGGCAGATGATCTTGATCTTTGAAAAAAAAACAACCAAAAAAACTCTTGGAAAGTTCATCTCTTGAATCAATTTCATCACTTTGTTCTTGTGATCCTATTAATTTCAATCTATTATCTGTATCTCCACATGATTAATCTTCAATCCAATATGGGTTTGAGAGAAATCATGGAGATTAGTGAGTAATCCTCCTTTGAATTCATGGGTTAGGGAGATTAGGCTAGATTTGGGATGTTTTAGTGTAGATTAATCTTCAATCCAATATTGCTTTCAAGTAGAGTATGCATAATGCATTTTCTGAGTTGGCCTCTCAAAAGTTGATCTTTAGGCATTTCCCACCCACAAGGTGTTCAATGAAATGCCTGAGATAACTCTCCTAAGCTTTTAACATACTTTACCAAAGACATTTGTTGTTCAAGGTGTTAAGATAGCAAATAGACTTGTTAGTAATGATTACTTTCAAATTATTCAACCAAAGACATTTGATGTTTGAAATATGTTAGTAATGAACATTCATCTAGACATAAAGTTTGTTTAAGATTGTGTCTAAGCTTAAGGTTGATAGTTTGATTGATCATTTACCATCTTTAGGTCGAAAATTGATCACCGAAGGTCTAAATCCCTATACCCATGAGTTCTCTTTTGTCATAATCAAAGAAAGTTATTTTGTTTATTGTCTTATCATTCTGCTATTTCATTCTAGTATTATAAGTAGTTTAAAACCATATAAGTCATCAGTTTCACTTAGATTAAGTAGGTACTTGGATTCTCAGGGTTTTGAAATCCCTTAGAATTGGTTCGACATTCACTCATACTACAACATTTGTCTTAAGAGCTTTGAAAACTCCTAACATTAAATTGGCGCCGTTGCCAAATTCTGAGTAGATTTTAACACTGAGATTTAGTCACTTACTTGAGACTAAGTCATTTTTCTTTTATCTTGTTACTGATTCTCCATTTTCATCTCCCTTTGCATTCCATGTGTATGAAATTGAGGAGTAAAGGCACAACAAACCTAGTTCCAAGAGTCGAAGACATTAGAGTACTTGAGAGGGAGAATAGAAGAAGGAGACAAGCAGAAGAGCAACAGGCTCACTTAAAGGTTGGATATTGATATGGCGAACTTACCTCAAGGTGGAAATGTGAACGGTCAGAGTTGTGATAACCTTCCACCACAAGGGCCACAAAACCCACCGTGACCACTTCGACCTATTGGTACCTATGACCGCCCTAACATTCATGGTCATAGGCTTGGCATCCGGGCACCAGCTGTGGAAGCCAACAACTTTGAGGTCAAACCAGGACTCCTCCACGTGATCGAGAACAACAAGTATCATGGATTGGCTGTCGAGGATCCATTTGATCACTTGGACAAGTTTGACAGTTACTGTGGGTTGTCAAAAACCAATTGTGTGTCTGAGGATGCCTTCAAGCTCAAGCTATATCCTTTCTCTTTGGGGGATAAGGCACGTCAGTGGGAGAAGTCTTTACCCAGCGACTCCATCACCACCTGGAATGACTGCAAAAGAGCATTCTTGGAAAAGTTCTTCTCCACCTCAAGAACAGCTAAGCTGAGAAATGAGATTTCCAGTTTTCAACAGAAGAACTTGGAAGGATTCAGTGAAGTTTGAAAGAGATTCAAAGGCTATCAAGCTCAATTCCCACACCATGGTTTCTCCAAGGAAAGCTTGCTAAGCACATTCTACAGGGGTGCTCTTCCTAAGTACAGAGCCAGATTAGATACTGCTAGCAATGGTTTCTTCTTCGGAAGAACTGAGGAAGATGCAGAGGAGCTGGTTGACAATATGGTGAAGAGCGATGCAGTTTACAGTGGGGAGCACGATAGAGGCACTAGAACCGATGACAAGCAGACGAGGAAGGAGCTAAAGGCTCTACAAGATAAGATAGACATACTCATTGCCTATAAAGCTACACAAGAGCAGCTAAACTTTGTTGGTAACCAAAACCAAGAGGCACCACCTATAGTTAATGAGGTTGATGGGCTGGAAGGTCAAGAAAAGCTGTGTTTCATCAACAACAATGGTAGTTGGTACAAGAAAGAGCCCAATTTTCAGTAAAACAACTATCCACAGAGATCTAATCCCAACAACCAACAAGGAGGCCACCAACCCAAGAGCAACTACACTACTGGTCCTTCTAACAACCAACAGAGTGGTTATCAGCCTAGGAACAACCAGAAGGGCAGCTATCAGCCTCAACAAAACCCTCCTCCTGGTTTCTCCAATAAAGAGAACCAATCTTCTCAACAACAAGCTAATCCTTCTACCTCTAGTCCTCATGAAAGCAGCACTGATACTCTACTGAAACAGATCTTGGAGTCTCAAACTAGAAGTGAGAAGCATGTTGGCTATGAGTTGAAGAACCTTCACTCCAAGATTGATGCGAGCTACAATGACCTCAACAACAAGTTCAGAGCTTTGGAGAGCGAGTTTGCTTCCATGAACACTCACCAAAATCGCCAGCAAGGTTCTCTACCTGGAAAATCTGAGCAAAACCCCAAGGAGACTATGAAAGCTATTACCCTCATGAGTGGAAAGCAGTTACCTCCTAAAGTCTCACCAAGGATGCTGAGAAACAAGGTGAGGGGGTGGCCATCAACATGGATGATGAGGTAGTGATTGTGGATGAGAAGATCAATGATGAGATCTTGGAGAAGATTGTGGAAGCCAAAGGTAAAAGAAAGGTTGGGGAAGAGAAGAAAACTGTGAAAGATGGTGAAGTTGCTGCTCCAGCAAATGAGAATTCTTTTGTTCCTCCTCCTTATGAACCCAAACTCCCATTCCCTGGAAGATTCAAGAGGCAGCTGCTAGAGAAGTACAAAGCTCTGTTTGAGAAGCAGATGAGTGAAGTTCAGGTCACAATGCCCATCATTGATGCTTTCATGCTGGTTCCTCAATACAGAAAGTTCCTAAAAGATGCTGTGGCTGCAAAGAAGAAAGAGATGGAGGGCATGATGATTCTTACTCATGAGTGCAGTGCCATCATCCAGAGGCTTGATGTTCCAAAGAAGCTAGAGGATCCAGGATGCTTCACACTACCTTGTGCTCTTGGACCTATGGTATTCGAGAGATGTCTCTGCGATTTGGGAGCTAGTGTCAGCTTGATGCCTTTGTCTGTTGCAAAGAAGTTTGGATTCACTGAGTACAAGAAGTGTAAACTTTCTCTGGTTTTGTCTGATCTATCAGTGAAGTACCTTGTGGGTATCTTGGAGGACCTCCCTGGGATGGTTGGAAATTATGAGATCCCTACAGGCTTTGTGGTACTTGAGATGGGTGAGGAAGCTCAAGATCCCTTAATCCTTGGAAGACCTTTCTTAGCTACAGCAGGAGATATTGTTAACGTGAAAGAAGGCAAGATTGATCTCCATTTGGGTAAAGGGAATATCCTCCACTTTGACATCAAGGAGATAATGAAGAAACCAACTGTGCAAGGGAAAGTCTTCTACATTGAAGAGATGGATGCTCTTGCTGATGAGCTCCTTGAAGAGTTATCACTAGAAGACCCTCTACAGCATGCTTTGACAATAGAGAGAGAGGTTGAAGTGATTGAGAACCTGGAGAGTACTATGCGATGATGCTGGATTCACACAAAGGGTTTGATAGTGAGGATCAGTATGAGGAGCTGCCACAAGTGGTTCATCAAGAAGCCTCAGTCACCCAACAAGGGGACATCCAGCAAGATGACTGGAGCGAACTTAAGGCGCCTAAGGTGGAGCTTAAACTTCTTCCCCATGGTGTAAGGTATGCATTCCTTGGCCCTAATGAGACTCATCCTGTCATTGTGAGTAGTGAACTTACTGAAACTGAGCTGTCTGAACTTTTAAAAGCACTTAAAAGATTTAGAAAAGCAATAGGTTACTCACTTGATGATATCAAAGGAATATCACTCTCTTTGTGGATGCATAGGATACATCTTGAGGATGAATCAATGACTTCTATAGAGCATCAAATAAGGTTAAATCCTAACCTGAAGGATGTTGTAAATAAAGAGATTCTTAAACTTTTAGATGCTGGTGTGATTTACCCTATTTCAGATTCTAAATGGGTATCTCCTGTGCATGTTGTTCCAAAGAAAGGTGGTATCACTGTAATTAAAAATGTCAAGGATGAATTGATACCAACAAGAACCATCACAGGTCATAGAATGTACATTGATTACCGAAAACTGAACTCTGCATCTAGAAAAGACCATTTTCCATTGCCATTCATTGATCAGATGCTTGAAAGACTTGAAAATCACCCATTCTATTGCTTTCTTGATGGGTATTCATGGTTCTTCCAAACACCCATACATCCCAATGATCAAGAGAAAACGACATTCACATGCCCTTATGGTACCTTTGCCTATCGAAGGATGCCAATTGGGCTATGCAATGCTCCAGCCACTTTTCAAAGGTGCATGATGTCAATCTTCTCTGATCTAATTGAGGATGTTGTGGAGGTGTTTATGGATGACTTCTCTGTCTACGGATCTTTGTTTTCTGCTTGTTTGTCAAATTTGTGTAGGGTCCTACAGAGATGTGAAGACACCAACCTCGTGCTGAACTGGGAGAAGTGTCACTTCATGGTTAAAGAAGGGATTGTGCTTGGACACAAGATTTCAGAGAAGGGAATCGAGGTAGACAAGGAAAATATTGATGTGATGATAAGTTTGGCTCCTCCAAAGACAGTGAAAGACATCAGGAGTTTCCTGGGGCACGCTGGCTTCTATAGAAGGTTCATCAAGGACTTCTCCAAGATCACCAGGCCACTCACCAGATTGCTATGCAAGGAAGAGATCTTTCTCTTTGGTCAAGAATGTCTAGAAGCTTTCAAGAAGCTGAAGAGTGAGCTTGTGAGTGCTCCCATTGTCCAGCCACCTGATTGGGATCTCCCCTTTGAGATCATGGGTGATGCTAGTGATTATGCTGTGGGAGCTGTTTTGGGGCAGAAGAAGGATGGCAAGACTCATGTGATCTACCTCGCGAGCCAAACCCTGAATGATGCTCAGATGAAGTATGCCACAACTGAGAAAGAGATGCTAGCCATTGTCTTTGCATTTGAGAAATTCAGAAGCTACTTAGTGGGATCTAAAGTCATTGTCTACACAGATCATGCTGCATTGAGACACCTTTTGGCAAAGAAAGATGCAAAACCCAGGCTTTTGAGGTGGATCCTTTTGCTTCAAGAGTTCGATTTAGAGATTAGAGACAAGCCAGGAGTCGAAAATGGTGTAGCTGATCACTTGTCCAGGCTGAGAGTAGAGTGTGGCGTCCCCATTGATGAAGGACTTCCAGAGGAGCATATCATGGCTATTGGAGCAGTGATGGCAGCTTGTGAAACCGGCAGAAAACTTGAAGAGGTCAAGGCATCAGAAGAGAAAGAACCTTGGTATGCTGATTTGGTGAACTACTTAGCCACATGAAAAGAACCTTTGAATCTTGTGGGATATGCCAAGAAGAAGTTCTACAAGGATGTGAAGAGATATTATTGGGATGAGCCTTACCTCTACATTCTCTGCAAGGATCAACTCTATAGGAGAGTGGTCGCTTACGAAGAAGTTGATGGAATCCTTACACAATATCATGGATCATCCTATGGAGGCCACTTTGCTACCTTCAAAACTGTTGCAAAGGTGTTACAAGCTGGATTCTGGTGGCCACACATGTTCAAGGATACACAAGAGTTTGTTTCAAAGTGTGATTCATGCCAAAGAAGAGGAAACATCACCAAAAGGAATGAGATGCCTCAAAATCCAATCCTTGAAGTTGAAGTGTTTGATGTGTGGGGTATTGACTTCATGGGGCCATTTCCATCATCATATGGCAATAAGTACATCGTTGTAGCTGTTGATTATGTCTCAAAGTGGGGGAAAGTCATTGCAAGTCCCACCAATGATGCTAGAGTTGTAGCCAAGATGTTCAAGAGTGTCATCTTTCCAAGGTTTGGAGTTCCAAGAGTTGTGATCAGTGATGGAGGCTCTCACTTCATCAACAAGCTGTTTGAAGGACTTCTCAAAAAGAAGGGTGTGAAGCATAAGGTGGAAACTCCTTACCATCCTCAAACAAGTGGTCAAGTTGAGAGTTCTAACAGAGAGATAAAGTCCATTTTGGAAAAGATTGTGGGGATTACAAGGAAGGATTGGTCTACTAAGCTTGATGATGCACTTTAGACTTATAGGACAGATTACAAGACCCCTTTGGGAACCACACCTTTCAACCTTGTGTATGGGAAAGCTTGCCATTTGCCAGTAGAGCTTGAGTACAAGGCACTATGGGCAGTAAAGTTGCTGAACTTTGACATCAAGAGTGCCAAGGAGAAAAGACTTCTTCAACTACATGAGCTTGATGAGATAAGAATGGATGCTTTTGAGAACTCAAGGATCTACAAGGAGAAGACTAAAGCTTTCCATGACAAGGACATTCTGAAAAGAGAGTTCAAGGAAGGATATCAAGTGCTTCTCTACAACTCTAAAGTGAAGTTGTTTCCTGGAAAGCTCAAGTCTAGATGGTCCGGTCCTTTTAAAGTCAAAGAAGTTAGGCCATATGGAGCTATAGTGTTGTGGAGTACTGATGGAAGGGACTTTACAGTCAATGGACAGAGAGTTAAGCTCTACATGGGAACCACAACAGAGAAAGAAGGAATCTCAATTCCACTTTCTAACCCCACCTCTGCCTAGCCAAAAAGAGAGGAAGTCAAGCTAGTGACTTAAAACAAGCTCACTTAGGAGGAAGTCCCATGTCTATCCTTGTATATATTTGATTTTATTTTTGATTTTTAGATTATTTTTTGGTCAAGATGTTGTCTTGCAAGCATGAAAATTGGCATGAAAAGATTTGGAGCCAAAACTGGAGTGTCCCAGCGGCCTACCTAGCGGCCTCACCATCTGCTCCAAGCCGCTGCGCGTCCATTTCCGGTTCAATTCAAGTGTTGCAGCGGTCTTGAGGCGCGGCCTAAGGAGACCGCGGGGTTTTGGCGTAGTTCGTGCGGCAGCTCACTCGGCCTCTTGGCGCAGCCTCGTAAACCGCTGGGTGATTTCAAATAATTAAAAAAAAAAATTAGGTGTCTCAGCGGCCTGACGTCCCCAGCGGCCTCGCGTCCCCAACCTCTAAGCCGCTGCGCGTCGGACCAGGTAAGTGAACCGGTTCATTTACGGTAAACCGGACCGGTTCCCTCCCCCCCTCTCTTACCCTATTGTCGCGACCTTTTCTTCTCCTTCTCTCCCTTTCACGATTTCTGAAAACCTCTCAAACTCTCTCAAGAAAAAGTTCAAATTTTTTTTAAAAGAGGGATTAGCTCAATTTCTTTCTCTAAAATCGTCATTTGTGCTACCATTAGCTTGATTGATGAGTTGGGTTGATGAAAAATGAGTTTAATTGTCTTGAATTGAAATTTCAAAAGTTAGGGTTCTTGAGAATTGAGATTTTCGAAAATTTTGGGGAAAATGATTGTTTGAGCTTCTAAATACTCTTAAATGGTTAATTCTTGTTTAGAGATTAGTGTTCGGTGAGCTGTGCTTGATAAATTGATTTATGTGTGATGATAAACTCTCACGAGATTTACACACTTTCCAAGTATTTCTTTTGTAGGACATAATGACGAGAGATTCTGGAAAAGCAGCCAAGCAAGACAAAGGAAAGGGAGTTGCATCTACTTCCCAAGACCAAGATGTAACAGCAGATAAAAAATATGGGCCACCAAATCGGAAACCACCTAGGCATTTCCTTGCAAGCCGTCATGACATACCTGCTGAGGTTTTAGCTGAGAAAGAAGCTGAAGTTGAGCGGATGATTGAGGAAGGTCTTCGTTCAGATGCTGAGGAAGAGGTCGAATCACCAAAAGAGCGGAAGAGGTTAAGGAGAACATGTCCTCTCCCAAGCTTCACCACTCTGGCGAAGCGCATGAGGTTCATCAAGTGGCCTTCAATGAGGTTTCCTCATCGCGACTCAGTGCAACAACTTGGGATTTTTGAAGATGTAACCATCCTTCTCAGAAATATGGGCATGGAGTCATTTCTTGATATGGCTTACCCGGTGCACAAGGAGGGATCTTGCCAGTTCTTAGCTTCCTTCGAGGTGGTTCACCATTATGAGAGAGATGAGGTTGACGGGTATAGCTACATCACCTTCAAGATCAGAGGCAAAGCTCACAAGGTTGGCTTCGCGAGACTTAGCTCCATCTTTGGATTATGCGATGATAGGGATTCATTCTTACCTTCTTCGAGCGACATTGCTACTGAGGTTTGGGGTCTTATTTCTAGTGAGGAGCGTTATGCGGGGTCAGATAAGTGTAATGAGATCAAAAATCCAGGAGTGAGGCATACTGCTAAGGTCCTTAGTCACACTTTCTATGCTAGAAGGGAACCGTGCGCAGTAAATGAGGATGAGCTGAAGTTCTTGGATTTGGGACTTCTCCCTTTGGTAGGAGAGGACGATCTAATAAACACTCTTCAGAAGGACTACCAAGGTCTAAGGTTGATAGGAGTGCTTATGAGGAGGTTTGATTACTACAAGCATTGGGCGTGGACTACATCAGATAAAACCCCGAAGCTATTCATTGGTAGTCTGATTACACCCATACTGGCTGCATTGAGGATTGAATTGGGACCTTTGACAGAAGAACCAGATCACATTGACATCCCTACCTGAAGAAGACATTTTTCCTTGCTGGGAAAAAAGAAGACGGATTTGCTTATGACTTCTACTCAGGTTATGACCCGGCCGAAAGCTCTTACTTCCTCCTGCCTAATGAAGAGATGACTTCAGTGCTGAACTATAGTAACGTTCAGTTTGATCCCGAGCCTCGCCATCTTGTTCAGTCTCGTTTTACATCAGTCACAGCGCCACAAAAGCGGAGATCAAGAGCAGGATCTTCTCAAGCTGCTAGACACAGTGATGCTGATGATGAAGCGACCCCAGCTTCTCGCTTTGGCACGCAGCGCTACCACTTTCAGCCTTATGAAGGTACCACAACGAGCTTAGCGCTGCGAGAATCCCTTGCCCAGAATGTCAAATTGCAGAAATGGAACAAGATGCAAGACAGGACCAACAGCAAACTCACAAGCTCGGTCAAGATCTTGAAGAGGCAGATGAAGAAAGTTACTGCACTCCTTGTTAAGGCTACTATTGGTTCTGGTTGCCAAGTAGATGATGTGATGGGTGAAGCCGGCCCCTCAACGCTGCCACAACCTTCTTATTACGAGCAGAGAGGCGTGCCACATGAGCCATCCTGTTCTTCAGATTATGAGCTTCGCAGGCGACGCAGGAACCCATCTCCGCCAGCGCGCGAATCCTCCAACGAGTCTCCATCCGTAGCCACTGCAGATGACTGGGACACGGAGGGTATATCCTTCTATCCTTAGTCAGGTATCTCCATCACTTTCCCTCGTATATACCAGTTTTTATTTGCATTTAGCTTTCCCTTTAGGCCCTTCTCTCCACTTAAGAAACACAGAGACTGTGTGAATGAAGTGTGGGGGAGGTGCCAAATTGCTGATCATCTTATGTTTCTTGTCATAAGCATGCATCTGTGAATAGCTATTGCATATATAAAAAAAAACAAAAAAAAATTGAAAAAATTGAAAAATACAAAAAAAATCATGTAGTTGCATTAGAATCGAGTCTAGAACATTCATCTATTTGCATATAAAAAAAATTAGAAGTCTTAAGCATATAAGTTGCATCATGCATAAGGGAAAAGGATGATATCTACCTTGTAAAGATGCTCATGCTAAGTACTCAAACTGATAACCTTTGTAATCCTGGCAAGTAGCTAGAGCAACCTTTAGAAAGCTTGCAGACTTCGAGCCTTGAAAACTCTCTTGAAACTAGTTGCTTGCTTGATATTGGCATTGTTCTTGAAAACCAACAACAAGCTGAATTTGAACCTAATGAACTTAATTTCTCTTGCATATGGGCACATGCATACTTGATCATGAATTTCATACACATTTGGGTTATCTTTCTCCATTGTACCACTCTTTGATTAACCCAAATGGCACCTCCATACCCTTAGACCCCTATCCTTCCTCGAAGCTAACATTGTTTTG
This sequence comes from Brassica carinata, assembly GCA_016771965.1. Classification (NCBI taxonomy): domain Eukaryota; kingdom Viridiplantae; phylum Streptophyta; class Magnoliopsida; order Brassicales; family Brassicaceae; genus Brassica; species Brassica carinata. The sequence goes on along the minus strand of CM028687.1, from coordinate 10,366,394 downwards.
CTTGAGTGAGGCCTTTTTGTAAAAGTTTGTCATGTGCAAAAACTTGAGAGTATTAGGAGCAACAATGGTTTGTTCTTATCTTGGATTTGAATGCTTGATTATGATCTTGGGTTTGGGGATGTGAGGAAAAGAAAGACATGAACAAAAAGAGTGAGAGAAGAAAGAAAATCACTTGGGATTTATAAAAAAAAAAAGAGAAAAGCCCCATTGAAAATCAAATAAAAAAATAAAATAAAAAAATAAAAAAAATAATGAGAGCTAAGTAAAAAGAAAAAGAAAGAAAAGTTCCCAAGAAATTTGAAAAACAAAAGGAAGAGAGTTCATTGGGTGAGTGGAGAGAGTGTGATCTCTGGGATTTTGAAAGGGGTTGAGAGTTTCACCAAAAAGGAGAGTGGAGTGGAAAGTCTTTTGGAAAGGGGTAGAATGATGAGAAGAACAAGCCCTTGTATGTATTAATTGCTCCTTTTCTTAGATAGATTTTGCATAATGATCTTGCTACTTTTCTTGAGTGTTAGCCACCAAAAAAAAAATTGCATTTGAACCCTCCTTTTGTTTCACATTAGACCTTTTACTCACCAAACCAAATAAATGAGATCATGCGCCCATTTGTAAGACTTCACCTTGTGTGTGTGTGTCTGTGAATATATGTGAGAGTTGGTTGATAGAACTTGTTGATTGATGAGCATTACAACTTGTCTAGAGATAAAAGAGTTTTGATAGGCCTTTTGGATAAAGTGTTTGCTCTTGCTATTTGGTATGATTATGCAAGGTTATATAGGTTGCATTTGCATTGTATTTGTCCTTATCAGGTATTGGAGATGCTAGTTGGTGACTTTGGAGCCATTAGAAATGATTTTGGAGAAAAAAGATGATTCATGTTCGAGAAAGCTCCCCACGACTAAGTATTGCAGCGGTCAGATGTCCCCAGCGGCCTGAGAGCCATCCACCTAGACCGCTGGAAGCCTAACAGACGCGACATGAAGTTGGAAACGCCCAAGTGTTGGCTCGGCCTCGTGGCGCGGCCTACGGAGACCAGGGGACGAAGATGATCAAATTTGCGGCAGCTCACTCGGCCTGATCCCGCGGTCTACGAAGCCGCGCCTCAACAAGAAGCTCTCCACGGTGAAGTGTCCCAGCGGCCTCCTGTCCCCAGCGGCCTTGTGGCACGTCTTCCAGGCCGCTGCATGCTTTTCTGAGTGATTATTTACCATTTTACCCCTCTACGTTTTAGACTGGAAAAACCTAAGTTTAAGTATTGTTTGTAAGCCAATTAGGCAGATGATCTTGATCTTTGAAAAAAAAACCACCAAAAAAACTCTTGGAAAGTTCATCTCTTGAATCAATTTCATCACTTTGTTCTTGTGATCCTATTAATTTCAATCTAATATCTGTATCTCCACATGATTAATCTTCAATCCAATATGAGTTTGAGAGGAATCATGGAGATTAGTGAGTAATCCTCCTTTGAATTCATGGGTTAGGGAGATTAGGCTAGATTTAGGATGTTTTAGTGTAGATCATTCTTATTCCTTGCTAGTAGAGTATTCATAATGCATCTTCTGAGTTGGCCTCTCAAAAGTTGATCTTTAGGCATTTCCCACCCACAAGGTGTTCAATGAAATGTCTGAGATAACTCTCCTAAGCTTTTAACATACTTTACCAAAGACATTTGTTGTTAAAGGTGTTAAGATAGCCAATAGACTTGTTAGTAATGATTACTTTCATATTATTCAACCAAAGAAATTTGATGTTTGAAATATGTTAGTAAATGAACATTCATCTACACATAGAGTTTGTTTAAGATTGTGTCTAAGCTTAAGGTTGATAGTTTGATTGATCATTTGCCATCTTTAGTTCGAAACTTGATTACCCAAGGTCTAAATCCCTATACCCATGAGTTCTCTTTTGTCATAATCAAAGAAAGTTATTTCGTTTATTGTCTTAATATTATGCTATTGCATTCTAGTATTAGAAGTAGTTTAAAACCATATAAATCATCGGTTGCACTTAGATTAAGTAGGTACTTGCATTCTCAGTGCTTTAAAATCCCTTAGAATTGGTTCGACATTCACTCATACTACAACATTTGTCTTAAGAGCCTTGAAAACTCACATCAGTTATCTATTAATAGAACCAATGATTCACTACTAGCGCAGGTCATAATCAGGAAGGCATCGATCGACCTGCTGTCACACGTATCGAACGACCTAGCCTCGCGTCAATCGATCGATGTCTCTATAGGAGAATCAATCGATGCGCCTCTAGTAAGCTTTAAGCGCGGGTTGATAACAGTTCACCAGAGATTTGCTAGACCATGCTGTCTCTTGCGCCTAGCAAATTCTGACTCAAAGAAGATAGATCCAAGGATAATATCCACTATCATCATGTATAAGTTAGCTACTACTATACAAGCATTAAGAACAATCTTCTAAGATGAATATCACATGCTCAAGTATTCATATTTGGGGCTAATCCCTCAAAACCTATTTGAATCCTAAATCTAAGAAAGGTGTTTACTCAGGCATAGCCAAGCAAAACATCATAAAAATTAAATCAATTGTAACTCTCTCTCTCTCACAAAAAATGATATGAAAAACCTTTAGGTAGAACTATGTATAAAAAAAATTTTCTTTGCCAAAACACTTAGGCAAGACATAAATACTAAGTAAATAGGTTAAAACTCGTCAGGGGTGTCTTGGTAAATAGATGGAGTCTTGGGCTTCAAGTTGGCTATGATCAAACTTGGCTTCTGTGTGTTGAATATCGATCGATACCACTGAAGGTGTATCGATCGACGCGTCTCTCTCCTTGTCGACCTCGAGTGGTCGATATGGTCACCTCGGTGAAATCTCTAAAGTGCTCCAAGCTGCTCCAAAAACACCGTCTTTCCTCCAATTGCTCCTGAACCTGTAAATATGCTATCTAGACTCCAAACTGGATTAAATATATCCTAAAATATCATATACCATGACTAAAATCGGGTCAAATTCATGGTATATCAATCAACAAGAAGATGAGTTGTTATGTCTTGTCTATTTAGAGATATCACAAGATCCTGTTACTAGCAACAATCAAGCTTTCAAGACATTATGGGAAAAGATAACAAAAACATACAATGCAAAAAACCAGAAAGTTAGGAAGTTAGAAGCAATAGATCTTTAACAGGTAGGATGAGTACTATTTTGTATGCTGTTAGAAACTTGAAGAGTTGTGTGATCAAAGGGAAAAACATGCCAGATATACCAGATATTGAGAGCAGCACCTTTGGTTCTCCAACATCACAATCTCTTGGATTTTTTTTCATTTTTAATCAATTTATGCAGTGATGATGGTGGTGCAAATTCAACCCAGCGTCCTATTGGTTCGAAGAAAACAAAACTGAAAAGAAAACTTGTTGAAGGTAATAACTCATCTACGGATTCTGTGGTTTCATCGAATGAACAAATCCTAAATTTCTTGAGAGAAAGTGCATCAACTAGAGAAAATAATTATGAGATGGTTCAATTACGCTTGCAAAATAACGCAAAATAATTAGCTTTAAAAGAAATGGAGGAAGAAAATAAAATCTTGTTGATAAATCTAATGTCTATCGATCATAGTAATACTCGCCAGTTTATCCAATCTGAACAAGCAATAATCATACAAAAAGAACTCAGCAACAACAAGGTGAGACTACTCCAAATTTGTATGAACAGTTTTTTTGGTGATCTTGGAGGTTCGAGATCAAATTTACCTGAATATTAGTATTGTAATATATATTAATATCTGTAATTTTTTCAGTTTATAATGTAACATGCATATTTCAATGTAAGATATTATGCTTGTATTATGAGTTTTAATTTGTGAAAAATTTCCTAAATGTAATATTATTGTTGTATAAAATGCTATGTTTATATTATATTAATTTTATTAATATAACTATTTGTGTAGAATAATTATAAACATATTATCAATGTGGGAAAATTAACTTTATAAAACCAAATATTATAATATTTATGTGCTATTATAACTATAATACAAAAATATAACATAAAAGTATTAAGTACAAATTATTAAACTTATACAAATGGAAGGACTAAAGTGAAAAGTGAATAGTGTTTTAAGGGATTGAACAATGATCCCTTATATGTGAGGGGATACTTTTTATCCCCTTAAAAATAAGAGGATACAGAGTGGTTGGAGATGCAAAACCCTTTAAAAAATAAGAGGATAAGGGATGGGTTGAGATGCTCTAATAGGTTTTTTCTTGTAATGAAGAGAATTTTTGCAATTATTTATATATAACAATCACTAACAAAAAACTTTGCACTTATTTCCCTAACAGTTCATTGAAGAATATTCATATTTCTTTTTCCATTTTACACTTAACTATCTTGTACAATAATAAAATTTACATCCCAACTAAATAGTTACTTTAGACTCATAAAATTGAGAAATTCTTGGATTCACTCGCTATAGTTTACCCACCAATAGGATTTAGTTATTTAAGATTTAATATCTTTTAAAAAAAGAAACAAAATAATAATAACTTGTCAAGTTATAATATGTTTTTAAAATATATAAAATATAGTAGTAATTACAATTTTTTAATATTGTTAACGCCATCAGCAAAAGCACTAAATGCTAAACCCTAAATCCTGAACCTTGGATAAACCTAAACCTGTGGGTATATCCTAAACTCTAAATCATAAACATTAAAAACTAAATCTTAATAACACTACATCCTAAACCCTTAACCCTAAACTCTTGGATGAATCATAAACCCAAGAATTTAGGATTTATCCAAGGATTCAGGGTTTACCCAAGGGTTTAGGGTTTATGGTTAAGATAAAAATACATAAAAATAGTAATAGTTGCAAAAAAAAATATTATTAACGCCGTCAGCAAAATACTAAACTCTAAACCCTAAATCTAAACAATAAACCTGAAATCCTTTAGTAAATAGTGAACCCTTGGATAAATCTTAAACTCTAGGTTTATGATTTATCCAAGGGTTTAGGGTTAAGGATTTGGGGTTTATTGTTATTAAGATTTAGTTTTTAATATTTATGATTTAAGGTTTAGAATTTACCCAAAGGTTTAAGGTTTATCCAAGGGTTTAGGGTTTAGTGTTTTGTTGACGGTATTAACAATATTAATTTTTTTTTTTTGTAACTATTACTATTTTTTATTTATTTTAAAAACATGTGGGATCTGAAATTCGCACTGTCGATTTCCTTCGATTTAGAAAAATTAGGAAAACCCTAACTTCCCAGAGGTCACGGATATCTGCTAAACCACACGCCACGGGATCAAAAACACGAGAGTAAAAAAGACGAAAAGTATGAGAATCGAAAGAGAGCAAAGAAAATCTTATTCCAAATCTGCTTAAGAGCGTTACAACAAGGTAAGAGCCTTGGCTGCTAGAGCTGTCGGCGAGATCCCTAGTTCTAACAACCGAAGACTCTAAAAACCCTAGTTGAGTCGCAGCTCGATAACAAAAACGGAAAATTGCCTATTGCTCTAAGTGCTAAGTTTTTTTGCTGTGAGTTCAGATCCCTCTGCATCTTCGACCTTGACATCCTTATATACTCGTCTTAAGGCGGTTTGCTCATTCCTTTTCTGCCCTGGTCGAGTTTATCGCTTCGTGGAAATATTCCAGTTTTCTCAGATCTTTCTGTTTATCTTTAGAAACTTCACATTTATCCTCCGAACTTGACATTTATCTTCTCCTGCATAATAAAGATAACCTGTCATAACGATTGGGCCAGATTTCGAACAAAATCGAGAGTGGGCTTCAGGCCGTTTTTCGACTTAAGCTTTTTTTCGATTTTGTCGAAATGGCGTATTTTTAAGAAATGATGTCGATTTACGAAAACTCGATTTTATCGTATAGTTGAGGCAGTTCAAGGTGTTTAGTCAACCATTGCCGTTTTACACGATTCGTTCGAACTTCATAAACGGAAACAAGTTCTTGCGGTTTTTAACGTAAAGTTCCGATGGTTGCTCCGATTGAGATGGAACAAGAAAGAGCTCGACCCAATTTCGAAAGACAAGGCCTGAGATTGTGAGATTGTTACGGCTGAGTTAAATTTAATCAGTCGTTACAAGCTGGATTAACAATAAACTCAGCTGAATTACGGCTGAATTATTAGCGAAAGATTAATTACTAGAATAGTATTCCTTTTACGGCTGATTTATTTGACGATACAGCTGACTTATAGTTTTTCGTCCTTATTATGGCTGATTTATTTACAAAAGATCAATTACTAGAATAGTATACCCGTTTCAGGTGACTTACGTGATATGTGACGGCTGATTTAGTTTGACTGAGTTATAAGTTCGTTTGGCGGCTGACTAACCGATTTTCCATGTCATCGCCATGTCACCAAAATCGATTAGCCATGTCATCACTACTAACTTACGAACTTCACAACTCGGTTCGGTTTATCTGTCTGTTCATCTTCTTCTTCATTTTCTTTATATACTGTTCATCTTATTCGTCATCTTTCTCAGAGTTCTTATGGATCCGGTTTTTATTGTTTCTGGAAACTGGATTAAGAAAAACATATATGTTTTCAACGCCGACAGTAGAGGGTGCAGATTTCTCCATTTAGATGAGAAAACAACACATGAAGAACTCTCAAAGTGTGTAGTCGATGATTACGGATTGAATGAATTGAGGCATGAGATTCAGCTTAGCTACATGTTCTCGAATAAATTTTTGAAAAAAAATGGCGCACGACACTCCACCAGTTTACGTCTCCAATACTCGACAGTTCCAAGGTTTCCTAAGCCTAAAGAAAAGCGAACAGCTACGTCTCTGTGTGGAGATTATGGAGAAGAAGGATGTCAAAATGAAACGAAATGGCAGAGCAAGAGAGAAGAGTAAAACATTTTACAGCTTTATCTCAGAAGTAGAGGTTTCAGAAGTTGAATCAAGAGACGAAAATCACAGTGGGGGTTACGATGGTTGCAGTTTGGAGGATGAGCGTGAGGAAAATGACAATGACTGCTCTAATAAAGTAGAAGGAGAAAAACACAAAGTAGGCGGAGAAGATGTAGTATTTGAAGAAAACGAAGATGATGATGAATTTGAAAGCCGATTTGATATGTTCGACGACTCGGACGGTGTGTCATCTGAAGATGATAACTTCAGCTCATACGGTGAGTCTCCAACACAAGAGGATTCGCCGACGCCACCTCCCAAGAAGAGAACTCAGAACTTGTCGACAAGCAGATGTAACAGAAATCCGGAGGTTCTAACGTTGGAGATGTTGTCGCTAAATCTTTGTGTTGGTTAACGATACGAGAATAAAGACGATTTGGAGAGACGACTGAAACTTCTTACTTGTGGGATGGATTTGATTTTAATGGAGACATATCCTCTCCGACGTTATTCATTGCTAAGTGTTGGGTTCACGGATGTATCTGGAGAATGTGTGCTTCTACAAAAGGGAAAACCCTACATTTTATGTTCGTATTTACGAATCGCATCATACATGTTCTGTAACTGAGCATTCTAATCGATCTCGACAAGCAACACCAGATATTTTAGGACAGTTGTACAAGGACTTTCTCGGCGACGTTAGTCCGTGCGTCCGCCCTACGAGTGTCGGAATAGCTATAACTAAGCAGTTTGGTGTAAAGGTATTTTTCAGTTTCGGCTGACTTATTTATACGACGCGGCTGAGTTATTTATTATTAGAAATTAGTTATAATAACGATGCGTCTGTCTTAATTATGTGATGTGGCTGAGCTAATTGAAACATTTTTTCATGTTGACAGATGGATTATTGGAAATCACATCGGACGCTGAGATTTGCACAGGAAATCGAAGAGGGAACACCTGAGAGTGGGTTTGAAAACTTGCCTTCTTACTTATACATGATAAGAAGGGAAAATCCGAGTACAATTACACGTTTTCAAATCGATGAGTTTGGAAGATTCATGTATGTGTTTCTTGCATGTGGTGCGAGCGTAAATGGGTTTCCTTTCATGCGCAAAGTTGTGGTTGTCGACGGTACGTTTCTTAACGGTAAATACAAGGGGACGCGTCTCACAGCACTAGCTCAGGTTGATAACTTTCAGATTTTTCCATTAGCCTTTGCAGTGGTTGACACTGAAAATGATGATTCGTGGCATCGGTTTTTTCGCAACTAAAACTTTTGATTCCTGACGACGAGGATCTTGCGATAATCTCGGATAGGCATAACTCAATAGGGAAAGAAATTGGAAATGTGTATCCGCTTGCTTCTCGGGGAATTTGCACGTACCATTTATATAAGAACATTTTCGGACGCTACAAAGGAAAAGATGCATTTCGTCTGGTGAAGAAAGCGGCAAGATGTTTTAGGCTGACTGACTTTGAAGCGTTATTCGATGAGATTGAAGCGATTAATCTGAACTCCATGGCTACCTCCAAAGAGCTGATGTCAGACTGTGTGCGCGTGTTCATTTCCCGGGTGAGAGGTACAATTTGATGACTACGAACATAGCTGAATCAATGAACAAAGCACTGTTGAATGCTAGAGGTCTTAACATTGTTCGAATATTAGAATCGATAAGGGTTATGAGGACAAGATGGTTTGCTGAACGGAGAGTGGATGCCATATTGCAGCAAACCACGCTTACGCGTGGTGTGGAGAAACTACTACACGTAAGTCAGCCGTAACAGTCACGATAAGTCAGCCACAAATATTGTTAATTCAGCCTCTTATATTATAAGTCAGCCTGTATAGTTCACCATTTTTAATAGGGTCGCGTAACTGACGCCAGAACGTTGACGGTACAAATGATTGATGATCATCACACTGAAGTTATATATGGATCATCTGGCGAGTCTTTGCATGTTGTTAATTTGATACAGAAAAAGTGCACTTGCCAGCGTTTCGAACGCAAGAAATTACCATGTGTACACGCAATCGCAGCTGCAGAGCACATGAATGTTTGTCTTATATCCCTTCGCAGTCCTTACTATAACAGTGTTTATTTGGTGAGCGCCTGCGCTCAATCGGTCATGCCGGTTGACAGAGCGCTTCCTGTTCCAGAAATCGTGGCTAACCAACCGTGTTTGCCCCCGGATATTCTTCAACAACCATGAAGACCTAAGAAATGTAGGATAAATCTGGTTTAGAAGTTGCACTTTCAAAAAAACGTCATAGGAAAGCACACACATTTTCTAGATGTGGACAGAGTGGACATAATGCGAAAACTTGTCTGATGCCGTAAGTGTTGAATGGATTACAGCTGGATAATGGTTTTTAATTTTTTGTATAATGGCTGAGTTACGAATTTTCAGGATTTTGTATTACAACTGGGTTACAGATTTTAATGTTTTGTATTACGGCTGGGTTATTAATATCATGTTTTTATAATACGACTGAATTACTTTTTTTGGTCAGGCTATCGTTTATATACGACTGAATTTAACCAACCTAACTAGAAACTATGTTAAGCAAACTTACTTTATCGTCTCGAAATTATAAAGGCCTCGGTATTAGTTTCAGCCGTAACCTATTTGCACACGCACGCCTAATTAAGGGTGGCATAGTTGATTGAATTGACGATTTACATAGCTATGAATGGCATTGACACTGTTTTCTAACCTCATTGAATAACCAGGAACAACCAACATAATTTAATTTTTTATGGGGTTAGAGAAGGGGACTATATATAGAGAGATCTGTGAAGTCAAAAGTCACGAGATAAATTTAAGGGAAATTAATCTGATTTAGCAATATATTTTTCCCGCCCAAAATATGAAAAGTCGAGATTAAGTAACACTTGACGGTTGGGTTATTATAACTTTGACGGCTGACTTATTGTTTGTGATTTAGGGATTAGGGTTGCATTTTTAGGGCTTAAGGTTTCTTATTTAGTTATTTATGTTTATGATTTGGCTTTACAGTGCATGAAATATGGTAAATAACACAAATTCATTTAGAAGTTGATTGTATATAGTTTACTTGGGTTGTATTTTTCTAACATCTTATAGAAGTATTGTAAGGTTTTAGGTAATTTTAAGACAACCTATACCTCAATATCATGATCGATTCCGAAATCGTAATTTCAATACATTAGACACATTCAGTTGATTATATATTCACTTCAAATTGGTAACTGAAGTTAATATATATATTATTAAAACTCAAGTATAAAATTGGAGTGTTTTGAGACATGAATTGCAGTTTTAAAAAAGGTTTTTTTGGAAACATGGATAACAATATTAAATGAGAATTGTTTGGAAACAGGGATATCAATATATTTACTTCCTTTTATTTACACATTTAGTCATTGCATTTATAATAAATTAGGTATTACATTTTTGTAATTATTTTTATTTACAGATTTTACCACTGCATTTAAAATCCATTTAAATTAATTAATTATAATTCCAAACTTATCTAAGCAAATTGATATTCATATATTGATCATTATTAGTATTGTAAAATTATTACTAAATAAAAAAAAATTCTATTTCACTTAATTTAGCCAAACACATAAAAATATTTTTTTATTTGTTTACGAAATCAGTTAGGCATAGACATATGGGTACCCATTTAGGTACGAGTCGTTTTTTCGGATATAGATTTTTAAATTTCTTTTTAGATACTTCATTTTTGTATTTCTTTTTATTTACAGATTCTACCATTGCGTTTTAAATCAATTTAAATTAATTAATTACAATTCTAAAACTTATCTAAACAAATCGATATTCATATGTTGATCATTATTAATATTGTAAAAATATTAGTAAATAAAAAATTTCTATTTAACTTCATTTAGCCAAACACGTAAAAATAATTTTTTTATTTGTTTAGGAAATCAGTTAGGCATAGACATTCGGGTATCCATTTAGGTACGGGTCGTTTCCTTCAGGTATATATTTTTGGGTTTTGAAATTTCTTTTTATATACTTCCTTTTTGTATTTTTTTATTTACAGATTCTACCACTGCATTTAAAATCAATTTAAATTAATTAATTACAATTCCAAAACTTATCTAAACAAATCGATATTCATATATTGATCATTATTAATATTTTACAAATATTACTGAATAAAATTTTCTATTTCACTTAATTTAGCCAAACACATAAAAATATTTTTTATTTGTTTACGGAATCCGTTAGGCATAGACATTTGGGTACTCATTTAGGTATTGGTCGTTTCTTTCGGGTGTAGAATTTTTGGGTTTTGAAATTAGGCCATGTTTGGATATAAATTTATGTGTGAGTTTCAAGTTGGATCCCCCGGGTCTGAATGAATTTTGTTCTGATGTCTAGGAAACTAAAAATATTCAAATAACGAATGTATTTGAAAATGAATCGGATATTTGAAACAAAAATAATGGATGCACATAACAAAAAATCAATATAAAAGTACTGTACATTTGGATTCAAAATCATTTCTTTAAACAACAAACTACACAAATATGTTGATTTGTATAAAAATTTAAATTACAATGTAAATATTTAATTAATATAGAATTAATATATAATTGGTCGTTTCTTTCGGGTGTAGATTTTTTGGGTTTTGAAATTAGGCCATGTTTGGATATAAATTTATGTGTGAGTTTCAAGTTGGATCCCGGTCTGAATGAATTTTGTTCTGATGTCTAGGAAACTAAAAATATTCAAATAGAATGTATTTGAAAATGAATGGATATTTGAAACAAAAATAATGGATGCACATAACAAAAATCAATATAAAAGTACTGTACATTTGGATTCAAAATCATTTCTTTTAACAACAAACTACACAAATATGGTGATTTGTATAAAAATTTAAATTACAATGTAAATATTTAATTAATATATAATTGGTCGTTTCTTTGGTGTAGAATTTTTGGGTTTTGAAATTAGGCCATGTTTGGATATAAATTTATGTGTGAGTTTCAAGTTGGATCCCGGTCTGAATGAATTTTGTTCGATGTCTAGGAAACTAAAAATATTCAAATAACGAATGTATTTGAAAATGAATGGATATTTGAAACAAAAATAATGGATGCACATAACAAAAATCAATATAAAAGTACTGTACATTTGGATTCAAAATCATTTCTTTAAACAACAAACTACACAAATATGTTGATTTGTATAAAAATTTAAATTACAATGTAAATATTTAATTAATATAGAATTAATATATAATTGGTCGTTTCTTTCGGGTGTAGATTTTTTGGGTTTTGAAATTAGGCCATGTTTGGATATAAATTTATGTGTGAGTTTCAAGTTGGATCCCCCGGGTCTGTATGAATTTTGTTCTGATGTATAGGAAACTAAAAATATTCAAATAACGAATGTATTTGAAAATGAATCAGATATTTGAACCAAAAATAATGGATGCACATAACAAAAAATCAATATAAAAGTACTGTACATTTGGATTCAAAATCATTTCTTTTAACAACAAACTACACAAATATGGTGATTTGTATAAAAATTTAAATTACAATGTAAATATTTAATTAATATATAAATATTTCACATTGTTTAAACAAAATATCAATATAAAGTATTGTACATTTGCGTTCTAAAATCATTTATTTTAACAACAAGCAAAATAAATATGTTGATTGGAGAGGGAATAAAACAAAGCCAGAAAAACATATAGTCTACCAGAGAGACTCTATGTGTCGAATTTATTATAAAGAAAGTTTTACTAAAATAAATACATTCAATAATTACAAACAAATAATATATTTCATAAAAATGAAAAATAATACCCGCTCTTTTAAGGGCGGGTCAAAATCTAGTAAAATTTTAAAGTATAAACATATCTTTTTTTATATTTTAGGGTATATTTGAGGTATGACTTAGTTTTAGAAGCGTTACGTCTGTGTTATAGTACTCGATACGGCTGAGTTATTTAAACATTATACCGTTTATTGAAAGGTGTATGTATGGCTGAGTTGTTTAGGTAGTTACGGCTTAGTTATAGCTACCAACACGGCTGAGTTATGTGAACATTTTCGATTTTAGGGTATGTTTGGGGGTTACACATCTATGATAAGGCTGAGTTATAGAAACGATAAGGCTGAGATATTTAAGCTAAAGTCAAATACATAATAAAAAGAGACAACTTAAGTCAAATACAAAATAACAGACACAGAGGTTCAATTGGACAGCAGATTGTTCAAATGTGTGTTTCCTCCTTCATCGAGGATCTCTGCTGCCATCTTCACCCGAAAACCTTGAATATTTTTATCGTTTATCCCATCAAAAGTTACCCTAAGCGCTAGACACTCCACAAACTTCAACGAATACACCCCACAGTCGCCAATCTGGTTGTTTTGTGGAATGAATCTTTTGCTCTTCCTTCTGAATGCGAACTTCTTCTTACTAGGGGTTCGGAGATTGGCAGGAATAAGTTCATTCAAAACCATGGGAAGCATTTCCGTTATCGGTTTAAAATAACCTAGAATTTTCTGCTTACTTTCGGGTGTAACCTGTCCAACGATTGGATCGTAGCAATCAATCTTCTCCTTCTTCAGATCCACGTGAAACGCCACCCAGTGATTTCCGCCGGTTGGAACACATCCGTACAAGTGATCCACATCTTGATACCACATCAAGTTTGTCTGAAAGTCGGTGGAAATCCTACCGTTTACTAGTTTTTCGTAACCATTGCCTTTAAACTTCATCATAGATGGTTTAATCTTAAACTGTTTGTAATCGTGAACCCAAAGAGCTAAGAACCAAGGTCAAGGAAGGCAATGCGCTTGGACCAGAATGGGGTGGGATCTCGCTTGGACCTTTGAATGAGGCAATTAATATACGCTGCGATATGCTACACAAAGAATATAAACAACGCAGCCGTCAATATAAAATATAACTCAGTCGTAATATAAAAATATAACTAAGTCGTAACAGAAAATTTAGCCGTAATAAAGACTTACATTATCAAACACCCATCCATATCCCTTATCTGGCCACGGTCTTTCATGGATCAGTATGCTGTAGAAGTCACTCTCATGATCAGCTGATCTTATATCTTTTTTACCTGCTGGTTTGGGTGGAATACTGCTAAGGTATTGCTTAAGTATTTCAAACAGAGCCGGATCAACAGGTGCACAAGGGTCATATATTGCTGATGAAGGCTCAACATTCTTCCTCATGCACGTCGTTCCATTGTTGTCAATGTACGGAAAAACTGGTGCTGATGGTTCTGAAGAAACCGTCGACAATGCAAACCTTTGTGGATATAATTGAACATTTCTCTCCCGTGATTCTTTTACGATGGAAAATGTTAACAGGTCCTGACCCGATACCTCAGACTCCGCCAACACTTCGTTCTCGTCTGTCACCTCAGCAACGTCACTGTCTTCTTAAGACACCTTTTTCGTGTTTATAGGCACTCTTATTGCACCCTTACGCGGTGGTGACCCGGTTGCAGCAACGCCCAGCTTTTTCAACTCAGTCTCCTTCTTCTTAGCATCGGCTTGTTGCTTCCTTAAATCAGCTTCCTTCTTCTTCTTTAACTCAGCCTTCTCCTTTAACTCAGCCTGTTTTTTTCTTCTTTAACTCAGCCTCAATTTTTCTTTTCTCGGCATTCATATCCTTCCTCTTCAACACAGCCTCTGCCTTCTATGCTTTCTCTGCTTTTTTCTTAGCAGCGGCATCCTCAGCCTTAGCCTCATCCTTTATATTACGCCGTGTGCCGCGTCGCAACGGTGGAGGGTTAGCAACCTTATCAGCCTTAGTAGTCTTTGAAGGAGATACATATACGAAATCTAGTTCAGTCGCTTTAGCAGGTGTTGCTTCGGCACTACCGAAATCGTCAGCCAATGTCCTTTTCACCCCTCTAGCTGTATCAACCATCTCGGCCAAATTGTTTTTTGGTCCCAAACCCTTAGCAGGGGTTTTAGCTAATGCTGGATTATTGACAGACATCTGCTGTGTATTCTGCTGCGGTGATGGCAACTCTGACGATTCTTCTACGCCGTCATATTCTTTCGAGAGGTTATCAATGTTTTCGGCACCCTTCCCAACCCACAGAACTTTCAGACGCTCCTCCAATGAAGCTTTCACGATATCATCAATGCTCATGTTCCGCTCTAACTCGTAAGCGTTAAACCGCGAGTCAATCGTTTCAACTTTTCTGGAGATATCCGCCAGAGTACTCAACATGTTCTCGAGAGTCGCATTGTTCCCCAAGTCATTGCTACCTTCCTCCTCGCTAGAACCCTTTCCCGTTGCACCAGCTTCACCCTCACTGGTGTTCACTTTCTTCTGCTTTTTAGTGTGTGGCTCAGCTTCTGACGAAACTCCACCCTTCGTTTTCTTTTTCTTCTTCTCATTCCGCTTCCCCTACGTATTCTCCTGCACTTTCCAAAAACCTTTGACAAATGTACCAGTATATATGTCTGTTATCAAGCTAACGAGTTGTGGGTCTTCTGGTTCCTTCGGCCATTCAGAAAACATCTCTTGTCTTGAGTCCTTCAAAACCATTCTCCTCACACGGACCTGCAACACCATGTTATAATAAATCCCAGCCACCAAATACCTCATAACTCAGCCATCAATAAAATTAAAATTAAAATTTATTCAGCCTCCGAATAACTCATAATTGAGGTTAAACCTTACCTCGCTATCCTTTTTTTTCTCTTTTCGTTTTTTTTTTTGGTGCATCTTAAGAATGAGGGAGAAGATCATATTTATAGAGAAATTTCGATTTTGGTAGGTAACAATGTTACAACGCATTTACGTTTAATCATATCTTAACTACCAAAGTACAACTACATTGCTCGTACATTAGATGTAAAAGATTGGATGTAAATAACTCGTAAATTTACAACCAATTTACGACTAAATGAAAAATTAGTCGTAAATTAGATGTAAATTTACGATTCAGTTACGACTAGCCTTTTTCGTTGCAAATTTACGACCAATTTACGACTAATTGTGTTCGAGTTGTAAGTTGGTCGTAAATTAGACCCAAAATTACGACCAACATTTTGTGGTCGTCATTGTTGGTCGCTAAAACAGCGTTTTCTTGTAGTGATGAGCATCATTTGGACATGAGCTTCACGCATACCTGAGATCTCTGGAAGCTTGACTCCAACATCACTAAGATCTTTCCTGAACTTTGAGATCACCTTCTTCCGAGCTTTGGTGAGAACTCTTTGGGGGAAAAGGGAGATTATCATAGGGTGATAGCTCAAACTCAGTTTCTTCCTGCTTCACCTCTTTCAGCTTGTTGTCTGCTCTCTTCACAGCTGGTGTCTCAGCTCTAGGCTCAGCTTTCTGCAGACTCTTTACGTCAGCCTTCTTGGCAGCATCCTTCAGAATATGTGATTCAGCTGTGGCCACAAAAAATCTCTCAACTTCCCCAAACTCAGTTCCAAACATTTCAATCTCATCCTCCTCTTTGTCATGAGCACACATCTCAATCTCTGAAGAAGTAGTAGAGAGGATGACGTTGCAAGATTCCTTGGAATTTTTCTATGGTTTTCCTGGTAGAGATCCCATTGGGCTCTTGGAAGATGAAGACATAGAAGCAACCTGGCTCTCGAAAGCTTTGAGATGAGAGGCAAGTTGCATGTACTTGTTGTTGAGGTCAGAATAGGTCCCATCAATCTTTGCATGGATGTTCTTGAACTCATCACCAATGTTCTTAGCATTTATTTCTTGAGCTTCTAAGATTTGCTTGAACATGGACTCCATATTTTAACTTGGAGCCTGAGTTTGAGAAGAGCTTCCTTGGGGCGGAGTAGATTGGATGGCTTGGTAACCTACTTGCTGATTGTTGTAGTAAGGCCTTTGCTGATAGTTGTTTTGGTACTGGAAGTTGGGCTCTTTCCTATACCATGTGCCATTAGCATTGATGAAGCACAACTCCTCTTGACCTTCTAAACCATCAACCTGATTAGTCCCAGCAGGCTGCTTTTGTTTCTGGTTCCCAATGGAGCTGATCTGCTCCTGCTTAGCCTTCTCTGCAATAATCTTGTCCAACTTCTCTTGGAGAGATTTCAGCGCCTTCCTTGTGTGCCGATAATCTTCATCAGTGCCTCTGTTGACCCTATCATGCTCCTCACTGTAGACTGAGTCTGTAAGACCCGATCTTGGCCTCTCAGGCCAGCGGTCAATGCCTCACGTCGCTCGGTCCATACCCTGACCGAACCTCTAAAAATTTTTTGCCCTTTATTCAAAACATCGCCCATAGGCGAGGGCTAACTCAGATCTAAGCTCAAGACTACCGTAGTCAATTCCTAACTTAGATCAATTCAACACATACGCAGCGGAATAAAAACTATATCCATTGGTCTACAACCAATCTAGCACTAGTCCGGTCGAATCACCCTAGCCTTGGTTAGTATACACAGCTACCACTAGCTCCAAAGGGTCGATCCTGAACCAGACCTAGTCATACAAATCCGAGGTTCCATTCCCCTAATCCATTCTATCTAGATCTAAGCAACATTGCTAGATCATACCTTTGCCACATCCATGGAGCTTGTTAGCTCTTTGTCTCAGCTGACTAAGCTTGCTTATACCTGCATAAACTCTTCCCTTGGGTACTTAGTCATTCAACCAACCATCCCCACAGACCAAGTAACCTTCGGGAAGTCTTCAATAGTAATTGATATGCATCTGGCTCATCTCAGCCCATGCATCATCCAATATCCTTACACTTTGTAGGATATAATATCAAGTCCTCTCTTGGACTAGTAATACCAAGTCCTCACAAGGACTAATAATGCCCATCAAATCCTAAGTCATTCAACCAACTACCCCACATAACTTAGAACTGATGAGTCTTCACACTTATCAGACCAGGCCAAGGAACCATGTCCCAATGGACCAGATCCGTCTTGCTCTTACAACCGGTGCATCCTTTGATCAATCAGAGTAAACACCTTGATCCATAATCCCAGGATCAGGTCTTCCAGCCTTGCCCAAGATTAGATCACACACGGCCTCCCTTGCACAAGTACACCCAGCACAATACTAGTGGTCTACACCACCTAGTAATGACAGTACTCTTCTTCATGGCTCCCAGCCAATGCTTTGCACATAGCTTACCAACACCAAGGTTGATCAATAACCTTCCTTATGATCAATATCATAAGTGACAAACATATCTCAGCACACAAGCATATGATCAGATAACCTAACACAAGGATCTGACCTAATATACACTTTCGGTGCAATTTAGACCTCAAGCAAACCTGCTCCAAAACTAATTAAAATTCATGAAAATTCATGATAATTCCCAACTAAGAGGAATCCACAATCAGATTTCACAGAACCGCCTTGATCCTATAGATTTCGCCACAATCATCAAACCAGCCATAACTGACCATCATCAAATCAATTAGATAAAACTAATTAAAAACCATGATAATTCATTATAATTCCCCACTAAGAGGAATCCATAGTCAGATCTCCACAATTCCTTCAGGAACTATGAGATCTGGACATACCAGTCCAACCAAGGCCATGGTGAGTTTCCCTTATACTTGATCTTATTAGATCATGTGTTCCCCCTGATCAAGTCCGGCCATGCCCCTCCAGAGCACGCCTCCATCAAGCCCTTATAACATACTTACAGTATTGATAAGATCCATTCAATGGTCGTGCCTCTCTTCCATACCATGGAACTCCCATGAAACCAGTTTTTGCACTGCATCCACCTTTGAGGCTGTTTTGGCCTTTGGGAGTGGAGTCTGGCCTTCTCCCTTCTCCTATGACCATTTGCGTGTGTTCCCAGAACACAGAGGAAGCCTTAGACGTGATCATTCATGATCAATCACCACCCAAAGGTCGTGCATCACTTCCCCCTTTGTTGCCCATGAAACTGCCTTTCCACACACATCTGCCCTTAAGGCTGCCCTTGGACTTTGAGAGTGAAACCGGTCATCTCTCTTCTTTACAGGCTATTTGCGTGTCTTCTATGGATGTAGAGGAAGCCCAGGGCGTGGCAAACAATAATCAAAACTCACTAGAGGGTCGTTGTGGGAACCGAAATTCACACCGTCAATTTCCGATAAAGATTTGTGGAGGAAAACCGAAGTTAACCCGATCTTCCTTGAAGGTCCCGGATATCTGCTGGGCGCTACGAAACAATCAAATAAAGTTGCGAAAATAGAAATCGTAAAAGTTGAGCGAAAGAGATCTTATTTCTGAATTCTCGTTTGAGCGTGTACAACAAGAAAAGAAACCGGCCGTAAGGGCTGTCGAGGAGTCCGCTAGTCTGGTCGCCTAAGTCTATCCTAGTTGAGTCGCAGCTCGCTAGTGAAAACAGAAAAAGAATGCTAAATCGCTCTAAATGCTAAGTGCTTGAAAGTTTGTGATCTGGTTTGCTTCTTGCTCAAAGCTCTCCTTATATACTCCTCCTAAGACGGTCTATCTTCTCGCGGGCTGAGTCGGGCTTTTTCCATTTTCGTCCATCTTCGTGTTTATCGGGAAACTTGACATTTATCTTCTGGAAACTTGACATTTATCTCTTATGTGAGGATAAAGATAAACCGTCATAGTTTATTCTTTTTTTTCGGAAAATCGTACGTGGGCCGTTTTTGGCCATGTTGGGACGTTTAGGCGTTTTTACGGTTTTTCGAAAGGACGGTCTTTAAAGGTTTCGGTGTTTCCGAAGGAACCTTAATTCCTTGTATAGTCGAGATAGTGGTGTTCCAGAATAACCGTGATTGTACCAAACTTGTGTAGATTGATCCGAACAAGCTAAGACGGGATCGAACCGGGCACAATAGGACCGAGACCGGGACGAGGGCCGCTGACCGAC
This sequence comes from Brassica carinata, assembly GCA_016771965.1. Taxonomy (NCBI): domain Eukaryota; kingdom Viridiplantae; phylum Streptophyta; class Magnoliopsida; order Brassicales; family Brassicaceae; genus Brassica; species Brassica carinata. The sequence goes on along the minus strand of CM028687.1, from coordinate 10,346,670 downwards.
GCCAGACCGACCAGCGGCGGGTGCCACCGGCGCCAGGTCGGTGCCGCCGGCGCCAGGTCGGTGCCGCCGGCGCCAGGCCAGCCGGCGTCCAGCGTGCCGCCGGCGCCAGGCGAGTGCCGCCGGCGCCAGGCCAGCCGGCGTCCAGCGTGCCGCCGGCGCCAGGCGAGTGCCGCCGGCGCCAGGCGAGTGCCGCCGGTGCCAGGCCATCTTGCCGCCTGTGGGTTTTTCGTTGTTCGATCTTTCCCCGCCAGTCGCTTATGGAAATCTTTTGAGTTTTGGAAGGTCTTTAGCCGTAGATTTCGAGATGATCGCTTCTAATCCAACGAGATTCCGCGAGTATCGGATTTGAGATGGACTTGGATTTGTAGATTTTCCGTCGTCGAGGATGCGAAAGCAATGTGGCTTCGAAGCTTTAGATGTGTTAAAAGATGAATCTTTTAAACAATCGGAAGGCTTTACTGAAGACTCATTGTAGATCTCGACGATCCGACATGGGTTTCAAGGGACCAAGATGCCGCCATTGCCGAGATCATGAGATGATCACACGGATGGGCGCCAGGACCTCGCCGCTGGCTCCAGATGGGAGTGGACGAGCCTTCCGTGAAGTTTTATCGGCGGCGACCGTTTCTTGGATTTGATCGCCGCTGGCTTTTCTTCGAGGATTTTCGTGACGATTTCGTTATTGACAGATTTTGACCCCAACAGTTAGCCCCCAGCTAGCTAGGAACCGTAGAGCCTGTCGGATCCTAGCTTGCGGTATAGCCGCAGGGAAGGTGTTGAGACGTAATCGCTGTCGAAAAATCGGGTAAATAGTGATTTTACCTCCTTTATATGGATGGAGTAAGAAATCTCATTCTTACTTCATCACAAGATTTTACTCTCTCAAGAATCCTTTCTCTCTTTAAGAACAATGTCTTCAAGATCCTCAAAGAGAAACTCTTCTTCCCATTCATCCTCGATGACTCTCCTGCCCATGTGACGGTGAAGCAGGAGGAGTTGGTCGAGGAGGAAAAGAAGAATGCGATACCGAACCTTGTAGGTTCGCCTCAACACTGCCAGAGATCCCTGTTCGAGGAGGCCTGCGAGGCAGCCCGGTGCTCCTTTTGCGCCGAAGCTCGGTTTCTCGTAAATATCTCAATGTTCTTCGAGATTTTTACCAGGTTCTGAAGGAGTCAAATTCGATTCCCGCTGGTAACGAGTGCAAGGAATCCTCCGCAAGGTTTCTTTACATGTTCTGAAGCTTTCTTCACGTACTGCCGTATGTGGTTCCCGATCCCTGGTGCCATTGTTCGTGGCGTCACCGCCTGGAATTTTCGATCAGCCAACTCAGCGTTCCTGCCTTGGAGAGTTGGTTTACGCATTGATCGCTAGCTACTTAACTCGGATTGATCTTGGTCCCGACGATTTGAAGGTCTTTGGGGCACTCGCCGACGGGAGTGACGGTTACTACTCCATGCTGCCTAAGAAGGATATGGCGTGATTCAGGGGACTACTAATCCCAAATCGTGGCAGGGCGTTTCTTCTTCGTCCAAATAGATGGCGAAGTCTGTCGAGGAGAGCTGTCTCCATCTATTTCGCGAGCATGGAACTTCAACCGAGGTAATATGACGAAAACCCTGTTGTCTATTTCACCTTTTCGGAAGTGCGAGTTTTAGTGAAAAAGTTTCGCTTTGTAGGGAATAATCCTACTGCGCATTTGCCTGGTGGCGTCTTTGTCAAAGAGATCTTCTTCGTCAAAGGCGTTTTCTGGAAATCCTTCACCCTCGAGCGGATTGGCGGTTAGACTTTATCGGTCGAGATCCTGTCCGTCAGACGACGCCGAACCTGTCACCGCAGCTCCTACCGGGCGCAAACAGAGGTCTCGGAAGGGGAAGGAAATCGAAGATGGGGAAAGTTCGGAAAGTCCTTCACCGTTGGGAGAAAAACCTAGTTTTGCTCCAACGGAAAAGGCGGAGCCAGCGTTTTCCACCTAACAACTTCTTTGATGGCCTTCCTCGGAGTTTACTACTGATGAGTCGCTGGAGGATGAGGAGAAACAACGGGTTTTGCGAGGGCTCCCAGCGTGTTAACGAGGTTTGGCCGCCGAACTTTTAACCTTATGTCGAATCTGTATGTAAGCATACTTGCTGATCTTGAGTTTATGCAGGGACTAAGAGTGTTTAGCGAGGCGCTTGACTCGAGTTTCCGCAAATCTAGGATTGCTAACTTCAAGGCCACAGAAGCAGAGCGAGAGCTTTTCCGGTTCCGACAAGAGGTAAAGGCGCAGAATGCGAAGCAAGCTGAGCTTCCTTCGAGTTCTCGTTTGGCGGAAAGGAGAGGAAGAAGGATGGTCGCGGAGGTGGCAAGGCGAGCGAATCGTTTGCTGCTGAGTTTCAATGTTTTAAAGAAGCTCAGGAGTTTGTTGGTGATTTCAGCGAGTGCGGGGTTCGGTCATAAACCTTCACAAGTCACAGAACCAGTTTCTCCTTCGATTCGAGATTGCTGAAATGAAGGATTTCATGGCGAGTCGCTCATGCTGAGTCCTTGGTTCCTCGGTAGAAGAAAGAGTCCGGAGACTATGGGAACCTATCGAGGTTTCGAGGATACGGTGGAGGCGAGCCGATGAGAACGCCGAGGGTGGTGGGAGCGCTCAAAGCGTGAATGAGGAAGTGGACCAGCCTGCTAGTTCATTTGGGATTTCCGCATCGGTTTCTCAATGTTGAATTCCTTTTGTGAATCGTATTTTTGGCGTGTGTGGCGTTTTAGTAATTTTATTCTGCGACCGTTGGAGGTTGCATTCTTATGTTTTGGGACTGGCCGTTGGTGGCTTTGAATCCTGCCGTCTTTGCGGCTTTTATGAATATGAAAATTCGCGAGATTTCGTCTTTTGTTTTGATTTATACTTTCGTCAAGTGTAGAGGGAAGGATGCGAGTAGTCACTTTCTATCCTAACTCTTTTTTGTCGCTTGGTCCGTATGCTACTTTTTAGCGAGCGTTTTAGGTGTAAGCGATAAGAGACATGTTTTGGGATCTCGTATACGATACTATGTCTGTGAGATGTCAAGATCCAGCAAGACTGGGTTTAGGGCAAGACCTAGGCTTACTCTCAGCTTTAAGGCTGTGCGATGACTGATCGGCTTTTGTTTTGCCTGTTAGTAATTTCTTCCTGATTCTTTTCGTTTAAAGTCCGCGACTAGTCGCCGGATTATATGACTTGTGTTAAAAGAATCGAGCTATCTTCGGAGTTTATCCGAGACGCTAAACCAAAATTTTGGGTTTCTTGTATAGCGCGCTATGATATCCTTGTCGGATGTAAGAGGACCTTGTAGGTCTGACTACGAGTTTGTATTGAGTGAAACGTTTCTTGTGTGCGTCCGTCGGGGCCAATCGACGGGCGTGAGTTATTTTTAAGTCGCTGGTGGACTGTCCTTTGCGGATAATACGAGTTTTGTTATCTTTTTAAGAAGTTGCGACGTCTCGCGTTTCTTTTGAAGATATGATTTTCGTTTTTCCGAAGAGTTGATGCGTTTTAGTGAGCATGAAAGATAGAAAGAATTTTATTAAAAATTTCGAGAAGTTTGAGTACATGTGCGGATTTTTCGCGTTTTTGTGGGAGTATAGGAGTATACGCACCCAGTCCCCCTTTTGGTGAGGGGGATAGCTGAACTCGCCGGGTTTCGACGAGCTGCCTACGTACCTCTTCGAGGATCAAGCCATCTCGTAGTTCTGATAGTTGCCGCAGACGTTTTTACTCCCCGTGCGTCGCCGTTCCGATCGTGCTGGTCGGATCAGTGGTTTGTGCGGGGTCGAAGCTGTTCGCCTACGGCGGTGGACTCGAGGCTTTGTCGCCGTCTTGAATCGTTGCCTGTTCGGATGATTCTGGATCATCTTTCTTGAGTCTTGGGAATGTTGTGTGATTCCTTTTGCTTTCGTTTCGGGTTGGCCGCAGGCGTTCCGATCTTTTCGCAGTTTGAACTCGGCCAGGTAACAGAGTCTTGATTGTTTCTGACTCCCCATATGGCTGCGGTTCCGGTCGGAGTCGGAAACTTGATACCGAGGTGATATGTGGATGGTACTGCCTTCATGGAGTTGATCCAAGGGTTTCCATGATGGCGTTGTAGATGGCGGGTTGTCGACTACTGTAAGCTTCGGCGATCTTTGTAACTTCCTTTGCCATGGCCGGGAGTTTAATTCTCGAGGGTCATGGTAGTGGCGCCAACCCGTCAAAGGTTTTGGCTCGGGGCGACTTCCCAAGTGGGATCTTCATCCTGTAGAGGTGTCGCGGAAGATGGCGTTGACCGTGCTTCTTATCGTCGGCGAATCGGCCGACCGAATCTGGATGACCGAATTCGATTACCAAAATCGCGGTGAGGTTTGTCGATTCCGGCGGTCTCTGTTCCTCAGCGATCGTGTGCGTTAGGAACATCGCTGTCTGGGAACCAGTTGGAACTTGTCTCGCTTTTAGCCCGTAGGCTTTATCGATGAGACAGAATCTTGGTAGAACTGTGATCCTCCGATGATCATGTTTACCCTCGGCGACTGTTGTTCCCTTGGTGATCTGTCTTCTTCCGCGTTTTCCCCGATTGATTTTGGTTGCGCGGTCCGGAGGCAGTTTTGTTGGTTTTGGGCGGGGAGTCAGGAGCAGGTCCTTTATACTCTTGACCTTTGATAGTTCGCCGGTGAGGTTTTTCGGCGGCCGGCAAGGCGTGCGTTCGCAATGGAGTGACCTCGGTTCGTGGAACTTCGCGGTAGGAATTATCCTTGTACTGGTTCCTGGTCCAGGTGTTTCGGAGGTTCTGCCTTGCTCGAGTTGATGGTAGTTATGCTCGCCTTAGTGTCTTCCCGTCGTGATGGGCGTTTTTGTCGTTACGAAGGTTTTCTTTTCGAGGGCGTTTTCGTGGTCGTGCTTCTGCGATAGAAGCTTCATCTCTTCTTCCATGATGATGAAGTCCGTTGCCTTGTGGAAGTATCCTGGATTGTCGGCGGCTTTTCCAGTAGTATCCATTTTGGAACTTCGACTTGTACCAGAAGTTTTCCTCGGAAGTCGTGCGAAATTATAAGCTGATGCCTGTTACTCTGGCCATCACCAGCTTAAACCATGAAGTCGCGGGCTTCGTCCTCCTTCTGAGCTAGACTCCATAGATCCCGTCGGTTTCTCTGTCCATGAACATGGAGTATTGTTTGAAACGCCGAGGCCAGTTGGCGGAAGCTTCGATGGAGTTCCTTTTGAGCTGGGAGAACCACTTTCGGCGCGCCTTTGAGGTGCTTTCGGCGAAGAAGACAATGACCAGCGTCGTTAAGCTCGGTAGTTTGCACCTGCCCATTGCGATCTGGAAGGACTGCAGGTGCGACTTAGGATCCGTCGTACCGTCATAGGCGGGATTTTGATCTTCCACGGGTGCGAGATCGTGTTTCCGTGATCCAGTGGTGAATGGCGTTTTCCGTGCTTTCTCGAGAAGTCTATCGATCTCGGGCGGAACTGGTCGCCTGATGGATTCGCGATTTTACCGCTTTCACTTCGCCACGGTCTTTTGAGAGATTCGCGGAGATCATGGATCTCGCTATTGCTGCCGGCGTTCCTCGAACCTGTCGGCTGGTCATGATAGATCGAATTTGATCTTCGCGAGTTCTTCCTGCTCCATCCAGTAGAGTTCTTCTTCCTCTTCGTCATGGGCTATCGAAGGATACCGTCTGCGCGGCGGACTGGCCGGAGTTCTCTGGGGTGGATGTCAGCGTCTTCATCGGAAGGATCCGATTGGTCGCTGATATCTAGATTGATCTTCGGCGTCGCTTTCCTTGTTTCTGTCGCCGAGTGGAAGGTTCTGCGAGGTCGTTTGCTGTCCTTTGAGCCGTTTCCTCGGGGTGGGCTCTTTCGGGCATCTTTTCGTGCTTCGGAGATCGAAGTCGAGTCTTCTGCATGGCGTGCCTTGGTGGATCAGCGGCAACTTGCTCCTCGCAGTTAAGGTGTCGACCTGTTTTGCGGCGAGGTTATCAGCTTGTCTGTTGTTCCGCCAGCCTGGGCGGAGGTAAACAGTTCCTTCATCTGCCTGAGAGCCTCGGTGTTTGCATCAGCAGTGACTGCGGGCGCATCTCCAGCTGGAGTCTTCTCAGCGTTGGCGTCGGCGGTGTTCCGTCTGGCTGGCTGATCCTTGGTGGCGTCGGTAGACATGATGGCGTGTGCAGTTGCGAGATAGATAGATCCGTAACCCCCTCCTTCTAGCCAAAGCTGTAGGAACGAAATTCACACCGTCAATTTCGATAAAGATTTGTGGAGAAAACCGAGTTAACCCGATCTTCCTTGAAGGTCCGGATATCTGCTGGGCGCTGCGAAACAATCAAATAAAGTTGCGAAAATAGAAATCGTAAAAGTTGAGCGAAAGAGATCTTATTTCTGAATTCGTTTGGCGTGTACAACAAGAAAAGAAACCGCCGTAGGGCTGTCGAGGAGTCCGCTAGTCTGGTCGCCCAAGTCTATCCTAGTTGAGTCGCAGCTCGCTAGTGAAAACAAAAAAGAATGCTAAATCGCTCTAAATGCTAAGTGCTTGAAAGTTTGTGATATGGTTTGCTTCTTGCTCAAAGCTCTCCTTATATACTCCTCCTAAGACGGTCTATCTTCTCGCGGGCTGAGTCGGGCTTTTTCCATTTTCGTCCATCTTCGTGTTTATCGAGAAACTTGACATTTATCTTCTGGAAACTTGACATTTATCTCTTATGTGAGGATAAAGATAAACCGTCATAGTTTATCCTTCTTTTTCGGAAAATCGTACGTGGGCCGTTTTTGGCCATGTTTGGCCGTTTAGGCGTTTTTACGGTTTTTCGAAAGCACGGTCTTTGAAGGTTTCGGTGTTTCCGAAGGAACCTTAATTCCTCGTATAGTCGAGATAGTGGTGTTCCAGAATAACCGTGATCGTACCAAACTTGTGTAGACGGATCGAACGGGCACAATAGGACCGAGACCGGACGAGGTCCGCTGGACTAACGCCAGGCCGACCAGCGGCGGGTGCCGCCGGCGCCAGGCCGGGTGCCGCCGGCGCCAGGTTGGTGCCGCTGGCGCCAGGCCAGCCAGCGTCCAGCGTGCCGCCAGCGCCAGGCGAGTGCCGCCGGCGCCAGGCGAGTGCCGCCGGCGCCAGGCGAGTGCCGCCGGCGCCAGGCGAGTGCCGCCGGCGCCAGGCCAGCCAGCGTCCAGCGTGCCGCCAGCGCCAGGCGAGTGCCGCCGGCGCCAGGCGAGTGCCGCCGGCGCCAGGCCAGCCAGCGTCCAGCGTGCCGCCAGCGCCAGGCGAGTGCCGCCGGCGCCAGGCGAGTGCCGCCGGCGCCAGGCGAGTGCCGCCGGTGCCAGGCCATCTTGCCGTCGTGGGTTTTCGTTGTTCGATCTTTCCCGCCAGTCGCTTATGGAAATCTTTTGAGTTTGGGAAGGTTTTAGCCGTAGATTTCGATGATCGCTTCTAATCCAACGAGATTCCGCGAGTATCGGATTTGAGATGGACTTGGATTTGTAGATTTTCCGCCGCCGAGGATGCGAGCAATGTGGCTTCGAAGCTTTAGATGTGTTAAAAGATGAATCTTTTAAACAATCGGAAGGCTTTACGAATACTCATTGTAGATCTCGGACGATCAGACATGGGTTTCAAGGGACCAAGATGCCGCCATTTCGAGATCATGAGATGATCGCAAGGATGGGCGCCAGGACCCTCGCCGTTGGCGCCAGATGGGAGTGGACGAGCCTTCCGCGGAGTTTTATCGGCGGCGACCGTTTCTTGGATTTGATCGCCGCTGGCTTTTCTTTCGAGGATTTTCGGTGGCGATTTCGTTATTGACCGATTTTGACCCCAACAGTCGTTCTCAACTCCCCTCTTGATTGCCCTCAAACCTGCCCCTTTGCTGCCTTCACATCTCTCTCTCTTTCTCTCTGGAAGTGCTTCTCTGAGTTCTCTGGATATATTTTCGACAGAATGGTGTAAAATGGAGAAGAAATCAATGATAACTCCTTTTCTCAACTGCCTGGTCGAGCAGTTTCTAAAAAATAAAGGAAGGAGCCTTTTCTTCCCATAACAGCCCATAACAGCCCATAACAGCCCATAACTGCCCATTGGCAGTCTTATTTCCTTTCTCCCTTTTAAATTTCGAAACCTGAGCCTTAACTCACACTCCTGGAAGCTTGCCAACTCCCTGGTCCGTGCCTAAGACAAACTTGGTCAAACCACCTTGCACCCGGACCATCGGCTCGCCCAGTAACCGCCATGGCCCGACCACACTGTTCCGGACCAGAACACTTCCTCCAGCTGAGTTGAGCTGACAACCAACTGTTCCCAGCTGAGTGAGTTAGTCCACCAGCTCCTGTGAGCTGATTAAATCAAGGTGAGTTAACTTCCAGATGCACCTAGCTGTTCGAGCTTGATCCAGACCTCGCCCAGCTTCCGGATCACTCGTCCAGCTCCTTTACACTTGTTTCTATCCTATTTTGGTCAAGTCTCAGCTGTCTGATTCCCTTAACCACATTTTTAGATCATGACACACTTGTCTATAGGTCACATGACCTGACTGGTGCGTCTCCATGCACAATGGTCCATCTGGACGATCCTACCCAGGATCGGGGACATGACAGAGTCACTCTTGGCCATGTTCTCCACCAGCTCCTCTGCATCCTGCTCAGTTCTGCCCAAGAAGAACCCATTGCTGGCTATGTCTAATCTGCTCCTGAACTCTGGAAGAGCACCTCTGTAGAAGGTACTAAGCAAACTCTCCTTGGTGAAGCCATGATGTGGGAATTGAGACCCATAGCCCTTGAACCTCTCCCATGCTTCACTAAAGCCCTCAAGGTTCTTCTGCTGAAAGGTAGAGATCTCATTTCTGATATTGGATGTTCTTGAGGTAGAGAAGAACTTCTCTAGGAATGCCCTCTTGCACTCATTCCAAGTTGTGATAGAGTCACTTGGAAGAGCCTTCTCCCATTGATGTGCCTTGTCTCCCAAAGAGAAGGGAAACAATCTCAGCTTGAAAGCATCTTCAGAGACTCCATTAATCTTGGACAAGCTACAGTAGCTATCAAATGTGTCCAAGTGATCAAGGGGATCCTCCACAGCAAGGCCATGAAACTTGTTGTTCTCAATCAAATGCAACAGCCCTGATTTGATCTCAAAGTTGTTGTTCTCCACAGCTGGTGCCCTGATCCCTAACCTATGACCATGAATGTGAGGTTGATCATAGGCTCCAATGGCTCTAGCTTGGCGCTGTGGCTGTTGTGGTTGGCGGTGTGGTCTTATGTTGTCAGTTTTTGGACCATTGCCCCCTAGGGCATCACCATCTTGAGGCTGATTCTCCATATCAAACCCTAATCTCTGCAAGTGAGCCTGCTGCTCTTCTTCTCTTCTCTTTCTTGTAATCTCCCTCTCAAGTGTAGCAATCTCTTCAACAGTTGGGATCAAGTTTGATGCACCTCTGCTTCTAGTTATCATACACCTGAAATGCAAAGGGAAAAGACCAGGGAGAAGCAATAACACAATAAAAGAAAATTGACTTAGTCTCAAGCAATTGACTAAATCCCAATGTCAAAATCAACTTAGAACTTGGCAACGGCGCCAATTTGATGAAGGACTTTTCAAGGGTCCAAATCAAATGATGTAGTATAAAAGATTGTCGAACCAATCCTAAGTGATTCTAATACAAAGGGAATGCAAGTTCATGCTTAAGCTAAGTGCAACCATAAAGTGGCATGAGATGATTATAAACTAAGGCAATACTAGAAATGCAATAAAAGATGAACTTTTTTTTTTAATATGAGGCAAAGGTGATTCTTGGGACAAGGGAATTGACTTTGGGTGATAAAGCTTCAATCTAAGATGACAGCAATACAATCAATCTAACACCTTAAGCCTAGACACAATCCTAAACAAGCTCTATCTATAGATGAATGCTCATTCATTAACATATCTCAAGCATCTAATCTCTTAGGTTGAATAATATGAAAGCAATCATTAAGAACAAGTCCATTAGCTATCTTAACACCTTTAACAACAAATCTCTTTGGCAAAGAATGTTAAAAGCATTGGAGAGTTGGTTTAGGCATTTCATAGAACACCTTTCGGGCATGAAATGCCTATAGCTCTATTTTAAAGAGACCAACTCTAAAATAGCAAGAAGAACACTCTACAAGCAAGGATCACGAAGGATCTACCCTAGAACATCTTAGATCTACACCTAATCACCCTTAGTCTGCCAAGCTCATGAACCCTAGATATATCTACTCACTAATAGACATGGAAAACCTTAAAACCATGGATGATTCAAGGTTAACCATGATTAGTGATAGAAATAATCCAGCAAACACAAGAAAATAAGATGAAAAAGGATCTAAGTGTTGGGGAAAAATATCCCGGTTCTATTTCCCCCAGCCTCCAGGCAGGACCCAGATCCCTGGATCCCTGAAAAACAGATACCTCGGGTCCCTGTCCGAGGGAACCTTAAACCTGGGTCCCTGAACCCTGAGTTGGGTCTCTGAACCTTGCTCCCTTCCGCAAAAATGGAAAACTTCCAACAAGGAGAATTCTTCCATATTTCCGAATATGGAAGAGTTTAACCTAACCTAGACGGCTACTAGATGACTATATAAAGACAACTACTGCCCTACATCAAGGGATCGACTTCTCCAAGGCTTAGAGACTAGGGTTAGGCTGCTAGAACTAGGGTTTATCCTAACTTCATTGTAATCCCTCTTGTTCTTGTTTGTCTGCTCAATAATACGTCTCTTCAAGCCTATCTCTTATTATTTCTTACCACAACTCTCACGAAATACTTATTAAACCCTCGGGTTATCATCTCATCCAACGTTCCTTGTACTCTAAAAGACCGTACACAAAAATCCCCTAACAATTTGGCGCTAGAAGGAGGGGAGTAATCAAAGCTACGTGACGATGGCGGTGGATGAACAAGACGACCAGCAGGAATATACTCCGAGAGAAGCCGAGCTCGAAAGGCAAATCGATGGACTACAGAGCCAAGTAACCGACTTGCTTAAGGCTCGGGAAACAGCCGAAAATTCCAAACTTCCCTCTGAAGTCCAAAGCCTGAAGGAGAAACTTGGCGAACACTCCAAGCAGCTGGAGCTAAGTGCCGAGAAGCTCAATCAATTGCAGACGGAGAACGCGGCTCTCCGAGACCAGAACGATGCTCCCAACACAGCGAGCAACAAGAAGCGACGCTTCAACACTCGGGTTTGACCTATGGGGAACCTAAGTACTCCCAGCACCGGAGAAAGCAACACCAGCATGACTCCTGCAGCTGGGGCAACACGGGAAAGGATCGAAGACCACCAAATCCATGACCTAGAGGCAAGCGACTCCGAACCCGAGCCCGAGAAGGAAGAATCTGAAAAAATAGCAGCCGAATCTTCCATAACCGCCTATCTAGAGAAGATGTTCTGCAAGAGATTCGACGCCATGCAATCCATGGTGGAGCGCCTACCAGGAGTAGCTCCCCCAATCCGGAGGAGTAACCCCGACTCATACACCGATACTCCCTTCTCAGAGGAGATCGCCTTGGTCGAGATGCCTAGAAAGTTTGCCTTCCCCAGCGTCAAGACGTACGATGTCACCAACGATCCCGACGATCATATCGCGCAGTACAAGCAAAGGATGCTAGCGGTCGCACTCCCTAAAGAATCTCGTGAAGCCACCATGTGCAAAGGGTTCGGTTCCACTTTGATCGGACCTGCCTTGCAATGGTACATCAATCTTCCCATAAGGTCCATATCCTCCTTTGCCAGCCTGAGTGACAAGTTTGTAGAGCAATTTGCAAGCAGGAGGAGCCTGGAGAAAACTTCGGATGGTCTCTACGAGGTACTCCAACACTGGGTAGAGCCCTTGCGGGACTACATAGCCTGCTTCAACCAAGAGAAAGTGGCGATCCCTGAATGCAGCATCCCTACCGCGATCTCCGCCTTCAAGAGAGGGTTACTTCCAGATGGAGGGCTTTACAAAGAGCTAACCATGTACCCATGCAAAACCATGGAGGATGTGCTATCCCGAGCATGGGCTCAGGTAAAGTGGGAAGAGGACGTTGATGCCCGTGCCAAGGCTCAACCCAAGCAAGATCAAAGGTCCATCCGATCAGACCGGGGAGACCGAGATGAGAGACCCTCTCATAAGGGGTCTAAAGACTCTGGAAGCAGAAACCGGGGCAGGTTCCAATACCGACCCTTGGAGAAAGAAGAAGGGATGGTTGCCGACCCGCCCGATATCTCGTGATCTCTCAATATCTACACCGAGCTTATCAATACGCTTAAGGCAGATGGGCCAACAGGTTAAGTGGCCCCTGAAGATTAAAGCACCTGACTCCTTCCGGAACCCCGCGCTTTGGTGTGACTTTCATCGCGATCATGGCCACAAGACTGAAGACTGCGTTGCCTTAAGAATCGAGGTCAACAAACTACTTCAAAAGGGGCACCTCCGGGAATTCCTCTCAGAGAAAGCCAAAGCTCATCTCAGCAAGGAGGCATCGGGGAAATTAAAAGGAGATGCGCCAAACTCGCCACCTCGCCAAGACCGGGTGATTCACGTCATATCTGAAGGGTCGGCAGCTGTATGTCCGCATGAAAGAGGAGCACCAAATGCTAAACATGGTCTGGAGAATACCCAACCTAAACACCTACTCCTAGGCACCGATGAGATAAGCTTCAAGGCAAGGGAGTAAGAGAAGATCCTAGCACCCCACCATGACGCTCTGGTTGTCTCTCTCACCATAGCAAACTGCTTGGTGAAAAGGATACTAATAGATAACGGCTCCTCCAGCAATATCATCTTCCTGACGGCGTACCAGGATATAGGGTTAGAAGACAACACCCTGATGCGCAAGGTAACTCCACTCATCGGATTCAGCGGCGAAGTCAAGCAAACAGCTGGAGAGGTCCTTCTGCCAGTATATGTTGAAGGGATCAACTTATCTACCAAGTTCCTGGTCGTAGATTGCCAATCGGCATATAACATGATCCTGGGACGACCCTGGATTCATGATATGGGAGCTGTTCCTTCAACTCTCCATCAGGTGGTAAAGTTCCCTACACCCTAGGGCATCCGAGCAATCAAAGGAGACCAGGAGAACTCTCGCTCATGCTATCAGACTACCCTGAAGGGGAAGACGGAGATCTTATAGCAATTACAGAGAAGGCCTAAGGCCCCGCAGACTCGGGGACCCTGGGTCAATAGCTGGGGAAATTGGAGACCCTTCCGCGGAATGCAGGTCCAGAACCTGGGGAGCTCCCAAAAAACCTATGTTGACCGCTTCGCATGGTCTTCCCTGAGATCCCTTAAGAAGGCACCTATCCGAAAGATCTGGTCCCCGCAGGACCCTCGTCCTCCACCTCGCGTCGATGAGGTTACCAAGAACTTCAACGGTTACCGACCGGCGATAAACAACTTGGGCACGAAGACCCCAAGAAGAGTTCCTCAGAAGAGGGTCCCTAGTAAGTATAAAATGGACACACGCAACCAGGCAGCAGATCTCCAAAGCTGTTCGCTCTAGTGGATGAATGTGACTACACGCTTCACAGAGGCATTAAGAGTCTTCGTCAATAGGACCCGATGGTCCCGGAGCATCAGCAACATGGAGATCCGCAAACGCAGAAGATCCCAAGCACGGTCCCAGGACTCAGGAAGATGCAGAACCCTGCAGCAAAAGGAGGAACCCTCCAACAAGGACACTCGTCTCAATGGCACGCCAAACCCCACGGGTCACGCAGCAATAAGAGGTAAAACATGGCGTAACCACTGGGGCACCTCGTAAGCTGATATCTTGTACGGTCTCCGGACCATGATTTCTATCTAATTACTTTATATTATTTAAGCACTATGTTTTCCTACTCATATGTATGCTGAACGTCTACGGACATAGCCTATATAATAAAATAGTTACGACTATAAGAAAGAGTACGAATACCATAGTACTTAAAGGGGAAAACGAGCTGGATCAGGTCAAAGAGACCTCCGATCCTGGCCAACCCTCAATGACAGGTGGCATAGCAACTTAAAAACAAAAACGGGTATGAGACATAAGGTAGGAATGGGTCTGCGTAAGCCCGCGTATGCCGTCAATACTACCTAAAACCCATGTATAGCCTCAGGCATATCGGGGTCCCAAACAAGAATATACCAAAATGTGATTATACCTGTGTTAAAACGCTACGTATTAAATTAGCACAGGGGACACGAGGTATAATTGCCACTGTGTAAGTGCAAAAGTCCGGGACCACCCTAACAAAATCCTGCTTCTCCAGACGTGGAAAACAGCATAAGCCTGGCATGATGGTTTTCACCACACCAGCACCCTTTAAGTCTGATAGTGGCTTTCTGCAAAAAGCAGAGTGCAGCACGGGAACTCGATAGTGACCAGCTTCCGAGCGGTAGAATACGAAATCCCCACAGGTACCGGTAGTGGCCTCACCTAGGATGGCAGCATACGGTCCCTTAAAATACAAATCTAATTCCCCGGGGTTATTAAGCACTTTCGGGTCCCCATGCAGCCTCCGGGTCCTGAACAAATTTCTTCAAGACCTGGAAAAGGTAAACCTCCAGGTTCTTTATAACTCTCGGGCCCATCTCCAATACAAATTTGAAACCCACGGGTTAGACTAATCTCTAAAAAGACCTCAGGGTCCAAGGACCACGAGTCCAATTCGAGACCTAAGGGTCCAGAATCTAAGGGTTCCCTAAAAGACCTCAGGGTCCAAGGACTACGAGTCCAATTCGAGACGTAAGGGTCCAGAACCTAAGGATTTCATAAAAGACCTCAGGGTCCAAGGACCACAAGTCCAATTCGAGACCTAAAGGTCCAGAACCTCTGGGTCCGTATAAGACCTCAGGGTTCAAAGACAATAAGTCTAATTCAGGGGACCTCAGGACCCTAAGACTTCTTCAGGCGGTTCCTGAGTCTCAGACGAGGGAACCATGGAAATAAGGTCCTATGAGCGATCCCCCGTCTACGAGGCAACAAAGAAGCATAAAAAGAAAGGAACCTCTAGGTTCGAACCAAGGAAAAGGCAAAAACAAGGTGTACAAGAATCAAAAAGGTTAAACACAAGAATCCTTATTCCAAAGAAAATCCAGGAAAAACAACAAGAAAGAAAATAATCTCAAGCATCTAGAATGGTGGACCAGCCGAACCCGAGACTCAAGAGTGAGAACTGGCCCGAGGTGTCGACCCTGCAGACCAGAATAAATGTTGGCGGTACTCTTCCAAGGGATCCCAATGCTCGGCCCTATTCTCCAGCCACTCTTTCATAAGCTCCCACCTAGTCGAAGATCTCACTTGCTGAATCAGCAGGTCACGCCAGTCGCCATATCATTCACTTTCGATTCTGAAGGGAAAACAATTCAGCAAGGAGGCTTTGCTGAATACCCACTAGCGGCGTATCCTCAGTCGTGCTTTCAGAGTAAAAAGGCCTAACTCCCACACCTGAAGACACCATCCTAGCCAATCGAGGAGGAGGCGCATAGGGAGGACGCCTCCTCTGTGCTTCAGCTTGCTGATAGTCATCATAAAGAACAGTAGCAGGAAGCCTCCCAGCGTTGCCTGAAAAGCGAAAGATGAGATTCTGCTGCAACGAAATCACGTTAAAACGAGACTAAGGAGCAAGGATTTACCCCAGAGATGACTATGGCGCAGGACCTCCTTGCTCATCAAAAAGCGTATTTCACGGAAACGACGAGGAATCATCAATATCTTCTTCGCAACCGCTTCTCCAAGAAAGGACACCGGACGAGACACATCTGAAAGCAAAACCAACTATCAATGGATCAGCTACCAGAAGAAGAAAAACAATAGGTAGCAAGACTCACCAACGGTACGCCAGAAAGTAGGGGAATGGATGGGTTCCTGGATCTTCATAAAAACGAATCGACCGCTCCAATTATTCTTAAAAGAGGAATTGATCCGGATACCTCTCCGAGGCTCCTCAACTAAGGGAGCACCGTCACGAGGCTGAAGATAGTAAAACCCGGGTGTAACCTTCAAAGGGACAAAGCGGTAGGAGTACAGAACCTCATGAACTCCGATGTCAAGACCATGAAGCTCCCCAAGTACTTGGATCGACATCAGAATATTCCAAGACAAGGGTGTGAGTTGAGATGGACAAAGGCCAAAGAACGACGATATTTTAGCCACCAGCGGAGGAATGTTTCGCCGGAAACCTGCTACCAGATACGCCTCCTAGATAGCTATCTCCCCCGATCCTCCATCAGGCGCACGTTCAAACTCTGAAGGACTCCTCATCTGTACCGACTAGTGGATCCCGTACTTCCTCCGAATGACCTCCAGATCTCTCTCACGAATCTTAGAGCGCGGACCGTCATTGAGAGCAAAACAATCGCGTTGCTTCAAGGGTGCCATCGGGACTGCCTCACTACCTGCATCAGAAGCCATTCCGAAGGAAGCAATCGGCGTAGAGAATGGATCAGCAGATAAACGGCAAGGTCTTGCATCAAGTCCGGCCATGCCCCTCCAGAGCACGCCTCCATCAAGCCCTTATCACATACTTACAGTATTGATAAGATCCATTCAATGGTCGTGCCTCTCTTCCATACCATGGAACTCCCATGGAACCAGTTTCTGCACTGCATCCACCTTTGAGGCTGTGTTGGCCTTTGGGAGTCGAGTCTGGCCTTCTCCCTTCTCCTCTGACCATTTGCGTGTGTTCCCAGGACACAGAGGAAGTCTTAGACGTGATCATTCATGATCAATCACCACCCAAAGATCGTGCATCACTTCCCCCTTTGTTGCCCATGAAACTGCCTTTCCACACACATCTGCCCTTAAGGCTGCCCTTGGACTTTGAGAGTGAATCGGTCATCTCTCTTCTTTCCAGGATATTTGCGTGTCTTCTATGGATGTATAGGAAGCCCAGGGCGTGGCAAACAATAATCAAAACTCATCAGAGGGTCGTTCTCAACTCCCCTCTTGATTGCCTTCAAATCTGCCCCTTTTGCTGTCTTCACGTCTCTCTCTGGTTTGGATTGTTTAATCCGACCTCCTAACCTTTTATCTCTTTTTTTCTTTGTTTTTCAGGGAGGAAGAAGGATCTCTGGCGTGCCTGCAAAGGCACGGGCTTGCCTCTGTTTTATGGAAGAAGAGGTGGTTATTTCCCAACCATTGTCCATAACTGCCCATAACTGCTCTTGGGCGGTTACTTCTTCTTTTAAAAATAACTCCTGCCTATGGCAATTACCAGACGTCCTGGGCCTTCCAAACCACTGCTGGATATGTACATATCAAGCCCAAAATGAATTCCTAAGACCCTGGTCCAATCACAAGTTCCCACCGGCCCATCGGCACACATTGGTCGCCCACATGGCCTGACCACTGTCCGGACCTGGCCCAACTGCCTGAGACTTGAACACTCAGTCCAGCTGAGGTGATCTGATCCCCAGCTGACCTAGCTGAGTAAGCTAGTTAATCCAGCTCAGGGAGCTGACCAGTGAGTGCAGAGCTAACACACTCTACTTGAGCTCCAACCGAGCTTCGTCCAGCTGGTTGAGCTTCTTCCTTGCATCTCCTAGCTGTTATATACTGCGTCCAGCTAGTTTTCTTCATCTTATTCAATAATTCTAAGTCTCTTGGTCCATTTCCAGACTTAGACTTAGTTTTCACTTCACTACATTATTGTTCACGATCAATTCCCATGATCTGAACCAAAGCAGTCCAGTTTCTGTTGAAACGTCTCTGTCCCATCTCAAGTTCCAGGAACGGGGACATGACAGGGTACCTTTCCCCAGTCCAATCTCCCCGGTCCAAATGTCCTTCTTCCGACCGGGTAGCTAATCCCGGTCGAGCTTCCCCGGACTGGCCTCGTCCAGCAGTGTCTCTTCCGACCGGGTGGCTGTACCCAGACCAGTCTTCCCGGCCAGCTTGATGTGCTTCTAGTAAACTGATCATAACTCCTCCAATACAGCTCCAAATGACTTGAAACCACTTCCATTGGAAAGCTAACTCAATTTTTTGGGTCTCCACAAAATCTTAGCAGTACAAGACATTTCTAAGGCCTCCGTACATGCTCATCTTTATCTCGACCAGATCATGGATTGACTTCTCTTTTCTTGGCCAAACTTGATTCTTCACCTCTTTTTGGGCCATAAGACTCCCAAACACCTCAAATCACACCAAAGCATGCTCCAACACCTGATAAGGACAAATGAATGAAAAATGGATCCTAATGATGCCTAATGCCTAACTTATATGATCAAAATGCACAAGATATGGATGCTAAAAACATGTAAATATGCATGATATCAAGTCCCCCACACTAGACTTTTACTTGTCCTCAAGTAATCTTTTCAAAACACAAGGAGGAGAGACATAGAGATGGAAGCAAAGCCAAAAGAAACACTCATAGCACTCAACTTGACATCCTAAAGAAACATAGCAAATAGCATGATCAAAACTCTCTTATTATGCTCTAGCTTCACAAGGCCTATCAATTACTCTTATGCCTCTACACAAGATGCAATTCTTATCAACCAACAAGTTCTCTTAACCAGCCCTCACATTGATTCACACACACAAGGTGAAGTCTCACAAATGGGCACATGATCTCAATCATTTGGCTAGGTGATCAAATGGTCTAATACGGATGAAAATAAGGGTTCAATGCATCTTTTTAAGGTGGCTATCACTCAAGAATCAAGGAGCTTGATCATTATGCAAAATTTATCTAAGACTAGGAGCAATTCATGCATACATGGATCCATCCTCATCATTCTACCCAATCCTAAGTGATTACAAGTTCTACACCCCTTTTATTCATCCCATAACCCATAATGAAAAACATACTCACATCACTCACCCAATGAACATTTTCTTTCTCATGATTCAACCACTAAAGACTTCTATTCACTTTTCTAAGCTCTAACTCTTTTAGTTTTCCTTTCCCCACTATCTTATTGAATCTTTCTTTTTCTCTCTTTTTTTTATTTTTTTTTTCTTTTCTCTTTTTTTTTTTATATAAAGGGGGAAGGTCAAAACATCAACCAAGAGTTTCTTATCTTTCTATTCTAGGTCCGTAGGGTTTTTCTTTCTAAATACATTCTTTTGTTCATCAATCTCAACATTGTCATATCCCAAACCCAAGACATAAGCCTTTAAGGAACAAAAACCCCACTCACCATCCTAGAAGCTAGCTCAAATGAGGACCCTATGCTAGCAAGAGATGAGAACAAATCCATGTCGCTCCCAATACTCTCAAGATTTTGCACATGACAAGCTATCAGAAAAGGCCTCACTCATGCAAATCAATGTAGGATTCAAAGAATGGTTAGGGTTCAAGGGTATGGAAGTGCCATTTGGATTAACAAAGAGTGGTATAATGGGGAAAGATAACCCAAATGTGTATGAGATCCATGATCAAGTATGCAAATGCCCATATGCAAGAGAAATTAAGTTCATTCAAGTCTAAGTTCAGGATGGAGCTGGTTTCAAGAACAATGCCAATATCAAGCAAGCAAGCAAGTTTCAAGAAGAGTTTTCAAGGCTCAAAGCATGCAGGCTTTTCAAAAGATGCTTAAGCTACTTGATATGTTTAACTAGGGTGTCAAATTCAGTGCAAACAAGTGTTCTTTACAAGGCAATGCTCCATGTGCAAGTGAATGCAACCTATATGCTCTAGACTCAATCTTAAAGATGCAAGTGATGCAACTACATGATTCAAAAAAAATTTAAAATTTTTTTGGTTTTTCCATGCACATATGAATGTACAATGCAATGCATGAGACTCTCAATCACAAAGCAAACATGATCAAATA
The DNA here is from genome assembly GCA_016771965.1 of Brassica carinata. Classification (NCBI taxonomy): domain Eukaryota; kingdom Viridiplantae; phylum Streptophyta; class Magnoliopsida; order Brassicales; family Brassicaceae; genus Brassica; species Brassica carinata. The sequence continues at coordinate 10,326,913 of CM028687.1, read as the reverse complement.
CCTGGTAACTCCCCCACACTTAAATCACACAGTCTCTGTGTGAGTAAGAAAGAAGGAGAATACCCCAACAATACAAAAGCAAATGTATATACAAGAAGGGTTGGAGTGACACATACTTTGAGTTATTGGCTGAATTGGGTGGTACAGGACCCTTGGCCTCGGATTTTTGCCACCGGGAGAGATAGGCTGAAGCGGATAAGTGAAGGCGGGTGTCTAGAGTTGCAATGCTTGGCCGCCTTTTACCTTTTGTCTAGCCTTAGACCCAACCTGAAAAACCTCAACTATCCTTATTAAAAAGCTTCAAAAGAAAGAAAGATAAAGAAATATATAAAATGGATAAACATGGGAATGCCTCCCAAGCGCGCTTGTTTTAAGTCTCTAGCTTGACTTTGTGTTCTTGCTAATCATAAGTATCAAAAGGCTGAGCCAATGCACCTTTGGTCCTTCTCCTATGAGAAAAATGAACCAAGTATGCAAAGGAGCACACTACTGTCCATAGAAAATAGACAGATTTTTCATCAAAGAGCTTCACTAAAGATGTATCATGAATCATGAGATGTTCTTTGAGGTTCAAATGGTCATGAGAATCAAAAGCATTTGGCGGAAACACAAAATCAACTACAGGTGCAAACAAAGTTTTAACAAAGTAGTCAACTCTATCTCCATCAACCAAATAAAACACAATGTTCACATTCTAATGATAGTTTTCAGCATGGGTGTTTTCTATCTCAAGCAAGAACTTATCCACATCAAGTTCATCCCCTAGATCAGCAAGTGCAAGAAGAGGTCTAGGTTCATTAAGAATGAAAAACTCAGATTCAAGATCAAATGAAGCACATAGATAACTCTTGTCAAAACAAACTTCAATATGATCTCTAACAAGCTTTTCTATTCTCAACTCATCTAGTTTCCTAGTTTCACATATCAGATCAAGACATTCATTGATGAGCTCAAGAGAATCAAGATCATGGGCAATATTCTCACCACAAGGAAAGCAAATTTCCTCAAGTTGAAGTTCTAAAGTGGAAATGCTTGTACCTTCCAGATGGAGTGGTGGAACCCAATACATTACCTCTTTAAGGTCATAAGCAACATCAAACTCATGTTGTGTAATCTCCCTTTCTTCAAACTCTGCTCGATCCCTAATGAGGTGTACCCGGATCATTGATATCTCATGTTTTTATTGCATTTTAGCACTTGTTCTTAGTTAATTTATATCATTTTAGGATGTATTTGGGTGTATATATTGCATTAGATTGTTCATTTGCATATAACAGGGTTGAAATGCACTTTGGAGAAGTTATGGGCCAAAATTGTGAGGTTAACCATGCAATTTATAAAGTTTATGGCTGATTTGTGAACCAATAAGAGGTGAGGGACCAAAGCTGCGAATTCTCTGGGTTAAAATTGCACAATCAAAAGTCTGGGGTTTATACGCAGGATGATTCTGCGATTTACAAAGTCTTGGGCCGATCTGAAGACAATAAGAAGTTCAGGGACTTGGTTGCAAAAAGCCAAGAGTTGACCATTGATTCTCCTCGAGCTTTCTTCTCGCCGGACTGGTTGACGACGACGAAGGCCTTGACGGATCAGACAACAATGACGGAGCTGAGCTGTGGTTGTCAATGACGGAGCACCAGAGCCGACGAGTTTGGAGCACAGCGAGGAGGAGAAGACGAGGTCACTGCGGCGACTCTGTGCACAACCACGACTTGTTGGTAACGACGACGCAGTGATCCATGGAGGAGATGGAGCCTATTCATGGTGGTTTCAAGGCGAGGAAGACGGAGTTCGTGTAAAAGCTTGGTCCTTTAGCACGCACAGCTGTGACGAAGCTTGGCTGACGACGGTTGGAGCTCGGAGTTGGTCCCGATGGTTTCAACCACGAACAAGAGAACAAAGAAAAGAGGAGCTTTGCGACGTTGACCTTGATTCCGACAGAGCACGGCCCGAGATCAGCCACGGCGAGGACTTGAAGTTCAGATTGAGAAACCACGAAGGAGATGTGTGAGAAATATTATATATACATGAATGTATATGAATGAATATTTCTTTTCCATGATGTGGTCTTATGTTAAATCTATTTTTTATTGAAAATGTTAAACCCTAATGGTATTTGGTAACCAATAAAATTGGTAAATAAAGGAGTTTATTTCCTAATGTTTTAACTAAATTATAAGTGACAAATGTTCTAGAAGAGAAGAGTGACTTAAAGGACAAGTTAATGGAAGATGCTTAAGAGAACAAGTTCAATGTATGAACCTAATGTTCTAAAACACTTCACACTTGTCTTCTCATAGTGAAATGAGTCATCTTAAGTAAACATTTGTCATTTACTCAACTTTGATGGATGGTTGAGATTAGAGGATAAACTTGCCAATGAAGTAAGTAAAACTTGGTGAGAAAGTCATCAAAGACTTGGTAAGAAAGTTTTGGTCCCTCTCCCCACCTATATATAAGTGCTCTTGGACCATCACAATGAGACACATTAAGAGAAAAACTAAAAGCAACACATAAAGAAAGGTTGTAGGCAAGGGGAGAGAAGATCTAACTCCAACTTAAAGATCAAGAGATCATCTTCCATGATCAAGAGATCATCTTCATATGATCAAAACCGTTCATGAAGATTTCCGCAGCAATGAATCGAGGTATTCCGCAAATCCTTCTTATAGTTCTATTATGTGATTAGTCTAGATGTTAAAGATCTTAGGGTTCATGTAAAATCAAATTTACATGTGGTATCAGAGCAAATGGTTATAAACATCTAGCTAATCCGGAAAGTGTAATAGATTTATGATTTATAGAATTATAGTAGATCTATACTTATGTAATGAATTTTAGATCTAAATAATGTTTAAGTTTCGGTTTAAAACCGATAAGAGTTTTCGGAAATCTTGAATCATACATTATATGTACGTATTCTATTTTGATCTCTGAAATGAGAATTAATGAATGCATAAATTTTTCTATACATAAATCGCATAGAAATTAAATTAAGTAATTTTATGCATGATTTTTTATAAAACAATATTTTCATATAAAGAGCAAAATTAGAGTTAAAGATATCACCACCGTGACTTTACTCTAAAATGATTTGCGAAATGAAAATCATTGTTCAAATAAGTATTTGATATTTTGAGTAATAAGTAGTTACCCACAGGTAGACTATGTACACAAAATATGATCAAGTACTTATATAGAGTGTTTGTATTGTGTAGATTAAGTATATCCACAAATAGCTTAATTTGAGTAATTCGATACATCACTCATAAATGTTTTCGAATACTATGATTATTGATGGAAATATGGCCGCTACCCACAGGAGCACCATAGATTCTTGGCATAAGTATTCAATAAATATATGTGTTGATTATGTTTAAAAGCCTAATTTAAACTTGTATATCTCAAAATTAAAGTTTTTCGTCTTAAAGATTGTCATATAAAGTCTCGTCTATTCTAATCCTTAATGGTACCAACTTCTCAGAATGAAAAGAGAAAGTTGAGTTCATATTAAGAGTACTATACTTGAATTTGACACTCCTCAACGATGAGTCAAATTCACTAATAGTGGATAGTACTTAGGACGAAAAGAATTTTCATAAAGTTTGAAATTAAATAGACTGAGAATTATGATCTTAAGATGACGATAATTATAAATATTTAAACTTTCCTTATGATGGCTGAAAAAGCTAAAAATACCTTAATATATAGAAGAACGGTTTAAGATTGCAACCAAATCCCTAATTGGGAAACTTATGGCAATCTTACAATCATAAAAGAATAAGGACATAAGGTCTATGCATAAATATTGCATTGAAATGACCTATCTTTCGGCTAAATTAAAGAATTTAGGAATAAATATGAAAGTTTGATTTCTTGTCCAATTTATCCTAAATTTGCCCCTTTTTAGTATGAACCATTCCAAATTAATTCTAACACCACTCATGTAAGACGGATGTTGAATTAATTGGCTAGTAAAATGGTTCAATAGGAGGCTAGGTTTAGCCGTAAAGGTTTTAAAGTTGTCTATTATGTTCAAGAAGCTAGACTTAAGTAAGTCATAAAAGACCACCACCCATAATGAATATCAAGTAAATGAGAAGGAAAATGCAAAGAAAGATGACAGATGAAAATGTCTTAACTCTTTCAGAAAGATTGCAATAAAAGAAGAAAATAGTTCGAAAATGTAACTTTTAAAGTTCCGTAAGCATTTTCGAATCTATTCTTATGATATTTCTTCTAAAACTTGGTGGATGGATAATGGTGCTAATGTACATGTAATTAATTTTGTGCATGATTTACTTATGATCAAAACCGTAATTCAAGTGTAAACTAAATACTTATGAGAATGAGAGCGAAGTGATAGTTGAAGCTATTGCACTCCTCATTATGAATAGTGGATTTTGTTTGGATTCAATCCAAACATTTTATGTTCCATCTATTTTCCATAAGTTTTAGTTTCATTAAGAAAACTTGATGATTGGGTTTTTTAATCGACTTAAAGAGATGATTGTTTTAATTATTCTTGAATTCTAACAGAATCGATTCAAGAATATTAGTTGATGGCCTATATTAAGTGACATTGGCTGATCAATCTTTTAAAACACATCTAGTTCTGCACATTAAAGGAAAATTAAAGCATAAAACATGTACTAATGATAAGTATCTCTTGTGGCATAAGAGAATTGAATATATTTCTAATAAAAGAATTTAAAGGTTGGTAAAAGATGGAATTATTCTAAATCTTTATTTTACCAACAATAAATGTGTGTAGATTGCATTAAGGATAAGCAAAATACACTAAGAAATGAGCCACAAGAAATACAAAGCTTCTTGAAACTATACATACAAAATTTCGTAGACCATTTGATGTTTAATCTTTGGAAATGAAAAGTATTCAGTTGCCTTTATTAATGATTATTCACATTAATGAATATTTATTGCATAAAAGTCTCAATTTTGAATACATTACAAGTATTCATAATCAGAGTAGAGAGGCAATAGGATATAAAAGTGAAAAACATAAGGTAATGAATTTATGGCAAATATGATGAAAAGAGAGACCTTTTGCCAAAATTCTCCAAAAATTAAGAATTATATAAGTACACAGCTTGGTCTTCCATGGCATAATGGTGTATCGGAATGGCATAACCGTACCTTATAGAAATGGTTAAGCTCGTAAAGAGTTCATGAAAGTTTACATATATCCTTGTGGATGGATGCATTATGTGTATCTTGAATATGGTTTTAGCAAAGCATTCTCAAGAATCTTTTTGAACTGCATAAGGCTGCAAACCTATTATGACACATCTTAAAGTATGATGATGTCCTGTTAAATCAAGAACATATAATCCACATGATAAGAAATTAGATTTCAGAATGATCAGTTGGTTTCTGTATAGGTGACCCTGAGAAATCTAAAGGATATAAGCTAAATTGTTCAAACCATAGTACGTAATAAAAGAAACCAATAATGTCAGATTTTATAAGAATGGCAACATTAGTGGGAGCAATAAAGTTTAAGAAATGGTCATTCAAGAAATTAGGGTAAACAACATATTACCCTAAATTATGAATGATGGAAATTCTCATGTTGTTGTAAGTTTAACAATGAGTAAAACCCATCGAATGACCATATACTCCATGATGAAACGTTGCTGATAATGATTAAGTACATTATGTTAAAGAGGAGAAAGAATTAAGAAGATATACTTGTATGAGTAGATTTGATTTTTCCAATAGGTACTTTATCAAGTAGAATCAGAAGAACTGGATATTAAAGATTTGGTTTCTTACTTAGAGCCATAAGAGATGTTAATTCTGATTAATGAATCGATGCCATGAAGGATGAAGTAAACTCGATGGCTGAAAGTGAAGTTTCGGAAGTCGTTCAATTATTTTGAGAATATAGACTATTAGAGTGTAAGTGGATCTGTAAGACCAAACTCGAATATAATAGAAATATTGAACGACATAAAGCCTGACTTGTTGCCAAAGGTTTCAATCAGAAAGAAGGCATCGATTAGACTGAGTCTATAAAAGACAGTAAGAATTATCATGGCCTTGGTAGCTCAGTACGTTAATGAATTCCATAATGTATGAAGGAACTGCCTTTCTTAATGATGACTTAAAAGAAGTCCGTATGCGTCAACCTAAAGACTTCATAATCGAAGTGTAGAGGAAGACTTGGTCTACAAACTAAAGAAACCAATTTATGAACTGAAACAAAGCTTGAGAAATGGTATTCAAAATTTGATGAAACCATTACGAAATCCGGTTTCAAAAATAATATTTGGAGATTCATATCTCAAGATCAGTGGGAGTAAGTTCATATTTTTTGGTTATGTATGTTGATGATAACTTATTGGCCAGCAGTGATCTTGGTCCATTAAATGAGACCAAGAATTATCTCCCTTAAACTTTGCAATGAAAGATATGGGTGAGACAACTTCTGTGATTAGGATTGAAATTCTCCATGAAAGATCACTTAAAAGTTTAGGGTTGTCTCATAAAGCATATATTGACAAAGTTCTTGAGAGAGATATGGCATGCTAACGTGTTCTTCTAGTATTGTTCGTTTAAACGTGATCTTAAGAAACATCCGCATAATGAAATGGAACGTAAAGAAATGAAAAGTTGAAAATAACTTTTGAGATATCTAAAGATAACAAGGAATCAATTGCTCACATTTAAGAAATCAACACACCCACAGGTGGTTGGATTTTCAAACTCAGATTTTAATGAACATAATGGTTTTGAGCATTAAAATTGTAGAAATATGTGTCTCATCAAATGAGATACTTTATTATGGAAATTGTAATTGCTTTAAACGTCCAATAAAGAGGCTGAGTGTGTGGCAATATTATGAGGCTTTTATAAAGTTAATTATGATTGCAAAATTATCTTTGAGTTTGAGTCCGTAAGTGTTCAACTCTTTAAGTGATAGTAAGTATGCAATCATATTTTTTTTAAGTAAGACATGATATCTAAAGGATCCAAGTATATGGACATTAAGATTGATATATGTCATTAAAGTAAGATTTCAAAAGAGAAAAGTTTGTCATTATGCATATATGCACTAAACTTATGATAACAAACATATTTACGAAAGCTTTATATCCAAAGACATTAAAGAAAATCTAGAAATTATGGGTATAATGGATAGCTATTAAAGTTGTTTGATTATGTTTAGCATATATTTGACAATATATGAGCTCTTAATGACTTTTGAATCTTTTAAATTCGTTTTCCAAAGTGTGTACACATTATCGTTGTTGGATTAATGATAACAGAATAAATCTTTAAATAAGACATAAAAGGGACCATTAAGATAACTCCTACTTATGGTCTAACTAAGATAGTAAGCAATGTAGTAGTGCATGGAAGGAATCATGTTGCAAAATAATATGTGCCCGCCATGACTCTCATTGTTTGCTAGATTAGCTAAGACACTTATGATGACCAAATAAAGGCAAAGGTTTAACAAATAAAGTCGACCTTATGATTTTCAATGAGAAATCTTAAGAGATTATACCAACGACCAAGTGGGAGAATGTAAGAAATATTATATATACATGAATGTATATGAATGAATATTTCTTTTCCATGATGTGGTCTTATGTTAAATCTATTTCTTATTGAAAATGTTAAATCCTAATGGCATTTGGTAACCAATAAAATTGGTAAATAAAGGAGTTTATTTCCTAATGTTTTAACTAAAGTATAAGTGACAAATGTTCTAGAAGAGAAGAGTGACTTAAAGGACAAGCTAATGGAAGATGTTTAAGAGAACAAGTTCAATGTATGAACCTAATGTTCTAGAACACTTCACACTTGTCTTCTCATAGTGAAATGAGTCATCTTAAGTAAACATTTTTCATTTACTCAACTTTGATGGATGGTTGAGATTAGAGGATAAACTTGCCAATGAAGTAAGTAAAACTTGGTGAGAAAGTCATCAAAGACTTGCTAAGAAAGTTTTGGTCCCTCTCCCCACCTATATATAAGTGCTCTTGGACCATCACAATGAGACATATTAAGAGAAAAACTAAAAGCAACACATAAAGAAAGGTTGTAGGCAAGGGGAGAGAAGATCTAACTCCAACTTAAAGATCAAGAGATCATCTTCCATGATCAAGAGATCATCTTCATATGATCAAAACCGTTCATGAAGATTTCCGCAGCAATGAATCGAGGTATTCCGCAAATCCTTCTTATAGTTCTATTATGTGATTAGTCTAGATGTTAAAGATCTTAGGGTTCATGTAAAATCAAATTTACAAGATGAAGTCTAGAGCGGACGATTTGACCGGGTTGGTGTAAGCGGGGAGAAGTACCCGTTCGGGTTGAAACGAGCTTGCAGCAGCGACCAAGGAACGGGCAAAGCACAACAGGTTCATCACCCCGTTCGCGAGAAGACCGTGAGAAGAGAAGCAATTGCAATGGTTGACCGGTTTAGTCCGGTTTGACCTGGTTTATTTTAATTAAACCAGGACGAATTTTGTCTTCCCTATATATAGTTCTAGACCTAAAAACCCTAATGTATCTCATTTTCTCTCAAGACTTTGCCTCACATTGTAAAAGCTTGAATTTTTTTATCAATCTAAGGAACCTCTTCATCTTATATCTTTTTTCTCCTTCTCACAAACATGATTAGCCTTGAATCTCACATAGATTTAAGGTTTTTCATAGAGATTAGTGAGTAGACACACTTTGGATTCATGGGCTAGGATGATTAAAGGTGATTAGTGAAGATCTAGGGTGTTTAGTGTTAGATCTACTTGTTTCCTTGCTTGTTGAGGGTTTGTTGGGGTCAAAATCGGTCAAAGACGCAATCAACACCCGAAATTCCTCGGAAGGGATCAAGTGACGAATAAAACCAAGAAAAACTAGTTACTCGACGAAACATCGGAGGGGATGATCACATCATGGTCCCAGACATCAGCAAGAGCGGCCACGCCTGGCCCAGCGCAGGGCGCCGGCTCGCCGTGCTGGCCCGGCGCCGGCTTCGCCCGTGCTGGCCCGGCGCCGGCTTCGCCGATGCTGGCACCAGGCGCCGGGCGCAGGCTCACCGATGCTGGCACAGGGCCCGGCGCCGGCTCGCCGTGCTGGCCCGGCGCCGGCTCGCCGTGCTGGCCCGGCGCCGGCTTCGCCCGTGCTGGCCCGGCGCCGGCTCGCCGTGCTGGCCCGGCGCCGGCTCTCCGTGCTGGCCCGGCGCCGCTCGCCTGCTGTCCCGGCGTCGGGCCGCTCTCCGTGCTGGCCCGGCGCCGGCTTCGCCCGTGCTGGCCCGGCGCCGCTCGCCTGCTGGGCTGGCGCCGGCGCCAGCTCGCCTGCTGGTCCGAGCTGGCGCCAGCTCGCCTGCGGAGGGTCCCGGGCGCCAGGTCGCCTGTGCTGGTCAGCTCGCCCGTGCTGGTCACGGGTGCCCGCATACGGACTACTCGACAGGTGCAACCTTCTCCCCGCAAAACCGTCTCGACAACTAGTCCAACTCTATATTTTGTATCTTTGCTCGAAGACTCACCGTCCAACTCCTCGAAGACATGAAACCTGAGAACCCCATTTCGTTCTGGTCGAAATAAATCGGGAAGGCTTCGGAAGACCACCAAAAGTTCGGTTGACGAATGGGTTTCGATTCATCGTATAAAATGATCACGGTTATTCTAAAAACACCAAGTCATCTAGACTATACGAGGAGTTGGGGTTCCTTCGGTAAAACAAGTACCATGGCAGGATAGTTTCTCGTGAAACCGTAAAGCGTCCACGGTCGAAGCAATGGCCCCGGAAGGCCCAAACACGACCAAGCGGCCCACTTACGACTTTCCAGGAGATCAAGTCGAAATGGACTTGACGGCCCATGTTTATCTTTACATAAAGAGATAAATGTCAAGTTTCACGAAGATAAATGTCAGATTTCTTGAAGATAAATGTCAAGTTTCCCGATAAGCATGAAGACCGACGAAAATGGAAGAAGCCCGATTCACGACAGATTCGGCCCAAAGGAGAAATAGACCGTCTTAAGAGGAGTATATAAGGAGAGCTTGGGCGAGGAGCAAAGGGAAAACTTTTAGAGAGCAACATAGCATTTAGAGCAACTTAGGCACTTTTTTCTGTCTTTACTAGCGAGCTGCGAGTCAACTAGGTTAGAACTTAGGTTGCTAGACTAGCGAACTTGCCGACAGCTCTCGTAGCCGAGGCTCTTACCTGTTGTTCACGGTCAAACGTGGATTCGGAAATAAGATCTTTTGCTCTATCTTTTTTCTTACGATTTTTATATTCCGTCTTGTTATTTTTCCGTCGTATTGATTGTGTCGTGTGTGGCCCAGCGGATAACCGGGACCTTCAGGGAAGGCCAGGTTCACTTGGCTTTCCTCCAAATCAACTAAAATCGACAGTGCGAATTTCGGTTCCCATAGTTGGTATTAGAAGAGTGCGGATCTATCTCACTCGCAACCACACACGCTCGGTATGATATGGCGACCAACACTGACAACCCGGAAACGCACGACGGAACTCCCGTCGATGCCAACGTAACCAACACTCCAGCTGGAAACGTATCAACGGTCACCGCTGACACCACGATACTGGACCAGATGAAAGAAATGTTAAGCCTCCGCTCAGAAACAGGCGGACGAACAAGGAAAACTTCGTGGCCTCTCGCAAAACAGGTGGAAACCTTAACGGCGAAGGCCAAGAGCAAGGCCCCGCGAGGGATCACAAGAGCCGCTTGGCGAAGACTCAATTCGAGACTCGGGCGTCGAGCTGCACGCAGACAAGACTTTTCAGGCCAGAACCACGCGAACCTCTCCAACCGGGTGCGCAACCGACCACGGAGATTCTTCCACCTCCCGCTGGGGACAACGAAGAGAACAACGTCGAGTGAATCAACTTAGACATTAGCGATCGATCCGATCATTCGGACGATAGCACTGACGTCCATCCTAGAAGGACCCGAAGTCAATCTGCCCGACTGACGGTCTCCTTCGAAAAACCCATGACAGAAGAGGAAGAAGACCTCTACTAGATGGAACAGGAAGAACTGGCGGAGGATCAAACTCGGATCCATCGTAACCAGCGCCGACAAACTCGGAAAAACGCAGGTAGCGATAGCGAGATCCACGATCTCCGCGAGTCTCTCGCAAAAACAGTAGCCGAGGTAAAAGCGGTGAAATCACAAATTCACCAGGCAAATAGTGCCGCTCCCGAGATCGATAGACTTCTCGAGGAAGCACGAAAAACGCCGTTCACCGCTTGGATCACAGAGACACGCATCTCAGACCCTGGGAAGATCAGGATTCCCGTCTACGACTCTACGACGGAACCACAGATCCGAAGGCACACTTACAGTCCTTCCAGATCGGGATGGGAAGATGCGAACTCCCGGAGCGTGAACGAGATGCCGGTTACTGCCTTCTCTTTGTCGAGAATCTCAGGAACGTCGCGCTCGAATGGTTCTCTCGGCTTAAAAGAAACTCCATCGGAAGTTTCCGCCAACTAGCCTCGGCGTTTCTCAAACAGTACTCCATGTTTATGGATAGAGAGACTTCTGACGTGGACTTATGGAGTCTGGCTCAAAAGGAAGACGAATCACTTCGAGACTTCATGAGAAGGTTCAAGCTGGTGATGGCAAGAGTGACGGGTATCAGCGACAAAGTCGCAATCGACTCCCTGAGAAAAACTCTCTGGTACAAGTCGAAATTCCGAAAGTGGATATTGCTGGAGAAACCACGAACGATCCAGGATACCCTCCACAAAGCAACAGACTCCATCGTCATGGAGGAAGAGATGAGAGTCCTATCGCAAAAGCATGGACCACAGAAAACGTCCTCAAAGAAGAAACCCTCTCGTAACGACAAGTACGTCCATCACGAAGGGGAAGACGTCCAAGGCGAACATAACCACGCCATCAACTCGGAAGAGGGCAAAACCTCAGGAAACACCTCGACCAGGAACCAGTACAAGGATAATTCCTACTGCGAGTTCCACGACACCAGAGGTCACTCCACCGCGAACTGCAAGGTTCTCGGCGCTAGGCTTGCCGCAAAACTCCTTGCCGGTGAACTATCGAAGGTCAAGAGTATAAAAGACTTGCTCCTGGAGTCCGACCGCCCAAAAACCAACAAAACTGTCTCCGAGAACCACGCGCCTGAAAGCCAATCGGGTGAGAAGCGCGGAAGGAGACAGGACGACCAAGGGAACAACAGTAATCGCCAGAGGGTAAATATGATCATCGGAGGGTCGCAGTTCTACCAAGACTCGGTCTCGTCGATCAAAGCCTACGGGCGAAAAGCCGAGACGAGTTCCAACTGGCTTCCGGATAGCGATATTCCCAACCACGCGATCGTTTTCGAGGAACAAGAAACTGTCGGGATCGACAAACCTCATTACGATCCTCTAGTCATAGACCTGGTGATCCAAGATCTCGAAGTTGGCCGCATCCTTGTCGATACAGGAAGTACGGTCAACGTCATCTTCCGCGACACCCTCTATAGGATGAACATCCCACTAGGAGAAGTCATCCCAGAGCCAAAACCTTTGACTGGGTTTTCGGGCATCACTTCCATGACCCTTAGGCGTATCAAGCTCCCGGTCATGGCTAAGGAAGTTACAAAGATCGTCGAGTTCGCAGTAGTTGATAACCCGGCTATCTACAACGCAATCATGGGAACCCCTTGGATCAACTCCATGAAGGCAGTACCGTCCACATATCACCTCGGCATCAAGTTTCCGACTCCAACCGGAACCGCAGTAATCTGGGGAAGTCAGAAACAGTCAAGACTCTGCTACCTAGTCGAGTTCCAACTGCGAAAAGATCGGAACGCCCCTGTGGCTAACCGGAAACGAGCAAAGGAATCACACAACATTCCTGAAAACTAGAAAAAAGATGATCCAGAATCATCCGAACAGGCAACGATTCAAGACAGCGACGAAGTCTCTGAGTCCAACACCGTAAAAGCAGACAACCCGACTTCCATTGGCCACCGATCCGCTAGACGATCGAATGGCGACACACGGGAGTAAAATGTCCGCAGCAACAATCAGAACTACGAGATGGCTTGATCCTCGAAGAGGTACGAGGCAGCCTGCCGAACCGCAAGTTCAGCTATCCCCTCACCAAAAGGGGAGGTAATGCGATACTCCTATACTCCTATACTCCCACAAAAACACGAAATACCCGCACATGTATTCGAATTTTTCGAAACTTTTTCAATAAAATTCTTTCTATCAATATTTCAATGCGTGCTTAATACAGTAACGCATAAAAACTTCGGAAAAACAAAAATCATATCTTTGGGGAAACGCGACACGTCGCAATTTCCCAAAGGTATCAAAATCGCATCATCCATCAAAACAGTCCACCTGCGACTTAAAAAAGCAAACTCCCGTTGATTGGCCCCAATAGACGAACACACAGAAACGTTTCACTAATACAAAACCGTAGTCAGACCTTTTCACAAGAATAAGGTCCTCTTACATCCGACAAGGATATCATAGTGCCCTATACAAGAAAACCCGAAATTTTTGTTTAGCACTCCGGATATTCTCTGGAGATAGCTCGATTCTTACTACACAGGTCGCATAAGCCGGCGCCAAGTCGCGGACTTTAAACAGTAAGAATCAGGAAGAAATCACTAACAGGAAAAACGAAAGACGATCAGTCATCGCATAGCCTTAAAGCTGAGAGTAAGCCTAGGTCTTGCCCTAAACCCAGTCTTGCTGGATCTTGACATCTCACAGACATAGTATCGACACCAGATACGAGATCCAAAAACATGTCTCTCATCGCTAACACCTAAAACACTCGATACAAAGTAGTACACGGACCTAGCGACAAAATAAGAGTTAGAATACGAAGTGACTACTCGAATTCTACCCTCTACACTTGACGAAAGTATAAATCAAATCACAAGGCAAATTCCTGAAAAATCCACATAATATATATGCAAGCCGCGAAAACGGCAGGGATTCGAAGCCACCAACGGCCAGTCCCGAAATATACAAAAGTCACGTAACCTCCTACGGTTGCGGAATATACAAATAAATGGTCACATCCGGCCAAGCATACAATCATCAATATAAAGGGATATGATCCCAACGATCCTCAGTAATCGAGGTCAAGGTATTCGGACGTGAAGATCCCGAATGAAGTCACAGGCTGGTCAACTTCTTCATCTACGCCTTCCGCGTTTCCACCTGCTCCGGCCTCCACCGTGTCCTCCGAAACCTCGATAGGGTCCCAAAGCTTCCGGACCCTTCCCTCGATCGGAGGAACCAAGGATTCGGCGCGAGCACATTCGCTCAAGAGACCTTCCATCTCAGCGATCTCGGAGGAGAAGGAGAAGCCCGGGTTCTGCGACTTGTGAAGGTTAGCGACCGATCCCCGACACTCGCAGAAATCACCCACAAAATCTTGAGCTTCCTTCAAGCTCTCGAACTCTGTGGGAAACGATTCAGCCCTCCGCGCCATCTCAGCAGCAATCGCTCTCCTTCCTCTCCTTTCCGCACGCACAAAGGCTCGAGAATGAAGTTTGGCCTGCTTACGGCTTTGTTCCTCAACCTCTTTCCGAACGGAAGAGTTCGCTGCTCGCTGCTTTGAAGCGAGAGATCCTCGATCCTCGAAAGCTTCCATCGAGCACCGCTCCGAACACCCTCATTCACTGTATGAACTTAGGATCAGAAAAGTATATATGCAGCAATGGAAATATATATGATCAAAGTTCAAAGGATAAACCTCATTGATCATACGAGAACCCTCGACAAACACTTTCTTCTTCGCGTCATCCTCTAGCGATTCATCAGTAGTAAACGCTGGAGGGAGACCGTCGAAAAAGTTTCTGGGCAGGGGAAACTCGCTGGTTCCACCCCCTTCCCCCGGAACGAAGCTAGGATCTCCTCCTAACGGCGAAGGATCTCCCGAGACCGTCTCGCATTCGACCTCTTTGCCTTTCCTAGACCTATGTCTCCACCTCCGAACAGGCAAGACATCGATCGGCTCGACGTCGCATGGAACATCGGAAGGCTGAAGAGTGACTCGGGATCGATGGAGCTCCACCGCACTTCAAATCCGCTCAACGAAAAAGGTACTCCAGAAGAATGGGCTTTCCCGAAGAAGGTCTCGTTTGACGAAAATATCAGCATGAGTATGCGCAACGGTCCTGTTTACTGCACGGTAAACAAAAGTTTTATCTTCATGCACGTTCAAAAGTACGAAAACGAAAAACAGGATTAGTCGTGTTACCGCGATCGAAGTTCCACTCCTGAGGGAATAAGTGAAGGCAGCTTTCCTCGACGGACTCCCCGTCTATTCGGACAAAGAAGAAGCGATCGAACCACGATTTGGGGTTCGAAGTAGTCCCCTGAATTATGGCCATGTCCTTCCTTGGGATCACGGAATACGCACCTTCAATCGACGTTGGCTTAGTATACCAAAGTACCTCGAATTCGCTAGGACTAAGGTCCATGCCTAACTCGTAACTCGAGACTAGCACGCCAAGCCAACTCTCTAAGGACGGGACGGTGAGCTGGCTGATCGAAAGTCCGAAAAGACGAAGCGCACGGACAATAGTACCACGGATCGGGAACCACATGTGGCAGTACGCTAGAAAGGCTTCATAACAAGTAAAGAAGCCCTGCGGAGGATTCCTTGCACTCTCGCCAGCGGTCGGAATCCGAAACGTAACCCCACTCGGAACTTGGTAAAAGTTTAGAAGAATCGTGAGGTACTCGAGAGAGACCATGCTTGGTGAGAATGGCGCGCCCGGCATTCTCGGAGGTCTCCTGGGGATGGGGATGTCCCGTGGAGGCGGACTCGAGCCACATAAAGCTCTGTAGTATGCCTCCCTCGTATCTTCCTCAACTTCTTCCTGCTTTGGCTAGAACCACTTTGTCGACGGAGAATCACCCGAAGATGAGTGAGAAGGAGAATTTCTTTTAGAGGATCTTGATCTTGAAGACATTTTTTCTTGAAAGATAAACTCTAGAAGGTGAAATTATTGTGATGAGTAAGAATGATTAAAAATTCTTACTCCATCTTTATAAAGAAAGACAAGTTACTATTTACTCCGACTTTCGGCAAACGATTACGTCTCCACACCTTCCTATCTAGCCATACCGCAAGCTAGGACATGTTACCAAAAATCACGATCCTAGCTATCTGGGGGGCTAACTGTTGGGGTCAAAATCGGTCAAAGACGCAATCAACACCCGAAAGTCCTCGAAAGGGATCAAGTGATGAATAAAACCAAGAAAAACTAGTTACTCACGAAACGCCGGAGGGGATGATCACATCATGGTCCCGACACCAGCAGGAGCGCCACGCCTGCCCTGGCGCTCGCTCGCTGCTGGCCCCTGGTGCCGGCGCCGCTCGCTTCTGCAGACCGGCGCCGCTCCGTGCTGGCACGGGCGCCGGCCACCCTGCTGGCCCGGGCGCTGGCACCGGTCGCCGCGGCTGGCCCCGGCATCAGCCGCCGCTCGCCTGCTGGCCTCGGCGCCGCCGCTCGCCTGCTGGCCCGGGCTGGCTTGCCTGCTGCCCTCGCACCGCTCGCCTGCGTTGGCCCGGCACCGGGTCGCCTGCGTTGGCCTGGCTGGCGCCAACTTCGCTGGTGCTGATCATTGGTGCTACGCCAGCTCGCCCATCCTTGTCACGGCGCTCGCGATACGACTACTCGACAGGTGCGACCTTCTCCCCAAAACCGCCTCGACAACTAGTCCAACTCTATATTTTGTATCTTTGCTCGAAGACTCACCGCCCAACTCCTCAAGACATGAAACCTGAGAACCCCATTTCGCTCTGGTCGAAATAAATCGGAAGGCTTCGAAGACCACCAAAAGTTCGGTTGACGAATGGATTTCGATTCATCGTATAAAACGATCACGGTTATTCTAAAAACACCAAGTCATTTAGACTATACGAGGAGTTGGGGTTCCTTCGGTAAACGAAAGTACCATGGCAGGATAGTTTCTCATAAACCAGAAAGCCCACGGTCAAGCAATGGCCCCGAAGGCCCAAACGCACTGCCGCCCACTTACGACTTTCCAGGAGATCAAGTCGAAATGGACTTGACGCCCATGTTTATCTTTACATAAAGAGATAAATGTCAACTTTCCCGAATATAAATGTCAGATTTCTTAAAGATAAATGTCAAGTTTCCCGATAAGCATGAAGACCGACGAAAATGGAAGAAGCCCGATTCACGACAGATTCGGCCCAAAGGAGAAATAGACCGTCTTAAGAGGAGTATATAAGGAGAGCTTGGGGCGAGGAGCAAAGAGAGAACTTTTAGAGAGAAACATAGCATTTAGAGCAACTTAGTCACTTTTTTCCGTCTTTACTAGCGAGCTGCGACTCAACTAGGTTAGAACTTAGGTTGCTAGACTAGCGAACTTGCCGACTGATCTCGTAGACGAGGCTCTTACCTGTTGTTCACGCTCAAAAGCGGATTCGGAAATAAGATCTTTTGCTCTATCTTTTTTCTTACGATTTTTATATTCCGTCTTGTTATTTTTCCGTCGTATTGATTGTGTCGTGTGTGGCCCAGCAGATAACCGAGACCTTCAGGGAAGGCTAGGTTCACTTGGCTTTCCTCCAAATCAACTAAAATCGACAGTGCGAATTTCGGTTCCCACAGGGTTCTTAATGCTATTTTGGTCTTGATCATATCAAAATAGATCTATAGGCATTTCCGCCCGGAAGGTGTTCGATGAAATACCTAAACCATCTCTTCAATGCTTTTAGCTTGCTTTACCTAAGGGATTAGTTGTTAAAGGAGCTAAGATTGCTATTAGACTTGTTCTCCATGCTTGCTTCAGTCATTACAGTCAAAGGGATTTGATGTATTGTTTGATCATTGCAAAAGAGCATTCATCTAGGGATGGAGCTTGCTTAGTTTTGTTGTTTAGGCATAAGGAGAGTGTTTGATTGATAGCTTGCCACCTCTAGATTGGATCTTAATCACCTAAAGTCAAATTCCTAGTCCCATGGATTCCACCTTAGCATTTGATTGAGTTCTTGCACTTGTTTCTTGATTGGATTTGAGATCACCTTGTTTATATTTCTAGAATCTTAGCTTGTTACCTTCATCCATCTTCTTGTTTGCTTAGATTAAGGAAGCTTGTGTATTCTTGGTGCTATAAATCTCTAGTTCTCTGTGGGTTCGACAATCTTTTATACTACATTGATTTGATCTTGGATCTTTGAAAAGTCATGTATCAAATTTGGCGCCGTTGCCGGGGAACTAGTAGATTTATCATTAGGATTTCAATCTTTCTTAAGCCTAAGCTTTATTTTCTTATGCTTTCTTTTGCTTTTGTATAGTTACTAACCTTTACTTCTAGTTTTTGTTCTTGCAGTGATGGCTTCAAGCTGCCTTGAAAAGCCACAAGAAGAGGAAGATCACATTGAAGCTGAGCCATATGTCTATGTGGAACCACCACCCTTTGATATAAGCATACTCACACCAGACCTAAGGGTGGAGTTGCATCGGCTTCAGAGAATGAAAGAGAATTGGGGCAAGCCAATGAGATCCCTGGCACGAATGATCCGGGTACACCTCATTAGGGATCAAGCAGAGTTTGAAGAAAGGGAGGTTACACAACATGAGTTTGATGTTGCTTATGACCTTAAAGAGGTAATGTATTGGGTTCCACCACTCCAGCTGGAAGGTACAAACATTTCTACTTTAGAACTTCAACTTGAGGAAATTTGCTTGCCTTTTGGTGAGAATATTGCCAATGATCTTGATTCTCATGTGCTCATAAATGAATGTCTTGATCTGATATGTGAAACTAGGAAACTAAATGAGTTGAGAATAGAAAAGCTTGTTAGAGATCATATTGAAGTTTTTTTTTGACAAGAGTTATCTATGTGCTTCATTTGATCTTGAATCTGAGTTTTTCATTCTTAATGAACCTAGACCTCTTCTTGCACTTGCTGATCTAGGGGATGAACTTGATGTGGATAAGCTCTTGCTTGAGATAGAAAACCTCCATGCTGAAAATTATCATGAGAATGTGAACATTGTGTATTATTTGGTTGATGGAGATAGAGTTGACTACTTTGTTAAAACTTCGTTTGAGCCTGTAGTTGACTTTGTGTTTCCACCAAATGCTTTTGATTCTCATGACCATTTGAACCTCAAAGAGCATCTCATGATTCATGATACATATTTAGTGAAGCTCTTTGATGAAAAATCTGTCTATTTTCCATGGACAGTAGTGTGCTCCTTTGCATACTTGGTTCCTTGTTCTCATAGGAGAAGGACCAAAGGTGCATTAACTCAGCCTTTTGATACTTATGATTAGCAAGAACACAAAGTCAAGCTAGAGACTTAAAACAAGTGCGCTTGGGAGGCATTCCCATGTTTATCCATTTTATATAATTCTTTATCTTTCTTTCTTTTGAAGCTTTTTAAAAAGGGTAGTTGAGGTTTTTCAGGTTGGGTCTAAGGCTAGACAAAAGGTAAAAGGCGGCCAAGCATTGCAACTCTGTACACCCGCCTTCACTTATCCGCTTCAGCCTATCTCTCCCGGTGGCACAAATCCGAGGCCAAGGGTCCTCTACCACCCAATTCAGCCAATAACTCCAATTATGTGTCACTCCAACCTTGTACATATTTAGTTATCATGTTTATTTCTTTCCCTTAGATCTCTTCTTTGAGCTTACTCTCACACAAGGGACTGTGTGAAGTAAGTTTGGGGGGAGAGTCTACTATCTCACACCATTTTCTGTTTTGTTTACTTGTCATGAATCTCATGCATTGCATAGTTATTTGCATAGAAAATCCACAAAAAATTTGAAATTTTCAAGCATTTAGATTCATATCTTGTTTCATTTGCATATTTAGGATTGAGTCTAGAAGCATATAGATTGCATTCATGCATTAAGAGCAAACCTTGCAAAGAACTCATGCTTAGTACTCAATGTGATACCATTTGTAATCATGGCAAATAGCTTGAGCATTCTTTTGAAAACTTGTAGACTTCGAGCTTTGAAAACTCCTCTTGAAACTCATTGATTGTTGAAGCTCACCTTTGAAGTAAACTCCAGTCTTATTTGAACTTGATGTCTCTTTCTGATGGTCCTTTGAGTGCTGAGTCATGGCTATGCACACTTGAGTTGTCTCACCCATTTTACCAATCTTGTTAGACAAACTCAAGTGGCACTCCAAGCCCTTAAACCCTTCCCTCCTTTCAAGCCTTCATTGTTTGTTGAGTGAGGCCTTCTTTGGAAAGCTTTACATGTGCATAATGTTGAGAGTATTGAGAACGACAATGCTTGGTCTCCATTTTAGCTAGATTAGACACTCATATTATCTAGCTTCTAGGATGGGGGTGAGTGTTGTATGGTGTGATCTTGGGAATGTGAAAGGTTTATGAAAGAAAAGGTTGACTCATGGGACTCTAAAGTTATAAGTCATTAAGTCTAGAAGGGATAAGAGAAATGAAAAATTGTAAGCTCTAAGTTAATAAGAAAGTCTTGGCCCCCATATAAAAGAAAAAGAAAAAAAAAAGAGAGAGAAAAAGAATAATGAAAAGGGGGCTGGCTAGCAATGTTTAAAAAGAGCTGATAAGAGTTTAAAATGTGAAAAATCCCTTGTAGACTTCAATAAGAAAGAGTTCTAAGTGAGAAAGTATCTTTGAGTGTTTTGGGGGAATCTTTGGGTGAGAGATGTGAGTGGTATTTTGACATTGGGAATAAGGATGTAACTTATGTATTTAGGAAAATGGTAGAACAATGGAGATTGAGCATTGTATGCATGAGTTGATCCATTTCTTAGATATATTATGTGCAATGTCAAAGCTACTTTGTTTTGAGTGTAAACCACCTTTAAAGATCTTTCTTGAACCTTGATTTGCTTTGCATCAAAGCTTTTTTCTTACCAAACCAAATGACTTGGACCATTTGACCATTTGCAAGATTTCTATTGAGTTTGCTTAATGATTGTAAGAGAGTTGATGGATTTGTGGTTAGTGGATTCATGATGATGAGTGTAGAGGTCAAAGGAGTTAAGAGCCTAGAGAAGTTAGAGTTTGACAAAGTATTTTCCCTTGATATTTGGTATGATTATGCAAGGATATCATATTGAAGACTAAGAAGAGTTTCTTATGGTGATGAAGATCCACTTTCAAACATTTTCCCATTGATTGTTTTTGAAGTTTACTTGAGCACAAGTAAATGACTAGTGTGGGGGAATTGATATCTCATGTTTTTATTGCATTTTACCACTTGTTCTTAGTTAATTTATATCATTTTAGGATGCATTTGGGTGTATATATTGCATTAGATTGTTCATTTGCATATAACAGGGTTGGAATGCACTTTTGAGAAGTTATGGGCCAAAATCGTGAGGTTAACCATGCAATTTAAAAAGTTTGTGGCTGATTTGTGAACCATCAAGAAATGAGGGACCAGAGCTGAAAATTCGCTGGGTTTAAATTGCACAATCAAAAGTCTGGGGTTTATTCGCATGGATGATTCTGCAATTTTACGAAGTCTTGGGCCGATCTGAAGACAATAAGAAGTTCAGGGACTTGGTTACAAAAAGCCAAGAGTTGGCCATTGATTCTCCTCGAGCTTTCTTCTCGCCGGACTGGTTGATGACGACGAAGGCCTTGACGGATCAGACGACAATGACGGAGCTGAGCTGTGGTTGTCAATGACGGAGCACCAGAGCCGACGAGTTTTGAGCACGGCGAGGAGGAGAAGACTAGGTCACTGCGGCGACTCTGTGCACCGCCACGACTTGTTGGTAACGACGACGCCGTGATCCGTGGCGGAGATGGAGCCGATTCATGGTGGTTTCAAGGCGAGGAAGACGGAGTTCGTGTAAAAGCTTGGTCCTTTAGCACGCACAGCTGTGGCGAAGCTTGGCTGACGACGGTTGGAGCTCGGAGTTGGTCCCGATGGTTTCAACCACGAACAAGAGCACGAAGAAAAGAGGAGCTTTGCGCTGTTGACCTTGATTCCGACAGAGCAAGGACCGAGATCGGCCACGGCGAGGACTTGAAGTTCAGATCGAGAAACCACGAAGGAGATGAAGTCTAGAGCGAACGATTTGACCGGGTTGGTGTAAGCGGGGAGAAGTACCCGTTTGATTTGATCTTGGATCCTTGAAAAGTCCTGTATCAATCATTCGTGCCAGGGATCTCATTGGCTTGCCCCAATTCTCTTTCATTCTCTGAAGTGTGCAACTCCACCCTTTGGTCTGGTGTGAGTATTCTCACCACCTTTTATAGTATAGTGGTAAGTATTCCCATCTGTTACACGGTTGACTCGGGTTCGATCACCGACAACGGCGCCAAATTTGATACAGGACTTTTCAAGAGTCCAAGATCAAATCAATGTAGTATAAAAGATTGTCGAACCCATAGGGAACTAGAGACTTATAACACTAGGAATACACAAGCTTCCTTAAGTTAAGCAACAAGAAGATGGATGAAGGAAACAAGCTAAGATCCTAGAAATATAAACAAGATGATCTCAAATCCAATCAAGAAACAAGTGCAAGAACTCAATCAAATGCTAAGGTGGAATCCATGGGACTAGGAATTTGACTTTAGTGATTAAGATCCAATCTGTAGGCAAGCCTATCAATCAAACACTCTCCTTATGCCCAAACAACAAAACTGCAAGCTATATCCATGATGAATGCTCTTTGCAATGATCACCCAATACATCAAATCCTTTTGACTATAATGACTAAAGCAAGCATGGAGAACAAGTCTATAGCAATCTTACTCCTTTAACAACTAATCTGCGTAAAGCAAGCTAAAAGCATTGAAGATGGTTCGTGCATTTCATCGAACACCTTCTGGCCGAAATGCCTATAGATCTATTTTGATATGATCAAGACCAAAATAACATTAAGAACCCTCAACAAGCAAGGAAACAAGTGATCTAACACTAAACACCCTAGATCTTCACTAATCACCTTTAATCACCCTAGCCCATAAATCCAAAGTGTCTACTCTCTAATCTTCATGAGAAACCATAAATCTATGTGAGATTCAAGGCTAATCATGTTAATGATCAAGAGAAACAAGATATGAGATGAAAACTTCCTTAAAATGATAAAAGATTCAAGCTTTTACAATATGAGGCAAAGTCTTGAGAAAATGAGATAAGTCCCAAATTGGGGATATAAGAGATTTATACAAGGCTTGAAGCCCTAAAAAGTCATAGAAAAATACTAAAAGGTCCCTGGGTCAATTAGGCTTCAACCAATAGGAAAAGAGGGTGAAAACGGTCGGGTCAGCCAATCCGCCAACCCGCCTGGTCTCGCCCAGCTTCTCCGACCGGTACCTCTCCCGGTCCAAATGTCCTTCTTCCGGACCGAGTAGCTCATCCCGGTCGAGCTTCCCGGCTGGCCTCATCCAGAAGTGTCTTCCGACCGGTGCTGTACCCGACCAGTATTCCCCGCCAGCTTGATGTGCTTCTAGTAAACTGATCATAACTCCTCCAATACAGATCCAAATGACTTGAAACAACTTCCATTGGAAAGCTAACTCAATTTTCTGTGTCTCCACAAAATCTTAGAAACAGAAAACATCTCTAAGGCCTCCGTCCATGCTCATCTTTGTCTCGACCAGATCATGGATTGACTTCTCTTTTCATGGCCAAACTTGATTCTTCACCTCTTTTTGGGCCATAAGACTCCCAAACACCTCAAATCACACCAAAGCATTCTCCAACACCTGATAAGGACAAATGAATGCAAATTGGATCCTAATGATGCCTAATGCCTAACTTATATGATCAAAATGCACAAGATATGGATGCTAAAAACATGTAAATATGCAAGATATCAAGCAGATAAACGGCAAGGTCTTGCATGACCACCCACGAACGAAGCAGGAAGAACGGGGTTCATCTCGTTGAATGAAGGATGGATCAATCTCTCACAGAAGGCAGCACCCGATATACCTCCAACTTTTTCCTTTTTCGGAGCCAGAAAAGGAAATTGGATATTTCTAAAATCTTCGGAAGAATTCCTCGCGACCAGACAGGAAAAAGAAAAGTTGCCAGAAGAAGTTGCAAACCTCCGAGTCTTCCAAAGAAAACTCGTCTCCACCCGCGCGTGGAATATGCATCAAGACCCCGGCTCCATCATCTTCGAAGAGCTAGAATAAATTACCATTAGCCATCGCCTAAACATCGAGGGATCAGTCTTTGCCTAGGTTCAGAATGATTTCAGACTTGAGTAGAATCTAGGCTGGCGGATATGGTCCTGCCCAAAGGGAGCCGGATGAGAATGAGCAACCACGGTTAACTCGAGTGCACAGGTTATCCCCGACTTCGATGACAAACCGAGGAATAAGGGGCAAACTGTTGGGGAAAAATATCCCGGTTCTATTTCCCCCAGCCTCCAGGCAGGACCCAGATCCCCGATCCCTGAAAAATATAACTCGGTCCCTTTTCGAGGGAACCTTAAACCTGGGTCCTGAACCTGAGCTGGGTCCCTCGAACCCTGCTCCCTTCCAAGAAAATGGAAAACTTCCAACAGAGAATTCTTCCATATTTCCGAATATGGAAGAGTTTAACCTAACCTAGACGGCTACTAGATGACTATATAAAGACAACTACTGCCCTACATCAAGGGATCGACTTCTCCAAGGATTAGAGACTAGGGTTAGGCAGCTAGAACTAGGGTTTATCCTAACTTCATTGTAACCTCTCTTGTTCTTGTTTGTCTGCTCAATAATACGTCTCTTCAAGCCTATCTCTTATTATTTCTTACCACGACTCTCACGAAATACTTATTAAACCCTCGGGTTTTCTTCTCATCCAACGTTCCTTGGTACTCTAAAAGACCGTACACAAAAATCCCCTAACATCAAGATCCAAGCTTTCTTCAAGATCTAAAAGTGTTTTTGATAGAAAAGAAGTTAAATCTCAAATTGGGAGATACAAGAGTATTTATACAAGGCTTAGAAGCCCTAAAAACATCATAGAAAATTACTATAAGGTCCCTGGAATCAAATGGGCCTCGACCAATAGGAGAAGAGTGTCAAAAACGCTCAGGGTGGCTAGAGCCATCCAGCCCGCGCACATCCGGCCCGAGCAGAATCATCTGGCCGTTCCTAGCCTGTCCCGCGCAGGTGTACTGACCCGAGCACTCCAGCCCGCGCACCGTCTTGCCCGTTCCAGGTCTGTCCCGCGCGGGTAAGTGAGGCCGAAACACTCTAGGCCGCGCACCTTCCTCGTCCATTCCACGTCCTGTCCCGTGCGGGTTCTCTCTCCCGAGCACTCCAGGCCGGGCATCCGGTCCAGCTTCTGTCCCGTGCGGATGCTCTCTCCCGAGCACTCCAGGTCGCGCATTCGGTCCACCTTCAGTCCCGCGCGGGTGCCCTCTCCCGAGCACTCCGGGCCGTGCATCCGGACATTGATCCATTCCAACTCGGCCGTCCCATCTTCCTTCGTCCCACGTAAGTGTCATGGTCCATCTCGCGTCCCAGCCGTCCAAGGTGAGGTCATGATCATGGCTTGGCTTAACCTGACCTTTGTCAAACTCCATTCTTCATCCTTTTTCGACCACAAAGCTCCCAAACACCCCAAATACTCCATAGCACACTTCAAGACCTGATAAAGACTTATGAATGCAAAATGGACCTAAAGATGCCTAATGCCTAACTTATATGATCAAAATGCACAAGATATGAATGCTAAAAACATGTTGTTTGGGTTAAAATCGGTCACGACATAAGCGATGCCCGAAAGTCCTCGGAAAAATCAAATCTCGGTCAAAACTTCAAAAGCCGAGAAAATGAATAACCAAAACGGATCGCCCGACGAGCACGGGTCTACTCCCCGGCGAGCACGACCGTAGCACGGGTCAGCTTGCCCGACGAGCACGACCACGTTGCGGGTCAACTAGCCGGCGAAGCTCGACTGAGGCACTGGTCAACTCGCCCGGCGAGTACGACCGCGTTGCGGGTTAACTCACCGGCGAGCTCGACTGAGGCACAGGTCAACTCGCCCGGCGAGTACGACCGTGTTGCGGGTCAACTCGCCGGTGAGCTTGAACAAGGCTTGGGTCAACTCGCCCGACGAGTACGACCGCGTTGCGGGTAACTCGCCGACGAGCTCGACCGTGGCACGGGTCAGCTTGCCCGGGCGAGTAACGACTCGTAGCGGGTCAACTCGCCGCGAAGCTCGGCGCTGGTCAGCTTCGCCGGCGAAGCGCCTAACCCTTCGCGGGACCATTCCGCACCCGTCCCATCCCATAACCGTGCATCTTTGTCCGAAGTTTCCGTAACTCAGTCCTCGGCCCGTGGACACGATACCAATGTTCCGTCTAAAAACATCGTCGAAAGTCTTCGGGAAATTGGGAAGGTTATGTTTCTCAAACAGTTTCCCACTCTTCGTAATAGAACAGGTTACGGTTAACTTAACATCAACTGCCTCGGCTATGCTAAGAGATCGAGGTTCCGCGGAAAATCATGCCTATACCAACGGCTACTTCGCGAGTAAAATAGTAAAAAACGCTTAATTCTCTATACGGCCCAAAGAAGGTCCGAATTGCGGACAACGGCCCATCTATGATCCCAAAAGACTTGACATTAAACACTAGTATGACGGTTTATCTCATCCGCGGGAAGAGATAAATGTCAAATTTCCGCGAAGATAAATGTCAAGTTGCTGAAGATAATCAATTAAGAAAACGAGATATGGAAAAGTCGCCTTCACACAAGTCTGGCCCGAGAAGAGGTAAACCGACCTAAAGGAGGAGTATATAAGGAGGACTTAGGACGAAGAGCAAAGGGAGAGAAATCAGAGCATATAAGAGCAAACTTAGCACTTAGAGCAACTTAGGCAATTTTCCGTTTTTACTATCGAGCTGTGATGTCTTGCATATTTTACAGTTTTTAGCTATCATATCTTATGCATTTTTGCTCATTTAGGCATTAGGCATATTTAGGCTCATTTTGCATTCATAAGTCCCTATTAGGTGTTGGAGCACGCTTTGGAGATATTGAAGATGTTTGGGAGTTTTGTGATGAAAAAGAGGGGTTTAAAGATGAACATGGACAGAGGCCTTAGGAATACCTTCTGATGCTAAGATTTGGTGGAGGCATGGCAGTTTGAGTTAGCTTTCCAATGGAAGTGATTTCAAGACATTTGGAGTCATATGGAGAAGTTATGATCAATTGAGTGGAAGCATGTCAGCCACCCGTGAGACACACCGAGGCCAACCATCAAACCTTACCTGGACAAGCTCAGGACGCTGCCAGGACGCAATTCGGGACAAGCACCAACGCCCTGATTGTGCTGAAAGCCTAGAACGGACGCGGTCAGCACCACCCGAAAACGAACCCCGCACGGGACGAGGCACCGACATGACCACTCGCCCATCATTACCCGCTGCCTTCATCCAGACCCGCCCAGCACCACCGGACGATGGCACCCGCACGGATGGGCAATGGGAGAACGGACCAGGACACTCGGACGCCCCACAGTTCCTCCTACCCGCACCAGCCTGCACACCCGACCAAGTACCACCCGCCACACACACCCACGCCCCGCTAGCCGCCGGACACCCACCACGTCAACACACCTGCCTAGAGAGGCCGACGCCTGGACGCCGGACGAGCAGGACATACCCGCCTGGACACACCCGCCTGGATTAACACTAGCTGACCCGGTGGCTCAGCTTCTTCCTTTCTCCTTGCTTCTCATTGGTCAAAATCACTTGGCCAAGGGCACTTTAGTATTTTTGCTTTATGTTTCAAGGGCTTTCAAGCCTATGTATAAATACTCTGTGATCTCATTAAGGGATCTAACTTCTTTTCTCTCAAAACATATTTAGAACTTGAAGAAAGTTTGGATCTTTGATCCTTTTACATCATTTCTTGTGTTTAATAGATTAT
Source organism: Brassica carinata (assembly GCA_016771965.1). NCBI lineage: Eukaryota > Viridiplantae > Streptophyta > Magnoliopsida > Brassicales > Brassicaceae > Brassica > Brassica carinata. The sequence goes on along the minus strand of CM028687.1, from coordinate 10,299,052 downwards.
CTCTTTCTAATCATGTTTAGCCTTGAATCATCATTGATTTTGAGGTTTTCCATGGGTATTAGTGAGTAGATCTATCTAGGGTTCATGGGCTTGGGAGACTAAGGGTGATTAGGAGTAGATCCAAGGTGCTTAGTGTTAGATCTATCATCTCCTTGCATTGATTTGGTGTTCTTCTATATTTGGGTTGGCCTCTCAAACATAGAGCCATAGGCATTTCATGCCCGAAGGTGTTCTATGAAATGCCTGAACCAACTCATCTATGCTTTTAGCTTGCTTTGCCTAAGGGATTAGTTGTCAAAGGAGCTAGGATTGCTATTAGACTCATTCTCCATGTTTGCTTTGATCATTACAGCCAAAGGATTTGGTGTACTTGGGTGATCATTGCAAAAGAGCATTCATCTAGGGATAGAGCTTGCTTAGTTTTGTTGTCTAGGCATAAGGAATTAGATTGATTGAAAAGTTGGCATCTTGGATTGAATCTTGATCACCCAAAGTCAATTCCCTTGTCCCAAGAACCCTTGCCTCATTGAGAAAGAAAGTTCAATCTTTTATTGCATTTTTAATATGGTCTTAGTTTCATAATCATCCTCTCATCTTGATTAGATTTAGATTAAGCATGAACTTGCATTCCCTTTGCATTAGAATCTCTTAGAATTGATTGACATCTTGTATTCTACAACATTTGATTAGGACCTAAAAGGCCTGTCATCAAATTGGAGCTGCCAACTTCTAAGTTGATTTTGACATTGGGATTTAGTTATTTGCTTGAGACTAAGCTTTCTTTTATTGATCTTGTGATATTGGTTCTGCCTCTTCTATCTTGACTTTCAGGTGTATGATCACAAGAAGCAGAGGGGCATCCAACTTGGTTCCTACTGTTGAAGAGATTGCTGCACTGAGAGGGAGATAGCTAGACAAAGAAGAGAAGTAGAGCAACAGGCTCATCTTCAAAGGTTGGGGTTTGAGATGGAGAATCTGCCTCAAGATGGTAATGTCCAAGGGGACAATGGTCCAAGAGCTGACAATCCTAGACTACCACGCCAGCCACATCACCAACCACGCCAAGCAAGAGCCATTGGAGCCTATGACCAACCTCACATTCATGGTCATAGGTTGGGAATCAGAGCACCAGCTGTGGAGAACAACAACTTTGAGATCAAATCAGGGCTGCTGCATTTGATTGAGAACAACAAGTTCCATGGCCTTGCTGTGGAGGATCCCCTTGATCACTTGGACACATTTGATAGCTACTGTAGCTTGTCCAAGATTAATGGAGTCTCGGAAGATGCTTTCAAGCTGAGGTTGTTTCCATTCTCTTTGGGAGACAAGGCACATCTATGGGAGAAGGCTGTTCCAAGTGACTCTATCACTACTTGGAATGAGTGCAAGAGAGCATTCCTAGAGAAATTCTTCTCTTTCTCAAGAACAGCCAAGATCAGAAATGAGATCTCTAGCTTTCAGCAGAAGAACCTTGAGAGCTTTAGTGAAGCATGGGAGAGGTTCAAGGGCTATTGGTCTAAATGCCCACATCATGGCTTCACCAAGGAGAGTTTGCTTAGTACCTTCTACAGAGGTGCTCTACCAGAGTTCAGGAGCAGATTGGACACAGCCAGCAATGGGTTCTTCTTGGGCAGAACTGAGCAGGATGCTGAGGAGCTGGTGGAAAACATGGCCAGGAGTGACTCAGTCTACAGTGAGGAGCATGATAGGGCCAACAGAGGCACTGATGAAGATGATCCGCACACAAGAAAGGCCCTGAAATCTCTCCAAGAAAAGTTGGACAAGCTTCTTGTAGAGAAGGCTAAGCAGGAGCAGCTTAACTCCATTGGGAACCAGCAACAGCAACAGCCTGCTATGACTACTGAAGTTCATGGTGTAGAAGGTCAAGAGGAGCTGTGCTTCATCAATTCTAATGGCACATGGTATAGGAAAGAGCCCAACTTCCCATACCAAAACAACTACCAGCAAAGACCTTACTACAACAATCACCAAGGAGGTTACCAAGCAAACCAGCCTACTCAGCCCCAAGGAAGCTCTTCTCCAGCTCAGGCTCCAAGTTCAAATTTGGAGTCCATGTTCAAGCAACTCTTAGAAGCTCAAGAAAGAAATGCTAAGACCATTGGTGATGAGTTCAAGAACATCCATGCTAAGATTGATGGAACCTATTCTGACCTCAACAACAAGTACATGCAACTTGCCTCTCACCTCAAAGCTTTGGAGAGCCAAGTTGCATCCATGTCTTCATCCTCCAAGAATCCAATGGGATCTCTACCAGGGAAACCAGAGAAGAACCCTAAGGAGACTTGCAATGTTATCATCTCCACTTCTTCAGGGATTGCATTGAGTGATCATAAGAATGATGTTGATGAGATTGAGAGGCTAGTGCTTGGAAATCAGATTGAACATGATAAGAGACTGGTGCTTAGTGTTAGATCTATCATCTCCTTGCATTGATTTGGTGTTCTTCTTGCTATATTTGGGTTGGCCTCTCAAACATAGAGCCATAGGCATTTCATGCCCGGAAGGTGTTCTATGAAATGCCTGAACCAACTCATCTATGCTTTTAGCTTGCTTTGCCTAAGGGATTAGTTTTCAAAGGAGCTAGGATTGCTATTAGACTCATTCTCCATGTTTGCTTTGATCATTACAGCCAAAGGTTTGGTGTACTTGGGTGATCATTGCAAAGAGCATTCATCTAGGGATAGAGCTTGCTTAGTTTTGTTGTCTAGGCATAAGGAATTAGATTGATTGAAAAGTTGGCATCTTGGATTGAATCTTGATCACCCAAAGTCAATTCCCTTGTCCCAAGAACCCTCTTGCCTCATTGAGAAAGAAAGTTCAATCTTTTATTGCATTTTTAATATTGTCTTAGTTTCATAATCATCCTCTCATCTTGATTAGACTTAGATTAAGCATGAACTTGCATTCCCTTTGCATTAGAATCTCTTAGAATTGGATTGACATCTTGTATTCTACAACATTTGATTAGGACCTGAAAAAGCCTGTCATCAAGCTGCGACTCAACTATGTTAGAACTTAGGTTGCTAGACTAGCGAACTTACCGACAGCTCTCGTAGCCGAGACTCTCACCTGTTGTTCACGCTCAAATGCGGATTCAGAAATAAGATCATTTTTCTCTCTTTGTTCTTACGATTCATTATCGCATACTTTTCGTCTTATTGGTTTATGCGTGTGTGGAGATAACGGGACCTTCAGCGAAAGCTAGGTTAACTTGGCTTTCCTCCGATTAACAAAACTTCGGCGGTGTGAATCTTGGTTCCCACAGTTTGGAGCTAGAAGGAGAGTGCGGATCTATCTCTCATGCAACCACACCGCTCAGTCAGGTATGGCGATCGACGACAAAGACAAACAGGTGCCCGGCGGGCCTCCGTCGATCCGGTGTTAGTCATACCCCAGCTGGAAACATGTCAGCGGTAACCACTGGCCTTGCGGCATTAGCCCAGATGAAAGAACTGTTAAGCTTCTGCCGAGAGAAAAATTCGGACGAACAGGATAAACTTCGTTGCCTCTCTCGCCAAAACAGGTGGAGACCTTAACTGCGAAGGCCATGAGTAAAATCCCACGCGGCACCACCAGGACCCGCGGCGGCAGAAGACTCGATTTCGAGACTCCAAATGACTAGGCCGCACGGACAGACAGAGCTTCCTCGGGAAAAAACCCTAGCGAAACAGCTCCGTCCGATGCGCAGCCAATCGTGAAGAAACTTCCACCTCCTCCCGGGAGCAACGAAGGAGATGACGTCGAACGTATCGATCTGGACATAAGTGACCAGTCTGATGGCTCGGACCAGGGCGCTGATATCCATCCGAGAAAGCGAAGCCAGTCCTTTCGGCAGAGCGCGTCTTTCAGCAGCGCGCGGAGGAAGAAGAAAACCTCTTTTGGGTGTAGCAGGAGGAGCTGGCTGAAAAATAAGCCAGAATCCACCGGAGCCAGCATCGGCAGACTCGAAGGGCATCTGGAAGCCCCAATGAGATCCACGACCTCAGCGAGTACATGTAAAACTTCTTGGAGAAGCCAAAGCGGTAAAATCGCAGATTCACCCGCGATAAAGCTCGCCGAAATTGACAGGCTACTCGAGGAAGCACGCAAGACCCTCTCACTGCCTGGATCACGGAAACCCACATCTCAGATCCAGGGAAGATAAAAATTCCCGTCTACGATGGCACCTCCTCAGGCGAAGGCACATCTGCAGTCATTCCAGATCGTAATGGGAAGATGCAAACTCAAGGAGCGCGAAAAAGACGCCTCCTCTTTGTCGAAAACCTCAAAGGAGCCGCGCTCGAATGGTTCTCTCGTCTGAAGCGTAACTCAATCGGAAGTTTTCGTCAATTCGCTTCAGAGTTCCTCAAGCGGTATTCCATGTTCATGGACGGAAACCTCGGATGTCGATCTCTGGAGTCTATCTCAAAGGAGGGCGAGCCACTCCAGCGATTTCATGAACAGATTCAAGATAGTAATGGCAAGTCACTGGAATCAGCGACAAAGTAGCGATCGGCGCTCTGCGGAAAACTCTCTGGTACCAATCTAAACTCCGGTGGATATCTCTCGGCAAAGAACAATCCAGGGCGCTCTGGACAAGGCAACTGACTTCATCATAATGGAAGAAGAGATGAAGATCCTCTCCCGAAACACAATCCATGAAAATGTCCGCCAAAGGAGGAGCTCTCGTAGCGATAAGTATATCCACCACGATGAGGAAGATCTCGAGTGAGCACAACTTCGCCATCAATTCTGAACAAGGAAAACTTCTGGAAACACCTGGACTAGGAACCAGTACAAGGATAATTCCTCTGCGAGTTCCACCAGATTAGAGTCACTCCACCACAAACTGCAAGGTCCTCGGCTGGAGCTGGCTGCAAAGCTCCTGCGCCCGTGAAGTGTCGAAGGTCCGCGGCGTAAAGACCTGGTCTTTGATTCGACCGACCTCCCAAAACTGATAAAGAATCTCGAGAGATACCGCGAGAACCAGTCGGGGAGAAACACGGAAGAAGACAAGGCGACCCGGGAAGCGATAACAACGTCGAAGGGTGAATATGATCATCGGAAGATCACAATTCTATCAAGATTGGTCTCGTCGATCAAAGATTACGGTCAGAAAGCGGAAGCTGTGGGAACGAAATTAGCACCGTCAATTTCGATAAAGATTGTGGAGGAAACCGAGTTAACCCGATCTTCCTTGAAGGTCCGGATATCTGCTGGGCGCTGCACGAAACAATCAGTTTTAAGTCGAGAAATAAAATGCGTAAAGTAGAAGCGGAAAAAGATCTTATTTCTGAATTGGCGTTTTGGCGTGAACAACAGGTAAGAAGTAAGCTACAAGAGCTGTCGAAAGGTCGCTTGTCCGGCCGCTAGATCTAACTTAGTTGAGTCGCGGCTTCGCTAATGAAAACAGAAAAAGCTAAAGCGTTCTAAGTGCTAAGTGCTCTGGAAGTTTTTGTGATCTGGTTTGCTTCTTGCTCAAAGCTCTCATATATACTCCTCTTAAGGCGGTCTATCTTCGCGGGCTGAATCGGGCTTTTTCCATTTTCGCCCATCTTTGTGTTTATCGGAAACTTGACATTAATCTTGGAAAACTTGACATTTATCTTCGGAACTTGACATTTATCTTCTGGAAACTTGACATTTATCTCTTATGTGAGGATAAAGATAAACCGCCATAGTTATCCTTCTTTTGGAAAATCGTAAGTGGGCGTTTGGCCCGTTGGACCGTTTAAGCGTTTTCACGGTTTTCAAAAGAACGGTCTTTGAAGGTTTGGTGTTTCGAAGGAACCCCAATTCCTTGTATAGTCGAGATATTGGTGTTCAGAATAACGTGATCGTACCAAACTTGCGTAGATTGATCGAACAAGCTAAGATGGGATCGGACCGAGACGCGATAGGACCCGAGACCAGGGCGAGGGCCGTGGACGAGACCAGGGCGAGGGCCGTGGACGAGACCAGGGCGAGTCCTTGGACCGGCGCCAGGCGGCCAGCGTGGCGAGTGCCGCCCGGCGCCAGGCCGACCAGCGTGGCGGGTGCGCCCGGCGCCAGGCGAGGTGCCGCCCGGCGCCAGGCGAGGTGCCGCCCGGCGCCAGGCGAGGTGCCGCCCGGCGCCAGGCGAGGTGCCGCCCGGCGCCAGGCGAGGTGCCGCCCGGCGCCAGGCGAGGTGCCGCCCGGCGCCAGGCCGGTTACAGACGCTGCGCGCGCCGGTGCCAGGCCATCTTGCCGTCGTGGGTTTTCATTGTTTGATCTTTCCCGTTAGTGGTTTGCGGAAATCTTTGAGTTTGGGAAGATCTTTAGCCGTAGATTTCGAGATAATCGTTTCTAATCAAAGCGAGACTCCTCGAGTATCGGATTTGAGATGGACTTGGATTTGTAGACTTTCCGATTCAAGGATGTGAGCAATGTGGCTTGAGCTTTAGATGTGTTAAAAGATGAATCTTTTAAACAATCGGAAGGCTTTGCGGAAGAACCATTGTAGATCTCGACGATCCGACATGGGTTTTAAGGACCAAGATACCGCCATTGCCGAGATCATGAGATGATTGCACGGATGGGCGCCAGGACCCTTTCGCTGGCGCCGACGGGAGTGGATGAGCCTTCCGTGAGTTTTATCGGCGGCGACCCGTTCTTGGCTTTGATTGTCGCAGGCTTTTCTTTCGAGGACTTTTCGGGTGACGATTTCGCATTGACCGATTTTGACCCCAACAGTTAGCTTCTATAGCTAGGAACCATAGTGCCTGTCGGATCCTAGCTTGCGGTATAGCCGTATGGGAAGGTGTAGAGAGCGTGTCGTTTGCGAAAGTCGGGGTAAATAGTGATTTTACCTCCTTTATAAGGATGGAGTAAGAAATCTCATTCTTACTTCATCATAAAAATTACTTTCTCTCTCAAGAATCCTTTCTCTCTTTAAGAACAATGTCTTCAATATCCTCAAGAGAAACTCTTCTTCCCATTCATCCTCGGATGACTCTCCTGCCATGTGGCGGTGAAGCGGGAGGAGTTGGTCGAGGAGGAGGAAATCGTGTCTCAGAGTCCTTGTAGGTTTCCCCAACACTGCCAGAGATCCCTGTTCGAAGAGACCTTTGAGGCAGCCTGGTGCTCCTTTTCGCCGAGCCTGGTCTGGCGTAAATATCTCGGGATTCTTGAGATTTTTACCAGATTCTGGCCAGTCGAGTTCGGATTCCGTTGGTACTTGAGTCGCGAGGAATCCTCCATAAGGTTTCTTTACATGTTCACGAGGCTTTCTTTACATACTGCGTATGTGGTTCCCGATCCCTGGTGCCATTGTTCGTGCGCTTCACCGCTTCAAACTTTCGATCAGCCAGCTCAGCGTTCCTGCTTTGGAGAGTTGGCTTGGCGTACTGATCGCTAGCTATGAACTTCGGGATTGATCTTGGTCAGATGATTTCGAAGGTCTTTGGGGCACTTTCGGCCGTGAGGGGAGGCGGCGGTTGCTACTCCATGCTGCCTAAGAAGGATATGGCCGTGATCAGGGGACTACGCCGAATCCCAAATCGTGGCAGGGCGTTTCTTCTTTTCGAATAGATGGTGAGTCTGTCGAGGAGAGCTGCCTCCATCTATTTTCGCAAGCATGGAACTTCAACGAGGTAATACGATGAAAAACCTGTTGTCTATTTCACCATTTAGTCACGAGTTTTAGTGAAAAAGTTTCGCTTTGTAGGGAACAAACCCTATCGGCGCATTTGCGTGGTGATCTCTTTGTCAAGAGATCTTCTTCGTCAAAGGCCGTTTTCTGAAGTCCTTCACCCTCGAGCGGTTGAGGCGGTTAGACTTTATCGGTCGAGATCCTGTCCGTCATATGATGCGAACCGGTCATGAAGCTCCCTACCGGGCGTGAGCAGAGATCTTGTAAGGAAGAAATGCGATGATGGGAAGGCTGGAAGATCCTTCACCGTTGGGAGAAAACCTAGTTTTGCTCCAGCGGAAAAAGCGAACCAGCGATTTTCCACCCAACAACTTCTTTGATGGCCTTCCTCCGGAGTTTGTTGCTGATGAGTCGCTGGAGGATGAGGAGAAACAACGGGTTTTGCCAAGGGCTCCCAGCGTGTCAGCGAGTTTGGCCCGAACTTCTTAACCTTACGCTCAATCTGTATATAAGCATGCTTGCTGATCTTGAGTTTATGCAGGGACTAAGAGTGTTTAGCGAGGCGCTTGACTTCGAGTTTCCGCAAATCCAGGATTGCTAACTTCAAGTCCACAGAAGCGAGCGAGCTTTTCCGTTCGGACAAGAGGTAAAGCGCAGAAGCGAAGCAAGCTGAGCTTCATGCTCGAGCTCGCTCGGGCGGAAAGGAGAGGAAGAAGGATGGTCGCAGCTGAGGTGGCAAGACGGGCGGAATCGCTTGCTGCTGAGTTTCAATGTTTTAAAGAAGCTCAGGAGTTTGTTGGTGATTTCAGCGAGTGCGGGGTTGGTCGTAAACCTTTACAAGTCTCGAACCCGGATTTCTCCTTCGATTCGGTGATTGCTGAGATGAAGGATTTCATGGCGAGAATGCGCTCATGCTGAGTCCTTGGTTCCTCCGTAGAAGAAAGAGTCCGAGACTATGGGAACCTATCGAGGTTTCCGAGGATACGGAGGCCGGAGCCGATGAGAACCCAAGGGTGGTGGGAATGCTCAAGGCTTGAATGAGGAAGTGGACCAGCCTGCTAGTTCATTTGGGATTTCCGTGATCCGATTTCAATGTTGACTTCCTTTTGTGAATGTATTTTTTGGCGTGTGTGAGTGCGTTTTAGGAGTTTTATTCTGCGACCGTTGGAGGTTGCATTCTTATGTTTTGGGACTGGCCGCTGGTGGCTTTGAATCCTGCCGTCTTTGCGGCTTTATGAATATGAAAATTTGCGAGATTTAGTCTTTTGTTTTGATTTATACTTTCGTCAAGTGTAGAGAGAAGCGAGTAGTCGCCATTATCCTAACTATTTTTTGTCGCTTGGTCCGGTATGCTACTTTTAGCGGCGTTTTAGGTGTAGCGATAAGAGACATGTTTTGGGATCATTATCACGATACTATGTCTGTGAGATGTCAAGATCCAGCAAGACTGGGTTTAGGGCAAGACCTAGGCTTACTCTCAGCTTTAAGGTTGTCGCGATGACTGATCGGCTCGTTTTGCCTGTTAGTGATTTTTCCTGATTCTTTTCGTTTAAAGTCAGCGACTAGTCGCCGCGGCTTATATGACTTGTGTTAAAAGAATCGAGCTATCTTCGGAGTTTATCGAGGCAGCTAAACAAAATTTTGGGTTTTCTTGTATAGCTATGATATCCTTGTCGGATGTAAGAGGACCTTGTAGGTCTACTTCTGAGTTTGTATTGAGTGAAGCGTTTCTTGTGTCGTCCGTCAAGGCCAATCGGCGAGTGAGTTATTTTATGTCGCGGGTGGACTGTCTTTTGCGGATGATCACGAGTTTTGTTATCTTTTTAAAGTTCGCGGCGTCGCGTTTCTTTTGAAGATATGATTTTCGTTTTTCGAGCGTTGATCGTTTAAGTGAGCATAAAAGATAGAAAGAATTTTATTAAAATTTGAAAAGTTTGAGTACGTAATGCGGATTTTTAAGCCTTTTGTGGGAGTATAGAATTACCGCGCAGTCCCCTTTTGGTGAGGGGATAGCTGAACTTCGCCGGGTTTCGACGAGCTGCCTCGATACCTCTTCGAGGATCAAGCCATCTCGTAGTTCTGATAGTTGCATGAGCGTTTTTGTGGGAACGAAATTCACACCGTCAATTTTAATGAATAAGATTGCGGAGGAAAGCCAAGTTAACTTCGACTTTCCACGAAGGTCAGTTCTCTCGCGACAGCCAACGACAAGTGACGAATAAATCGCGGAAAAGGTTTTGTTAAGATTTGGGACTGGACCTTAAGAAAGGCTGCCTACATTACCCCTTCGAGGATCAAGTCGGGCGTAGTTCAGTTTAGAAAGAATTGAACAAGAGATCGAACCGTCTGGAAGGGGTTAGTCTAGTATGGCGTTTGTCATAGAAACAGGCATGTCGAAGATAGCGCCTAGAGTTTCTAATGCGGAGCTCTGAAGTAAAGAATCGTCCGATCCTCAGAGAGGAGGGAGATTGGCGAAGCGGAGGCGGCCAGACGCTCGAAGCCTGCCTTGCTAGTCTAACCGCCTATATTCTAAGTTCTATCAGCTAACAGGAGCTCTCTAGGTCTCCAATCTAGGATTTTCGGATCTTCCTCTCCTCTTCTCTTGCTCTCCTTATATACTCACTCCTAGGTGGTTTGCCTTAAGATGATGGACCCCTTTGGGGCCCAAGCTTATCTCTTCAGGAAGTATTCTATTTTCGCCGATCTTCGTAATTATCCTCGAGTTTTCGGTGACTTGATGTTTATCCGATGTTGGAAATCGGATAAACCGTCATAGCCTGATTGGGCCTGATAAGTAAGTCCGTGGACTTGTCTTAAGTCGTTGAGCGTTTTATCACGATTTCGGAAAGACTATTTTTCTCGTAAAATAAACCGTATAGCCTAAAGGATCGATGTTCAAGTTAATGCGACCTTGTTTTATCACGATATCTTCTGAGAAATCCAATCCTTCTAGTTTTTGTCGTAAAACATCGAGGGCGATTCAATCGAGTCGAAGGATGTTTATTCGTTAGCTGTGATCGTCCCAAAATCACGATGATTGATCCAAACAAGCCAAGATGGGATCAGACCGAACCGCGATGGGACGAGACCAGGGCGAGGCGTCGACCGGCGCCTTTCGCATCAAACTGGTGATGGCGAGTAGCGGGCATCAGCGACAATGTCGCAATCGACGCCTGAGGAAAACTCTCGGTACAAGTCGAAGTTCGAAAATGGATACTACTGGAAAAGCGCGGACAATCAGGATACTCTCCACAAGGCAGCGGACTTCATCATCATGGAAGAAGAGATGAAGCTTTATCTAGAAGCACGGACCGCAGAAAACGCGTCGAAAAACCCTCTCGTAGCGACAAATCGTCCATCACGAAGGGAAAGGCGTGGCGAGCATAACTTCGCCATCAACTTCGGAGCAAGGCAAAACCTCGGAAACACCTGGACCAGGAACCAGTACAAGGATAACTCTATGCGAGTTCCACGAGGAGAGGTCACTCTGTGGCTGCAAGGTTCACCGGCCCGGCTTCGCCGCAAAACTCCTCACCGGCAAACTATCAAAGGTCAAAAGTATAAGGACTTGCTCCTGGACTCCGACGCTTAAAGACTAACAAAACTGTCTCCGAGGACGCGCGACCGAAAACGAGAGCAGCGGAAGAAAGCGGGCGACCAAAGGAACAACAGCGGTCGCTTGAGAGGTAAACATGATCATCGGGAGGATCACAGTTCTACAAGACTCTGTCTCATCGATAAAAGCCTACTGGTGGCGAGACCAGTTCCAACTGGTTCCGGACAGCGATGTTCCTAACCACACAATGCGCTTTTCGAACCGCGAGACCGTCGGAATCGACAAACCTCACTGCGATCGCTTTGGTGATCGACCTGGTCATCGGGATCTGAAGTCGGCGCATTCTGCGTCGAGGAAGCCAGTCAGCGTCATCTTCCAGCGACACCCTCTACGGGATGAAGATCCCTTGGGGAAGTCGTCCCTGAGCAAAACAACTGGCGGGGTTTTGAGCGTCACTACCATGACCCTCGGAGAATTAAACTCCCAGTCATGGCAAAGAAAGTTACAAAGATCGTCGAATTTGCAGTAATGGACAACCCGGCCATCTACCAGCGCATCATGGGAACCCCTTGGATCAACTCCATGAAGGCAGTACCATCCACATATCACCTCGGTATCAAGTTTCGACTCCGGCCGGAACGCAGCCATCTAGGGTAGTCAGAAACAATCAAGACTCTGTTACCTGGCGAGTTCAAGCTGCGAAAAGATCGGAGCCGATGCGTAACCGAAGCGAGCAAAGGAATCACACAACATTCCGAAGAGAAGAAAGATGATCAGAATCATCCGAACGAGCAGCGATTCAAGGCGGCGACAAAGCCTCTGAATCCACCGCCCGTAAACAGACAACTCGACCCGCACAAACCACTGATCCGACCAGCCGCGATCCGGAGCGGCGCCGCGAGGGTAAAAGCGTCAGCGGCAACTATCAGAACTTCTGAGATGGCTTGATCCTCGAAGAATGCGTTAGGTAGCTTCGTCGAAACCGGCAAGTTCAGCTATCCCCTCACCAAAAGGGGGACTGGAGTCGCGTATCTCCTATACTCCCACAGCGAAAAATCCGCACATGTACTCTAACTTCTCGAAATTTTTAATAAAATTCTTTCTATCTTTCATGCTCACTAAGCGCATCAGCGGCGGAACGAAAATCATATCTTCAAAGAAGCAGCGAGGCGTGCAACTTCTTAAAAGATAACAAAACTCATTATTATCCACAAAGACAGTCCACCAGCGACTTAAAATAACTCCATGCCCGTCGATTGGCCCGGCCGGACGCTACAAGAAAGCGTTCACTCAATACTGAGCTTCGTAGTCAGACCTACAATGTCCTCTTACATCCGACAAGGATATCATAGCAGCTATACAAGAAACCAAAATTTTGGTTTAAGCGTCTGGATAAACTCGAAGATAGCTCGATTCTTTTAACACAAGTCATATAAGCCCGGCGACTAGTCGCGGACTTTAAACAAAAGAATCAGGAAGAAATCACTAACAGAGCAAAGCGAAAGCCGATCAGTCGCCGCACAACCTCAAAGCTGAGAGTAAACCAAGGTCTTGCCACAAGCCCAGTCTTGCTGGATCTTGACATCTCACGGACATAGTATAGGTATCACGAGATCCCAAAACATGTCTCTTATAAGCTTACACCTAAAGCATTTCGCTAAAAGTAGCATCTGGGACCAGCGACAAAAAGAGTTAGGATCTGAAGTGACTACGCATCCTTCCCTCACACTTGGCGAAAGTATAAATCAAAACAAAAGCGAAATCTATAAATTTTCATATTCATAAAAGCCGCACAAGGCGGCGGGATTCAAAGCCACCAGCGGCCAGTCCCAAAACATAAGAATACAACCTTCAGCGGTCGCGGGATAAAATTACTAAAAGCGGCACACGACCAAAAATTCAATTCACAAAAAGTCAACATTGAAATCGGATGGAAATCCCAAATGAACTAGCAGGCTGGTCCACTTCCTCATTCACTTCGAGCATTCCCACCATCCTCGGCGTTCTCATCGGCTCCGGCCTCCGGTATCCTCGGAAACCTCGATAGGTTCCCATAGTCTCGGACTCTTTCTTACCCGGAGGAACCAAGGACTCAGCATGAGCACACTTTCGGCCATGAAATCCTTCATTTCAGCAATCTTCGGATCGAAGAAATCCGGGTTAGACTTGTAAGGTTCTGACCGAACCCGGCACTTTCGCGAAATCACCAACAAACTCCTGAGCTTCTTTAAAACATTGAAACTCAGCAGCAAACGATTCGCCGTCTTGCCACCTCCTGCGACCATCCTTCTTCCTCTCCTTTCCGCCGTCACGAGGGCGAGCATGAAGCTCAGCTTGCCCGTTACGTGCCTTCACCTCTTGTCCGGAACGAGCTCTCGCTCGCTTCTGTGGTCTTGAAGTTAGCAATCCTGGATTTCGGAGCTTCGAGTCAAAGCGCCTGCTAAACACTCTTAGTCCTGCATAAAACTCAAGATCAGCAAGCATGCTTATATCAGATTGAGCGCAAGGTTAAAAGTTCGAAGGGCCAAACCTCGTTGACCGCGTTGGGAGCCCTCGGCAAAAACCGTTGTTTCTCCTCATCCTCCAGCGACTTCGTCAGTAGTAAACTCCGGAGGAAGGCCATCAAAAAAGTTGTTAGGTGGAAAAGCTGGCTCCGCCTTTTCCGTTGGAGCAAAACTAGGTTTTCTCCCAGCGGTGAAGACTTTCGAGCCTTCCCCATCATCGATTTCCTTCCCTTCGAGACCTCTGTCTGCGCCTCAGGTAGGAGCGCGGTGACAGGTCGGTGTCGTCTGGCGGGACAGGACCCGGGACCGATAAAGCTAACAGCGTCACGGATCCGTTCGAGGTGAAGGATTTCCAGCGGCCTGGCGAAGAAGATCTCTCTTGACAAAGGCGTCACCAGGCAAATCTTGCGGTAGGGTTGTTCCTACAAAGCGAAAAATATTCACTAAAACTTCGCGCTTCGAAGCGGTGAGATGACAACAGGGTTTCGTCGTATTACCTCGGTTGAAGTTCCATGCTGGCGGAAATAGATGGAGGCAGCTCTCCTCGACAGACTTCGCCATCTATTTGGGCCGAAGCAGCTCCTGCCGCGATTTGGGATTAGTAGTCCCCTGAATCCGCGGCCATATCCTTCTTAGGCAGCATGGAGTAGTAACCGTCACTCCCGTCGGCCGATTGCCCCAAAGACCGAAATCATCGGGACCAAGATCAATCGAGTTAAGTAGCTAGCGATCAATCGCCAAACCAACTCTCCAAGGCAGGAGCGCTGAGTTGGCTGATCGAAAGTTGGCGGTGGCGCCGCGAACAATGGCACCAGGGATTGGGAACCACATACAACGATGCGTAAAGAAAGCTTACGTAACATGTAAAGAAACCTGCGGAGGATTCCTTGCACTCGTTACCAGCGAGGAATCGAATTTGACTCCTTCAGGAACCTGGTAAAATCTCGAAGAACAGAGATATTCACGAGAAACCGAGCTTCGGCGCCAAAGGAGCACCGGGCTGCCTCGGAGAACCTCCTGAACAGGGATCTCTGGCAGTGTTGAGGCGAACCTACAAGAGCTTCGGTAATATGCATTCTTCTTTTCCTCCTCGACCGACTCCTCCTGCTTCACCGTCACATGGGCGGAGAGTCATCGAGAATGAATGGGAAGAAGAGTTTCTCTGAGGATCTTGAAGACATTGTTCTTAAAGAGAGAAGGATTTTTGAGAGAGAGTAAAAACCTTGTGATGAAGTAAGAATGAGATTTCTTACTCCATATAAAGGAGGTAAAATCACTATTTACCCGATTTTACGACAGCGATGCGTCTCAACACCTTCCCTGCGGCTATACCACAAGCTAGGATCCGCCAGGCTCTACGGTTCCTAGCTAGCTGGGAAGCTAAGTGTTGGGGTCAAAATCGGTCAACGATCGTCACCGAAAATCCTCGAAGAAAAGCCAGCGGCGATCAAATCCAAGAAACGGTCGCCGCCGATAAAACTCACGGAAGGCCGTCCACTCCCATCGAAGCCAGCGGTGAGGGTCCTGGCGCCATCCGATGCGATCATCTCATGATCTCGGGCAATGGCGGCATCTTGGTCCCTTGAAACCCATGTCTGGATTGTCCGAGATCTACAATGAGTCTTTAAGTAAAGCCTTCCCGATTGTTTAAAAGATTCATCTTTTAACACATCTAAAACTCTGAGCCACATTGCTCGCATCCTCGACGACGGAAAATCTGCAGATCCAAGTCCATCTCAAATCCGATACTCGCGGAATCTCGTTGGATTAAAGCGATTATCTCGAAATCTACGGTAGAACCCTCCCAAACTCAAAATATTTCCATAAGCGACTGGCGAGGAAAGATCGAACAATGAAAAACCCGAGGCGGCAAAACGGCACAAGCGCAGTAACAGCGGAGGACGAGCAGAAGCGCCAGCGGCACACCGGCCTGGCGCCAGCGGCACCGGCCTGGCGCCAGCGGCACCGGCCTGGCGCCAGCGGCACCGGCCTGGCGCCGGCAGCAGAATGAGCTGGCCTGACCAGCAGCACAAGCCTAAGCGCAAGCGGCGAAACGCAGGGCCTGAGCTGGCCTAGCGCCAGCGGCACCGACCTGGCGCCAGCGGCACACCGGCCTGGCGCCAGCGGCACCGGCCTGGCGCCAGCGGCACCAACCTGGCGCCAGCGGCACCGGCCTGGCGCCAGCGGCACCGGCCTGGCGCCAGCGGCACCGACCTGGCGCCCGGCGGCACCGGCCTGGCGCCAGCGGCACCGGCCTGGCGCCAGCGGCACCGGCCTGGCGCCAGCGGCACCGGCCTGGCGCCAGCGGCACCGGCCTGGCGCCAGCGGCACACCGGCCTGGCGCCAGCGGCACCGACCTGGCGCCGGCGGCACCTTGAAGCCTTGAATGGCCAGCGCCCGGCAGCACCCGGCCTGGCGCCCGGCGGCACCAACCTGGCGCCCGGCGGCACAGCGGGGCAGCACCCGGCCTGGCGCCAGCGGCACCGGCCTGGCGCCAGCGGCACCGGCCTGGCGCCAGCGGCACCGGCCTGGCGCCAGCGGCACCGGCCTGGCGCCAGCGGCACCGGCCTGGCGCCAGCGGCACCGGCCTGGCGCCAGCGGCACACCGGCCTGGCGCCAGCGGCACCGGCCTGGCGCCAGCGGCACACCGGCCTGGCGCCAGCGGCACACCGGCCTGGCGCCAGCGGCACACCGGCCTGGCGCCGGCGGCACTCGCCGCTGCTGGTTGCCTGGCGTCATCCGCGCCCTCGCCCCGCTCTTCGGTCCTATCGCGTCCGGTTCGATCCCATCTTAGCTTGTTGGATCAATCTACGCAAGTTTGGTATGATCACGGTTACTCTAGAGCGCCACTTTCGACTAAACAAGGAATTGAGGTTCCTTGAACACGAAACCTTCAAAGACTGTCCTTCGAAAAACCGTAAAAGCCTGAAGCGGTAGCGTGGCCAAAGCATTACGTCGCGATTTTCGAAAGGAAGGATAACTATGGCGGTTTATCTTTATCCTCACATAAGAGATAAATGTCAAGTTTCCAGAAGATAAATATCAAGTTTCCAGAAGATAAATGTCAAGATTTCGAAGATAAATGTCAAGTTTCCGATAAACGAAGATGGACAAAATGGAAAAAGCCGACTCAGCCGAGAAGATAGGCCGTCATAGGAGGAGTATATAAGGAGAGCTTTGAGCAAGAAGCAAACCAGATCACAAACTTTCAAGCACTTAGCACTTAGGCGATTTAGCATTCTTTTCTGTTTTCACTAGCGAGCTGCGACTCAACTAGGGTAGACTTAGGCCGAACAGACTAGCGGACTCCTCGACAGCCCTTACGGCCGATTTCTTTTCTTGTTGTACAGCTCAAGCGAGAATTCAGAAATAAGATCTCTTTGCTCAACTTTACGATTTCTATTTTCGCAACTTCTATTTTTATTGATTGTTTTAGGTGTGCGGCCCAGCAGATATCCGAGACCTTCAAGGAAGATCGGGTTAACTCGGTTTTCCTCCATAAATCTTTATCGGAAATTGACGGTGCGAATTTCGGTTCCCACATTGACTCCAATATTACTGAGGTCTTTTCTGAATTTGGAGACCACTTTTTTCTGAGCTTTGGTGAGGAACCTTTGAGGGAAAGGGAGCTTATCATAGGGTGATAGCTCAACCTCACTGTCTTCTTCCTTCACTTCTTTCAGCTTGGGGTTAGCACTCTTCTCAACTTGTGTCTCAACCTTAGGCTCATCAATCTTCAGAATCTTTCCTTGAACCTTCGTATCAGCTCTCTTCACAACTCTAGCTTCAGCTGTGGCCACAACCAGTCTCTTATCATTTTCAATCTGATGTCCAAGCACTAGCCTCTCAATCTCATCAACATCACTCTTACGACCACTCAACGCAATCTTTGAAGAAGTGGAGAGGATAACATTGCAAGTCTCCTTAGGGTTCTTCTCTGGTTTTCCTGGTAGAGATCCCATTGGATTCTTGGAGGATGAAGACATGGAGGCAACCTGGCTCTCCAAAGCTTTGAGATGAGAGGCAAGTTGCATGTACTTGTTGTTGAGGTCAGAATAGGTGCCATCAATCTTAGCATGGATGTTTTTGAACTCATCACCAATGTTCTTAGCATTTCTTTCTTGAGCTTCTAAGAGTTGCTTGAACATGGACTCCAAATTTGAACTTGGAGCCTGAGCTGGGGAAGAGCTTCCTTGGGGCTGAGTAGGCTGGTTTGCTTGGTAACCTCCTTGTTGATTATTGTAGTAAGGTCTTTGCTGGTAGTTGTTTTGGTATTGGAAGTTGGGCTCTTTCCTATACCATGTGCCATTAGAATTGATAAAGCACAGCTCCTCTTGACCTTCTACACCCTGAACCTCAGTAGTCCTAGCAGGCTGTTTCAGTTGCTGATTCCCAATGGAGTTAAGCTGCTTGCTTAGCCTTCTCTACAAGAAGCTTGTCCAACTTTTCTTGGAGATTTCAGGGCCTTTCTTGTTAATGGGATCATCTTCATCAGTGCCTCTGTTGGCCCTATCATGCTCCTCACTGTAGACTGAGTCACTCCTGGCCATGTTCTCCACCAGCTCCTCAGCATCCTGCTCAGTTCTGCCCAAGAAGAACCCATTGCTGGCTGTGTCCAATCTGCTCCTGAACTCTGGTAGAGCACCTCTGTAGAAGGTACTAAGCAAACTCTCCTTGGTGAAACCATGATGTGGGCATTGAGACCAATAGCCTTTGAACTTCTCCCATGCTTCACTAAAGCTCTCAAGGTTCTTCTGCTGAAAGCTAGAGATCTCATTTCTGATCTTGGCTGTTCTTGAGGTAGAGAAGAATTTCTCTAGGAATGCCCTCTTGCACTCATTCCAAGTTGTGATAGAGTCACTTGGAAGAGCCTTCTCCCATAGATGTGCCTTGTCTCCCAAAGAGAAGGGAAACAACCTCAGCTTGAAAGCATCTTCAGAGACTCCATTGATCTTGGACAAGCTACAGTAGCTATCAAATGTGTCCAAGTGATCAAAGGGATCCTCCACAGCAAGGCCATGAAACTTGTTGTTCTCAATCAAACGCAGCAGCCCTGATTTGATCTCAAAATTGTTGTTCTCCACAGCTGGTGCCCTTATCCCCAACCTATGACCATGAATGTGTGGTTGATCATAGGCTCCAATGGCTCTAGCTTGGCGCTGTGGCTGTTGTGGCTGGCGCTGTGGTCTTATGTTGTCAGCTCCTGGACCATTGCCCCCTAAGGCATCACCATCTTGAGGCAGATTCTCCATCTCAAACCCCAACCTATGAAGATGAGCCTGTTGCTCTACTTCTCTTCTTTGTCTAGCTATCTCCCTCTCAAGTGCAGCAATCTCTTCAACAGTAGGAACCAAGTTGGATACCCCTCTGCTTCTTGTGATCATACACCTGAAAGTCAAAGATAGAAGAGGCAAGAACCAATATCACAAGATAATAAAAAATAAAAATGACTTAGTCTCAAGCAAATGACTAAATCCCAATGTCAAAATCAACTTAGAAGTTGGCAACGGCGCCAATTTGATGAAAGGACTTTTCTAAGGTCCTAATCAAATATTGTAGAATACAAGATGTCAATCCAATTCTAAGAGATCTTAATGCAGAGGGAATGCAAGTTCATGCTTAATCTAAGTGCAATCAAGATGAGAGGATGATTATGAAACTAAGACAATAGTAAAAATGCAATAAAAGATTGAACTTTCTTTCTCAATGAGGCAAGGGGGTTCATGGGACAAGGGAATTGACTTTGGGTGATCAAGGTTCAATCCAAGATGCCAAATTTTCAATCAATCTAATTCCTTATGCCTAGACAACAAAACTAAGCAAGCTCTATCCCTAGATGAATGCACTTTTGCAATGATCACCCAAGTACACCAGATCCCTTTGGCTGTAATGATCAAAGCAAACATGGAGAATGAGTCTAATAGCAATCCTAGCTTCTTTGACAACTAATCCCTTAGGCAAAGCAAGCTAAAAGCATAGATGAGTTGGTTCAGGCATTTCATAGAACACCTTCCGGGCATGAAATGCCTACGGCTCTATGTTTGAGAGGCCAACCCAAATATAGCATGAAGAACACCAAATCAATGCAAGGAAATGATAGATCTACACTAAGCACCTTGGATCTACACTTAATCACCCTTAGTCTCCCTAGCCCATGAACCCTAGATAGATCTACTCACTAATACCCATGGAAAACCTCAAAATCAATGATGATTCAAAGCTAAACATGATTAGAGAAGTAGATAATCTATTAAACACAAAAGAAATGAGATAAAAAGGATCAAAGATCCAAACTTTCTGCAAGATCTTATTATGTTTTAGAGAGAAAAGAAGTTAGATCTCTTCATGAGATTACAAGAGTATATATAGGAGGCTTGAAAGCCCTTAAAAATATAAGAGAAAAGTCCAAAAGGTGCTTGGTGCCACATGATTTTCGACCAATCAGAAACCAAGGAAAGGAAGAAAGGAACCACCCGGTCAGGCAGTGTAGACATGGCCGGTGTGTGCTGGCCGGTGTGTGCTGGCGCCCTGAGATTGCAGCCGCAAGGGTAGAAGGAGTCGGGTAGGTGCTGTCCGGGTGTCTTCATGCACGGCTTCATCGTCCGGGTGGTATTGGCCGCGTGCATTCTTGGTGCTCAGCAGCATCAGGACGTGCGGGTCCTTGTCCTCGGGTGGTACTGGCCACGTTCGGAGCTCATCCAGCGTCAGGACGTGCGGGTGGAAGCAGCCGGGTGAGGAAGGTCGGGTATCTGCTGGTACGCTGGTAGGAACGGACGGGTGTGCGTCCGCCCCATCGATCCGGCGGGTGCCTCCGCCCGGTGCTTCCAGGCCGCGCATTCTAGGCTTCAGCACAATCAGGACGCATGGTGCTTGTACTGGTCGCCCTGGCCGCTGTCCCGAGCTCGCCCAGGCTTGGTTTGATGGTCGGCCTCGGTATGCTCACCGGGTGGAATTGATATGCCCTCGTGTTTTGATCATAACTCCTCCAATATGGCTCCAAATGACTTGAAACCACTTACATTGGAAAGCTAACTCAAAATTACATGTCTTACCAAATATTAGCATCAGAAGATATTTCTAAGGTCTCCGTCCATGTTCATCTTAAAACCCTTCTTTTTCATCATAAAACTCCCAAACATCTTCAATATCTCCAAAGTGTGCTCCAACACCTAATAGGGACTTATGAATGCAAAATGAGCCTAAAGATTCCTAATGCCTAATCTAAATGAGCAAAAATGCACAAGATATGATAGCTAAAAACATGTAAATATGCAAGACAACAAAGCCGCATCATCGCCCCGCAAAGGAGAGTGGGCGCCACCGAGGAGATTCGATTCGATCCTTGCTGGCCTGCAGGTTTATCGCAATTCTCGGCCGACCTCTGAAGACTCAGAAGATCATGAGCATCGGAGAAGATTGAGGCTGGGGCGGTAGTGGCGAGCATGCGACCAGGGAGGCGACGGAGAGGCTATCCCTATCGTAGTGAGGATGAAGGTGACGCTCCTGGGAGCTCCTAGGTTTATCAATCCCTTCTGGGATTTCGTTTTATGTGTTTCAGCTGTTAAGAGGCCATGATGTATTTACCGGGACTGGCCGTTGGTGGCTTCGAATCCCTGCCCTTTTGGGGTTTTGTTTGAACTTTTGGCGGTCTCAATCTATGAAACGCTGACATTATTTATGAACTTCGGTTTTTGAAGTATGAGAAAGAGGGTGTGAGTTGTCGCCTCATTCCTAGTTCCCGATGATCACCGTGACTTGTTGTTTGCATAAAGCGAGATTTTCCGCCGTTTACGATTTACGCGAAGTTCGTGAAACAAACAGGCTTAAGTGAAGAGTCAAATTTTGGATCTCGATACACTACTATGTCTGTGAGATGTCAAGATCCAGCGTGGCTGGGTTTAGGCAAGACCTAGGTTTACTCTCAGACTGAGGCTTTATGATGACAAATCGGCTTTCGCTTTGCCTGTTTGTGATTTTAACCTGACTCGCACCGCTTAAAATCCGCCAATTGTTGTTTTGTTTCATGGAGTCGAAGCTACTTCCTTTACGTAAGAGCTAGACCAAAATTTTGATTTCTTGTATATGTTTAAACTTGTCGGATGTAAGAGAGCCTTCCCTTGAAGGGCTGCTATTTGTCCGCTTTAGGACGCTAGAGTTCGTTGTTGTGATCAGCAACAACTAAATGATGCTTTTTGAGGTATTAGATGTTCGTAGACGGCATTTCATGGCTTTTGGGATATTTTTATGCTAATGTTCGCATAGTCGAAAACTGTTGTCTCCGCTTTGACGAGGGACCGCGGGTGGCGAAATTCAATCCCAGGAGAAACGCCTACATTCATTTTCTTTGTGAAGTGTTTGCCCTCCGTGATTTGTTTTTGATGTAATAATCGCTAGTGGATACTAGATCCGTTGTTAGGCCGCTTTCGCTGATTTGAAAAGTCGGAGAAAGTTTCGAAAATTTTAGTCTTCGAATTTGTGGGAGTATAACAGTATATGCACTACCCCCTTTTTAATTGGGGATAGCTGAACTACCGGTTACGGTTTCCCACGCACTTTGCCTAGGATCAAGCCATCTCAGAAGTTCTTTGTACCACGCTTTATTGTTTAGTGGTAGTATTTTTGAGGTGCATCGATTCCAAGTTCTCGATTTTGACGCCTTGCATGTTTGCGATTTGGTATGAACCTGGTCGGACTACTTTTATGACTTTGTACGGTCCTTCCCGCTTGTTCCGCTTTTCCCGCTTCGCTCAGCAGTGTTTTGAAGACTTTGTAAGACTAAATCGCTTCTTTGAACTCCGCGATGATGACGCTTGAGATGTAGTACCGCGCAGCGCTGCTGGTAAATCTGGATTCGAATGAGTGCCTGGTCGCTGCTCATTGATGAGGTCAGATTGAGTTTCAATCTGAGTCCGCCTTTGGGGTTGTACGACAGCACCAAAGAACTCCTTCGAGCTCCTCCGCCCATTGCCCCTTCGGGCGCTTCAGCGCTTTGAGTCCATCAAGGACGGTCTTGTTGATGGTTTGCCTGTCCGCTGCATCATGGATATCTGGGAGTTGACTTCGTAAGTCGATTTTCCACTTTTCGCAGAATGCTTCAATCGAAAGCAGAGATAAATTGAGATCCGCTATCTGTTACGATTTCGCATGGGACCCCATGTCTAGTTATGATATGTTTCCTGCACGGTTCTCGATTTGTGTGTCTTTGATACTGGCGAGGATTCTGCTTCTACCCATTTGGAAAAGAAACCGTGAGGACTAGAGGAAGCTGCTTGTTTTGATGGGTGCATAGGTCCGACAATGTCCATGGACCATCGCATGAAAGGATAGGGGACGATTGAAGAGAGGATTTCCGCTGGTCTGATGGATTGTGAGCATGCCTTTGCATTTCTCACACTTCCGGCTAATTTCTCGCAGTCTTTTACCATGTATGGCCAATAATAACCGTGGCGCTTTGATTTTGACTCATGAGATCTTCCGCCAGAATGATTTCCGCGATGATCCAGAATGGACCTCTTCCATGATTCTTCTTGCCCTTTCTCCCTTCAGCGCATGTCATGAGGACCAGAGAAACACCACTTATAAATTCTCTCTATCGCGGACGCATCGCGTCGCTGGTTTTACTTTCACGTACGCCCATTTTTCGGGCGGTAAGGTTCCATTCACTATATAGGCTCGATTGGTTCTAACCAAGGGCTGTCGCAGCCGCATCGGCTGGGTCCACATCCGCTTCCGCTGATCTCGACTTCTTCCCGCGATCTTCAATCTCTTCCCGGATTAGATTGACGCACCACTGGTGGTCCGATGCTTGATGTTCATGAATTTAACCGATTATCCTTTGGAGCCCTGGATCTGAGCTTGAGGCGCAGGGCAGCCAAGGCGCCGGCCTGGACGCTTTTCCAGCGAGGAATTCTCAGGGCTTAACTGGTCGAAACCAGCCAGTTCCTGGACGAAGTTTTAGATACTGGCCCATCCTTTCGCCTCTTGCCTCATATTCTCCGCTGTATTGATCGGCGACTAACTCGAATCGCAGTAGCTGAATATTACGGATTTTAATACATGGGCCAGCCGTAAGCCTGCGACTAGTGCTTCAGATTCTGCCTCATTGTTTGAAGCATGAAAAGCCAATCGAAAGACTGTTCTAGGATTTCCCCGCTAGGAGAGGTGAGTCGTATTCGATTCCGATCCTTTTGGACGAAGACCCACGACGGAAGGACCCAAGTTGAGTTTGGTTCTCGTTAGTCATGCCTCTAGTGAAACTCTACCAAGAAATCCGCAAGTACTTGACTTTGCATGTCCGGCTTATATTCGACGACCAGATTCACTCAGTTCGATTGATTCATTTGGCGCCTACCAGATTGGCTCGAACTATGCAGGATTATCTGCAGCGGGGAACGCAGGAGAGAACCACTATAGTATGTGACTGGAAATATGGTCTTAGTTTTCTTGCCGAGGTTATGACGGCGAACGCTAATTTTTCCATTAGCGGTATCGAAGCTCCGCGATCCAGAATGTCTTGCTTACGAAAAGATTGGCTTTGTTTGCCGCTCTTCTCTGATCAGGACGCCACTGACTGTCGTGGAAACCGCGATGTAGAGGAAAAAGGGTTCACCTTCCACCGTTTGGAGGACTGGTGGAGTGGCCAGGTAATGTTTCAACTGTTGGAAAGCTTTTCACATTGCTCGACCATTCAACTTCGTTTCCCTTCAATGTTTCAGAACGGAGGCACTTATCCAGAGCGAAAGGAAACGTTCAAAGTCCGACTCTTCCTAAGCCTCTGACTTCTCGCTTGGTTCTCGGGAGGCCATCTCTATCAAAGGCCGATTTGTTTAGGGTTGGCTCGACTCCGCTGACACGCTTCCGAGGAATTCTCCGATGCCACCGCTAACCTACATTTCGGCCGTTGAGTTTCATGTTATGCTGGTTGAGTCGCAAAACATTCTCTGTGGGCTACATGATCGCGTTCGGCCAAGAGATTTTACGCAGCATATCATCGATGTATACCTCCATAGTTTTTCCGAAGTTGTTCAGCAAACATTCTGTTGACGAAGTCGCTGATACGCTATGCTCGCTTTTAAGACCGAAAGGCATTACCTTATAGCAATACGCTCCGCTGTCTGTGATGAACGCAGTTTTTCGCTGTCGTCGATTCATCATGATCTGATTGTAACCGAAAAGCGCCCATGAATGACGTGCTTGTTTCATGTTGCTTCACCAATCGGTCGATAAAGGGAGCGGGAAGCAATCCTTCTGACAGGCTTTATTCAGATCCGCGGAATCGACACAGATACAGACTCACTTGCCGCTATTCTTTTACCACGCATGTGGTTGGCAAGCTAATCTGGATACCTAACTTCTGTTATCGATTCTACTTTGAGGAGTCTTTCGACTTCCTCGCTGACCGCGGTGACACGCCAGGTCCCAGCTTTCGCCTCTTTTGTTTTACGGGTTGGTGAGTCGGGTCGATGTTAAGCTCGCGGACATGTTATGCTAATCTCGATTCCCGGTGATGTCCTCGCAGCCCGCTTAACGCATTGAGGTTCTTTTGAGGCATGCGATGAGCTCGCTTTTATTGGTTCGCGGAGGTTAGCTCTGATTTTGACGCGACCGCTCCGGAAGGAATCGCCGAGGCAAATTGAGACCACCGGTTCGCAGGTTGGTTCACGCTTCCCTTCCAGGGCCTCGCTTCTGGGACTGCCAGTTTCTGGCGAAGTCGTGAATCGCTTTGCTTTTTCCGAGGTCTCGATTTCGAATTTTTCCGCTTTAGTTCGGGTAGCAGGTAGATTCGCGCTTCCCGCGACTACCATGTATTGTTTCGACTCGAAGGCCGGAACTTGAGGCATAGGTGGAATGCTGATGGGATCGCTTCCTCATGGAGTTTAGCCAGGAGTTACAACTATCGCTGAACGACGCTGGACCATCGATCACCAGGAATTCGTTTTGGTGATTCGCCCTGGACGAAGTTAGTCGAGCCGAGGGTCATAATTTCTCCCCGAGTCCGGACATCGGGCTGGGGTCGTCTGTAAGGATGCTTAGATCGACGCCATCCTCTCGAGGGTGTTTTATAGATAATACAGCCGCAGCATCCGTGTCGACTAATACCCTTGCTAGCCAATATCCTGGATCGTGAGTTCTATTACGAGGAGATTGTTGTGAGGTTTGGCCATACTGGCCGCTGCTCGATCCGAAAAGATAATGATGTTATGGGCTGACGGCTAAGCCATACTGAATTTCGACGATTGGTGGTTTTCGGTTAGAGAATCCGCCCCCTCCTTCTAGCCAAACTGTGGGAACCGAATTTCACAATCGCCAATTTCTAATAAATAAAATTATGGAGGAAAGCCAAGTAAACCCGACTTTCCTCAGGTCCGGATTCTCATGCTACACACCAAATCGATAAAATAAACAGAAGACAAAGATGGGAATTGTAATATTTGCCCGAGGGATTTGGCGATTAAAAGAAAAAGATAGAGTCGCAGGCAGCCGAACGCCCTAAGCCTTGCTCCGCTAGTCTAACCACCTAAACCCTAGTTCTTCTAAGCTAGCAGATGCTCTGTGTAAGTTTTGATCCCTCCTCTTCTACTCTTGCTCTCCTTATATATCCACTCCAAGGTCGGTTTGCCTTAGGATGATGGACTCGCCTTTGGGCCCAAGCTTATCTTCTTAAGGAAATATTCCATTTTCGCTTCGCCGTAATTATCCTCGAAGTTTTCCGCTATTTTTGTAACTTGATGTTTATCCGACGCTCGAAATCGGATAAACCGCCATAGCTCGATTGGGCTCTGACGCCAGGTCGCCCGCTGACGCTGCGCGCGGGCGCCAGGCCGGTCTGCCGCCGCCAGGCCGTTTGCGCGGACGCTGTACACCGCCAGGTTGGTGCCGCCGCGCCAGGCCGTTTCGCGGACGCTGCTCCGCTGGTCGCCAGGCCGCCTTTGCCGTCCGTGGGTTTTCCATTGTTCGATCTTTCCCCGCCAGTCGCCCGTGGGAAATATTCGAAGTTTGAAGGATCTTTAGCCGTGGATTTCGAGATACCGCTTTTGACCCCAACAAACTCCACGGAACCAAGCTAGCTGGGGATAACTGTTAGTCAAAATCGGTCACGATGGAATCGATGCCCGAAAGTCCTCGAAAACCAAATTCTGCCAAAACTTCAAAAGCCGAATACTTAATAACCAAACGATCGCCTCGACAAGCACGGGTGTACTCGCCGGGCAGCACTACCGAGTAATCGGGTCAGCTCTCCGGCGACTACTTAATTAAGCGGGTCAACTCACCGGGCGAAGCTCGACCGAGGCATCGGTCAACTCGCCCGGCGAAGTACGACCGCTGCTGCTGGTCAACTCGAAGCTCGACCGAAAGATCGTTCAATCGCCCGCGAAAACGACCGCAGTTGTTGGTCAACTCACGGGCGAAGCTCGAAGCGAGGCATCGGTCAACTCGGCCGAAGCTCGACCAGGCATGGGTCAACTCGCCCGCAAGTATGACCGTTGCGGGTCAATCGCCAGCGAAGCTCGACCGCGGCACGGGTCAGCTCGCCCGGTGAGTACGACGGCAGCAGCGGGTCAACTCGCCGACAAGCTCGACCGTATGGGTCAGTTTCGGGCGAAGCGCTGCAACCCTTCGTGGACCATTCTGAACCCGTCCCATCCCATAACCATGCATCTTCGTCCGGTTTCCGTGAACTCAGTCCTCGGTCCGTGGACACGATACCAATGTTTCTTCTAAAACATCATCAAGTCTTCGAAATTGGGAAGGTTATGTCTCTAACGGTTTCCCACTCTTCGTAATAGAACAGGTTACGTTAATTTAACATCAACTGCCTCGCTATGCGATGAGACGAGGTTCCTTGGGAAAATCATGCCTATACCAACGGCTACTTCAAAGTAAAATCTTAAAAACGCTTAAGTCTCGACATCGCCCAAAGAGGGTCCGATATGACAACGCCCATCTATGATCCCAAAAGATTTGAGCCCAAAGACTAGTATGACGGTTTATCTCATCCGGGAAGAGATAAATGTCAAATTTCCAAGATAAATGTCAAGCTCAAGATAATCACGTAAGAAAAACGAGATATGAAAAGCCTGCCGCGACAAGTCTGGCCCGAAGAGTTAAACCGACCTAAAGGAGGAGTATATAAGGAAGACTTAGGACTAAGAGCAAAGGGAGAGAAATCAGAGCATATTAGAGAAAACTTAGCACTTAGAGAAATTTAGGCAATTTTCCGCTTTTACTATCGAAGCCACTAACCAGGTTAGAACTTAGGTTGCTAGACTAGCTAACTCACCGACATCTCTCGAGTCGGTGACTCTCACCTGTTGTTCACGCCAAACGCTGATTCGAAATAAGATCTTTATGCTCTCTTTGTTCTTACGATTGATTATTGCATACTTTTCGCCTTATTGACTGTGGTTGCGTGGCCCCAGCGATAATCGGACCTTCAGGGAAAACTAGGTTAACTTGGCTTTCCTCCCGATTAACAAAACTCGACGGTGTGAATCTTGGTTCCCACACATGTAAATATGCAAGACATCACTACTGTAGTAGTAATCCAAGTGTAAGACTTACTACTTTCCACCTGGAGAAGTAGTGAATATGAAGTGCTCCCCGGTTTTGCACCATTTGCTCCCTGCATCAGTTCCAGGCTGATGACAGTACTCTGCAGTTATACGCCATGCCCCTGCATTGTATGTAGCACGTAGCATTTTTAATGCAGGGTTTTGTGCACTAGCACGCGCGTCCCTACGCAGTTTTAGCTCAAGCCCCACGCATGGACTGAGGTGTTTTTGACAGCTGCATTTGGCTGGCGCAGGCCCGCTCCTGTATGTCATACACCCAATGCAGTACTAGGGTTGGCGAGGCCTGCTCCTGTATCAAGCTTCAAGAGAGATAGAGTTTGAGATGCAATGCTCCATCAGTTACATTGACCTTGTCCTTACTGCCTTGCAGTATACAGGCTCCTTCCCCGCACCTCGACACCTTATAGGGAGATTTCTCCTGGGAGATTGTTGGATTTATGCACCAGTGTCCCATGGCCTTGTAAGTTAATCTCTTGCGCCAAGGCCGAAGCAGAGGGAGAGAATTAGAGACAAAGTCGGCCAGGACTCCGCGACTGATAAAGCAGGGCGGCCGAAATGACATCGCTTTCCCTAGTTCTACGCCCACTTGGCGAAGTCGGCCCGACACCTCTGGTTATGGAGAACTGCTTTATGGGAAATGAGGTCACCACTATGACTTGATGAGCCTGGAAATAAGGGTGCAGCTCCGGCTGCCGTGACTCAGCTGCTAAGTTCTCGAGGTGGCTGTAGCGAAGTCTCCGCGATCTAGCAGTGATTTGCTTATGTAATAGATAGGGTACTGCTTTCCCGATAAGGACCCCACTTACAGCATGTTCCGACACCAGGTATAATAGCAGAGTTTCTCCATCCGGGGATTTGATAGAAGAGGTATGTGGGTGAGATAAGCCTTTAGGTCATTCAGTGCCAACTCACACTTGCTGCTCCATGGAAGTCTTTGGGATTCTTCGCCCTCAAGAAGGCGGAGATTTATCAGATAACCTGAGATGAATTCCATTAATGTGGCCATCCTGCCCGCCAGTCTTTGCACCTCCTTTAGGTTGCGAGGAGAAGGTATTACTTGATGGCTCTTATCTGCTCGGGTTAGCCTCTATGCCCGTGGGTAACTATGTACCCAGGAACTTCTCCAAGCTGACTAAAGAACACTTCGCGGGTTGAGCTCATGTGGTACTTCCTTAGCATGGTAAAGGCCTGCTGCAGGTTAGAGATATGGTCCTCTCGCCTCGAGGGACTTAACCAACATGTCGCCAATATAACCTCCATGGTTTCTCCTATCTGATCAACAAACATCATGTTTACCAGCCTATGATAGGTATACCCAGCGCTTTTAACCGAAAGGCATGACCTTATAGAAGTAGATTCCCCGATGTCATGAAGGAGGTCTTCCTGGTCCTCCTGATGCATAAGGATCTGGTTGTAACCCGAGAACCTCATGAGTTGACCAACATGTCGCCAATATAGACCTCCCGATGAATCTCATGAGTTGATTGACTGCGGTGGCATCGACTAGCTTGTCTATGTGAGGAAGGGGAAGGAATATTCCTTAGATTTCTCCAGCCTCAAGGCCCGTACCTGCCCCATCTTGCATCAAGAGGACCTGCTTCTGACCCCTCGCTGGAACCCAACCCTGGAGTAAAATGGAAGTTTTCCGCCTATGAGATTCTGTCAGATTTACTTAATATGGAAGAGTTCAACCTACTTCAACCGACATCTACACCTATAAAAGGGAGCCTGTTAGGGATTTTGTGTAGGTCCTTTTGAGTACTACGAACGGAGGACAAGTTGTATATTTCGTATGGGTTTAAAGAGGTTTACAAGATATGAAGAGTAAAGAGACGTTTTTCACTGAAGAATCAAGAAGGGACTACAAGTTTCAATGTATAAACCCTAGTTTTAGCCGCCTATCTCCAATCTTCCAATCTCCCCTATTTTAGGTTTTGCCTTGTCTTATATAGTCGCCCTTGAGTCAGTTTTAGTCGGTCAGAGTAAGAGGAACTCTTCCATATTCGAAATATGGAAGGTTCTCTTTATCGAAGTTTTCCATTTTCCTGGGAAGGGATAGTTCCTGAAGTTCTTAGTTCTGAGTTCTGAGTTCCTGAGTTCCTTTCAGTGAGGACCCGAGTACTCTGTAGCGGAGACCGAGGCCTGGGTCCTGCCTGAAGTCTGGAGGAAAATGATACCTGAGTATTTTTCTCCCCAACAGCCTTTATTTCTCGATTTCACATCGAACTCGGGAATAACCTGTGCACTCAAGTCGACCGAGTTGCTCATTCTCAGCAGGCTTCCCTAGTAGTTCTTCGCTTTGGAGTCTTCTTTGGTCGGGTCAGATTCCAAATATGTACGAGGCTTGGTTTTCGAGCTGATCTCGATTTTAGCAAGGTTTTGGGCTTAATGAGACTCGATTTCCGTATGACCGAAGCCGTTGGAACGCGGACTCCTGTAGACTTGGGACTGGTTGCGGAGGTCTTGGATTTGCCGATGTATGCCTGAATGAGTACTTATAATAAAGGAAATCTCGAGAGTCGGATCCTTTCTCTTGTAACCTTTCCATTTCTGGAAGCGGGTTTCCTTTTTCCGAGTTAGAAATTTCTGGTCGAGGGTTTTCAAAACTTTCTGGAAATATCATCCCTACTTTTTTCCTTTTACCTCTAAGTAGAGGTCGGCGTTTGATGTATAAGAGGAAACTGCGATGTTCCTGCAACCTCAAGCTTTGACTTGTAATTTTTCCAAGAAAGATGAAGTCCGAAAGCTCATTGTTTCGCCTCTGCGTCCGTTGGTAGTCGTGGTGAAGTCAGGTCTCTTCTCGACTAATCTCTTTTCGCCTCCTATTTCTTTGGGAGAGGACCTTGGACTGATGATGAGGAGGCTACGATGGCTCCTTTGAAACAAAGACGGTCTTACCTCCTGGATGATGGTCCTCGTTCTCGAGTTCGTGGGAAATATCTCATTGAGATCCGGAACAGATATGCGATTCCTCCGCCGGGGATAAGAAACCCATCCCATTTTGAGCGGCACCCATGGTGGAGTCAACGAGGTGACCATATATGAGGCTTATCCGAAGCTGGCGAGGAGTGGTGTTCCTTCTCTTGTTGCTGAGGTATCTTCGCATTTCCGTTTTGCCCCTCTCAGCTTACTCCACTGTCTTGGAGAACTTTGATGGCAATACAGGTCCTTGGGGAATTATGGTTTCCATATTAGCGTGCATGAGGTCTTGTACTCCTATTGTTTTGCTCCCTTGGCAAACAAACCCGAATTTTACTTCCTGAGAGCCCGTGATGGTGCTCCTCTGGTTGGGGAGCGCTCGAGAGGTGCCGGAGGAAATCATCCTTTTGGAGATAACTAGGACAACCGATACGTGTTAATGAGGATCCAGGAACCCATCCATAATTCGACTTTCTGTTTTACTCGAGCACCTGTGCTTTCTAACTCTTGGTTTTGCAGATGTATCTCGCCCGTCCTTTGCTGGGAGGCTGTGGCTGCTGGTGAATGAGATCCCTTTACAGTTTCGATGGGTGAGCTTCTTGGTAAGCAAGGAGGCTTTGCGCCATAGTCATATTTGGGGTAAGGTCTTCCCGCTTCGCCTTTGTTTTTGCCATGTTATCGACTTCTCATTCTTTTGACTTTCTAGCGAAGTGTGGGGCTTCCTTTATCTGCTTTCTTCCAGAATTACCAAGGGGTGAAGGCGAAGAGAAGGCTTATTCCTTCAATCTTCCAACAAGACTGGCTAGTCGCTGCTTCGCTGCCTGGTCCTTCCCCTTCCTTCGGTCGATGCTGGAATTGACTATAGCCTTTGGAGGATATTCATCAGAAATTACCGCTGATGTGTCCTCTCTTTTGCGCCAGGTTCAAGATATGATGGCTCACAGAGATCGGGCTGATTCAGCAAGTGAGAGTGGCAACCAGATGGAGGCTCATGAAAGAATGGCTGGAGGAGAGAACGGGTGCTGGAACCCCGAGAAGAGTACCGGCGATACTTGTCTTTGTTTGGCCGGGCCGCCGATGGAGCCTAGATGTCCTGCTATTCCTACGCCTGCAGGGTCGCGACCTTACGAATAGCCCTTTTAGACTTTTTCCTTTGTTGTTGGTTTTGTCGAGTTGAAATCCCTTCTTAATAATGTAGCTTTGATGATTTTCCTCTAATGCATCCTTCTTTTACCAAAACGCCCTTGCATGCTTCAATGGTAGGATCGCCTTTGTCAAAGTTTAGACTTTATCTCTGACCCTAAGGGAAATTCATCGATGTCGGAATTTTTCTTTGAGAACTCGGAAGTTCGCTTTAGAGCTCGAAGCTTGTGGGAACTCGGAAGTTCATTTGAGGACTCGAAGTCCGTGGGGAACTTTGAAATTCATTTGAAGACTTGGAAACTGCTTGGAACTCTGATGTTCATTTGAGGACTTGAAGTCCGCTTGGAACTCGGAAGTTCTTTTGAGGACTAAGTCAAATTGGAACTCTGGAAGTCCGCTTGGAACTCAGAAGTTCATTTGAGGACTCGAAGTCCGCTTGGAACTCGAAGTCCGCTTGGAACTCGGAAGTTCATTTGAGGACTCTGAAGTCCGCTTGTTTGTAATAACCCCGAGTTCTTACGCTTGGGGCCCAAAATTCATAAGAACTTTGGGATTATAGGAATCCAGAGTTTTAGTTTCACAGGACCGTGATTCGGCCCACTTTGGCAGGACTACTCACGATACCAGTTGGGACCTCGTGATTCTACCGCTTGTAAGATGGTCACTGTCGGGTCCCGCTGCATTCTGCTTCTGCATGAAGCCACTGTCAGACTTAGAGGTTCTGGTTATGGATCCGAAATCCAAGTGCCAGGCTTTTCTGCTTTCCACATCTGGTCAAGCAGGAGTTTATGTATTGCTCCCTGCATGCACAGTACTTTTTGCAATATGAAAATTCCTTGAATTTAACCCTGAGGTTTTTCAGTACTCTTGTTTCTGGAGGCCCGATATATTTGGGTTCGAGGCCTATACCGTTATAGGTAGTGTTGACAATCATACTTTGGTTTGCGAGACCCATTCCTGCCTTAAGTCTCATACCCGTTGTTTTCTTTGTGGACGCTACCACGGTCGACGCAGGCTTGGCTGGGATCGGAGGTTTCATGGGACCTGATCAAGCCATATATGCCCCTTTTAAGGATGATGTTTTTCTGCCATCTTTATAGTCGAACTATTTTATTATATCAGCTTTTTCCGTGGACTTTGCTATCTTTCAGTCTGTAGGCTCGCGACTTCTCGATCACCTTGTAGGGTCCTTCCTACCCGAGGGCGAAGTTTTCCAGTCGTTTTCAGGTACTCGTCGAGAACCCAGTCTCCTCTTGGAAGCGGTTCTGACCTTCTTGTTGTAGTTCCTGGCTACCTCTTGCTGATAGGACCACTCCAGCCTGGCGGCTTCTTTTCACAAGCAGGTCGAGGCTTAAGGACATTAGTTCGCTGCTCTCTTGGGAGATTGGGCCTGAGGCGGTTGTCCTTACTTGCATTTCCGCGGGAGTTATGGCTTCAGCCAGACTAGTGAGAACGGAGTCTCCAATGTTGCTGTTTTTTGGGTAGTCCGATGGGCCTAGAGGACTTCAAGCAGTTCTTCTCCCAATTTCCTTGGAATCTTCTTTGTGAGACCAACTTCTTTTCTCTCAAGAACACTTTTAGATCTTGAATAAAGTTTGGATCTTGAATCCTTCTTCATCTATTTCTTTGGGTTTGTTGATTATTTCTATCACTAATCATGTTTAACCTTGACTCATCCATGGTTTTAAGGTTTTCCATGTCTATTAGTGAGTAGATCTATCTAGGGTTCATGGGCTTTGGAGACTAAGGGTGATTAGGTGTAGATCTAAGATGTTCTAGTGTAGATTCTTTCTTTATCCTTGCTTGTAGAGTGTTCTTATTGCTATTTTGGAGTTGGCCTCTTCAAAATAGCTATAGGCATTTCATGCCCCAAAGGTGTTTGATGAAATGCCTGAACCAACTCTCCAATGCTTTTAACATTCTTTACCAAAGAGATTGTGGGAACTGAAATTCACACCGCCAATTTCCGCCAATAAGATCGCAGAGGAAAGCCAAGTAAACCCGACTTTCCTTGAAGGTCCGATTCTCTCGCTGCCACACCTAAATCGATAAAGCAAACAGAAGACAAAGATGGGAATTGTAATATTTTCCCGGCGCTTATTAGATGAAAGATAATAATACAAGGATTCTCCCAAAGACAAAGAGATTTTACATTAAAGAAAAAGGTAGAGTCGCAGGCAGCCAAACGCCCTAAGCCTTTCTCCGCTAGTCTAACCACCAAAACCCTAGTTCTTCTAAGTTAGCAGGATGCTCTAAGTCTAATTTTCGATCCCCTTCTCTCTCTGCTCTTGCTCTCCTTATATACCTGCTCCTAGGTCGGTTTGCCTTAAGATGATGGACCTCGCCTTTGGGCCCAAGCTCATCTCTTCATGAAATATTCCATTTTCGCCTTCGTAATTATCCTCGAAGTTTTCCGCTATTTTTCGGTGATTCTTGATGTTTATCCGATGTTCGGGAAATCGGATAAACCGCCATAGCCTGATTGGGCCTGAATTCTTAAAATCGTAAGTAAGTCCTGGACTTGTCTTAAGTCGCTGAACGCTTTATATGATTTCTGAAAACTATCTTTCTCGTGAAATAAACCGTGATAGCTTAAAGGATCGATGTTCGTTAATTGATCTTTGTTTTACACGATATCTTCTACGAAATCCAACTCTAGTTTTGTCAAAACATCGAGGACGCCATCCCAACCGAATCGAAAGATGTTCATTCCATAGTCGATCGCATTCAAACTCACGAGGATCGATCAAAACAAGTCAAGATGGGATTAGACCAAGCATGATGGGACCGGACGAGGCCGGCCGACCGCGCCAGGTCGGGTTCCGGTGCCAGGTCGGGTGCCGCCGCGCCAGGCCGCCCACGGACGCCGCGTCGCCGACGCCAGGCTGGTGCCGCCGGCGCCAGGCCGGCTCGGACGCTGCGCCGCACACCGGACAGGTCGGGCCGCCGCGCTTCAGTTGGCTGGACGCCCCGCCGGGTCGCCAGGCCGCCTGCCGTCCGCGGGTTTTTCCGTTGTTCCATCTTTTCCTCGGTCGTCCGCGGGCGGGAAATCTTTGAGTTTGAAGGATCTTTAGCCGAGATTTCGAGATAACCATTTTGACCCCAACAGTTAGCCCCTAGCTCAGAAGATCGAGACGATTTCGGGTGAGTGATTCAATTTTTGAAAATCGAAATTTTGGCTAAGGATTTTCCGAAGAAACCCTGGTCACCCCTTTTCTTATAAATATCCAGCCTTCCTTCTCATTCTTCACATTTTCAAATTCTATCTTTCTCTCTCAAGAAAGAAAATGTCTTCATCCCAAGTTGAAAAGAATGATTCTGATGTTGAGATGGGTGAGGCCGCTGTTCGGCCGGTTCCGCCAGCTAAGCTCCGCCGCTCAGGCCGCTCAGAGGCTACCCGGCCCTCATTGATGGGTTTGATTCTTTTCTGCTGTTATCCCGCAGTGCTGCGAAGGCTCAAAGCTGGCGAGGACTGAGACGCCCGATGTTCCTTCCGCTGCTCCAACTCCTTTGCCTGTTTCTCCGATCTCTTTGCCTGCTCCTTCGCCCTTCGCTTCTCGTTCTTCCGCGTTCCCAGCCACGGTCCCATCCGATGCCCCCGCCTTTGAAGGGGCTATTGTTCCCGAACAGACTCTTGATGTTCAGGTCCATCCATTGGTTCTTCGACTGTTCGATCGGATCTCCCTAAGAGAGGATGCGAGAATCTGCACCTCTTCCCCGAAAGAGGGAACTTGTCTAGGGACTGGTTGGTGCTGCTACCGCTGCCCAAGGGAAGGGCAAGGGCTGGTGCGGCATCCGAGCAAAAAGAAGCGGGTGCTAAGAGCGAGGAGAGAACTCTCAGAGTCGCTGCGCCATCGCCAAGGTTTGATTTTAATCTATCTGCAATTTTGTATTGCTTTCTTTTTTTTACGATGATACTTACTCTTCTTTTGGCGGACAGTTTGTGTCGCTGATTGACGGAATTCTTGCGAAAAGGGTCGGAAGTCATTCGCCTATCGGAAGGATTTGGAGTCGCCGCAGGAAGCTTAAAGTGTACTAAGGTCGATTGCAGACTGTCGAGGCACCCATGCCCCGACGCCCCAGCTTGAGGTTCGTGACGTGACCTTGAGCGCGACCTTGGGAAGACCGCGAAGTTTGTTACTCAAGGTGAAGAAGGAGAAGAGGAGAAATCCTGAAGTCCGCCTTCATGAGAAGATCCGACTCATGAGGAGATGAACGCCGTGATCCTCGGATGTTGCCGATGCCCCGCGACTTTTTGGTCGCCCGACGAGGATACCACCCTGTTTGAGTCCTTGATAGCCATCCGCAAGAGGGACTTGGCTTTAGCGGGATCGAGGGAGTTTGAGCAGCTCGAAGTTGCTTCGAGGTAATGAGGCCCCGCCTTTGACTTGAGAGGAAGCCAGACTATCGCCCTGCAAAGGAGAGTGGGTGGCCACCGAGGAGATTTCGACGATCCTTGCTGGCCTGCAGGTCAATGCACCTTAAGGCCGACCTCAAAAGACTCGAAGATCAGAGCATGGAGAAGATTGGCAGGCTGGCTGGACGGCGGGTAGTGGCTGATGCATCGAGGGAGTCGACGGCCAGGCTATCCCTATCGCGAAAGTGAGGATGAAGGTGACCTAGAGCTGCCTAGGTTTATCAATCCCTCTCGGGATTTCGTTTATGTGTTTCGCCGCTAAGAGGCCATGATGTATTTTCTCGACTGCCGCTGGTGGCTTCAATCCCTGCCCCTTTTGGGGTTTTGTTTAAACTTTGGCGTCTCAATCTATGAAACGCTGATTATTTATGAACTTCTTTGAAGTATGAGAAAGAGGGTGTGAGTTGTCGCCTCATTCCTAGTTCCCCGATGATCACCGCATCTATTGTTTGTATAAAGCGAGATTTTCCGCGTTTACGATTTACGCTGAAGTTCGTGAAACAAACAGGCTTAAGTGAAGAGACAAATTTTGGATCTCGTGATACCATACTATGACTGTGAGATATCAAGATCCAGCTTTTCTGGCTTTGGCAAGACCTAGGTTTACTCTCGACTGAGGCAAGCGATGACAAATCGGCTTTGCTTTGTTCGCTTGCATTTTAACCTGACTGCACCGCTTAAAATCCGCGAATTGTTGTCGGCTTATATGATTTGTTTGGCGTGAGTCGAAATACTTTTACTTAAGAGCTAGACCAAAATTTTGGATTTCTTGTATAGCGCTTATGTTTATCCTTGTCGGATAAGAGAGCCTACCCTCGGCTGGCTATTTTCTGTTTAGACGCGAGTTCGCTTGTTGTGATCAGCAACAACGAAATGATACCGCTTTGAGGTGCTTGTATGTTCTGAGATCTAAGATTTCGCCTAACGCTTTTATGAAAGAATGTCCTTCGCCGCTAGCGACGCCTCGCAGTGGTGAAGGTCGATTTTTCTTTTATGCCGCGATCTCGTTGAAACGCTTATGGCTTTGGGGATGTCTTTGCTAATGTTTGCAGCCAGAAAACTGTTGTTTCCGCTTTGGACGCTGACAAGGGGTCAGCAGAATTTGACCCTGTGGAGAAACGCCTACATTCACTTTGCTTTGTGAAGTGTTATCTCCGGATTTTTTTTTGTTTTGATGTGATAATCGCTGAGTGGATACGATCCGCTGTTGTGGCCGCTGCTGATTTGAAAAGTCTTGGAAAAAGATTCAAAAATTTTAGAGTCTTCGGAATTTGTGGAGTATACGATATACGCATCAACTCCCCTTTGTTTTAATTGGGGATAGCTGAACTGCCGTTGGCGAAGTTGCCTCACGCACTCTTGTCTAGGATCAAGCCATCTCAGTTCTTTTGTACCACATTTTATCGCTTAGTGGTTGTATTTTAGAGGTGCATCGCATTCCAAGTTCTCGGATTTTGACGCCTTGCATGTTTGGCGATTTGGTATGAACCTGGTCGGAGTACTTTTATGACTTTATACGGTCCTTCCCGCTTTGTTCCCGCCTGCGCTGCTCGCAGTGTTTTGGAAGACTTTTGTGAAGTCTAAAATTTCAACCCGCGATGGCGACGCTTGAGTTGTAGTACCTCGGCAGCGCGGCTGGTAATTTTGATTCAATGAGTGCCTGGTCGCGCTTCATTGATGAGATCGAGATTGTCCAGCATCATTAGCGCTGCTTAAATCCTCTTTGGGGAGGAATCTTCTCCGCTCTCCGAATTCTACTCCGCTGATCATGCATTCTGTTCAGAACGAAAAGCAATGGAGTTTCACCAGAGTCTGCCTTGGGTTGTATGACGCACCAAAGAACTCTTCGAAGCCTTCGCCCATCGCCTTCTTGGCGCTCTAGGCGCTTTGAGTCCGCCAAGGAAGGTTTTGATGGTTTCTGCCTGTCCGCTGCATCGGATATCTGGGAGTTGACTTCGTAAGTCGTATTTTCCATTTTTCGCAGAATGCTTCAATCGAAAGCGAGATAAATTGAGATCCTATTCGTTACGATTTCGATGGGACCCCATGTCTAGTTATGATATGTTTGCCTGCACGGTTCTCGACTTGTGTGTCTTTGATACTTAGGGATTATGCTTCTACCCATTTGGAAAAGAAACTGTGAGGACTAGAGGAAGCTGCTTTTGTTTTGATGGGTGCATAGGTCCCACAATGTCCATGGACCATCGCGATGAAAGGATAGGGGACTAGATTGAAGAGAGGATTTCCGCTGGTTGATGGATTGTTGGAGCACTTTGGCATTTCTCGCGACTTCCGGCTAATTCTCGCAGTCTTTACCATGGTTGGCCAATAATAACCGCATGCTTGATTTTGACTCGCGAGATCTTCCGCTAGAATGATTTCCGCATGATCCGAATGGACCTCTTCCATGATTTTTTTCTTGCCCTTTCTTCAAGCATGTCATGAGAGGACCAGAGAAACACCACTTATAAATTTCTCCTCTATCTTCGACGCACGCGTCGCTTTTGTTTTCATTTACGAGTCGCCATTTTTCGGGCGGTAAGGTTCCATTCACGATATAGGCTCGATTGGTTCTAACCAAGGGCTGTCGCAGCCGCATTCTGTTGTCCACATCCGCCTGGTTGATCTCGACTTCTTCTCGATCTTCAATCTCTTCCCGATTAGATTGACGACCACTGGTGGTCCGATGCTTGATGTTCGATGAATTCGACCGATTATCCTTTTGAGCCCTGGATCTGAGCTCGGCAGGGCAGCCAAGGCCGGCCTGGACGTTTTCCGAAATAGGAATTCTGGTCAGGGCTAACGGTCGAAACTACGAGCCAGTTCTTGGACGAAGTTTTAGATATACCATCCTTTCGCTCTTTGCCTCATATTCTCCTCGCTGTATTGATTGGCGATTAACTGAGAATCGCAAAGAGTGAATATTACGGATTTTAATCCATGGGCCAGCCGCAGTCCGCGACGAGTGCTTCAGATTCTGCCTCATTGTTTGAAGCATGAAAAGCCAATCGAAAGACTGTTCTAGGATTTCCCCGCTAGAGAGGTGAGTCAGATTCGACCTCGATCCTTGTTTGGACGAAGATCCGCCGACGGAGGACCCAAGTTGAGTTTGGTTCCTCTAGTCATGCCTCTAGTGGGTAACTCTACCAAGAAATCCGCAAGTACTTGGGACTTTGCACATGTCCTTGGGCGATATTCGACGTCAGATCACTCACTCAGTTCGATTGCCTATTTTGCAAGCCTACCAGATTGGCTCGACTATGCAGGATTATCCGCGAGTGGGAATGTGGTGAGAACCACTATAGTATGAGACTGGAAATATGGTCTTAGTTTTCGCCGAGGTTATGACGGCGTAATGCTAATTTTTCCATTAGCGGTATCGAAGCTCGCGATCCAGTAACGCCTGCTTACGTAAAAGATTGGCTTTTGTTCGCCGCTCTTCTCGATCAGACGCCACTGACCGCTGTTGCAGAAACCGCGATATAGGAAAGGGGTTCACCTTCCACGGTTTTCATGAGGACTGGTGGAGTGGCCAGGTAATGTTTCAACTGTTGAAAGTTTTTCACATTGCTCGACCATTCGAACTTCTTGTTTCCCTTCAATGTTTTCAAACGGGAGGCACTTATCCGTGAGCGCGAGCTGAAACGGTTCAAAGCCGCTACTCTTCCTGTTAGCCTCTGACTTTCGCTGGTTCTCGGGAGGCCATCTCTATCAGTGGCCGATTTGTTTAGGGTTGGCCTCGACTCGATACGCCCGAGGAATTCTCCGATGCCACCGCTAACCTACATTTCGCCGGTTGAGTTTCATGTTATGCTGGTTGAGTCGCAAAACATTCTAGGTGGGCTATGATCGTGTTCGCCAAGAGATTTTACGAGCATATCATCGATGTATCTCCATAGTTTTTCCGAAGTTGTTCAGAAAACATTCTGTTGACGAAGTCGCTGATACGCTATCGCTTTTAAGACCGAAAGGCATTACCTTATAGCAATACGCTCACGTTCGTGATGAACGCAGTTTCGCTGGTCGCCGGATTCATCATGATCTGATTGTAACCGAAAAGCGCCCATGAATGACGTAGCTTGTTTCCGCGTTGCTTCACACAATCGTCGGCGTAATGCGGGAGCGGAAGCAATCCTTCGACAGGCTTTATTCAGATCCGCGGAATCGACACAGACTCGCCACTTGCCGCTATTCTCTTTTACCACACTAGGGTTGGCAAGCCAATCTGGATACCTAACTTCTGTTATCGACCTCTACTTTGAGGAGTCTTCGACTTCCTCGCTGACTGGCGGTGACACGCCAGGTCCCAGCTTTCGCCTCTTTTGTTTTACGGGTTGGTGAGTCGGGTCGATGTTAAGCTCGTGACATGTTATGCTAATCTCGATTCCTGATGTCCTCCGCAGCCCGCTTAACGCATTGAGGTTCTTTTGAGGCATGCGATGAGCTCTGCTTTTATTGGTTCATGGAGGTTAGCCTGATTTTGACGCACCGCTCCGGAAGGAATCGCCGAGGCAAATTGAGACCACCGTTCGCAGGTTGGTTCACGCCTTCCAGGGCCTCGTTTTGGGACTGCCGAAGGTTTCTGGCGAGTGCGTGAATCGTTGCTTTTCGAGAGGTCGATTTGAATTTTTCGTTTTAGTTGGTGGCGAGGTAGATCTGCGCTGCTCATTGACTACCATGTATTGTTTCGACTCGAAGGCGCCGGAACTTGAGGCATAGGTGGAATGCTGATGGGATCGCTCTCATGGAGTTTAGCGGGGAGTTACAACTATCGCTGAACGACGCTGGACCATCGATCACCAGGAATTCGTTTTGGTGACGCTCCCGGCTCTGACTAGGAAGTTAGTCGAGCCGAGGGTCATAATTTCTCCCGAGAGTCGAATACTGGGCTGGGGTCGTCTGTAAGGATGCTTAGATCGGCCCATCCTCTCGAGGGTGTTTTATAGATAATATTAGCCGAGCATCCGTGTCACTAATACCCTTGCTACGCCAATATCCTGGATCGTGAGTTCTATTACGAGGAGATTGTTGTGAGGTTTGGCCATACTGGCCGTTGCTCGATCCTCGAAAGATACGATGTTGCGGGCTGACGAAGAAGCCATACTGAATTTCGATCGATTGGTGGTTTTCGGGTTAGAGAATCCGTCCCCCCCTCCTTCTAGCGCCAAACTGTGGGAACCGAATTTCACACCGTCAATTTCTAATAAATAAAATTGCGGAGGAAAGCCAAGTAAACCCGACTTTCCTTGAAGGTCCGGATTCTCTGCGTTGCCACACCAAATCGATAAAATAAACAGAAGACAAAGATGGGAATTGTAATATTTGCCCGAGGGATTTGCGATT
This sequence comes from Brassica carinata, assembly GCA_016771965.1. Lineage (NCBI taxonomy): Eukaryota > Viridiplantae > Streptophyta > Magnoliopsida > Brassicales > Brassicaceae > Brassica > Brassica carinata. Next base: position 10,256,988 of record CM028687.1, on the reverse strand, counting down.
AAAGAAAAAGATAGAGTCGCAGGCAGCCGAACGTCCTAAGCCTTGCTCCGCTAGTCTAACCACCTAAACCCTAGTTCTTCTAAGCTAGCAGGATGCTCTAAGTGTAAGTTTTGGATCCCCTCCTCTTCTACTCTTGCTCTCCTTATATATCCACTCCAAGGTCGGTTTGCCTTAGGATGATGGACCTCGCCTTTGGGCCCAAGCTTATCTTCTTAAGGAAATATTCCATTTTCGCCGGCTCGTAATTATCCTCGAAGTTTTCCGCTATTTTTGGTAACTTGATGTTTATCCGACGCTCGAAATCGGATAAACCGCCATAGCCTGATTGCCTGACGCCAGGCCGCCCGCTGCGACGCTGCGGCCGCCGGCGCGCCAGGTCGTCTGCCGTGCCAGGCCAGGTCGCCTCGTTGACGCTGCGCCACCGGCGCCAGGTTGGTGTCCGCTGGCGCCAGGTCGCTCGCTGGACGCTGCTCGCTGGTCGCCAGGCCGCCTTTGCCGCCCGTGGGTTTTCCATTGTTCGATCTTTCCCCGCTGGCCGTCCGCGGCGGGAAATATTCGAAGTTTGAAGGATCTTTAGCCGTGGATTTCGAGATAACCGTTTTTGACCCCAACAAACTCCACGGAACCAAGCTAGCTGGGGGGATAACTGTTGGGGTCAAAATCGGTCACGATGGAATCGATGCCCGAAAGTCCTCGGAAAAACCAAATCTCTGCCAAAACTTCAAAAGCCGAGAATACGAATAACCGAAACGGATCGCCCGACAAGCACGGGTGTACTCGCCGGCGAGCACTACCGTAGCACGGGTCAGCTCTCCCGGCGACTACGACCATGTTGCGGGTCAACTCACCGGCGAGCTCGACTGAGGCACGGGTCAACTCGCCCGGCGAGTACGACCGCGTTAGCGAGTCAACTTCGCCCGGCGAGCTTCGACCGAGCACTGTTCAACTTCGCCCGGCAAGTATGACCGTGTTATGGTCAAATCGCCAGCGAGCTTCGACCGTGTACGGGTCAGCTCTCCGGCGACTACGACCATGTTGCGGGTCAACTTCGCCCGGCGAGCTCGACCGAGGCATGGGTCAACTCGCCCGGCAAGTATGACCGTGTTGCGGGTCAAATCGCCAGCGAGCTCGACCGTGGCACGGGTCAGCTCGCCCGGTGAGTACGACGGTGTTGCGGGTCAACTCGCCGACAAGCTCGACCGTGGCGCGGGTCAGCTCGCCCGGCGAGCGCTGCCAACCCTTCGTGGACCATTCTGAACCCGGTCCCATCCCATAACCATGCATCTTCGTCCGAAGTTTCCGTAACTCAGTCCTCGGGTCCGTGGACACGATACCAATGTTTCTTCTAAAAACATCATCGAAGTCTTCGGGAAATTGGGAAGGTTATGTCTCTCGAACGGTTTCCCACTCTTCGTAATAGAACAGGTTACGGTTAATTTAACATCAACTGCCTCGGCTATGCGATGAGACGAGGTTCCGTTGGGAAAATCATGCCTATACCAACGGCTACTTCGCGAGTAAAATCTTAAAAGCGCTTAAGTCTCGACACGCCCAAAGAGGGTCGAGTGCGGACAACGGCCCATCTATGATCCCAAAGATTTGAGCCCAAAGACTAGTATGGCCGGTTTATCTCATCCGCGGGAAGAGATAAATGTCAAATTTCCGCGAAGATAAATGTCAAGTTTCCGAAGATAATCACGAAGAAAAACGAGATATGAAAAAGCCCGCTTCGCGACAAGTCTGGCCCGAGAAGAGTTAAACCGACCTAAAGGAGGAGTATATAAGGAAGACTTAGGACGAAGAGCAAAGGGAGAGAAATCAGAGCATATTAGAGAAAACTTAGCACTTAGAGAAATTTAGGCAATTTTCCGTTTTTACTATCGAGCTGCGACTCAACTAGGTTAGAACTTAGGTTGCTAGACTAGCGAACTCACCGACATCTCTCGTAGCCGAGACTCTCACCTGTTGTTCACGCTCAAACGCGGATTCGGAAATAAGATCTTTATGCTCTCTTTGTTCTTACGATTGATTATTGCATACTTTTCGTCTTATTGACTGTGTTGTGCGTGGCCCAGCAGATAATCGGGACCTTCAGGGAAAACTAGGTTAACTTGGCTTTCCTCCGATTAACAAAACTCGACGGTGTGAATCTTGGTTCCCACACATGTAAATATGCAAGACATCACTACTCGTAGTAGTAATCCAAGTGCAAGACTTACTACTTTCCACGTCTGGAGAAGTAGTGAATATGAAGTGCTCCCGGGGTTTTTTGCACCATTTGCTCCCTGCATCAGTTCCAGGCTGATGACAGTACTCTGCAGTTATACGTCATGCCCCCTGCATTGTATGTAGCACGTAGCATTTTTAATGCAGGGTTTTGTGCACTAGTACGTGCGGTCCCTACGTAAGTTTTTAGCTCGAAGCCTCTACGCATGGACTGAGGTGTTTTTGACAGCGTACTAGGGTTGCGCAGGCCCGTTCCTGTATGTCATACACCCAATGCAGTACTAGGGTTGCGCAGGCCCGTTCCTGTATCGTTTCAAGAGAGATAGAGTTTGAGATGCAAGGCGTTCCATCAGTTACATTGGACCTTGTCCTTACTGCCTTGCAGTATACAGGCTCCTTCCCCTGCACCTCGATTACCTTATAGGGAGATTTCTCTCCGGGGGAGATTGTTGGATTTGCGACCAGTGTCCCATGGCCTTGTAAGTTAATCTCTTGCGCCAAGGCCGGAAGCATGGAGGGAGAGAATTCAGAGACAAAGTCGGCCAGGACCTGCGACTTGATAGCAGCGGCGGGCCGGAAATGACATCGTTTTCCCCTAGTTCTACGGCCCACTTGGCGAGTCGGCCCGACACCTCTGGTTATGGAGAACTGCTTTTATGGGAAATGAGGTCACCACTATGACTTGATGAGCCTGGAAATAAGGGTGCAGCTTCCGGGCTGCCGTGACTAGCGCCAGTGCTAAGTTCTCGAGGTGGCTGTAGCGAGTCTCCGCATCTAGCAGTGATTTGCTTATGTAATAGATAGGGTACTGCTTTCCCGTACAAGGACCCCACTTACAGCATGTTCCGATACCGCCAGGTATAATAGCAGAGTTTCTCCATCCAGGGGATTTGATAGAAGAGGTGGCGTGGTGAGATAAGCCTTTAGGTCATTCAGTGCCAACTCACACTTGCTGCTCCATTGGAAGTCTTTGGGATTCTTCAGGGCCTCGAAGAAGGCGTGAGATTTATCAGATAACCTGGAGATGAATCTACTTAATGTGGCCATCCTGCCCGTCAGTCTTTGCACCTCCTTTAGGTTGCGAGGAGAAGGTATTACTTGGATGGCTCTTATCTGCTCTGGGTTAGCCTCTATGCCCGGTGGGTAACTATGTACCCGAGGAACTTTCCGAAGCTGACTCCGAAAGAACACTTCGTGGGGTTGAGCTTCATGTGGTACTTCCTTAGCATGGTAAAGGCCTGCTGCAGGTTAGAGATATGGTCCTCTGCCTCGAGGGACTTAACCAACATGTCGTCAATATAGACCTCCATGGTTTCTCCTATCTGATCAACAAACATCATGTTTACCAGCCTATGATAGGTATACCCAGCGTTTTTTAATCCGAAAGGCATGACCTTATAGAAGTAGATTCCCCTGGATGTCATGAAGGAGGTCTTCTCCTGGTCCTCCGGATGCATAAGGATCTGGTTGTAACCCGAGAACCTCATGAGTTGACCAACATGTCGTCAATATAGACCTCCGGATGAATCTCATGAGTTGATGACCTGCGGTGGCATCGACTAGCTTGTCTATGTGAGGAAGGGGGAAGGAATATTCCTTAGGATTTCTCCAGCCTCAAGGCCCGGTACCTGCCTCCGATCCTTGCATCAAGAGGACCTGCTTCTGACCCCTGCTCTGGAACCGACCCTGGAGTAAAATGGAAGTTTTCCGCCTATGAGATTCTGCCGTATTTACGAATATGGAAGAGTTCAACCTACTTCAACCGACATCTACACCTATAAAAGGGGAGCCTGTTAGGGGATTTTTGTGTAGGTCCTTTTGAGTACTACGGAACGGAGGACAAGTTGTATATTTCGTATGGGTTTAAAGAGGTTTACAAGATATGAAGAGTAAAGAGACGTTTTTCACTGAAGAATCAAGAAGGGACTACAAGTTTCAATGTATAAACCCTAGTTTTAGCCGCCTATCTCCAATCTTCCAATCTCTCCCCTATTTTAGGGTTTTGCCTTGTCTTATATAGTCGTCCTTGAGTCAGTTTTAGTCGGTCAGAGTAAGAGGAACTCTTCCATATTCGGAAATATGGAAGGTTCTCTTTATCGGAAGTTTTCCATTTTCCCGGGGGAAGGGATAGTTCCTGAGTTCTTAGTTCTGAGTTCTGAGTTCCTGAGTTCCTTTCAGTGAGGACCCGGAGTACTCTGTAGCGGAGACCCGGAGGCCTGGGTCCTGCCTGAAGTCTGGAGGAAAATGATACCTGAGTATTTTTCCCCAACAGTTTTCCCTTATTTCTCGATTTCGTCATCGAACTCGGGGAATAACCTGTGCACTCAAGTCGACCGGAGTTGCTCATTCTCAGCAGGCTTCCCCTAGTAGTTCTTCGTTTTGGAGTCTTCTCTTTGGTCGGGGCCGTATTCCAAATATGTACGAGGCTTGGTTTTCTTGAGCTGATCTCGGGATTTTAGCAGTGCTTGGGGGCGACGAGACTCGATTTCTCTGTAAGGTGACCGAGCCGTTGGAACGTGACTCCTGTAGACTTGGGACTGGTTGCGGAGGTCTTGGATTTGCCGATGTATGCCTGGAATGAGTACTTATAATAAAGGAAATCTCGAGAGTCGGATCCTTTCTCTTGTAACCTTTCCATTTCTGGAAGCGGGTTTCCTTTTTCCGAGTTAGAAATTTCTGGTCGAGGGTTTTCAAAACTTTCTGGAAATATCATCCCTACTTTTTTCCTTTTACCTCTAAGTAGAGGTCGGCGGCTTGGATGTATAAGAGGAAACTGCGATGTTCCCTGCAACCTCAAGCTTTCTTGACTTGTAATTTTTCCGCAAAGATGAAGTCTGAAAGCTCATTGTTTCCGTCTGCGTCTGTTGGTAGTCGTGTGAAGCCGTGTCTCTTCTCGGACGACCCTTTTTCGTCTCCTATTTCTTCTTGGGAGAGGACCTTAGGGACTGATGATGAGGAGGCTACGATGGCTCCTTTGAAACAAAGACGGTCTTACCTCCTGGATGATGGTCCTCGTTCTCGAGTTCGTGGGAAATATCTCATTGAGATCCGGAACAGATATGCGATTCCTCCGTCGGTGGGGATAAGAAACCCATCCGATTTTGAGCGGGCACCCGATGGTGGAGTCAACGAGGTGACCATATATGAGGCTTATCTGGAAGCTGGCGTGAGGAGTGGTGTTCCTTCTCTTGTTGCTGAGGTATCTTCGTACTTCGGTTTTTGCCCCTCTCAGCTTACTCCACTGTCTTGGAGAACTTTGATGGCAATACAGGTCCTTGGGGAATTGCGTGGTTTCCATATTGGCGTGCATGAGGTCTTGTACTCCTATTGTTTTGCTCCCTTGGCAAACAAACCCGAATTTTACTTCCTGAGAGCCCGTGATGGTGCTCCTCTGGTTGAGGCCTTCGAGAGGTGCGGAGGAAATCATCCTTTTGGAGATAACTAGGACAACCGATACGTGTTAATGAGGATCCAGGAACCGATCCGTTACCCGACTTTCTGTTTTACTCGAGCACCTGTGCTTTCTAACTCTTGGTTTTGCAGATGTATCTCGGCCCGTGTCCTTTGCTGGGGAGGCTGTGGCGAAGCTGGTGAATGAGATCCCTTTACAGTTTCGATGGGTGAGCTTCTTGGTAAGCAAGGAGGCTTTGCGTCATAGTCATATTTGGGGTAAGGTCTTCCTGCTTCTCGTCTTTGTTTTTGCCATGTTATCGACTTCTCATTCTTTGACTTTCTCTAGCGAGTGTTGTGGGGCTTCCTTTATCTGCTTTCTTCCAGAATTACCAAGGGGTGAAGGCGAAGAGAAGGCGTTATTCCTTCAATCTTCCAACAAGACTGGCTAGGGCCGCTGCTTCGGCGTCTGGTCCTTCCCCCCTTCCTTCGGTCGATGCTAAGGTTGGAATTGACTATAGCCTTTTGGAGGATATTCATCAGAAATTACTCGCTGATGTGTCCTCTCTTTGCGGCCAGGTTCAAGATATGATGGCTCACAGAGATCGGCTGATTCAGCAAGTGAGAGTGGCAACCAGATGGAGGCTCATGAAAGAATGGCTGGAGGAGAGAACGGGGTGCTGGAACCCTGGAGAAGAGTACCGGCGATACTTGTCTTTGTTTGGCCGGCCGTCGATGGAGCCTAGATGTCCTGCTATTCCTACGTCTGCAGGGTCGCGGACCTTGGCGGAATAGCCCTTTTAGACTTTTTCCTTTGTTGTTGGTTTTTGTTGAGTTGAAATCCCTTCTTCGAATAATGTAGCTTTGATGATTTTCCTCTAATGCATCCTTCTTTTTTACCAAAACGTCCTTGCATGCTTCGAATGGTAGGATCGCCTTTTGTCAAAGTTTAGACTTTATCTCTGACCCTAAGGGAAATTCATCGGGATGTCGGAATTTTTCTTTGAGAACTCGGAAGTTCGTTTTAGGAGCTCGGAAGCTTGTGGGAACTCGGAAGTTCATTTGAGGACTCGGAAGTCCGTGGGGAACTTTGAAATTCATTTGAAGACTTGGAAATCCGTTTGGAACTCGGATGTTCATTTGAGGACTTGGAAGTCCGTTTGGAACTCGGAAGTTCTTTTGAGGACTCGGAAGTCAAATTGGAACTCGGAAGTCCGTTTGGAACTCAGAAGTTCATTTGAGGACTCGGAAGTCCGTTTGGAACTCGGAAGTCCGTTTGGAACTCGGAAGTTCATTTGAGGACTCGGAAGTCCGTTTGTTTGTAATAACCCTGGAGTTCTTACGTTTGGGCCCAAAATTCATAAGAACTTTGGGATTATAGGAATCCAGAGTTTTTAGTTTCACAGGGACCGTATTCCGTCCACTTTGGCAGGACTACTACCGATACCAGTTGGGACCTCGCATTCTACCGCTTGTAAGATGGTCACTGTCGGGTCCCGTGCTGCATTCTGCTTCTGCATGAAGCCACTGTCAGACTTAGAGGTTCTGGTTATGGATCCGGAAATCCAAGTGCCAGGCTTTTCTGCTTTCCACATCTGGTCAAGCAGGAGTTTATGTATTGCTCCCTGTGCGTAACAGTACTTTTGCAATATGAAAATTCCTTGAATTTAACCCTGAGGTTTTTCAGTACTCTTGTTTCTGGAGGCCCGATATATTTGTGGCTCGAGGCCTATACCGGGGTTATAGGTAGTGTTGACAATCATACTTGGGTTTGCGCAGACCCATTCCTGCCTTAAGTCTCATACCCGTTGTTTTCTTTGTGGACGTACCACGTGTCGACGAGGCTTGGCTGGGATCGGAGGTTTCATGGGACCTGATCAAGCCATATATGCCCCTTTAAGGATGATGTTTTTTCTGCCATCTTTATAGTCGGAACTATTTTATTATATCAGCTTTTTCCGTGGACTTTGCTATCTTTCAGTCTGTAGGCTCCCGCTCCTCGCACTTCGATCACCTTGTAGGGTCCTTCCTACCCGAGGGCGAGTTTTCCAGTCGTGTTTTCAGGTACTCGTCGTAGAACCCAGTCTCCTCTTGGAAGGTGCGGGTTCTGACCTTCTTGTTGTAGTTCCTGGCGACCTCTTGCTGATAGGACCAATTCCTGAGCCTGGCGGCTTCTCTCTTTTCGTCAAGCAGGTCGAGGCTTAAGGACATTAGTTCGTCGTTCCCCTCTTGGGAGATTGGGCCTGAGGCGGTTGTCCTTACTTGCATTTCCGTGGGAGTTATGGCTTCAGCGCCGTAGACTAGTGAGAACGGAGTCTCCAATGTTGCTGTTTTAGGGGTAGTCCGATGGGCCTAGAGGACTTCAAGCAGTTCTTCTGCCCAATTTCCCTTGGAATCTTCTTTGTGAGACCAACTTCTTTTCTCTCAAGAACACTTTTAGATCTTGAATAAAGTTTGGATCTTGAATCCTTCTTCATCTATTTCTTTTGGGTTTGCTGGATTATTTCTATCACTAATCATGTTTAACCTTGACTCATCCATGGTTTTAAGGTTTTCCATGTCTATTAGTGAGTAGATCTATCTAGGGTTCATGGGCTTTGGAGACTAAGGGTGATTAGGTGTAGATCTAAGATGTTCTAGTGTAGATTCTTCTTTATCCTTGCTTGTAGAGTGTTCTTATTGCTATTTTGGAGTTGGCCTCTTCAAAATAGAGCTATAGGCATTTCATGCCCGAAAGGTGTTTGATGAAATGCCTGAACCAACTCTCCAATGCTTTTAACATTCTTTACCAAAGAGATTGTGGGAACTGAAATTCACACCGTCAATTTCCGCTAAATAAGATCGCAGAGGAAAGCCAAGTAAACCCGACTTTCCTTGAAGGTCCGGATTCTCTGCGTTGCCACACGAAATCGATAAAGCAAACAGAAGACAAAGATGGGAATTGTAATATTTTCCGGCGCTTATTAGATGAAAGATACGAATACAAGGATTCTCCGAAAGACAAAGAGATTTGCGATTAAAGAAAAAGGTAGAGTCGCAGGCAGCCAAACGTCCTAAGCCTTTCTCCGCTAGTCTAACCACCAAAACCCTAGTTCTTCTAAGTTAGCAGGATGCTCTAAGTCTAATTTTCGGATCCCCTTCTCCTCTGCTCTTGCTCTCCTTATATACCTGCTCCTAGGTCGGTTTGCCTTAAGATGATGGACCTCGCCTTTGGGCCCAAGCTCATCTCTTCATGAAATATTCCATTTTCGTCGGTCTTCGTAATTATCCTCGAGTTTTCCGCTATTTTTCGGTGACTTGATGTTTATCCGATGTTCGGGAAATCGGATAAACCGTCATAGCCTGATTGGGCCTGAATTCTTAAAATCGTAAGTAAGTCCGTGGACTTGTCTTAAGTCGTTGAACGTTTTATATGATTTCTCGGAAAGACTATCTTTCTCGTAAAATAAACCGTATAGCTTAAAGGATCGATGTTCAAGTTAATTGATCTTTGTTTTACACGATATCTTCTACGAAATCCAATCCTCTAGTTTTGTCGTAAAACATCGAGGACGATCCCAACCGAATCGAAAGATGTTCATTCCATAGTCGTGATCGCATTCAAACTCACGAGGATTGATCAAAACAAGTCAAGATGGGATTAGACCAAGCATGATGGGACCGAGACCAGGACGAGGGCCGCCGACCGGCGCCAGGCCGGGTTCCGCCGGTGCCAGGTCGGGTGCCGCTGGCGCCAGGTCGCCCATCGACGCTGCGTCGCCGACGCCAGGCTGGTGCCGCCGGCGCCAGGCCGGCCAGCGTGGCAGCGTGCCGCCACCGACAGGTCGGTGCCGCTGGCGCCAGGCTGGCTCGCGGACGCGTCCCGCCGGTCGCCAGGCCGTCTTGCCGTCCGTGGGTTTTCCGTTGTTCCATCTTTCCCCGGTTAGTCGTCCGTGCGGGAAATCTTTGAGTTTGGAAGGATCTTTAGCCGTAGATTTCGAGATAACCATTTTTGACCCCAACAGTTAGCCCCCTAGCTCGTAAGATCGGAGACGATTTTGCGGGTGAGTGATTCGAATTTTTTGAAAATCGAAATTTTTGGCTAAGGATTTTTCCGCAAGAAACCTGTGTCATCACCCCCCTTTTCTTATAAATATCCAGCCTTCCCTTCTCATTCTTCACATCTTTTCAAATTCTATCTTCTTCTCTCTCAAGAAAGAAAATGTCTTCATCCCAAGTTGAAAGAATGATTCTGATGTTGAGATGGGTGAGGCGGCCAAGCTCCGTCGGTTCGGCCAGCCAAGCTCCGGCCGTTCAGGCCGTTCGAGGCTACTCCGTCCCTCATTGATGGGTTTGATTCTTTCAAGGCTGTTATCCCGGCGCAGTGCTGCGAAGGCTCAAAGCTGGCGAGGACTGAGACGCCCGATGTTCCTTCCGCGGCTCCAACTCCTTTGCCTGTTTCTCCGATCTCTTTGCCTGCTCCTTGGCCCCTTCGCCTGTTCTTCGGTTCCCAGCCACGGTCCCATCCGATGCCCTCCGCCTTTGAAGGGGCTATTGTTCCCAACAGACTCTTGATGTTCAGGTCCATCCATTGGGTTCGATCGTTCGACAGGATCTCCCAAGAGAGGATGCGATAGAATCTGCACCTCTTCCCCGAAAGAGGGAACTTGTCTAGGGACTGCCAGCTGGTGCAGCGCCGTTGCCAAAGGGAAGGGCAAGGGCTGGTGCTGCATCCGAGCAAAAAGAAGCGGGTGCTAAGAGCGAGGAGAGAACTCTCGAGCGTTGGCGTCATCGTTCAAGGTTTGATTTTAATCTATCTGCAATTCTTGTATTGCTTTCTTCTTTTACGATGATACTTACTCCTTCTTTTGCGGACAGTTTGTGTCGCTGATTGACGGAATTCTACGAAAAGGGTCGGAAGTCATTCGCCTATCGGCGATTTGGAGTCGCCGCAGAAGCTTAAAGTGTACTAAGGCCGATTGCAGACTGTCGAGGGCACCCATGCCGCCTCAGACGCCCCAGCTTGAGGTTCAGATCAGTGACCTTGAGCGCGACCTTGGGAAGACCGCGAGTTTGTTACTCAAGGTGAAGAAGGAGAAGAGGAGAAATCCTCGAAGTCCGCCTTCATGAGAAGATCGGACTCATGAGGAGATGAACTGAGATCCTCGATGTTGCCGATGCCCGCAACGACTTTTTGGTCGCCCGACGAGGATAGTCACCCTGTTTGAGTCCTTGATAGCCATCCGCAAGAGGGACTTGGCTTTAGCGGGATCGAGGGAGTTTGAGCGAGCCGAATTTCGCTTCGAGGTAATGAGGCCCCGCCTTTGACTTGAGGAAGCCAGACTATCGCCCTGCAAAGGAGAGTGGGTGGCCACCGAGGGAGATTTCGACCGATCCTTGCTGGCCTGCAGGCCAATGCACCCTCAAGGCCGACCTCAAAGACTCAGAAGATCAGGGCACAGGAGAAGATTACAGGCTGGCGTGATTTGCAGTGGCTTATGCGATCGAGGGAGTCGACGGCCAGGCTATCCCTATCGCGAAAGTGAGGATGAAGGTGACGCCCTAGAGCTGCCTAGGTTTATCAATCCCTTCCGGGATTTCGTTTTATGTGTTTCGCCGCTAAGAGGCCATGATGTATTTTCGGGACTAGCCGCTGGTGGCTTCAATCCCTGCCCTTTTGGGGTTTTGTTTAAACTTTTGCGGTCTCAATCTATGAAACGCTGATTATTTATGAACTTCAGTTTTTGAAGTATGAGAAAGAGGGTGTGAGTTGTCGTCTCATTCCTAGTTCCCGATGATCACCGTACCTATTGTTTGTATAAAGCGAGATTTTCGCGGTTTAGATTCTGCTTGAAGTTAGGTGAAACAAACAGGCTTAAGTGAAGAGACAAATTTTGGATCTCGTATACCATACTATGACTGTGAGATATCAGGATCCAGCTTTTCTGGGTTTAGGGCAAGACCTAGGTTTACTCGGACTGAGGCTGTGCGATGACAAATCGGCTTCGTTTTGCCTGTTGCGATTTTAACCTGACTCGTACCGTTTAAAATCTGCGAATGTTATTAAAGCTATATGATTTGTTTGAAGTGAGTCGAGCTACTTCCTTCTGAAGAGCTAGACCAAAATTTTGGATTTCTTGTATAGCTCTATGTTTATCCTTGTCGGATGTAGAGAGCCTACCCTCGAAGGCGGCTATTTTTCTGTTTAGGGCGTTAGAGTTAGTTTGTTGTGATCAGCAACAGCGAAATGATACCGTTTTGAGGATGCGTTGTATGTTCTGAGGCGAAGATTTCGTCTGCAGCGTTTCGCGGAAAAGAATGTCCTTCAAGCGTTAGCGGCGTCTACGCCAGTGGTGAAGGTCGATTTTTCCTTATGCATCGTGTTGAAGCGGCTGCGGGCTTTGGGGATGTCTTTGCGAATGTTTGCAGCCAGAAAACTGTTGTTTCCGTTTTGGGCCAGCGGGACCAAGGGTGGCGTAAATTTGACCAGGGAGAAGCGTCTACATTCACTTTGCTTTGTGAAGTGTTGGCCCTCGGGATTTTTTGTTTTTTGATGTGATAATCGCTGAGTGGATACTGGATCCGTTGTTGTGGCGTTTGGCTGATTTGAAAAAGTCTTGAAAAAGATTCAAAAATTTTAGAGTCTTGAAATTTGTGGGAGTATCACGATATCACGTACCAACTCCCCTTTGTTTTAATTGGGGATAGCTGAATCCGCCCGGTTGGCGAGTTGCCTCATACCCTTGTCTAGGGATCAAGCCATCTCGTAGTTCTTTTGTACCACATTTTATCGTTTAGTGGTTGTATTTTTAGGTGCATCGCATTCCAGTTCGGGGATTTTGGCGTCTTGCATGTTTGCGATTTGGTATGAACCTGGTGAATTACTTTTATGACTTTATACGGTCCTTCGGTTTGCTCGGTTTTCCTGCGTTTGGATTGGCAGTGTTTTGGAAGACTTTGCGTAAGTCTATCGCCTTCTTTGAACCTCGCGATGGCGTGCGTTTGAGTTGTAGTACCTTCGCGGCAGCGTGCTGGTAATTTTGGATTGAATGAGTGCCTGGCGGCGTTCATTGATGAGATCGAGATTGTCCAGCATCATTGCGTCGTTTAAATCCTCTCTTTTGGGGAGGAATCTTCTCCGTTCTCCGGGGAATTCTACTTCCGCGGGGATCATGCATTCTGTTCATTAGCGAGTGCGAATGGAGTTTCACCGTAGCCCGTCTTGGGGTTATGCGATGCGACCAAAGAACTCCTTGAGCTCCTCTGCCCAAGCCCCTTCTTGGCGTCTGGCGTTTCTTGAGTCCGTCAAGGAAGGTCTTTTGATGGTTTCTGCCTGTCCGTTGCATTGCGGATATCTGGGAGTTGACTTAGTAAGTCGTATTTTCCATTTTAGCAGAATGCTTGAATCGGCGAGATAAATTGAGATCCGTTATCTGTTACGATTTAGTATGGGACCCCATGTCTAGTTATGATATGTTTCCAGGCGAAGTTCTCGACTTATGTGTCTTTGATACTTGCGTAGGATTATGCTTCTACCCATTTGGAAAAGAAATCCGTGAGGACTAGGAGGAAGCGTTTTTGTTTTGATGGGTGCATAGGTCCGACAATGTCCATGGACCATCGCATGAAAGGATAGGGGCGAGATTGAAGAGAGATTTTCCGCGGGTTGATGGATTGTTGGAGCATGCCTTTGGCATTTCGCGCACTTCGGGCGAATTTCGCGATCTTTACCATGGTTGGCCAATAATAACCGTGGCGTTTGATTTTGACTGCGAGAGATCTTCCGCTAGAATGATTTCCGCATGATCCAGAATGGACCTCTTCCATGATTTTTCTTGCCCTTTCCCCTTCTATGTCATGGAGGACCAGAGAAACACCACTTATAAATTTCTCCCTCTATCTTGGCGTACCGTGCGGCAGGTTTTCACTTTGAGCGCCTTTTTTCGGGTAAGGTTCCATTCACGATATAGGCTCGGATTGGTTCTAACCAAGGGCTGTCGCAGCCATTTTCGGTTGGGTCCACATCCGCTCCTGGTTGATCCTCGACTTCTTCTGCATCTTCAATCTCTTCCGGATTAGATTGGCGACCACTGGTGGTCCGATGCTTGGATGTTCGATGAATTCGACCGGGATTATCCTGGAGCCCTGGATCTGAGCTCAAAGCGAGGGCAGCCAAGCGTCGGCCTGGACGTTTTCGGCGAGAATTCTGGTCAGAGGCGAAGTGGTGAAACTTCTGAGCCAGTTCTTGGGCGAGTTTTAGATATCGTCCATCCTTTCGTCTCTTGCCTCATATTCTCCGCTGTATTGATTGGCGACTAACGAGAATCGCAGTAAGCGTGAATATTGGATTTTTAATCCATGGGCCAGCCGCAAGCCTGCGGCGAGTGCCGTATTCTGCCTCATTGTTTGAAGCATGAAAAGCCAATCGGAAAGACTGTTCTAGGATTTCCCGTTAGGAAGGTGAGTCGTATTCGATTCGGATCCTTGTTTGGGCGAAGATCCGTCGGCGTGGAGGACCCAAGTTGAGTTTGGTTCCTCGTTAGTCATGCCTCTAGTGGGTAACTCTACCAAGAAATCCGAAGTACTTGGGACTTTGCACATGTCCTTGGCGATATTGACGTCGTATTCACTCAGTTCGATTGCCTATTTTGCAAGCCTACCAGATTGGCTCGGACTATGCAGGATTATCCGCGGTGGGAATGTGGTGAGAACCACTATAGTATGAGACTGGAAATATGGTCTTAGTTTTCTTGCGAGGTTATGGCCGAATGCTAATTTTCCATTAGCGGGTATCGAGTTTCGCATCCAGTAGCGTCTTGCTACGTAAAAGATTGGCTTTTGTTAGCAGCGTTCTTCGTATCAGGCGCCAGCGGCTGCTGTTGCAGAAACTGCGATATAGAGGAAAAGGGTTCACCTTCCACAGGTTTTGCGAGGACTGGTGGAGTGGCCAGGTAATGTTTCAACTGTTGGAAAGCTTTTCACATTGCTTTCGGACCATTCGAACTTCTTGTTTCCCTTCAATGTTTAAGTAAAGCGGGAGGCACTTATCCGTGGAAGCGAGCTGAAAGCGGTTCAAAGCAGCGACTCTTCGGTTAGCCTCTGGACTTCGCTTGGTTCTCGGGGAGGCCATCTCTATCAGTCGTCGATTTGTTTAGGGTTGGCCTCGATTCAGCGATCGTTTTCGAGAATTCTCCGATGCCACAGCGAACCTACATTTCGCCGGGTTGAGTTTCATGTTATGCTGGTTGAGTCGTGCAAAACATTCCTCTAGGTGGGCTACATGATGCGTGTTCGTCAAGAGATTTTACGAGCATATCATCGATGTATACCTCCATAGTTTTCGAGTTGTTCAGAAAACATTCTGTTGGCGAGTAAGCTGATACGTTAGCCAGCGTTTTAAGACCGAAGGCATTACCTTATAGCAATACGTTCAGCGGTCTGTGATGAGCGCCAGTTTTTAGCGGTCGTCGGGATTCATCATGATCTGATTGTAACGGAAAAAGCGTCCATGAATGGCGAAGCTTGTTTCCAGCGGTTGCCGACCAATCGGTCGATGTCGGAGGCGGGAAGCAATCGCCGGACAGGCTTTATTCAGATCCGTGAAATCGACACAGACTTCGCCACTTGCCGTTATTCTTTTTACCCGACAGGGTTGGCAAGCTAATCTGGATACCTAACTTCTGTTATCGACCCTACTTTGAAGTCTTTCGACTTCCTCGTTGACTCGCGGTGACAGCTCAGGTCCCAGCTTCGTCTCTTTTGTTTCTGGGTTGGTGAGTGGTCGATGTTAAGCTCGTGACATGTTATGCTAATCTCGATTCCGGCATGTCCTCCGCAGCCAGCGAGCGTACTGAGGTTCTTTTGAGGCATCGCGATGAGCTCTGCTTTTATTGGTTCGCGGAGGTTAGCTCTGATTTTGGCCTTACCGTTCGGGAAGAATCGTCGAGGCAAATTGAGACCACCGGTTAGCAGGTTGGTTCCGCTTCCCTTCAGGGCCTCGGCTCTTTGGGACTGCCAGAAGGTTTCTGGCGAGTCGTGAATCGTTGCTTTTCGAGAGGTCGATTTGAATTTTCCGTTTTAGTTGATGGCGAGGTAGATCTGCGCTGCTCATTGACTACCATGTATTGTTTCGACCCGAAAGCGTCGGAAACTTGAGCATAGGTGGAATGTTGATGGGATCGCTCTCATGGAGTTTAACCAGGGGTTCCAACTATCGGCGTTGTAGGATGTTGGACCATCGATCACCAGAATTCCGTATTTTTGGCGCTCGGCTCTGACTAGGAGGTTAGTCGAACCGAGGTCATAATTTCTCGAGAGTCGAATCTTGGGGGAGGGTAGTCTGTAGAGATCTTAGATCGGCCCATCCTCTCGAAGGTGCTTTTATAGATAATATTAGTCGAGCATCGGTGTCGACTAATACCCTTGCTACGACAATATCCTGGCGTTGCTTTCGATCCTCGAAAGATCACGATGTTACGGGCTGTGAAGAAGCCATACTGAATTTCGATCGATTGGTGGTTTTGGGTTAGAGAATCCGTCCTCCCTCCTGGCGTAAACTGTGGGAACCGAAATTCACACCGTCAATTTCCGATAAATAAGATCGCGGAGGAAGCCAAGTAAACCCGACTTTCGTTGAAGGTCAGTTCTCTGCGTTGCCACGAAATCGATAAAGTAAGCGAAGACAAAGATGGAAATTGTAATATTTGCCGGCGTTTTATTAGATGAAGATCTGAATACAAAGATTCTCCGAAGACAAAGAGATTTGCGATTAAAGAAAAAGGTAGAGTCGCAGGCAGCCAAACGTCCTAAGCCTTGCTCCGCTAGTCTAACCACCTAAACCCTAGTTCTTATAAGTTAGCAGGATGCTCTAAGTCTAATTTTCGGATCCCCTTCTCCTCTGCTCTTGCACTCCTTATATAACTTCTCCTAGGTCGGTTTGCCTTAAGATGATGAACCTCGCCTTTGGGCCCAAGCTCATCTCTTCAGGAAATATTCTATTTTTGTCGGTCTTCGTAATTATCCTCGAGTTTTCCGCTATTTTTCGGTGACTTGATGTTTATCCGATGTTCGGGAAATCGGATAAACCGTCATAGCCTGATTGGGCCTGAATTCTTAAAAACGTAAGTAAGTACGTGGACTTGTCTTAAGTCGTTGAACGTTTTATACGATTTCTCGGAAAGACTATCTTTCTCGTAAAATAAACCGTATAGCTTAAAGGATCGATGTTCAAGTTAATTGATCTTTGTTTTACACGATATCTTCTACGAGAAATCCAATCCCTCTAGTTTTTGTCGTAAAACATCGAGGACGATCCCAACCGAATCGAAAGATGTTCATTCCGTAGTCGTGATCGTACCAAACTCACGAGGATTGATCAAAACAAGTCAAGATGGGATCAGACCGAGCATGATGGGACCGAGACCAGGACGAGGGCCGTCGACCGGCGCCAGGCCGGGGTTCCACCGGCGCCAGGCCGGGGTTCCACCGGCGCCAGGCCGGGTTCCACCGGCGCCAGGCGAGTTCCACCGGCGCCAGGTCGGGTTCCACCGGCGCCAGGCGAGTGCCGCCCGGCGCCAGGCGAGTGCCGCCCGGCGCCAGGCGAGTGCCGCCCGGCACCAGGCGGGCCAGCGTGATGCATGCCGCCGGCGCCAGGCCGGGTGCCGCCGCACCAGGCGGCCCGCTGCGGATGCATGCCGCCCGGCGCCAGGCGAGTGCCGCCCGGCGCCAGGCGAGGTTCCACCGGCGCCAGGTCGGGTGCCGCCGGCGCCAGGCGGCTTCAGCGTGATCGTCCTGCCGGTCGCCAGGCCGTCTTGCCGTCTGTGGGTTTTCCGTTGTTCGATCTTTCCCCCGTTAGTCGTCCGTGCGGGAAATTTTTGATTTTGGAAGGATCTTTAGCCGTAGATTTCGAGATAACCGTTTTTGACCCCAACAGAGATTTGTTGTTAAAGGTGTTAAAATAGCTAATAGAATTATTCTTAATGATTGCTTTCATATTATTCAACCTAAGAGATTAGATGCTTGAGATATGTTAGTGAATGAGCATTCATCTAGAGATAGAGCTTGTTTAGAGTTGTGTCTAGGCTTAAGGTGTTAGATTGATTGTATTGCTGCCATCTTAGATTGAAGCTTGATCACCCAAGATCAATTCCCTTGTCACAAGAATCCCCTTGCCTCATATTGAAAAAAAAGTTCATCTTTTATTGCATTTCTAGTATTGCCTTAGTTTATAATCATCTCATCTCACTTTATGGTTGCACTTAGCTTAAGCATGAACTTGCATTGCCTTTGCATTAGAATCACTTAGGATTGGTTCGACAATCTTTTATACTACAATAATTTGACTAGGAGCCTTGAAAACTCCTAAAGTCAAATTGGCGCCGTTGCCAAGTTCTAAGTTGACTTTGACATTGGGATTTAGTCAATTGCTTGAGACTAAGTCATTTTTCTTTTATTGTGTTATTGCTTCTCCTTGTTATTTTCCCTTTGCATTTCAGGTGTATGATAACTAGAAGCAGAGGTGCATCAAACTTGATTCCCACTGTTGAAGAAATTGCTACACTTGAGAGGGAGATTGCAAGAAAGAGAAGAGAAGAAGAGCAACAGGCTCACTTGCAGAGATTGGGGTTTGATATGGAGAATCAGCCTCAAGATGGTGATGCCCAAGGGGGAAATTGTCCAAGATCTGACAGCATAAGACCACAGTGCCAACCACAACAGCCACAGCGCCAAGCTAGAGCCATTGGAGCCTATGATCAATCTCACATTCATGGTCATAGGTTGGGGATCAGAGCACCAGCTGTGGAGAACAACAACTTTCAAATCTGGGCTGTTGCATTTGATTGAGAACAACAAGTTTCATGGACTTGGTGTGGAGGATCCACTTGATCACTTGGACACATTTGCTAGCTACTGTAGCTTGTCCAAGACTAATGGAGTCTCTGAAGATGCTTTCAAGCTGAGGTTGTTTCCCTTCTCTTTGGGAGACAAGGCACATCAATGGGAGAAGGCTCTTCCAAGTGACTCTATCACAACATCATCAGCCGATTTAACTCATACACAGAGAGGATGCCGAAAGAAATCAAAGCTATTCAGAGACAGCTTGTGAGTCGTCCTGAAACATCAGCATCAATCGATAGAAGATACATCAAATCGATCGACAGGCATCGACCAGCACCGATAAACATACCAACATCGGCATCGATCGACGCCGAGTCTGCATCAGACCGAGAGACGATGATAAAGGATAAGTTTTACATGCTTGATTCAATGCAAGAAAAACTGAAGGAACTATCAGAATATGCTTATGACAAACTTGGGAGGCATCAGTTCAGGATTGAAAATCTAGGAGAGAGGCTACAAATCATCACAAATGCAGCAGCGAAGATGAATGAGATATGGACCAGAGGAGATGACGCCACAAGAAGCTTCATGGCTACATGGTTCAGGATGAGCAGAGATAATGTTGATACTTGTTTTCCAACAAGTAGCTGCTTTTCACCTAACTAGCCCAAACACCTCCACAGTCAAGCTAAATGACTATAAAAAAGTGCTGAGTGGGAGGCAACCCACTATTAGGTAATTTTTACTTAGCTTGATTCTTTATAGTTACTAATTTTTGTTTTATATTTTTATTGCAGGTCAAAAAAAATCCGAGTAAACGATAGTCCAAGAAATCAACCGATGAAACCAGGTTGAAATCGATCGACACTGCAACAGAAACAATGATCGATGGACACTTCATGCCATCGATTGACACGGACTTTGGTCAGGTATATCGTTCTAACTTGTTTAATTCAATACTTATGATTTATGTTATTCCCTTAACTCCGACTGGATATACACTGAGGACAGTTTATAATTTAAGTCTGGGGGAAGGTTTACTAACAATCTTTTGCTTTTTAAGTCTTACTAAATGTTTTTAAAAGTTTTTATTGAGTCAAGAAGGGTATAATGTACTTTTTCAATCTTTACTTAGTATCTAACCACTCTCTAGCACCATTTTTAGATTTGTTGACTGCAGAATGTACTAGAGATACTAAAGTGGATCACCTGTCAACTATGACTACACTTGCTGTGAATGTGAAGGAACCAAAGCTGACCTCCAACCTAGTTTGACTTTACTGCTTGTCTTGGGGCTTGGTATACATTGGATCGGGTTCCTCCTGCAAGTCTGGAAGGTAAAGCCTATGTTTCTGATTCCCTTCTCTCTCTCTCTCTCTCTCTCTCTCTCTCTCTCTCTCTCTCTCTCTCTCTCTCTCTCTCTCTCTCTCTTCAAGCATCTTTAAAAGTAAAAGATTAAGATAATTTCCTTGTAGATGCAGAGGGGTAGGAGTGTCTCTTATGACCCCAGTATTCTAATCTAGAAATGAATGATCGCACATTGTTGGAGGCGAGCGATAGGTAAATTACATGTGACCCCATTATTCGCCTACACTTTGTCAAAAGGAAGAGGCAATAAGATGAACAAAAATTTTCATTGGCATTAAAGTAAAAATGAGAAAATAAAAAGATTCGGAGAAGAGAGAAAAAGGGAAGAAAGTGGATCAGGGAAGGTCACCTGTTAGTCCGGATACTTGTTTGAGTTGAGTCCATGTGTCCTTTGATCGATACTCCCAAGGTAATACCTACACATTTATTTTATGCAAGAAATGAGGTAAGTAGAGGGGTTAGTCAGACAGGATTTGCTAAGTTGATGGCTAGATGAATTTGGTTGGTAAGCTATGATATGGTATATAAAGTACTTCTGAAGCTATGAGATATTTGATGTGGCTTGCAACAATGTAGAGGTGATGATTCTATGTTTAAAGATTGTGTGAGTCCCTGTTGTTTTCAAACCTCTTTCAGAAAGACTACCGGTTTGTTTTGCTTGAGGACAAGCAAAATGGTAAGTCTCAGGGAGTTGATATTCCATTGGTTTGACCCACTTTTACCCATGGTATATATGTGTTTTAAGATATAATTATTATTTTTTGGAGACTATTAGGTATGTTTTCAGGTTCAGGAGTGTTTTGGAATAAAGTGATGATTTTGGAGTATTTTGGAACACAAAAGAGATTTCACCGAGCTGACCATCGAACCAGACCAGAGTCGATATTCAGAGTCAATAATCAATCGTTGCACACTTTGTGACATCAATCGACGGGGAATCGTGTAGAAGAAAGATTTGTTCCAACCGACTTATAGCCGAAGACTTCACCAAATTACAAGATTGCCCCTTACGAGTTTTTAACCTAATATATATAGTTTGCCAAAGTGTTTAAGGCAAAGTGTGCTTTTCTATTCTCTTGTTCAACACATCAAAAGGTTTTTAGGGTTTTTAGAGTTGGAGAGAAGATGCAGAGAGATTTGTGATTGGAACTCCATTATTATCTATTTATCTATCTATGCAGTTTTCTTTATACCTTGTTGCTATGAATTGCTTAGCTATGTCTGAGTAGTTCCATTGTTAGGTTTAGGGTTCAAATAGGTTATGACGGATTAGCCCCAACTATAGATTGCTAAGTTGTGATATTCATCATTAGGATGCTCTTAATGCTTGTGTTTTAGAGTAGCTAACTAGAACCTTGACCTGGGATTAAAATTATTACTTGGTCTCATCCTGAATATATCCTAATTGAGCTAGGATTGCTAGAGAAAGGCAAAAGATGATCAAGGAACTCTTTATGAGCATTCATTCTACCTGTGTGCAAAGCTTGCTAGAGTGCGTCGATTAATATTCTTATAGAATAATTGATCGACGGTGCAAAAGGTGTATCGATCGATATTCCTCTAGAATCATCGATCGACACTTTCTAATTGATCAAGCCGATTGGTGAGATCATTAGATCTAGTCAATAGGCGAATCTAAACAAGCGGAAGCTGATTGATTTGTTCTTATAAGTTTAGCTATATAATATCATGCAAACAACTGTTAGGCATCTATATGATTATAATCCTGATTACCTAAATAGAAACCCTAAGTCTAGCTACTTTCTATTAATTGTCAAAACCTCAATCAAACCAACCGAGCAACTACCTTGCTCAAAAACTGCTATTTAAGTTTAATCAGAATCAACCTAGCTTAATCACTCTGATTAGATCTTTTTCGTTCTCTAGCTCCTTGTGAATTCGATCCCTAAGTACTACAACTGAACCTCTTATTTAAGAGAGTAAAGTCACTCCTTAGGGTAATTTGAGTGAAGATCATTGGTCTCGAAACCATTTTCTTCTCTTGAACTCTCATATTGTTGAATGCTGGATTATATCTGGTTAGTTTTGATTTTTTTTAAGTTTTAACATCATAATGGTTGCTAGGTTGCTAGATGCATATTTCATACAGCAGAAGAACGCTCGTACTATTAAAGGACTTAATGGACTGATTGTGTTAATGTGTGAGATTGTTTGCTCTATTGCTTGATGATTGTTTACGAATTGTTTGCAAGATAGGTTGATAGAAAAAAAAAACTTAACGTTTGAGTTAATAGATGAATGGAATGAACTGAGTATACAAATAGAATGTTAGGACGGGACAATGTGTTGATTGTGATTAAGTACTATACGCTTAGGTGGCGTTCCTCCCATGAAGGTGTGGTTGTATTCAATAGGATTTCCTCCGAGTGAAGGCGTATTTTTATCCACTTAGGTCCATCAGGCGTAGGCGTGGTGAGAGTGTGAAACCGAAGGGTGCGATATGGTCAGCTGAATGGGGGCGTGGTTGTACCCACTGTGATGTTTATGCGGGGTTAAATGAGTTGTGAATGTGATGATTGCGTGTTGGTGATTTTTGTTTGTGTGTATAGCATAGTGGAATGTTATCGTATTCAAGTCTTGTGGAATGTTTGTGCAGCTAATCAGTCCTTGTTCTGCATTGAGCCATATGGGTGGTCATGTGGAGAGGCTGGTCTAGAAGCCATCTAACTGACTAATCCATTTACTCATGCCCTCCTCTCCACTTCCATTTCCCCTCCCTCTTGCAGGACTATGAATAGAAGTGCTGGATATCGGTTGGGTTGGTGTATTTGAATAGAAGGAATGCGTTGGGGAATTCTTGGAACATTGGCGGGACATGTTGTCTTGCCTTTTGGCATAGATGTGTGTCCCTAATTCCGCGTTCTGAACTCCGGTCAGTTTGGGAGGCGAATGTTACAATTTGGTATTAGAGCCTAGCACAGATCTCTGGCTAATAACGTGAGAGATCAGTTCTCGCCTTTGGGAAATCCTTATTTCATTTGGCGAAAATAGTTTATAAAAGTTTATGGTTTGGCGTTTAAAATGTTTCTGCGAATTTTTTTAAAACAACCAATCATATATCATATTTATGCTTCTATTTGTGGTTCTGATCAGATCTTTACTTGTAGGATGTCTTCGCCAGCCAGAGTGAACCTAGGAGATGATTTTTCGGGTCGTGAGCTGAAAGGGACAGTGTCGTATGCTAGCAAGCCCATTTTCAACTGCATGGCAACGCGATATCTTTCATGTACCTGTCAGAGTCGTCACTGGAGTGCAAGTACTTGTGGCCTCATTGCAAGTAGAAGGTGTTGTAGAGGAGTTGGAGTCACCGGTTGATCTTCCCGTCATTGCCCGATCTCGAGCCTATTGTGAAACCGGCTAAGCTAGGACGAGGTAGGCCAAGGAAAGTGAGGTTGGCGCCCTAAATGGAGTGGAAGAAGGTGTCCCCGGCGGAGGAGTCGCCAAGGAGGAAGCAGGGTAGACCGTGAAAGACCCCCATTGCGGATGTGGGTATTCTGGGGGTTCCAAACAGAGCGAGTGTGGACCGGTAGTTTAGACGTTGCAGAGATCACGCTCAGTCAAGGAATACATCAACGAGTTCTTGGTTATGGCCAAGATCTGCAAGCCGAAGCCTGTGGAGGGTTGGTAGCAGTTGTATTTGGAGGGTCTCCGTAGGGACATTTGGATTGGGATGAAGGACTTTATGGAACCGTTAAAGTATTCCTTGGTGAGGCAGGTAGCTGATCATGCTATAGTGGCAGAGCAATTGATTCCTAGCAAAGCTATTGAGATCTCAGATTCTAAGCCAGAGTTGGACCCGTCTGAAGATAATTCGGGACCGCTAACTAGAGCTGCCCGTGCTGCCAGGATTCGAGTCAGATTGTGTTTCTCCATTTCATAGTTGTTAGCTGATATATTAGGTTCATTTTTAGGAGTAGGACATGTGTTTTTATTTTCTTTTACAAAAAAAAAGAACATCAACATGGTAATCAAATAAATATGAATGCTATTTTGAAATGAAAACTTTTATGTACTATCCCATATAATATTGTTTCTATATACAGTATAACTAGAAATAATTTATAAGTAAATTTATTCAATCTAATTTTATTGAAAATTTATATAAAACTGAAAATATCAAAAAAAAAAAAAAGAAAACATCAAATATTTTTGGGCTTTTTGCACATTTGACTCAAAACTCAAAGTCAAACACAAAACTAACATTTCCTTTTTTTTTTATTTTTCTTTTACCCTATTCACCCCACATGTTCACATTATTTACGAAAAATACCATTAATGTTTTTTTTTCGAAAATGAGTTTTTTACTCTCTCAACCTCATCATCATCATCATGTATTTACAAGATTGCCATTGCCATCAATATCCAACTACCATGAACAACCAATTTGAAGCTCTTAATGCACCTAAAATCGATTTACACTCTCTCTTTCTCAATTGTTATGAACTAAAAACAACATCTCTATCACTTTGTCTCCATATTCATCCAAAAAACTCAAGCTTTTGATTCAAATTTTTTTATGGTTGATAGAGCCATTCAAGCATAATATTCTTGGTGGATTACTTTCGTTTGAGGTTCTGGGTGGTTGGAGAAGACTTCTGTGTGCTAAGGAAGTAATCTCACTAGTTTAAGGTGTTGGGGTCAAAACCGGTCACGACGGAATCAATGCCCGAAAGTTCCCGAAAACCAATTCCCAAATTAATCTTAAAAGATACCAAACATTTCCGAGAAGTAATCAGCCAAGCAAAGGATGGTGTTTACGGCTTTGAAAGGTATCAAGGATTGGTCCAGCACGAGAAGGGTCTTATCCGGGAGCATACGGGGATCAGGCCATCCATGGAGCCAGGGTCACCTCGCCCACGGGCGAGGACCATAGCATCCCGGCCACCTCGGCCACGGGCGAGGACCACAGCGCCCCGGCCACCTCGCCCACAGGCAAGGACTGCGGAGCCTGGGTCACCTCGCCCACGGCGTCCCGTTCACCTCGCCCATGGGCGATGACCGCGGAGCCTGGGTCGCCTCGCCCATGGGCGATGACCGCGGAGCCTGGGTCGCCTCGCCCACGGCGTCCCGGCCACCTCACCCATGGGCGAGGACCGCGGAACCCGGGTCACCTCACCCACGGGCGAGGACCACGGCATCCCGGCCACCTCGCTCACAGGCGAGGACCACAATGCCAAGGCCACCTCGCCCTAGGGCGAGTTCGGTCTTGTTATGATACCATGCGTCCTTGCCTAAGTTTTCATAATCCTATCTTTGAATCCGTGAGTCCAATACTCCTGTTTCGTCTCGATTAGGATCATCGTGGAAAATCCCGTAAAAAGTTATGAAAGGTTCGATCCACAAATGGATTCCGATCCCTCGTATAAAACGACCATGGTTAGCTTGAACACCAGTTGTCCTGACTATACGAGGGATTAGGAGCCATTCAAATAGCCAACATCACGTCGAGGGTGATTTCTTAGAAAAAAACGTAAAAGCGTCGAGGTCAAAAGCGGCCCGAAGAGTGCGGAACGACCAAGCGGCCAGCTACGATTTTAAAAAAGGATTGAGCCCAAAATGGGTATGACGGTCTATTTTTATTTCAGGAAAAGATAAATGTCAAGTTTCCTGAAGATAAACGTCAAGTTTCCCGAAGATAAACGTCAAGTTTCCCGAAGATAAATGTCAAGTTTCCCGATAGACATGAAGATCAACGAAAATTGGAAAAAGCCTCGCGACGAATTTGGCCCAAGGGCAGAAGAGGAAGAGCGCAGACCGACCTAGAAGGAGTATATAAGAAGAGCTTGAGGCAAGGAGCAAAGAGAGAACTTTTCAGAGCAAACTTAGCCCTTGGAGCAATTTAGGCATTTTACCGTTTTTACTATCGAGCTGCGACTTGTTATTCGACGAAAACGCCGGAAGGGATGATCGCATCGTAACCCCGGACAGCGGCAGGAGCGGCCACGGCCTGGCCCAGGGTGCCGGGCGCCAGCTCGCCTGCTGGTCACGGGCGCCGGGCGCCAGCTCGCCTGCTGGTCACGGGCGCCGGGCGCCAGCTCGCCTGCTGGTCACGGGCGCCGGGCGCCAGCTCGCCTGCTGGTCACGGGCGCCGGGCGCCAGCTCGCCTGCTGGTCACGGGCGCCGGGCGCCAGCTTCGCTTCGTGCTGGTCACGAGCGCCGGGCTTCCGCCAATTGGCCTCGGCAATTATCAAACAATACTCCATGTTCATGGACAGAAAGCGTCGGCGTGGACCTATGGAGTCTAGCTCAGAAAGAAGGCGAGTCGCTCCGCGACTTCATGCGAAGATACAAACTAGCGATGGCCACAGTAACAGGCATCAGCGACAATGTATAATCGGCGCTGAGGAAAACTCTCTGGTACAAGTCGAAGTTCCGAAAGTGGATATTACTGGAAAAGCCGCGGACAATCAGGATACTCTCCACAAA
The DNA here is from genome assembly GCA_016771965.1 of Brassica carinata. NCBI lineage: Eukaryota > Viridiplantae > Streptophyta > Magnoliopsida > Brassicales > Brassicaceae > Brassica > Brassica carinata. The sequence goes on along the minus strand of CM028687.1, from coordinate 10,230,738 downwards.
ACAGCGGACTTCATCATCATGGAGGAAAAATGAAGCTTCTATCGCAGAAGCACGGATCGCGAAAACGCATCAAGAAGAAACCCACTCGTTACGACAAGTATGTCCATCACGAAGGGAAGAACTTCCAGGCGAGCATAACTACGCCATCAATCCGGAGCAGGGTAAAACCTCTGGAAACACCTGGATCAGGAACCAGTTCAAGGATAATTCCTACTGCGAATTCCATGATACCGAGGTCACTCCACGCGAATTACAAAGTTCTCGGCGCCAGGCTCGCCGCCAAAACTTATCTCTGGCGAGCTGTCCAAAGTCAAGAGCATCAAAGACCTGCTCCGGACTCCGACCGCCCAAAACGATAGGGCCACTTCGAAAACAACGCACCGAAAGTCAATCAGGCGGAAGGAGACAGGGCGAACAGGGAAACAACAACAGCCGCCCGGAGGATAAACATGATCATCGGAGGATCGCAGTTCTTCAAGACTTCGGTCTCGTCGATCAAAGCTTATGGGCGAAAGCCGAGACAAGTTCTAACGGGTCCAAAGGATGACCTCCCCAGCGACTTGATCGTTTTTGAGGAAGAAACCATCGGAATCGACAAACCTCATTTCGATCCTCTCGTCATCGACTTAGTGATCCAGGATCTCGAAGTTGGCGCATCCTTGTCGATACAGAATGCGGTCAACATTATGTTCGACCGCTCAAAGGATGAACATCCCGCTCAGCGAAGTCGTCCGGAACCGAGACCTCTTCACGGGATTCTCAGGCGTCACCTTCATGACCCTCGGAAGAATCCGGCTCGATTATGGCCAAGGAAGTCACAAAGATCGTCAAGTTAAGCCATAGTCGACAACCCGCAATCTACAAGCGTGATTATGGGAACCCCTGGATCAATTCCATGAGGCGGTACCATCCACATACCATCTAGGCATCAAGTTCCCAACTAAAAGCGGAACTGCAATAATCTGGGAAGTCAGAAACAGTCAAGGCTCTGCTTCCTGGCGAGCACAAACTACAGAAGAATCTGAGCGTAGCGGCTAACTTCGAAGCGAGTAAAGGAATCCGCGAGACATTCAGGAACTTCGGAAAAGGATGATCAAAGGCATCCAAACAGGCAGCGGCTGCAGACAGCGAAGCGTCTCAGAGCCCATCGCCATAGAAGCGGATAATTCAACCCTTGAACACGCTACTAATCTAGCTATTACGGTCGAGTAGCAGCGCAAGGAATAAAAGCGTCCGCAGCAACAATCAGAACTACGAGATGGCTTGATCCTCGAAGAGATGCGTAGGCAGCTTGTCGCATCCCGCAAGTTCAGCTATCCCCTTAGCCAAAAGGGGTGGATGCGTATACTCCTATACTCCCACAAAAATTAGTGCATGGACATGTACTTTCGAAATTTTGAAAATTTTTCAATAAAATTCTTTCTATCTATTTTTATGCTTACTTAATATAGTAAACGAAAACACTTGAGGAAAAGCGAAAATCATATTTTCAAAAAGAAACGCGAGACGTCGCAACTTCTGAAAAAGATAACAAAACTCGTATCGTCTGCTAAAACAGTCCACCTGCGACTTAAAAATAACATACGCCCGTCGATTGGCCCCGACGGACGCACACAGAAACGTTTCACTCAATAACAACTCATAGTCAGACCTATAAGGTCCTCTTACATCCGACAAAGGATATCATAGCTATACAAGAAACCCAAAATTTTGGTTTAGCGTCTCGGATAATCTCCGAAGATAGCTCGATTCTTTTAACACAAGTCATATAAACCGGCGACTAGTCGCTGACTTTAAACCACACGCTGACTTAGTGATTTCTTCCTGATTCTTTTCGTTTAAAGTCCGCGACTAGTAGCCGGCTTATATGACTTGTGTTAAAAGAATCGAGCTATCTTCGAGTTTATCCGAGACGCTAAAACCAAAATTTTGGGTTTCTTTGTATACGCTATGATATCCTTTGTCGGATGTAAAAGGACCTTGTAGGTCTGACTACGAAGTTTGTATTTGAGTGAAACGTTTCTGAGTGGACTGTTTTAAGTCGCAGGTGGACTGTTTTAATGGATGATACGAGTTTATCTTTTTCAGAAGTTGCGACGTCTCGCGTTTCTTTCGAAGATATGATTTTTCGTTTTTCCGAAGTGTTTACGCGTTTAAGTGAGCGTAAGAAATAGATAGAAAGAATTTTATTTGAAAAATTTTGAAAATTTTGAATACATGTGCGGATATTTCGCTTTTGTGGGAGTATAGCTGAACTCGCTGGTTTCGACGAAGCTGCCTACGCACTTTTCGAGGATCAAGCCATCTCAGAAGTTCTGATAGTTGCCGCAGACGCTTTACTCCCTGTCGTTACCGTTCGATCGTGCTGGTCGGATCGACGGTTTGTGCGGGTCGAGCTGTCTGCTTTACGGCGGTGGACTCGGAGGCTTTGTCACTGTCTTGAATCGCTCCCTGTTCGATGATTCTGATCATCTTTTTCGAAGTCTTCAGGAATGTTGTGTGATTCCTTTGCTTTCGTTCGGGTTGGCGCTGGGGCGTTCCGATCTTTCCGCAGTTTGAACTCGGCTAGGTAACAGAGTCTCGATTGTTTTGACTACCCCAGATAACTGCGGTTCCGGTGGGAATCGGAAATTTGATGCCGAGGTGATATGTGGATGGTACTGCCTTCATGGAGTTAATCCAAGGGGTTCCCATGATGGCGCTTGTAGATGGTCGGGTTGTTGACTACTGCTTAACTCGACGATTTTGTGACTTCTTCGCCATGACCGAGCTTGATTCTCGAGGGTCATGGAAGTGACCCCAAAACCCTGTCAAGGTTTTGGCTCAGGGACTACTTCCCCAAGTGGAATCTTCATCCTGTAGAGGGTGTCACGGAAGATAACGCTGACCGCATTCCTGTATGGACGCAGGATGCGCCGACCTCGGTGATCCTGTATTACCAGGTCGATAACCAAGGGATCGCAATGAGGCTTGTCGATTCCGACAATTTTCTGTTCCTCGAAGTGATCACGCGGTTAGGAATATCGCTATCCGAAACCAGTTGGAACTTGTCACCGACTTTAAGCCCATAGGCTTTTATCGTGAGACTGAGTCTTGGTAGAACTGTGATCCTCCGATGATCATGTTTACCCTCTGGCGACTGTTGTTGTTCCTTGGTGCGTCCTGTCTCCTTCGCGTTTTCACCCGATTGATTTTCGATTAGCGCAGTCCTCGGAGACAGTTTTGTTGGTCTTTGGGCGGTCGAGTCAGGAGCAAGTCCTTTATCTGGCGAGGAGCTTTGCGGCGAGCGGTAGAACCTTGCAGTTAGCGGTGGAGTGACCTCTGGTGTCGTGGAACTTCGCGGTAGGAATTATCCTTGTACGGTTCCTGGTCCGGTGTTTCGGAGGTTTTGCCTTGCTCGAGTTGATGGCGTGGTTATGCTGCGCCTTAGGCGTCTTCCGCCGTGATGGGCGTTTTTGTCGTTCTGAGAGGTTTCTTTTCGAGGACATTTTCTGTGGTCCGTGCTTCTGCGATAGAAGCTTCATCTCTTCCTCCATGATGATGAAGTCCGTTGCTTTGTGGAGGTATCCTGGATTGTCGCAGCTTTTCGGTAGTATCCACTTCGAACCGACTTATACCGAGAGTCTTCCTCGGTCGATGCGACATTGTCGCTGATGCCTGTTACTTTGGCCATCACCAGTTTGAACCTTACGCGTGAAGTCGGCGGGCGACTTCGTCCTCCTTCTGAGCTAGACTCCACAGGTCCGTCGGACGTTTCTCTGTCCATGAACATGGAGTATTGTTTGAGAAACGCCGAGGCCAGTTAGCGGAAGCTTCGATGGAGTTCCTTTTGAGCGGAGAACCATTCGGCATGGCGCCTTTGAGGTGCTTTCGGCGAAGAAGACAATGACCAGCGTCGTTTGCGCTCTGGGAGTTTGCACCTACCCATTGCGATCTGGAAATACTGCGGAGTGCGACTTAGGATCCGTCGTACCTTCATAGGCCGGGATTTTGATTTTCCACGGGTCTGAGATCGCGTGTTTCCGTGATCCGGCGGTGAAACGGCGTTTTCGTGCTTCCTCGAGAAGTCTATCGATCTCAGGGCGGAACTGGTCGCTGATGAATTCGCGATTTCACGCTTTCCGCCGGCCCACGGTCATTTTGAGAGATTCGTGGAGATCATGGATCTCGCTATTGCTACCGGCGTTCCTCCGATTTTGTCGGCGATGGTCGCGATGGATCGAGCTTGATCTTCATGAGTTCTTCCTGCTCCATCCAGTAGAGTTCTTCCTCCTCTTCTGTCATGGGCCTCTCGAAGGATACTGTCTGCGGCGGACTGGCAGGTCCTCTAGGGTGGATGTCAGCGTCTTCATCGGAAGGATCGATTGGTGGCTGATATCAGATTGATCGCTCAGCGTCGCTTTCCTTGTTTCCGTAGCGGGGTGGAAGGTTCTGCGAGTCGTTTGCTGTCCTTCGAACGTTTAAAACCGAGTGGGCTCTTCGAGGCATCTTTTCGTTCTTGGAGATCGAAGTCGAGTCTTCTGCATGGCGTGCCTTGGTGGATCAGCGGCAACTTGCTCCTCGCGGTTAAGGTGTCGACCTGTTTTCGCGGCGAGGTTATCAACTTGTCTGTTGTTCCGCCCGTTCTTGGTAGTACTGTTCCTTCATCGGTCTGAGCACCTCGGTGTTTGCATCAGCAGTGACTGTGGGCGTATCTCGGTTGGAGTCTTCTCAGCGTTGGCGTCGGCGGGTGTTCCGTCTAGTGTTGGCTGGTCTTTGGTGGCGTCGGTATAAATGATGGCGTGTGCAGTTGCGAGATAGATAGATCCGTAACCCCCTCCTTCTGGCGCCAAACTGTTGGAACCGAAATTCACACCGTCAATTTCCGATAAGCGATTTGTGGAGAAACCTGAGTTAACGGATCTTCCTTGAAGGTCCGGATATCTGCTGGGCCACACGATACAATCAATGGAGATAAAAGTTGTAAAAACAAAATGCGTAGAGTTGGTGAAAGAGATCTTACTTCGAATTCTCGTTTGGCGTGTACAACGAGTAAAGAAATTGGCTACAAGAGCTATCGAATAGTCCGCTAGTCCGGCTGCCTAAGTCTATCTAGTTTAGTTAAGTAGCTTCGCTAGTGAAAACAGAAAAGAATGCTAAATCGCTCTAAGTGCTAAGTGCTCTGGAAATTTTGTGATGATTTGCTCCTCGCCCAAAGCTCTCCTTATATACTCCTCTTAAGGCGGTATATCTTCTTCGGGCTGAATCGGGCTTTTCCATTTTAGTCCATCTTAGTGTTTATCGGAAACTTGACATTTATCTTGGAAAACTTGACATTTATCTTCTGGAAACTTGACATTTATCTCTTATGTGAGGATAAGGATAAACCGTCATAGTTATCCTTCCTTTTCGGAAAATGTCATAAGTGGGCGTTTGGCCATGTCAGACCACTTAGGCGTTTTACGGTTTTGAAAGAATAGTCTTTGAAGGTTTGGCATATCGAAGAAACCCCAATTCCTCATATAGTCGAGATGTTTGGTGTTTAGAATAACGTGATCATACCAAATTCCACGAAGATTGATCCAAACAAGCCAAGGCGGGATCAGACCGAGCATGATGGGACCGAGACCAGGGCGAGGGCGTCGACCGGCGTCGGGGGCTTGCCGCGTAGACGGCGACTTGCGAGCAGCGTGCACGCCCGTATGAGCGAATACGCCCGGCGTAGGCGAGGTGCGGCGGCGCCAGGCGGCTTCAGCGTGGCAGCGTGCGCCCGGCGTAGGCGTCTTGCCACCCGTGCGTTTTCAGTTGTTCGATCTTTCCCCGTTAGTCGTTAGATGCGGAAATCTTTGAGTTTGGAAGGATCTTTAGCCGTGGATTCGATATAACCGTTTTCAAAAGTTTGAGTAAAATATGAACTTTTAGACAATCGAGAAGGCTTTGCGGAAGAATCATTGTAGTTTCGCGGACAATCCGGACATGGGTTTTAAGGGACCAAGATGCTGCCGTTGCCTGAGATCGAGATGATTGCATAGATGGGAACCAGGACCCTTGCGCCCGGCATCAGGCGGAGGCGACAGGCCTGCGCCCGGTGCCAGATGGGACAGGGCAAGCCTACCGCCGATTAGGCCCTACGCCGATGCCGTGTCTGCGTCGCCCGGTGCCTGCTGTTGCTTGCCGTTGATCCCGAGGCTCATGGTCCGTTCATGCCTTCTTGCGAGTTTATCGAGTGACGACCCGTTCTTGGTTTTGAACATCACTTGGTTTTCTTCGAGGACTTTTCGGTGGCGATTTCGTCGTTGACCGATTTTGACTAACAGTAAGCCTAGGTCTTGCCCTAAACCCAGTCTTGCTGGATCTTGACATCTCACAGACATAGTATGGTATCTGAGATCCCAAAACATGTCTCTTATAAACACATCTAAAGCGGCTTCGCTAAAAGTAGCATCACGGACCAAGCGACAAAAAGAGTTAGGATCTGAAGTGACTACTTTCGCATTCTTTCTCTACACTTGGCGAAAGTATAAATCAAAACAAAAGCGAAATCTAGCAAATTTTTATATATTCATAAGGCCGCCAAAAGCGGCGGGATTCTAAACCACCAGCGGCCAGTCCAAAACATAAGAATGCAACCTCCAGCGATTGCAGAATAAACTCCCAAAAGCGGCCACCTGCGGCCAAACATACAACTCACAAATAAAAGTGAACATCGAAATTCAGACGAAAATCGAATGAACCGCGGGCTGGTCCACTTCCTCGTTCACACCTTGGCGTTCGCCACCCTCGGCGTTCTCATCAGCTCCGGCCTCCACCGTATCCTCGAAACCTCGATAGGCTCCCATAGTCTCGGACTCTTTCTTATTTGGAGGAACCAAGGATTCAGCATGAGCACACTTTCGGCCATGAAATCCTTCATCTCAGCAATCACCGGAATCAAAGGAGAAATCCGGGTTCTGAGACTTGTAAAGATTCTGACCGAGCCCGACACCGGAAATCGCCAACAAACTCCTGAGCATCTTTGAAACATTGAAACTCAGCAGCAAGCGATTCCGCCCGTCTAGCCACCTGCGACTGACCATCCTCCTTCCTCTCTTTTCCACCCGAACAAGGGCTCGAGCATGAAGCTCAGCTTGCTGCGTTCTGCGCCTCTACCTCTTGTCGAATCGGAAGAGCTCTCGCTCAGCTTCTTTGGTCTTGAAATTAGCAATCCTAGACTTGCGGAAACTTGAGTCAAGCGCGCCGCCAAACACTCTTAGTCCCTGCATAAATTCAAGATCAATAAATATACATATATACAGATTCAAAATCGTTTAAGAAGTTCAAAGGGAAAACCTCGTTGATCCGCTGGGAACCCTCGGTAAAACCGTTGCTTCTCCTCATCCTCCAGCGACTTCGTCAGTAGCGAACTCCGGAGGAAGGCCGTCAAAAGAAATTGTTGGGGAGTGGAAAATCGCTGGCTCCGCCTTTTCCGTTGGAGCGAAACTAGGGTTTTCCCCAGCGGTGAAGGTCTTCGAACCTTCCCCACAGTCGATTTCTTTCCCTTCTGAGATCTCTGTCGTCTCGAGTAGGAGCCGATAACGGTTCGAATCGCATGTCGGGACAGGGTCGGGACGGTAAAAGCTTTACGGCGTCTCGAATCCGTCAAAGGTGAAGGACTTCCAAGCGGCTTTTGCGAAGGAGATCCCTCTTGACAAAAGATCACCATGCGTATGCGCATCAATCCCGTTCACTACCGCAGCGAAACTTTTTCATTAAAACTTCGCACTTCGAATGGTTAAATAAACAACAAGTTTTATCGTATTACCTCGGTTGAAGTTCCATGCGTCACGGAAATAGATGGAGGCAGCTCTCCTCGGCGGACTCACCATCTATTGGACATAGAAAAGCGCTCCTGCCACAACTTAGGGTTGAAGTAGTCCCTGAATTATAGTCATATCCTTCTTTGGCACCATGGTGTAGTAACCATCGCTCCCGTTGGCGAGTGCTCCAAAGACTTCGAAATCAGCAGGACTAAGATCGATCCGAGCTCATAACTTGCGATCAACACGCCAAGACAACTCTCTAAGGCAGAAACACTGAGCTGGCTGATCGAAAGTTCGAAGCGACGAAGCGCACGAACAATGGTACCGGGGATCGGGAACCACATGCGGCAGTACGTAAGGAAGGCCTGCGTAGCATGTAAAGAAACCTTCGGAGGATTTCGCCTCTCATTGCGATGGGATTTGAATTTAACTCCATCAGGAATCTGGTAAAATCGAAGAGTCCTGAGATATTCACGTGAAACCGAGCTTCGGCGTAAAGGAAGCACCGGCAGCCTCGAAGGTCTCTTCGGAACAGGGACATCTAGCAGAGGTGGAGCCGAGCCCACAAGAGCTCGTAATACGCGTTCTTCGCCTCCTCATCGACTAACTCTTCTTGCTTTGGATTCACCGTCACTTGGGCAGGAGAGTCATCCGAGGATGAATGGGAAGAAGAATTTCTCTTGGAGGATCTTGAAGACATTGTTCTTAAAAAGAAAAAAAAAGAGAGAAAGGATTCTTGAGAGAGATGATTTTTTTATGATGAAGTAAGAATGAATGAGATTTCTTACACCATCCTTATAAAGGAGGTAAAATCACTATTTACCCCGACTTTTGGAAAACGATTACGTCTCTACACCTTCCCATACGGCTATACCGCAAACTAGGACCCGAAAGGCACTACGGTTCCTAGCTAGCTGGCGGGCTAACTGTTGGGGTCAAAATCGGTCAACGACGAAATCGTCACCCGAAAGTCCTAGGAAGGAAACTAAGTGACGATCAAAACCGAGAAACGGGTCGCCACTCGGAAAAACTAAGTAACAATCGAAATCGAGAAACGAATTATCACCCGACGAACTTACGGGAAGGCACGAACGGACCGTGAGACCCGGGGATCGATGAAGGCGAGCAACAGCGGCATCGGCGGATCGCGGGACCGCAGGCGGTAGAGGCGCTGGCGCGAAGCGACGAACCGACCACGCCGTGCCTGGCGCCCGGCAGCGAACTGACCACGCCCGGCGCATGGAGCGAAGCGGCAGGCTCGTCCTCTCCCATCTGGCGCCCGGGGAAAGGGTCTGGCCCATCCGTGCAGTCGTCTCATGATCTCGAACAGCGGCAACATCTTGGTCCCTTAAACCCATGTTGGATTGTTAGAAACACGGCGATTCTTCGCAAAGTCTTCTCGATTGTTTAACAAAGTTCATATTTTAAAATCTAAGTTTGAAGCCTCATTACTCAAACCACAGAAGGCGGAAGTCTACGAATCAAGTCCATCTCGATCCCCATACCGAGAAATCTCGAGGAAGACCATAAAAGGTTGAATGATGAATGGATTTCGATTAATCGTTATAAAAGCGATTACGGTTATTCTAAACACCAATCATCGACTATCACGAGGTGGGATTCGCCGAATGCGAAACAACCGAAGACTATTTTCTCCAAAAGCGTAAAAGCGCCTAAAAGCCCGACATGACCAAAGCGGCCCACTACGATTTTCCGAAAGGAAGGATAACTATGGCGGTTTATCCTTATCCTCACATAAGAGATAAATGTCAAGTTTCCAGAAGATAAATGTCAAGTTTTCCGAAGATAAATGTCAAGTTTCCGATAAACACGAATCACGGACAAAAATGGAAAAAGCCGATTCAGCCGAAGGAAGATGGGCCGTCTTAAGAGGAGTATATAAGGAGAGCTTTGGGCGAGGAGCAAATCATCACAAAATTTCCAGAGCAATTTAGCACTTAGAGCAAATTCAGCATTTCTTTTCTGTTTTCACTAGCGAGCTGCGACTCAACTAGGTTAGATTTGGCGTTCGGACTAGCGGACTTTTCGACAGCTCTTGTAGCCGATTTCTTTACCTGTTGTTCCGCGCTCAAGCGAATTCGGAAATAAGATCTCTTTAAGCTCTATTTTTCGATTTTTATTTTACAACTTAAATTCACATTTATTCTGTCGTGTGTGGCCCAGCAGATATCCGGGACCTTCAGGGAAGGTTAAGTTTACTTGGCTTTCCTCCAAATCAAACGAAAACTCGACAGTGCGAAGGATCCCTTGCGCTCTCGCCAGCGGCCGGAATCCGGAACGTTACCCCACTCGGAACTTGTTAAAAGTATCGAAGAGTTGTGAGGTACTCGGGAGAGACCATGCTTGGTGAAAGGTCGCCCGGCCCTCTGGGTCTCACAGGAATGGGGATGTCAGCGGAGGTGGATCTGAGCCACATACAGCCTTGTAGTATGCCACCTTCGTATCCTCATCAACTTCTTCTTCGTGTTTCGGCACAACCACTTCATCGACGGGAGAATTGCCCGAAGATGAGTGAGAAGAAGAGTTCCTTTTAGAGGATCTTGATCTTGAAGACATTTTCCTTGAGAGAGAAACTTTAGAAGGTAAAATCCTTGTAATGAAGTAAGAATGACTGACAATTCTTACTCCTTCTTTATAAGGAAAGAAAAATTACTATTTATCCTGACTTTTCGACAAGCGATTGCGTCTCTACACCTTCAATCCAGCTATACATAAGCTAGGACCTGTTACCAAAACCACGGTCCTAGCTAGCTGAGAACTAACTGTTGGGGTCAAAATCGGTCGAAGAGCGCAATCAATACCGAAAGTCCTTGAAAACAATCAGCGTCGAATAAAACCAAGGAAAAACTAGTTATTGACGCGGAAGGGATGATCGCATCATAAGCGCCGGACAGCAGCAAGGCGGCCACGGCCTGGCCGGGCGCCAGTGCGGCTTCGCCGAACTGGCACCAAGCGCCGGTCGCCCGGCTTCGCCCGTGCTGGCGCCGGGTGCGAGGCGCCAACCGCCCGTGCTGGTCCGCGGGTGCGGTCGCCCGGCTTCGCCCGTGCTGGCGCCGGGTGCGAGCGCCAACCCGCCGATGCGATCCGCGGGTGCGGTCGCCCGGCTTCGCCCGTGCTGGTCCGCGAGCGCCGGCGCCAACTTCGCTTCGTGCTGGTCACGGGTGCGAGGCGCCAACCGCCCGTGCTGGTCCGCGAGCGCCGGCGCCAACTTCGCTTCGTGCTGGTCCGCGAGCGCCGGCGCCAACTTCGCTTCGTTCTGGTCACAGGCGGGCGTAACACCTATGTCCAAATCCCAGGCGCTGGCGCCAGCACCCATGTCAAATCCCAGGCGAGCCAACACCTATGTCCAAATCCGGGCGCCCAAGTAGGGACCACTCAACAAGCGCGATCTTCTTCCCGCAAAACCGTCTCGACAAACTAGTCCAACTATGCACTTTGTATCCTTGCTCGAAGACTCACCGTTCAACTCCTTGGAGACAAGCAACCCAAGAACCCCGTTTCTTCTTGGTCGAAATTAATCGGGAAAGCTTCGGGAGACCACCAAAGGTTCGGATGACGAATGGATCTTGATTCATCGTATAAAACGATCGCGGTTATTCTAAAAAAACCAGTCATCTAGACTATACGGTGGATTGAGGGTCCTTCGGTAAAAAAAGTATCATGACAGACTGGTTTCTCCGAAAAGTAGAAAAACGTCCACGGTCGAAACAACGGCCCCCGAAGGCCCGAACTCGACCAAATCAGCCCACTTGCAATTTTCCAGGAAACCAAGTCGAGATGGACATGACGCCCCGTGTTTATCTTAGCATAAGATAAATGTCCAGTTTCCCGAAGATAAATGTGAAGTTTCTTGAAGATAAATGTCAAGTTTCCCGATAAACATGAAGACCAGCGGAAATGGAAAGAAGCCCGATTCGCGAGAGATTCGGCCCAAAGGAAGAATAGACCGTCTTAAAAGAGGAGTATATAAGGAGAGCTTGGGGCGAGGAGCAAAGGGAGAACTTTTTGAGAGCAACATAGCACTTAGAGCAACTTAGGCACTTCTTTTCCGTTTTTACTAGCGAGCTGCGACTCAACTAGGTTAGAACTTAGGTTGCTAGACTAGCGAACTTGCCGACAGCTCTTGTAGCCAAGGCTCTTACCTGTTTTTCACGCTCAAACGTGGATCCGGAAATAAGATTTTTTGCTCTATTATTTTTTCTTACGATTTTCATTCCGTTTTCTTATTGTCTTCGTCGTACTGATTGTGTCGTGTGTGGCCCAGCAGATAACCGGGACCTTCAGCAAAGGCTAGGTTCACTTGGCTTTCCTCCAAATCAACTTAATTTGACAGTGTGAATTTCGGTTCCCACAGTCCGCATAAATCGTCCGTGAAAAAGAAGCCCTCCCTTAACGACAAGTATGTCCATCACGAAGGGGAAGATATCCATGGCGAGCATAACTACGCCATTAACTTGGAAAAATCCAAGACCTCCGGGAACACCTGGACCAGGAACCAGTTCAAGGATAACTCCTACTGCGAATTCCATCAGACAAGAGGCCACTAAATGGCAAACTGCAAGGTCCTTGGCGGAAGGCTCGCCGCCAAGCTCCTCTCGGGCGAAAGGTCACGGGCATGAAAGATCTCCTCTTGGATACCGATCACCCGCCTAAGGCTGACAAGGACCCTTCCGAAAGTGGAGCTCACGAGAACCAGTCGGGCAAAAAATGCGGAAGAAGGCAGGACGACAAAGGGAACAACAACAGTCGTTAGAGGGTAAGCATGATCATCGGTGGATCGCAGTTCTATCACGACTTGGTTTCATCGGTGAAAGCTTACCAACGGAAGGCCGAAACTAGTTCTAGCTGGCAAAACAAGTCGCCAGACGACGATGTCCCCAACGACACGATAATTTTGGAGGAGAAAGAAACCGTCGGGATCGACAAACCTCATTGCGACCCGTTGGTGATCAATCTGGTAATTCGGGACCTCGAATTAGGAAGGATCCTTGTCGATACAGGAAGTACAGTCAATGTAATCTTCCGCGACACCCTCCGAAGAATGAACAACAAACTCGGAGAAGTCGTCCCAGAACCAAAACCTCTGACCGGTTTCTCGGGCACCACCTCTATGACCCTCGGATCGATCAAACTCCCGGTATGGCTAAGGAAGTCACGAAAATCGTCAACTTTGCGGTAGTCGATAACCCGGCCATCTACAATATGGTTACGGGAACTCCCTGGATCAACGCTATGAAAGCAATACCATCAACTTACCACCTTGGCATCAAGTTCCCAACTCCAAACGGAATTGCAGTAATCTGGGGATGCCAGAAACAGTCAAGACTCTGCTTCCAGCCGAGCATAACCGTGACAAATTCGAACACCCGGTCGGCCCGAACGATCAAAGAGAGTCCAGAACACTCGAACTCCGCAAAAGATGATCCAGAATCATCCGACCAGGCAACGGCTCCGCATCTACGACAGTCTCGAGGCTATCGCTTTGCTCGCTGGAAACTCAACTCGCCGGCCAATTCAGCTGTAGCCTTAAAGGTCGGGCAATCAAAACGCTCTATCCGCAAGTAGAAGCCCGATTCGAGATTATTGAAAGGAAGAATAGGCCGTCTTAAAAGAGAGGTATATAAGGAGGCTTGGGCGAGGAGCAAAGGGAGAACTTTTGAGAGCAACATAGCACTTAGAGCAACTTAGGCACTTCTTTTCCGTTTTACTAGCGAGCTGCGACTCAACTAGGTTAGAACTTAGGTTGCTAGACTAGCGAACTTGCCGACAGCTCTTGTAGCCAAGGCTCTTACCTGTTTTCAGCTCAAGCGTGGATCGGAAATAAGATTTTTGCTCTATTATTTTTCTTACGATTTTCATTCCGTTTTCTTATTGTCTTGTCATTACTGATTGTGTCGTGTGTGGCCCAGCAGATAACCGGGACCTTCAGCAAAGGCTAGGTTCACTTGGCTTTCCTCCAAATCAACTTAATTTGACAGTGTGAATTTCGGTTCCCACAGTCCGCGCCATCGTCCGTGAAAAAGCCCTCCCTTAGCGACAAGTATGTCCATCGAAGGGAAGATATCCATGGCGAGCATAACTTCGCCATTAACTTGGAAAATCCAAGACCTCAGGGAACACCTGGACCAGGAACCAGTTCAAGGATAACTCTACTGCGAATTCCATCAGACAAGAGGCCACTAAATGGCAAACTGCAAGGTCCTTGGCGGAAGGCTGCCGTAAAAGCTCCTCTCGGCCGAAAGGTCACGGGCATGAAAGATCTCCTCTTGGATACCGATCACCGCCTAAGGCTGACAAGGACCCTTCGAAAGTGGAGCTCCACGAGAACCAGTCGGGCAAAAATGCGGGAAGAAGGCAGGGCGACAAAGGGAACAACAACAGTCGTTAGAGGGTAAGCATGATCATCGATTGGATCGCAGTTCTATCACGACTTGGTTTCATCGGTGAAAGCACCAGCGGAAGGCGAAACTAGTTCTAGCTGGCAAAACAAATTAAGCCAGGCGGCGATGTCTAGCGACCGCGATAATTTTGGAGGAGAAAGCGTCGGGATCGACAAACCTCATTGCGACCGTTGGTGATCAATCTGGTAGTTCGGGACCTCGAATTAGGAAGGATCCTTGTCGATACAGGAAGTACAGTCAATGTAATCTTCGCGACACCCTCGAAGAATGAACAACAAACTTCGGAGAAGTCGTCCCGAACCAAAACCTCTGACCGGTTTCTGGGGCACCACCTCTATGACCCTCGGATCGATCAAACTCGGTATGGCTAAGGAAGTCCGCGAAAATCGTCAACTGCGGTAGTCGATAACCCGACCATCTACAATATGGTTCACGGGAACTCCACGGATCAGCGCTATGAAAGCAATACCATCAACTTACCACCTTGGCATCAAGTTCCCAACTCCAAAGCGGGTGCAGTAATCAGGGGATGCCAGAAAACAGTCAAGACTCTGCTTCTAGCGAGCATAAACTGTGACAAATTGGAACACCCGGTAGTCGGCCGAAGCGATCAAAGAGAGTCCAGAACACTCGGGAACTCCGTAAAGATGATCAGAATCATCCGACCAGGCAACGGCTCCAGACGACGACAAAGTCTCCGAGGCCATCGCCTTGCCCGCGGGAAACTCAACTCCCGAAGCGGCCGTCAATTCAGCTGTAGCCTTAAAGGTCGAAGCAATCAAAACGGCTCTATCCGGCAAGTAGAAACACCCGCAGCAACCAGCAGAACTACGAGATGGCTTGATCCTCGAAAGAAGTACGTAGGCAGCTCGTCAAAATTAGGCGAGTTCAGCTATCCCCCTCAGCAAAAAGGGATGGGGGTGGATGCGTATACTCGTATACTCCCACAAAGTTCGAAATATCCGCACTTGTACTCGATATTTTTGAGACTTTTTTAATACAATTTTTCTGATCTTGCGATTTACTTACAAAAGCAATAGTAATCCAAGATTGACCCCAATACAGCCTAAGTAAAATCAAAGGCTCTCTAAATTGATCCAAGCAGCCCTTGGACGTAATCAAAACTCTTGTACCCCCATGTTGGCAGTACACGCGATCTAATTCGCAATCCAGCAAAACCAATAAATCAGTCATCCTCTCTAAACGAGGATCGCAACAAAAAACATATCTTCAAGAAAGCGAGACGTCGTAAATTTCTCAAAGATATCAAAAACCATATCATCCAGAAAACAGTCCGTCTGCGACAAAAAAATACAAAACGCTCTTCGATTGGCCCCGACGGACGAACCCAAAAAACGTTCTTTAAATGAACCCGTAGTCATACCTTTCGTCAAAAATATGGTCCTCTTACATCCGACAAGGACACCATAGCGAGCTATACAAGAAAACCCAGAATTTTGGTTAGCACTCCAAACAGTCTTTGGAGAAAGCTCGATTCTTACCACTCATGTCATATAAGCCGGCGCCAAGTCGCGGACTTTAAACGCTAAAAATCAGGAAAAAATCGCCAACAGGAAAAACGAAAGCTGATTAGTCATCGCATAGCCTTAGAGCCGAGAGTAAACCTAGGTCTTTCCCTAAACCCAGTCCTACTGGTCTCTTAACATCTCAAGGCATGATATCAAAATTGATACGAGATCTTAAAACATGCCTCTCATCGTTCATATCTAAAAACACTCGCGAAACTTCGTGAAACTCTTAAACGTTTCCAAATACCCTCGTACCAAAGTAGCAAACGAACAGAACGACAAATTAAGAGATAAGATACAAAGTGACTACTTGTACCTTTCCCTCTACGGTTGACGAAAGTATAAATCAGAATTATAAGACTAGTTGAGAAAAATTCGATATATCTGAAGCCACAGAGCGGCAGGGATTCAAAGCCACTAACGGCCAGTCCCGAAAACAAGGTTAAACGGCCTCATCCGGACCAAACACACCCATACATAAACGGCCAAGACTCGGCCTAAGACAATACGAAGTCATAAGATAAAGATAAAGGGAAACATTCCCATCGACCTTCAGAGGTCAAGATCTAGGTCTCCTTCCTCGTCGGCGACATTAGCTCCCGCTTCCGCTGTGTCCTCCGAAACCGCGATAGGATCCCAAAGTTTTTGAATCCTTCCCTCGATCTGAGGAACCATCGATTCGGCTTGAGCACACTCATTCATATGCCCCGACATATGTGGGTACTGAAATTCACACTGTCGAGTTTTAGTTGATCAGAGGAAAACCAAATAAACCTAGTTTCCCCTAAAGGTCCCGGTTATCTTCTGGGCCACACAAAACATAATCAATATGACGAAAATAGCAAAGTAGTAAATCGTAAAAGAAAAAAGAGAAAAAAGATCTTATTTCTGAATCCCCGTTTGAGCGTGAACAACAGGTGAGAGCCATCGCTACGAGAGCTTTCGGCAAGTTTGCTAGTCTAGCAACCTAAGTTCTAACCTAGTTAAGTCGCAGCTCGATAGTAGAAACGGAAAAATGCCTAAATTTCTATAAGTGCTAAGGTTGCTCTGAGAAAACCCCTCCCTCTCTTCGTCCCAAGTCCTCTTTATATACTCCTCCTTTTAGGTCGGTCTACCTCCTCTCGAGCCGGTTTTGTCGCGGAACGGGCTTTTCCATATTTTCTTCATAATTATCTTCGGAAACTTAACATTTATCTTCGCGGAAACTTAACATTTATCTCTTTCCGCGAATGAGATAAACCGTCATCCTAATCTCTGGGCTCAAGTCTCTTAGGATCGTAGGTGGGCCGTCGTCCGCAATTCGGACCCTCTTTGGGCCGTATTGAGACTTAAGCATTTTTACTCGCGAAGTGTCCGTTGGCATAGGTACGATCTTCCTAACGGAACCTCATCTCTTCGCACCGCCGAGGTGGTTGATGCTGAATTAATCGTAACCCGTCCTATCACGAAGAGTGGGAAACCGTTCGAGAGACTTAACCTTCCCAATTTCCCAAAAGCTTTTAAAGATATTTTTAGACGGAACGTCGGTGTTATGTCCGTGGACCCGAGGATTGAGTTACGGAAACTTCGGACGAAGATGCATGGTCACGGGATAAGACTGGGATCAGAAATAATCGCTGAAAGGCTGGTCGTGCTTGCTGGGTGAGCTCTCCTGTGCCTTGGTCAGCTCGCCTGGCAATCCGACCCATGACGGGGTTGTACTCGCTGGGCGAGCTGACCCACGTCATGGTCGAGCTTGCCGGAGAGCTGACCCGTGATGCGGTCGTGCTCGCCGGGCGAGCTGACCCATGCCACGGTCATTCTCGCTGGCGAGTAGACCCGAAGCACGGTCGTGCTCGCCCGGCGAGCTGACCCGTGCCTTGGTCGAGCTCGCCGGCGAGCTGCCCCTCGCTATGGTCGAGCTCGCCGGCGAGTTGGCCTGTGCTCGCCGGACAAGCTCGCCCTTGCTATGGTCGAGCTCGCCGGCGAGTTGGCCCGCGCTCGCCGGCGAGTTGGCCCGCGCTCGCCAGGCGAGCTCACCCTTGCCATGGTCGAGCTCGCCAGCGAGTCGGCCCGGGCTTCGCCGGGCGAGCTCACCCTTGTCTCGGTCGAGCTCGCCGGTGAGCTGGCCCGCGCTCGCCAGGAAGCTCACCCTTGTCTCGGTCGAGCTCGCCGGCGAGTTGGCCAACGCTCGCCGGGCGAGCTCACCCTTGTCATGGGCGACCTCGCCGGCGAGCTGGCCCGCGCTCGCCGGGCGAGCTCACCCTTTTATCTCGGTCGAGCTCGCCGGCGAGTTGGCCCACGCTCGCTAGGCGAGCTCACCCTTATCATGGGCGAGCTCGCCGGCGAGTCAGCCCTTGCTCGCCGCGCGAGCTCACCCTTGTCTTGGTCGAGTTCGCCGGCGAGTTGACCCACGCTCGCCGGGTGAGCTCACACTTGTCACGGGCGAGCTCGCCGGCGAGTTGGCCCGTGCTCGCCGGGCGAGCTCACCCCTGCTATGGTCGAGCTCGCCGGCGAGCTGTCCCGTATTAGCCGGGCGAGCTGTCCCGTGCTCGCTGGGCGAGCTGACCGTGCTACGGTCATGCTCGCCGGCGAGTAGACCCGTGCTCATCGGGTGATCCGTTTCGGTTATTCGTTTTCTTGGTTTTTTGAAGTTTTGACCGAGATTTGGTTTTTCCGAGGATTTTCGGGTATCGATTCCGTCGTGACCAATTTTGACCCCAACAACATCTCATCTATCTCGGAAAGAAAGGAGTGTCCGGCATCCTGTGTCTTCGACAAGGTACCAACCGAACCGCTGCACTCGCGGAAATCACCTACAAAGTCTTGAGCCTCCTTGAACTTCTCAAATTCAGCTCTAAACAGAGAGGCTCTGCTTGCTAGCTCGGCAGCAACCATCCTTCTTCCTCTCCTCTCCGCACGACGAATGGCTTGAGAATGGACCTCGGCCAAATCACGGTCTAGTTCCGCGACGTCGTTCTGAAAATGGAGGAGCTTCTTCTCATACAGATCATCCTTAAAGCGAGAAATGCGTGCCTCCTTGAAACTCGCGTCAAGCGCTGAGTTGAAAACTCGTATTCCCTGCATGAATCAATGGCCAAACAATGAAGGAAGGAGTCGGAAGATAAAAACTTTCAAAAGTCGGAAAACTAACCTCATTAATTATCCGCGAACCTTCAGAGACCAACCCCACCCTTGATGGCTCATCCAACACCGTTGGGGCATCAAAACTAGGAGGGAAGTTAGCGATGAAATCTTCCGGAAGAGGGGCTCGCTCGTACCACTCCCATCGCCTGGCACAAAGCCCGGGTTCAATCCAGGTAACGAACGATCGCCTGAAGTAAAGTTACCGTCTTCGAACGCGATTCCTTTGTCCTTCGGAGGCCTGTCTCTTCCTCGCCGAACAGGAACAGTATCAGGAGCTGGTTCATTCATGTCCGACTCAGGCTGCGAAACATCTTGCGATTGATGGAGTTCCCGCGCCCTCTGAATTCTCTTTGGGATGAAAGAGGTCCAAAAGAACGGACTGTTGCGGAAAATGTCAAGCTTGGCCTGCAAGTCTCTGGGGTACAGAGTGTGAAGGTTGTTCACTGCAAGACAAAAAAAAGGCATTTAGATATCTCCGAGACATCTTTAAAAAAAATGAACATCCGACCGTGTTACCATGCTGGAAATTCCACTTGCTACGGAACAAGTGAAGGCAACTCTCCTAGACGGAGCCACTGTGTGTCCGGACGTAGAAAAAGAGTTTTTCCCACTCCCTGACATGAGAGGTCTACCCCTGAATTATCGACATATAGTTCCGAGGGGCCATGCGATACGAGTGGGGAATTGAGGTTTTTCGCACTGACCATAGTCCCTCGAAGTGATGGCATCAAGAGTCATCCCATGTTAAGTAACTCAGTTAGAGCGCCGATGAAGTTCTGCTTGACGTTCAATTGAATGATCGAGAGCTTCGAAACAATCGGCGAACAATAGCCTCAGGGATGGAAACCACATGCGAGGCGTGAGAAAAGCCTCATGGCGCGTGAAGAAGCCCTCGGAGGATCCTCTGGCAGCTCTCCTGTCTGGAATCCGGAACCGACCTGCGTCCAGGAACCTACGAATCACCGAAGGGTCTTAAGGTAGGAAGGGATGGTCCTACTTTCGGCATAGAGGATCAAGCCTTACCGGGTCTTTTAGGGTAAAAGGCCTGCGTCAGGGGAGTCATGGAAGAGTGCAGTGCAACCCAATACTCTTCCTTACATCGGAGACCACGGACTCTTCTTCGAATAACCTCTTCATCGGTTGCAAGGGTTGTCAGCGAGAGGAGTTGAAAGCATGTCTTTCTAGAAGATTTTTTCTTTGGAGACATCTTTAAAAAAAGAAAGCAAACACTAAAGCAAAAGAGGAGAAGGATTTCTACCTTAGAAAGAAATTTCATCAAAAATAAATGGGTAAAGAGTTTGCAAAACTTACTCAACCATATATAGGCCAAAAGGTTACTATTCATTTTCGAACTTTTCGTGCATCGATAGCGTCTATTTTCACCTAAAACAAATTAGTGCGCAAAAGCTGGGACCTCACACATGTTCACGGATCCTAGCTAGCTGGGGGCTAACTGTTGGGGTCAAAACCCGATCCTGACGGAATCAATGCCAGCTCGAAAAACCAATTCGAATTAATCTTAAAAGATACAAAACATTGCAGTAATCAGCCAAGCAAAGATGGTGTTCACGGCTTTGAAGGTATCAAGGATTGGTCCAGAGCGGAAGGGTCTTGCAGGGAGAAGATGGGGATGAGGCCATCCACGGACCCAGGGTCATTGCCCACGGGTGAGGACCATAGCGTCCCAGCCACCTCGCCCATGAGTGAGGACCACAGCGTCCCGGCCACCTCGCCCACGGGCAAGGACACTGAGCCTGGTCACGTTGCCCGGGGCGAGGACCCGGCGTCGGTCACCTAGCCCATGGGCGAGGACCCGCGGGCCTGGGTCGCCTACCAGCAGGCGAGGACCACGGCATCGGACACCTGCGCCCATGGGCGAGGACCCGAGAACCGGTCACCTAGCCCGAGGCGAGGACCATGGCGTCGGCCACCTGCCATGCAGGGAGGACCATATCACCAAGGCCACCTGCATGCAGAGCGAGGATTCGGTCTTGTTCTGATACCAAGCGTCCTTGCCTAAGTTTTTGTAATCCGATCTTTGAATCCGTGAGTCCAATACTCCTGTTTCGTCTCGATTAGGATCATCGTGGAAAATCTCGTAAAAAGTTATGAAAGGTTCGATCGACGAATGGATTCCGATCCGTCGTATAAAATGACCACGGTTAGCTTGACCACCAGTTGTCCAAACTATACGAGGGATTAGGAGCCATTCAAAGAGCCAACATCCCGTCGAGGGTGATTTCTTAGAAAAAAAACGTTAAAACGTCCGAGGTCCAAAAAGACCCAGAAGGGTCTGGAACGCAACCAAATGGCCCACTTACGATTTTAACAAAGGATTGAGCCCAAGATGGGTATGACGGTCTATTTTTATTTCAGGAAAAAGATAAATGTCAAGTTTCCTAAAGATAAACGTCAAGTTTCCCGAAGATAAACGTCAAGTTTCCCGATAGACATGAAGATTGACAAAAAATGGAATGAGCCTCGCGACGAATTAGGCCCAAGTGCAGAAGAGGAAGAGCGCAGACCGACCTAGAAGAAGTATATAAGAAGAGCTTGAGGCACGGAGCAAAGAGAGAACTTTTCAGAGAAAACTTACCACTTAGAGAAATTTAGGCATTTTTCCGTTTTTACTATCGAGCTGCGACTCAACTAGGTTAGACCTTAGGTTGCTAGACTAGCGAACTTGCCGACAGCTCTCGTGGCCAAGGCTCTCACCTGTTGTTCACGCTCAAACGCGGATTCGGAAATAAGATCTTTTTGCTCTCTCTTTGTTCTTACGACTTGCTACTTCGTTATTTTCGTCATATTGATTGTTTTGTGTGTGGCCCATCAGATAACCGGAACCTTCAGGGGAAGCTAGGTTTACTTGGCTTTCCTCCGGTTAACAAAACTCGAGAGTGTGAATTTTGGTTCCCACATAAGGTATGAAATTGAAAATTTTTCCAGATCTGTTCGCGTAGAAGACTTACCCGTAAGTCGTCGGGCTATAGAAGACTTACGGGTAAGTCTTCTGGTCAAAAGGACGACTTACTTGTAAGTCGTCCATCTTTGTTTGTTAAAAAAAATCTAGAGAATACACTAGACGACGTACCAGTAAGTCGTCTAAGATAAAAGGGTTAGTTTTGCACTTGACCGAATTGTGTCAGATATTTGACTTTTCCCGGACGACTGACCAGTAAGTCGTCTCTGGGAAAACAAAATTTTTCAATATTGTAAGTCGTCTCAGGTTAGTTTTGCCATTGGAAAATAAAACTTAAATATTTAACTTTTCCCAGACGACTTACTTGAAAGTCGTCCAGTCAGACGACTTACTTGAAAGTCGTCCGGGATAAGCAAACTCGTGCAGATTTTTTTCCGAGATTCTGGTCAGACCTTGCTTATCTCGGATGACTTTCTCGTAAGTCGTCTAACTGGACGACTTACAAGTAAGTCGTCTGGGAAAAGTTAAATATTTAAGTTTTATTTTCGAATTGCAAACTAACCTGTGACGACTTACAAGGAAGTCGTCTTGCTTTCGTAAAATATTGAGTTTTTTGTTTTTTTCCAGAGACGACTTACTGGTAAGTCGTCCAGGAAAAGTCAAATATCTGACACAATTCGGTCAAATGCAAAACTAATCCGTTTATCCTAGACAACTTACAAGTAAGTCGTCCACTTAAAAGTCAGTTGCAAAAATGACCTGTTTGGACGACTTAATGGTAAGTCGTCTAAGTCTTCCAGACGACTTACTGGTATGTCATCTTCGTCAATGTTTAGTAAACTTTCATTTTCTCTATGTTTACAAATGTGTTTTATTTTGAACTTTTGCAGATGATTCGTTAGTTACATGCAGTGTATGGAGAATGGTTGTTGAAAGATGGCTGTTGGGATTTTGTGGTTGATAATTTCAAAGGAGGGAGAATGTTTTTTTCTGAGTGAAGTTTCGACACATGCTGAACTCGTTGCAATGGCTCAAGAAGATTATAACCTTGACATGAGCACAGAGTCTGTGGAGATAACCTACTCATTACCAGCAGAAATGATGCAACAGATGGCTCCAGATACCCCTCCTATTCATGTTACAAGTGATAGACAAGATCGAAACTTGCTCGAGATAACTAAAACGCATGGAGTGCGGCTTTGTGTATCAAGTCGTAGCAATTTGGAAACGGTTTCAGAGGAATGGGAAGAAGATGATGAAGCTGGTGAATGTTTTGAAGATGAAGATCATGACGGGGAGGAGGATGATGGGGATGAGGATGCTCATATCTCTATGGTTGCTGAAGCGGACGAGGATTACAGTGTTTATGGAAAGGTTAAAGATGAAGATGAGGAAGAAGATGATGATATGTGTTTTGAAGAGTTCAAAGAGACATATGCTATTGAAGGAGGAAGATCGAATGGTAATAGTATCTATGTCAACCAGAGTTTTGTTAGCAAGGATACACTACTTTCAGAGCTGCGGTTGATAGCAGTGAGGGGTAGGCTCTCTTTCGAAATATACAAGTCAACGAAAACTCTCCTTGTGGTAACATGTCGGGTTAGTGATTGTGGATGGAAGATTAGAGCGAGTGTGAAACATGAGACAAACACGTTGTGGGTAACAAAGTATGTGGAAAAACATACATGCTCAGTGGGAGACCAAATTGCTCAGCGAAGACACTGTACTCCGAAGTATGTTGGTAGGCTTTTCATTGATCGTGTTGGAATCATTGATGGGTTGACTCCGCAGCATATCACTGATGCAATGAAGAACATGTTTGGAATGGAGCTTGATTACACCACTTCATACAGAGCACTGTTATGTGCACAAACATTGGTGAGAGGATCAGCAGAAGATGGGTATTCGCGTCTGCCATCATATCTCTAGCAAATCTCCTTAGCAAATCTCAATTCTATCACGGCTATATAATTTGATTCTGAGAATAGATTTAAGTATCTATTTCTCTCTTTTGGAGCTTCTATCAAAGGTTTTAAGTATCAGAGAAGGGTCATTGTGGTGGATGGGACTCACCTAAGTGGGAAGTATGGAGGTGTTATGTTAGTTGCAGCCGCACAAGGTGGGAATTTTCAGATATTTCCGTTGGCTTTTGGGATCGTAAATGCTGAAGAATAACCTTCTTGGGGATGGTCTTTCACAAAATTGGCTAGTTGTGTATCTGATGAGCAGCCTCTAGTGATAGTCTCTGACCGGCACACGGCCATTAAAAGTGCGTTTGGTAAGGTGTTTCCTTGGGCAACCCGAGGAATATGTTATTATCATCTTCAAGATAACATTGTCAAAATGTATAAAGGGAAACATCTCTTGTACCTGGTGAAAGGTGCTGCTTATGCTCATACGGTTTCAAATTTTGACCGGTACATGGCTGAGATACGGAGTGCAAACCAGGACCTTGGAATGTATTTGGAGAAAGCCGACGTCAGCCTATGGTCAAGGGTTTATTGTCAGGGAGACAGGTACAACATAAAAACAAGCAACATCGCTGAATCTATTAATTCCGCACTGAAGCGAGCTAGAGGATTTCCGATTCAGTTCCTGTTGGAGTTCATAAGGGAGAAGCTAGGAAGGTGGTTTTTGAAAAGGAAAGAAGATGCTTTGAGTCTCCCAATTCAACATAGTCGGGGTGTTGAATACTTGCTTGCTAATCGATCGGAGATAGCGGATACGATGAGGGTCCAACCAATTGATGGATGGCGATTCTTGGTGAAAGGTGGCAAAATGGACTGTGTGGTTGATTTGTAACATGGAAAGTGTGATTGTGGTGTCTATGCAGTGGAAAAAATACCTTGCTCTCATGTTATAGCTGCTGGAACATATGCTAGTTTGCATATCTCCACACTTGTATGTCCAGTGTACTCAAAGGATTATTTGTTTGCAGGATACTCAGAGAATATATATCTTTATGTTGGACAACATGTTTAGGAACGCACATGCTTTCCTCCGGATGTAAAGCGTGGTCCAGGAAGACTGAAGAAATCAAGATGGAAATCTTGGTTGGAGCTTCAAGATGGCAATCTTGGTTGGAGCTATCCAGGATGAGAGGACGCAAACCCCGGAAGCAACACATGGTTTATAGATGCTCAAACGGCAAAGAAACTGGCCATACGAAACCACAATGTAAGAAATGATGTGGACGACCTTTTAGTAAGTCGTCCAGAAGACCTTCAAGTTAGTCGTCCAGTGTTTACTCGTCTAGAAGACCTTCAAGTTAGTCTTCCAGAAGACCTTCAAGTTAGTCGTCCAGTGTTTAGTCTTCCAACTTATGAATTTGTCTTATGAATTTATGTAGTGGAGTCTGTGTTAACTTATGAATTTGTCTTATGCATTTGTCTTATGAATTTATGTAGTGGGGTCTGTGTCAACTTATGAATTTGTCTTATGCACTTGTCTTATGAATTTATGTAGTGAAGTCTGTGTCAACTTATGAATTTGTCTTATGCATTTGTCTTATGAATTTATGTAGTGGGGTTTGTGTCAACTTACGAATTTGTCATATTAATTTATGTATTAAGAATTTATGTGTTATGAACTTATGTGAGGATCAAGACAAGAGAGTGGAGATTGAACTATGAATTTGTCAAATTTCACTACCAAACAAATATTATCTGAAAGGTTCCAAAAGGTCACTGCATAGAAGACTTAATTATAAGTCGTCTAGAAAATCTTCCAGCCAGAAGACTTTCCAAACGAATTATAATTAAGTCGACTTTCCAGATGACTTACAATTAAGTCGTCCAACATTCCAGACGACTTATAATTAACGTAGCCTAATCTATCATACATCAGCACATCAAAATAATCAAGTTCAAATACACACATCAGCCTAATTTATCATACAAAATAATCTAACGTAGACTGTTTCTCACCCCTCATACGTTGCCAGGTTTTCATCATTGTCCTCGTTATCTTTCTCATGCTGGCCAGGAAGCTCTTTAAATATATCCACCGCCATCTTATCCCTCATAGCCTTCCCGTTGCTCTTAGCAAAGTCTTTTTTATTAAATGGCATCCCAAGAGCATGACATTCAATGTACTTTAGGCGTGCATACAATCACCAGATCGGGCCTGAGGTATATCAGTCGGTCTCTCATATGTGAATGGCTCCAGGGTGTATTGGGCACGCTGTTCGTCGGAGGAAGCGCACTCAACAAGCAGATAAGGGACCATGTTGAGAAAAGGCTCCATTACCACATCGAGTTCTTAGATACAGGTCAAAATGCCGTCCCAGAGGATTATGTGCCTCTTAGGGATCAATATGCACATAGCAATCCAATGACTGTCCTTGTAGTTCACTGGCGCATAGATATCATCAATATCCGCCCCAAGACTTGTTTGATCGCCAAAATGATGGTATAGTGCCTGAATAATAATTCCACGCCCCACCAGGGAGTCTTCTTCCTAAACCGTTGTGATTGGGCTCCGAGTCCTTAAAATCCTTGTAGTGGCTTCTCCATTCTGAGAAAAGAGATGATCAAGGAAGCAAATTCTCTCGCTCCTGAAGAATTGTGGCTTAGCATCGTGCCTCTTCCTCAGCACATTAATCCAAGATTCCATATGCTGCATATAAAATAATACAACTCAGAAGATATCAGATGAATTACTAGTATGTCTTCTACGTAGAAGACTTATCAGACGACTTAGGATCGTACTTCTTCCTCAGCACATTAATCCAAGCATCCATATGCTGCATATAAAATAATACAAGTCAGAAGATATCATGCATTATTCTTGGTAAATTAGATCTACAAAGTCTTCTCGTAGAAGACTTACGGATGACTTACGGTAAATTAGTGCGATAAGTCTTCTATGTAGAAGACTTACCAGACGACTTACTGGTAAGTCATTGTGGGAATCGAAATTCACACCGTCGATTTTAATGAATAAATACGGAGGAAAACCGAGTAAACCCGATTTTTCCTGAAGGTCCGAATTTTCCGCGTAATCATTTTAGAACGTAAAAAGATAGACAGCAAGATAAAAATAAATGGTGGCCCAGAGGCGTTTTATTAATGGATTAGATGCGAATCACGAGTTTCTCGAGAGGAGTAGAGATATGCTAACTAGATAAAAGCGAGCGAAGTGACAAAGCGTCTTAAGTCTTACCTTGCTAGTCTAACCACCTAAGTTCTAAGCTCCCTAAGCTAGCAGGAGTTCTTTAAGTCTAAATTCTCTGATCCCTTTTTATTCTGCTCCAGCTCTGCTTATATAGTTATTTTAGGTCGGTGGCCCTTTTACTCCTTTGCCTTTGGGCCCAAGTTAATCTCTTTTGGGAATATTCCATTTTTTGTCGATCTTCGTAGTTATCCTCGAATCTTGACATTTATCTTTTGAAACTTAACATTTATCCTACTTCCGAGTTAGAATAAACCGTCATAACTCCCATTGTGCTTGGATCCCTAAAATCGTCGATTGGCCTCTAGACACGTTTAGATCCTTGAGGGCCATATTTAGGCGCCGGGCTTTTCAGCGATTTTCTCGGTCTTAATCATAAAACCGAGAATAACTTGAGCGAGGCGAAGCGAGATGTATAGGGTCCAAAGGTGGGATAGCATAACTATCTGGAGGGCGGGAGTTGAATTGAGTCGGACTGGCGGGATTGGATTGTCCTGCCCTAGGGCGAGGTGAATTGAGCCGCGGGTCATTAAGCCCATGGGCGAGGGACCTCGGCAGGTAAGCCCTAAGCCCATGGTGAGGTGACCTCGGCTTCGGGTCGTCCTAAGCCCATGGGTGAGGTGACCTCGATGCGGGCGTCCTCTCCTATGGGGAGGTGACCTCGGCGCGGGTGGATCCTAAGCCCATGGGCGAGTGACCTCGGCTTCGGGTCGTCCTAAGCCCATGGGCGAGGTGACCTCGATGCAGTGCGTCCTCACCCTTGGGCGAGGTGACCTCGGCTTCGAGTCGTCCTAAGCCCATGGTGGTGACCTGGTACAGGTGGTCCTAGCCCATGGGCGAGTGACCTCGATGCAGTGGTCCTCTCCCATGGGCGAGGTGACCTGGTACAGGTGGTCCTAAGCCCATGGTGAGGTGACCTCGATGCAGTGGTCCTCTCCCATGGGCGAGGTGACCTCAGTAAGGAGTAGATCCTAAGCTTATGGGTGAGGTGACCTCGGTATAGGTCATCCTGCATGCAGGGCGAGGTGAATAGGTCAGAACGGTCCGGTTCTCGGGTCTTGATCTTTTTCTTTTCGTACCAATCTTCCCGGAGACCCTCGTCCATGAATATTTGTATTCCTCCGATCCTTGTTTGGAGAAGCCTTTCGTGAAGAATTCGTAAAAATGATAATCTTAGCCGTTGATTTCGAGATAACCGTTTTCGATTCCAACAGTTAGCCCCCCAGCCTGCAAGAATCGGAGATGATTTTGCAGGCTAGTGAAGTGTTTTTAATCGGAATTTTCGGTTAAGAGTATGTTTTGTCGTAGATTGTCTTTTGAGATTATTTTATTGCGGAAATCCACGTCACCCTCACATCCTTATAAGTAGCAACTCATCATTCCTCATTCTCCACACATCTCTTTCCCTCAAACTTTTCTCTCTTCATTCTCCTAAGCAAGATGGTCTTCCTCCCAAAACGAAAAGAAGAACTCTGACGTCGAGATGGGTGAGGCCAGCCCGGTTCTGCCGATTCCGGCCATTCATGAAGCCACTCCGACTTTCGTTGCTGGATTCCATTCTTTTAAAGAGAGGTTATCCGGGCGCAGTGCCGAAAAGGAAGCGAGTCTGACCCATTCCGAAACGTCGGCTATCCCTTCCTCGTCTGCGCTGTCGTCCTCGGCCGAAGGAAACAAGTCTCCGAGGGATGCTGCGCCCCTCGTAGGAATGGATATGGCACCTGTGCAAGTGCCGGCGGTCTCGGCTCGGCCTTCGGATTCTTCCACTACACCAATCTCAATTCCTGAGAAAGAACAAGTGAAGGAGTTGATGCCTCCGCCTTTGGACAAGAAAGAGATCGTCCTAGGGCTTCCAGCGCCTAGTGCCGCTCCTCTGTCTAAAGGTAGCAAGAGTAATGGTGCCGTGACCGAGACCGCCAAGAAGAGAAGATGTACCAAAGATGCGGAAGGAGAGCCTTCGGGACCTTTAACGCAACATCGTGCCAAGGTTCGTTTCGACAATCATATTTTTTTTTGACGTAGGACACTTTGTTCTAAGATTATTCTGACTCTTATTTCGCGCGCAGTTTGTATCGCTGATTGACGGGATGATTAGCGACTGCGGCTCGGAGATAGAGCGTCTGAGAAAGGGCCTAGCGGAATCGTGGGAGGTGTTTAAACGAGTTGAGGCCCCGCTGAAATATACTGAGGATGCTCACACTGCTGAGACTTCGCAGCTGGAGGCTCGGGTCAGTGATCTCGAGCAGGATCTCGGAAAGATGAAGAAAAAGAAGAAAGCCAAGGCTTCTGAAGTCCGTCATCTCCAGCGTGAAATCCAGAGTCAAGAGGAACCCAGGACTCGTGAGTTAGCAGGGACTGTTGTCCCACGGGACGAGTTTTATGCCCGCTTGAGGAGGATGGCCGTTCTGTCTGATTCACTCATGACAGTCCGTAAGAAGGATCTGGCCCTGGCGGGCATCGAGGGAAGTTTAAGCGTGATCCATGTGGGAACCAAAATTCACACCGTCGATTTTAATGAATAAAAGCGGAGGAAAGCCAAGTTAACCCGACTTTCCACGAAGGTCGGATTCTCTCGACAGCCAACGACAAGTGACGAATAAATCACGGAAAATGTTTTGTTAAGATTTGGGACTGGACCTTAAGAAAGGCTGCCCTCGTACCCCTTCGAGGATCAAGTCGGGCGTAGTTCAGTTTATAAAGAGTTGAACAAGAATCGAACCGTCTGGCGGGTTAAATACAGTATGGCGTTTGTCATAGAAACAGGCATGTCGAAGATAGCGTCTAGGGTTTCTATGTGCGGAGCTCTGAAGTGAAAGAATTGTCCGATCCTTCGAGAGGGCGGAGATTCGCGAGCAGGAGGCTGACCAGGCGTTCTAGGGCCTGCCTTTCTAGTCTAACGCCTAAATTCTAAGTTCTATCAGCTAACGGGGAGCTCTCTAAGTCTAGATTCTAGGATTTTGGATCCTCTTCTCCTCTGCTCTTGCTCTCCTTATATACCCACTCCTAGGTCGGTTTGCCTTAGGATGATGGACCTGCCTTTGGGCCCAAGTTTATCTCTTCAGGAAGTATTCCATTTTAAATCGATCTTTGTAATTATCCTCGAGTTTTCCCTATTTTTGGTGACTTGATGTCTATCCGATGTTGAAATCGGATAAACCGTCATAGCCTGATTGGGACTGAATTCATAAAATCGTAAGTAAGTCCGTGGACTTGTCTTAAGTCGTTGAGCGTTTTATCGATTCCTCGGAAAGACTATCTTTCGTAAAATAAACGCATAGCCTAAAGGATCGATGTTGAGTTAATCGATCTTGTTTTATCGATATCGTCTCGAGAAATCAATCCTTCTATTTTTGTCGTAAAACATCGAGGGCGATTCCAACGAATCGAAAGATGTTCCTCCGTAGCCGTGATCGTACCAAACTCACGGATCGATCCAAACAAGCCAAGATGGGATCAGACCGAGCATGATGGGGCGAGACCAGGACAAGGAGCGTCGACCGGCGTCAGGGGCTTACCGCCCGCCCGGCGCCAGGCGGCTTCAGCGTGGCAGCGATGCCGCCCGGCATCAGGCGGCTTCAGCGTGATCGTGCCGCCCGGCGCCAGGCGAGTGCCGCCAGCTGGCGCCAGGCGAGTGCCGCCGGCGCCAGGCGAGTGCCGCCGGCGCCAGGCGGCTTCAGCGTGGCAGCGTGCGCCCGGCACCAGGCGGCTTCAGCGTGGCAGCGATACCACGGCGCCAGGCCGGCTTCAGCGTGGCAGCGATGCCGCCCGGCGCCAAACGGCTTCAGCGTGGCGATGCCGCCCGGCGCCAGGCGGCTTCAGCGTGGCAGCGTGCCGCCCGGCGCCAGGCGGCTTCAGCGTGGCAGCGATGCCGCCCGGCGCCAGGGGTCCTTGCCACCCGTGGGTTTTCCGTTGCCGATCTTTCCCCGTTAATTCGTTAGATGCGGAAATCTTTGAGTTTGGAAGGATCTTTAGCCGTAGATTCCGAGATAACCATTTTCGACCTCACTAGAGAGTGGATATTCTAATTTGAGAAAATCTCGTATAACTTCTTTTCCAATTATCGAGACTTTCAGTCATTGATTCGTCGTGACCGATTTTGACACCAACAGTTAGCCCCAGCTCGTTAGAACCTTCGTGATGTTCTTGCGGCGATAAGATATGTCAGGTAAGATAGGCGGAATTAATTGTTGAAAGCTCCGTTAAAGATGGAAAGATTGGGGCTGCGCCTTTGAAGGCTGCCCTCGTACCCTTGTTGTAGGGATCAAGCCTTCGTAGTTAGTTTTGGAGTTTAAGACCCTTGTGATCTGTTTTCGGTGAGACTTTTATGGTCTGGTTATGTGTCATGAGAGACTCTCGAGCATGATGCTGTTGATGTATTTGTTTTCGATTATTTATGAACTTCAGTTTTTGAAGTATGAGAAGAGGGTGTGAGTTATTAGTCTCATTCCTAGTTCCTGATGATCACCGTACCTATTGTTTGCATAAAGCGAGATTTTCAGCGGTTTACCGATTCTGTGAAAAGTTTGTGAAACAAATAGGTTTAGGTGAAGAGACAAATTTTGGATCATTATACCATACTATGTCTGTGAGATGTCAAGATCCAGCGTGGCTGGGTTTAGGGCAAGACCTAGGTTTTCTCTCGGACTGAGGCTTTGCGATGACAAATCGGCTTCGTTTTGCCTGTTTGCGATTTTAACCTGACTCGTGCCGTTTTAAATCCATGAATTGTTGTCGGCTTATATGATTTGTCTGGAAGTGAGTCGAGCTACTTCCTTCTGAAGAGCTAAACCAAAATTTGGATTTCTTGTATAGCGCTATGTTTATCCTTCGGATGCAAGAGAGCCTACCCTTGAAGAGCTGACTATTGTCTGTTTAGGATGTAAGAGTTAGTTTGTTGTGATCAGCAACAGCGAAATGATACCAGTTTAGAGGCATGTTACCGTTTAGAGGTGTGTTTGTATGTTTTGAGTTCTAGAGGCGAGGATTTAGTCTGGAGCGTTTTGAGAAAAGAATGTCCTTGGCGTTAGCGGCGTCTCGCGATGCTGAAGGTCGAGTTTCCCTTGTGCGCATTTAGTGGTTGAAATGTTAGCGGGCTTTGGAGATGTTTTGCGAATGTTAGCAGCCAGAAACTGTTGTTTGGTTTGGGCCTTAGGACCAAGAATTCGCGTAAGTTCGACCAGGGAGAAGCGTCTACATTCCACGGTGCTTAGTGAAGTGTTGGCCTTCGGGATTTGTTTGTATATATTATGGATGACTTCATTATAACTCTTGGAGCCTTGTCACGAGTGTTTCTTTTCATGCGTGTTCACGAGTATAGAACTTAATAGATTGTGATGAGTTTAAATCTTCCGTTAACCATATGGTTGTTAGGACTGAGTTTTGGTATGAAGAGTTTATCGTATGATTTCGATTCTGGGTTATCGACAAATTGCTTGCGTAATAGTCACTTGGCGTTCTATGAACAAATGCGTGGATTGTTGTTTTAGCGTTAAATGATTGGGCGGTGCTCGCTCAGTAGCTTTGATTGGCATGGAGGCTAGATTCAGCCGTATCGCCAAGGAAGTTGTTGATAGCGATCAGACCATGACCCTTATTAAGGTCATGTTAGTTCTGATTGTCCTTAATGGGGATGCGAATTCAGGTTCGGGCTTTCGGAAGAGTAGTTGGCGAGGCCAAATAGCGTTGCGAGATAGACATGCTGAGCATAGCGGAGTTTTCTGAGTTATGGCTGATGGCTTTTAGAAGCGATCTTCCACTTTAGGTCTTAGTTATACGATGAATGGCTCATTATAAATTCTTTTGTTGCATGAAAATCGTTTCATTTTATCCAGGAAAAAGTTTTAAGGGATCGGCGCAGGACATGTCGCGGGTTAAGCCTGCGTGATTATTTCCTGCTTTCGGGCGTAACGCGGGGAGTGGCAGGAGCCAGAAACCTTGTGGAGCAAAACTGTCTATAGCGATTTTCGTTGGACCCATTATGTTTATTTTGAAAGTTGCTTTGAATGAATTGACTTCGACCATACAAAGGATTTTTAAGTAAAAGTGATAAGAAGGGTTTTGTAAAGGTAGCGGAGAGTTTTCTCACAAATTACTTGCGATATTTGCGACCACGGATTATGTTTTCTCATTCACTTTTAGTACTGTGAAGTCGTTTTGCATGAGACCGATCATGTTTTTCCATAGGCTGTTTTGTTTAAAATATTCTTGTTATAGGAAAGTAATGGATGACCGGTTTCATGGAGATAGAAAATCGCAGATTGTCAAAGTAGCGATGTTTCAGCGGATTACGCGGAGATGTTTCGCTATGATTTCGACCTTTGGATGAAAGCTGCTTGAATTACTCATCGAGTTTTACGAAGGTTATTTCGTTATTTTAAGTAGTTCACCATCGTGCTATTAGTCTGGCGTTGGTACCGTTTCTAGTCGCGAGTTTGCGGCGAGAGCGGCGTAGAGTTTTCAAGACTATGTTTGTAGCGGTTGGGCTATGGCGTTAGCGTTTTAGGCGAATCTTATTGCTGCGAGTTTGCTTTGTCAAAGCATTGTCTTGATGCTGAAGCAAAAGTTTTGAAGATGGGATTATCACGGGTATAGTATCGTACCTACTTCCCTTTTCTTTTCACGAAAGCGGGTTAGCCGTTCTTCGAAGGCTTGTAATGCGATTTTTCTTTCTTTTAGGAAGCGGGATGAGTATGCTTTTAGAATGCGTGGCGTCGTTTCGGTTTTGAGACTAGATCGGTTTGCATGTTCTGCCTGGACAATCAAGGAGCGATGGAACAAGACTGGAAATTTTGCCTAAGACTTAGCTTGCTAGACTATCCACCTAGGTCCTAATTTCCCTAAATTCTCGGCAGTTTTCAAGGCGTTTTGTTCCTGTCCTACGAAGAATTAAAACCTTTACAAAATTTTGAGAAAATAGTCTTTGAAGGTTTGGCATTTCGAAGGAATCCCATTTCCTCGATATAGTCGAGGCGATTGGTTTTAGAATAGCCGTGATCGTTTAATCGATGAATTGAAATCCATTCATCATTCGAACCTTTTATGGTCTTCGAGATTTCTCGAGTGTCGAGATCGAGATGGACTTGGATTAAGTGACTTCCGTCTTCGAGGGTTTGAATAATGAGGCTTGAACTTAGATTTTAAAATCACGAACTTTGTTAAAAATCGAAGGCTTTCGGAAGAATCGTCGTGTTTCTCGAACAATCAAACATGGGTTTAAGGGACCAAGATGTTGCCGTTGCCGAGATCGAGGCGACTACTGCGGATGGGCGCCAGGACCCTTGCGCCCGGCGCAGGCGAAGCGATGGGCCTGCCGCCCGGCGCCAAGCCGCCGATGCCGTGTCCTGCGTCGCCCGATGCTGCTGTTTCTTGCCTTCGTCGATCCCGGGGCTTACGGACTCAAAGACCAAGTTACGAAAATCTCAGGCAAAGATGCATGGTACTGAGACAGGACGGTCTTGTCCTATGGCGGGACAGAGATCCTTCTCATGGGCGAGGTGGTGAGACAGCGACATTGTTATCTTCGTAAAATCTCAGCGGAAGCTCCGATTGAGGCGAAGCGAAAACCATCTTGACCTATATTCAAAGGAGAGCAAAGTGAGGTTTCCACAGGCGAGGTGGCCATGGGCGAGGTGACCTTGGTGATGGTTGTTCTCGTCCGCGGGCGAGGTGGCGGAGAGTGATTTTGTTCCCGCCGTAAAATCTCAGCGAAACTCCGATTGAGGCGAAGCGAAAGCCACTTTGATCTAGACTCAAAGGATTACGAAGGTGAGTTAGCCCTGTGGCGAGGTAGCCATGTCGGAGGGTGAGGTGACCTCGGTAATGTTTGTCCTTTCCGCGGCGAGGTGGCGGGATAGTGACTTTGTTCTCTTAGTAAAATCTCAACGGAAACTCCGATTGAGATGAAACGAAAGCCATTTTGACCTAGAAACAAAGGAGACTGTGGGAACCGAAATTCACACCGTCGATTTTAATGAATAAAAACGGAGGAAAGCCAAGTTAACCCGACTTTCCACGAAGGTCTGGATTCTCTGCGACAGCCAACGACAAGTGACGAATAAATCGCGGAAAAAGGTTTTGTTAAGATTTGGGACTGGACCTTAAGAAAGGCTGCCTCGTGCCTTCGAGGATCAAGTCGGACGTAGTACAGTTAGAAAGAATTGAACAAGAGATCAAACCGTCTGGCGGGTTAGTCTAGTATGGCGTTTGTCATAGAAGCAGGCATGTCGAAGATAGCGCCTAGAGGTTTCTATGTCGCGGAGATCTTAAGTAAAAAATTTTCGATCCTTAGAGAGGAGGCCGATTTGCGACCAGAGGCTGACCAGGCGTTCTAGGGCCTGGTTAGTCTAGTATGGCGTTGGTCATAGAAGCGGGCATGTCGAAGATAATGCCTAGGGTTTCTATGTGCGGAGATCTTAAGTAAAAGAATTTTCCGATCCTTCCGAGAGGGCGGAGATTCGCGACCAGGAGGCTGACCAGGCGTTCTAGGGCCTGGTTAGTCTAGTATGGCGTTGGTCATAGAAGCGGGCATGTCGAAGATAATGCCTAGGGTTTCTATGTGCGGAGCTCTGAGTAAAAGTATAGTTAGATCCTTCGAGAGGAACATGGGTCTCGGAGAAGATAAAACTAGAACAAGAAGTGACCAGGCGTTCTAAGTCCTGCCTCGCTGGCCTAACGCCTAAGTTCTAAGTTCTCTAGGTAGCAGGAATTCCCTAAGTCTAGATTCTAGGATTTTCGGATCCTCTTCTCCTCTGCTCTTGCTCTCCTTATATACCCACTCCTAGGTGGGTTTGCCTTAGGATGATGGACCTGCCTTTGGGTCCAAGTTTATCTCTTCAGGAAGTATTCCAATTTAAATTCGATCTTTGTTATTATCCTCGAGTTTTCCCTATTTTTCAGTGACTTGATGTTTATCCGATGTTGGAAATCGGATAAACCGTCATAACTGATTGGGCCTGAATTCTTAAAATCGTAAGTAAGTCCGTGGACTTGTCTTAAGTCGTTGAGCGTTTTATCACGATTTCTCGGAAAGACTATCTTTCCGTAAAATAAACCGCATAGCCTAAAGGATCGATGTTGAGTTAATCGATCTTGTTTTATCGCGATATCTTCTCGAAATCAATCCTTATTTTTGTCGTAAAACATCGAGGAAGATTCAACGAATCGAAGATGTTCATTCATTAACCATGATCGTACCAAACTCCGAGGATCGATCAAACAAGCCAAGATGGGATCAGACCGAGCATGATGGGACGAGACTAGGGCGAGGGCGTCGACTGGCATCAGGGGCTTGCGGCGCCAGGCGAGTGCCGCCAGCGCCAGGCGAGTGCCGCCCGGCTCTAGGCGGCTTCAGCGTGGCGATGCCGCCCGGCCCCAGGCGGCCAGCAACAGCGTGCC
This sequence comes from Brassica carinata, assembly GCA_016771965.1. Classification (NCBI taxonomy): domain Eukaryota; kingdom Viridiplantae; phylum Streptophyta; class Magnoliopsida; order Brassicales; family Brassicaceae; genus Brassica; species Brassica carinata. The sequence goes on along the minus strand of CM028687.1, from coordinate 10,194,401 downwards.
GCCCGGCGCCAGGCGAGTGCCGCCAGCGCCAGGCGAGTGCCGCCCGGCTCTAGGCGGCTTCAGCGTGGCGATGCCGCCCGGCGTAGGCGAGTGCTGCGGCGCCAGGCTGAAGTGCCGCCAGCGCCAGGCGAGTGCCGCCCGGCGCCAGGCTGAAGTGCCGCCCGGCATCAGGCGAGTGCCGCCAGCGCCAGGCGAGTGCCGCCAGCGCCAGGCGAGTGCCGCCCGGCGCCAGGCGAGTGCCGCCCGGCGCCAGGAGTTCTCTGCGCCCGTGGGTTTTCCGTTGCCCGATCTTTCCCCGTTGGCCGTTCGTCGGAAATCTTTGAGTTTGGAAAGATCTTTAACCGTTGATTTCGAGATAACCATTTTCGACCCCACCAGAGAGTGGATATTCTAATTTGAGAAAATCTCATTATAACTTCTTTCAAATTATCCGAGACTTTTGTTTCAAGAAATACTTTTCGAGACTTTCAGTCATTGATTCGTCGTGACCGATTTTGACCCCAACAAGAACAAAGTGGGCTCTTACTAAGGCGGACTGGGAAGACTGATCTTACCCTATGGCAAGTCGTCCTAGTAAGATCAAGCTCCGACCTCCTTCGTTTTCCCGTTTGTTCCTCGAGAGTTGTTTGTAAGAAGTACGGCAGTGGGAATCGGTGAACCGATTTTCCGTGCTTCTGTTCCTTGAGTAATATAGGGTTTCCCAAGGTTTCGAGGAGAATAAGTTTTATTTTTCGAGAGGTTCTCGAAAAGCGTTTTTCGTAGAAACCTTGCTTTCGTTCGCGATTTCTCTAACTTGGTAACAAGACAAATTTTTGGGGTTTGATAGATTTTATCGTTGCCCTTTCTGTTTAGATAGAGAAATTGCGAGCTTCGTTTTCGTGCTCTTCCTGTGGCGGAAAGCAGCGGCTAGGTTTTGATTTGCTTTCGAGCACCGTGGCGTTTCGCGTGGCGTTGGCGTGGAACAGTAAGCTGCTGGAGTTGTTTTACCATCGTTGGCGCAAACTGCAACTTTTTCTTTCTTATTTCTGGACATCGGTTCGACTGCTTTGGCGTCGTATGAGTAAGAGTAATCCGTCCCCCTCCTTCTAGCCAAACTGTGGGAACCAAAATTCACCCGTCAATTTTAATGAATAAAAGCGGAGGAAAGCCAAGTTAACCTGACTTTCCACTGAAGGTCGGATTCTGCGACAGCCAACGACAAGTGACGAATAAATCACGGAAAAGGTTTTGTTAAGATTTGGGACTGGACCTTAAGAAAGGCTGCCTCATTACCCCATTCGAGGATCAAGTCGGACGTAGTTCAGTTTAGAAAGAGTTGAACAAGAGATCGAACCGTCTGGCGGGTTTGTCTAGTATGGCGTTTGTCATAGAAAATGGCATGTCGAAGATAGCGCCAAGGGTTTCTATGTCGCGGAGCTCTGAAGTGAAAGAATTGTCCGATCCCAGAGGAGGAGATTGCGGCGAGGCTGACCAGGCGTTCTAGGGCCTGCCTTGCTAGTCTAACCACCTAAATTCTAAGTTCATCAGCTAACAGGAGCTCTCTAAGTCTAGATTCTAGGATTTTCGGATCCTCTTCTCCTCTGCTCTTGCTCTCCTTATATACCCTCTAGGTCGGTTTGCCTTAGGATGATGGACCTGCGCCTTTGGGCCCAAGTTTATCTCTTGAAGTATTCCATTTTAAATCGATCTTTGTAATTATCCTCGAGTTTTCCCTATTTTTCGGTGACTTGATGTTTATCAATTTTGGAAATCGGATAAACCGTCATAACCTGATTGGGCCTGAATTCTTAAAATCGTAAGTAAGTCTGTGGACTTGTCTTAAGTCGTTGAGCGTTTTATCACGATTCCTCGGAAAGACTATCTTTCTCGTAAAATAAACCGCATAGCCTAAAGGATCGATGTTGAGTTAATCGATCTTGTTTTATCGCGATATCTTCTGAAAATCAATCCTTCTATTTTTGTCGTAAAACATCGAGGGCGATTCCAACGAATCGAAGATGTTCATTCGTAGCCGTGATCGTACCAAACTCACGAGGATCGATCCAAACAAGCCAAGATGGGATCAGACCGAGCATGATGGGACGAGACCAGGACAAAGGCGTCGACGGCGTCGGGGGCTTCGCGGCATCAGGCGACTAGCGGGGCGTGTGCGCCCGGCACCAAACGGCCAGCGTGTATGCGCCCGGCATCAGGCGGCAGCGTGGCAGCGTGCCACCGGCGCCAGCATTTCGGCGTGGCAGCGTGCCACGGTGCCAGGCGAGTGCGCTGGCGTAGGCGGCTCCGTGGCGCTGCTGCCGGCTTGCCGCCAGCGCCAGGCGATCAGCGTGGCGATGCCGCCCGGTGCCAGGGTCCTTTGTCGCCGTGGGTTTTCCGTTGCCCGATCTTTCCCCGCTAGTCGCTCGTAAGGGAAATCTTTGAGTTTGGAAGGATCTTTAGCAGTAGATTTCGAGATAACCGCTTTCGACCTCACCAGAGAGTGGATATTCTAATTTGAGAAAATCTCGTGATAACTTCTTTCAAATTATCCGAGACTTTTTGTTTTGAGAAATACTTTCCAGAGACTTTCAGTCATTGATTCCGTCGTGACCGATATTGACACCAACAATCCAGCTACTCACTGGCGAAGTGGTTCCGACTCTGGACTCCGAAGAGGCCAGGCTGCTGTCTTGCAAGGAGAAGCTGATGGCTTCCGAGGGAGACTTAGATTCGATCCTCTCTGCGCTGGCAAGTGCACCACTGTAGGTGTTTGGGAGAGCCCGAGGGGCGAGACCGTGCGGTCGAAGAAGGTAAAGATGATGCGGTCGAGAGAGGTGATGCTGAAGCGGCTGAGGAAGGCGATGGCGATACGGTCCCGAGTTCTGATGAGGTTGAGGATGAAGGTGGTGCTCCGAGGAGGGCCTAGGGTAACAATCCTTTCGGGGATTTTCTTTGTCTTTTTGTTTTGGCCTGTTTTATGAGGCCGTAATTTGTATGTTCTGGGACTGGCGTTGGTGGCTTTGAATCCTTGTCCTTTTTAGGGCTTTTGTAAGATGCTTGGGTCAATCTATAAAACTTTTGGTTTATTATATATCGAGAGAACTTCTTTTTCGAAGTTAGAGGGCGAGGACGTGAGTTGTCGTCTTATTCCTTCCCCTCCGATGATCACCATATCTATCATTTGTTGAGTAGACGAGTTTTTACGTGGTTTTCTGTTTTATGCGAATGCTTTTGAAAACGTACAGACCTTAGTGAAGAGAAAAGTTTTGGGATCTCGTATCAGGGTGCTGATACTATGCCTTTGAGATGTCAATATCCAGCGTGGCTGGGTTTAGGGCAAGACCTGGGTTTAGTCTCGGACTAAGGCTATGCGATGACAAGTCGGCTTTCGTTTTGCTTGTTTGCGATTTCAACCTGACTCGTACAAATATAAAGTCCGCGAATTGTTATCGGCTTATATGACTTCTCTTGGCACGAATCAAGCTACTTCCAAAGGCCGTTTGGAGGTGCTGACCAAAATTTTGGATTTCTTGTATAGCGAGCTATGGTATCTTTGTCGGATGTAAGAGAGCATATCCTTTCGAGGGCGGCTGATGTCTGTTTAGGACGTTCGGGTTCGTTTGTTGTGATCAGCAATAACGAAAAGATGCCATTTTAAAGGCATTTTACCGTTAGAGGTGTACTAGGTTTATTTTGGAAACGAGAACGTCGTTTCTGTAAATAAAAAAACCGTAACTTCAAGCGTGTAGCGACGTCTCGCAGTGCCGAAATTTGATTTTTTTCTTTTGTACCGCAATTGTTCGCGGGATTTTTCTGAAGGGTGCCTCTTTTACAAGCATTCGGGGGTTCGTTGAATTCAGTGTGATCACCAATTGATTTTGCTTAGGCGTTCTGGGCGAGTTCTGGATTGCCCCTTTGGCTGTTTGATGGATAGCGGGATTGGCGATCGTAAGGTCACGTTTTTCCGTGAAAAGTTTCAAAAAGGTCGAGTCTTTGAAAGTTGTGAGAGTATGCGAGTATACGTACCCACTCCCCCCCCTTTTTAAGATGGGGGGATAGCTGAACTCGCTTGGCGAGCTGCCTATGTACCCTTTTTTGGGGATCACGCCATCTCGTAGTTCTTAGTTCCCACGTTGCCATCAGTGGTAGTATTTCTTAAGATGCATCGCGTTACAGGTTCTTTGGATCTTGATGTCTTGCATGTTCGCGATTTGGTATGATCCTGGTCGGACCACCTTTATGACCTTGTATGGTCCTTCTCAGTTTGCTCCCAGTTCTCCTGCGTTACGTTCGGCAGTGTTTTAGAAGACTTTGCGCAGAACCAGGTCGCCTTCCTTGAACCTGCGGTGGCAAACATTTGACTTGTAATATTTCACGGCAGCGTGCTGGTAATTTTGGATTCGTATGAGCGCTTGGTCTCGTCGTTCGTTAATGAGATAGAGTTCGTCCAGCAGCATTGCGTTGTTGAGACCTTCTCGCTCAGGGAGGAATTTTCTCTGCACTCTGGGAAATTCTACTTCCGCTGGGATCATGCATTCCGTCCCGTAAACGAGGGCGATGGGGGTTTCTCCCAGAGTCTGCCTTAGTTGTACGATGTGACCAAAGAACTCTTCGAGCTCTTCCGCCCATCGTCCCTTTTTGGCTTCTAAGCGCTTTTTTAACCCGTCGAGGACGGTTTTGTTAATGGTCTCTACCTGGCCGTTACATTGTTGATTTGGTCAGTCGTATTTTCCAATTCTCGCAGAATGCCACTAATTGGGTAGAGATGAATTGAGATCCGTTGTCTGTTACGATTTCGTAAGGGATCCCGTGTTTAGTGATGATGTTTTTCCATACGAAGTTCTCGACTTGTACGTCTTTGATACTTGCGTAGGATTCTGCCTCTACCCACTTTGACAAGAAATCCGTGAGGACCAAGAGGAATCGTTTCTGCTTTGAGTTATGCAAGGGTCCGACGATATCCATGGACCACCGCATAAAGGGATATGGAGACGAGATGGATGAGAGGACTTCTGCAGGTTGATGGATCGTTGGGGCGTGACTTTGGCATTTTTTGCATTTCCGTGTGAATTTCTCGCAGTCTTTGATCATAGTTGACCAGAAATAACCGTGGCGTTTTATTTTGACAGCGAGTGATCTTCCACCGGAGTGGTTTCCGCACGATCCAGAATGGACCTCCTCCATTACTTTTCTCGCTTTTTCTCCCTCAGCGCAGGTCATGAGTGGGCCGAAGAATCTCCATTTATAGATTTCTCCCTCTACCGTTACGTATCGCGCGGCTTGGGTTTTAATTTTGCGGGCCACCCATTTTTCGGCGGGTAGTGTTCCATCGACTATATAGGCTCAGATTGGCTCCGGCCATGGGCTGTCGCAGCCGTATTCCGACTGATCCACGTTCTCTTCTGGTGGATCTTCGATTTCCTTTGCATCTTCGATTTATGCTCTAATCAGTTTGGCGATCACAAGTGGTCCGATGCTCGGATGTTCAATGACCTCGACGGGGATTACCCGTTTTAGTCCTGGATCCGAGCTTGACGCGAGTGCGGCCAAGGCATCTGCCTGGGTATTTTCCGAGCGAGGAATTCGAGTGAGGGCAAAGTGGTGAAGTCTTGGGCCAGGTTCTGGACGAGTTTTAGATATTCGTCCATTCTTTCGTCCCTTGCCTCGTATTCCCCGCTGTATTGTTTTGCGACTAACTGAGAATCGCAGTAAGCGTGGATGTTGTGAATCTTCAGTCCATGGGCTAGTCGTAATCCTGCAATGAGTGCTTCATATTCAGCCTCGTTGTTTGATGCATGGAATTCTAAACGAAACGACTGTACCAAGATTTCTCTGGTAGGCGACGTGAGCCGAATCCCAATTCTGGATCCTTGTTTGGACGATGATCCATCGACGTGAAGGACCCAAGTTGAATTTGGTTCCGTGTTTGTCATATCCCCCGTGGGAAATTCTACCAAGAAATCCGCCAGCACCTGAGATTTTGCGCAGGTTCTCGCGTACTTTACGCATCTCGCTTAATTCGATTGCCCATTTCGCGAGCCGTCCTGACTGACTCAGACTGCGCAGAATCGTGCGCAGTGGAAAGGTGGTGAGGATCACTATGGTATGAGACTGGAAGTATGGCCTGAGCTTTCTCGCCGATGTTACAACGGCGAGTTCTAGTTTTTCTATTAAAGGGTACCGCGTCTCAGCGTCCAGCAATGTTTTACTTATGTAAAAAATCAGTTTTTGTTCGCCGCGTTCTTCTCTGATCAAAACGCCACTTACCGCTGTCACGGAGACCGCGATGTACATGAATAGAGGTTCTCCCTCTACCGGTTTTGCAAGAACATGAGGAGTGGCCAGGTAATGCTTCAGATGTTGGAAAGCCTTTTCGCATTCTCTTGACCACTCGAACTTCTTGTTCCCTTTCAACATGTCGTAGAAGGGCAGGAACTTGTCCGTCGAGCGCAAGATGAAACTGTTCAAAGCTGCGACTCTTCCGGTTAGCCTTTGGACTTCCCGTTTTGTCTTCGGTGAGACCATTTCTATCAATGCGTTTATTTGTTTAGGGTTGGCCACGATCCCACGACACGTGACTAGATAACCGAGAAACTCTCCCGATGCTACCGCGAACCTACATTTTGCCGGGTTTAATTTCATGTTATGTCGGTTCAATCTTGCAATGCATTCTTCCAAGTGGGATACGTGATCGTGTTCTTCAAGGGATTTTACGAGCATGTCATCGATGTATACTTCCATAGTCTTTCCGAGCTGTTCGGAGAATATTCGATTGACGAGTCGCTGGTAAGTAGCGCCTGCATTCTTGAGACCGAAAGGCATTACTTTGTAGCAATACGTTCCACTGTCAGTGATGAATGCGTTTTTCTCGCGATCGTCGGGATTCATCATGATTTGATTGTACCCAGAGAAGGCGTCCATAAATGATAAGAGTTTGTTCCCTGTTGTTGCTTCGACCAGTCGGTCAATGAGCGGAAGCAGAAAGCAATCTTATGGACAGGCCTTGTTGAGATCGGTGAAGTCGACGCATACTCGCCGCCATTTGACGTTTTTCTTTTTGACCACGACAGGATCGGCGAGCCAATCCGGGTGTCTGACTTCTGTTATTGACCCTACTTTGAGAAGTTTCTCGACTTCCTCGTTTACCGCGGTGGCGCGCTCTGGTCTTAGCTTCCGTCTTTTTTGTTTGACGGCTTTGTAGTCAATGTTGAGCTCATGACATAATATACCGATGTCGATCCGTGGCATATCCTCCGCGGCCCAAGCGAACGTATTGAGGTTCTTTTTAAGACAGGCTATGAGCTCTATTCTCAAAGGTTCACGGAAGTTGGCTCCGATCTTGACGCATCGTTCTGGACAGGATTCGTTGCGGCAGACCGATATTACCGGTTCGCAATTTGGTTTGCGCTTCCCTTCTAGAGCTTTGACCCTCTGTGACTGCCAGAAGACTTCTGAGTCGTGTTTTAGGGTTCCCTCATCGAGAGTCAGCTTTCTTTTCTTATCGTGGAAAGCTTCAATCGCAATGTTCTTTCTTTTTAACTCAGCGGAGAAACATACTTGCGACATCCTGCGATTTCCTTGTATTGTTTCGACTCCATGAGGAGTCGGGAACTTAAGGCACAGGTGGAATGTCGGGGGGTTCGCTCGCATGGAATTCAGCCATGGAGTCCCAATGATTACATTGTACGATGTTGGGCGATCGACGACTAAGAATTCCAAGATTTTAACGACGCTCCCGGCTTTAACCATGAGGTTGATTGAGCCGAGGGTCATAGTAGCATCTCCTGAGAGTCCGAATATCGGACTGGGACCTTCCGTGACGGTGCATAGGTCGATCTGCATTCTCTCGAGGGTGCTTTTATAGATAATATTGGTCGAGCATCCGGTGTCGACCAACACTCTTGCTACATCGATGTCCTGGATTGTCAGCTCGATGACAAGGAGATCGTTATGAGGTTTGGCCTGGTCGGCCATTGCTCGATCCTTGAAAGAGACGACATCATGAGTTGCTGAAGCGGACATCCTATATCCTTTATCGTTCAGTGATTTTCGAGTTAGAAAATTTGACCCCTCCCCCCTCCTTCTAGCGCCAAACTGTTGGAACCGAAATTCACACTGTCGATTTTAATGAATAAATACGGAGGAAAACCAAGTAAACCCGATTTTCCCTGAAGGTCCGAATTCTCCACGTAATCACTTTAGAACGTAAAAAGATAGACAGCAAGATAAAAATAAACGGTTGCTCAGAGGCGTTTTATTAATGGAATAGTACGAATACATGATTCTCCGAGAGGAGTAGAGATATGCTAACTAGATAAAAGCATAACAGAAAGGCGGAAAAACGTCTTAAGTCTTACCTTGCTAGTCTAACCACCTAAGTTCTAAGCTCCCTAAGCTAGCAGGAGTTCTCTAAGTCTAAATTCTCGGATCCCTTTTTCTTCTGCTCTAGCTCTCCTTATATAGTTTTTTTAGGTCGATGGCCCTTTTACTCCTTTGCCTTTGGGCCCAAGTTTATCTCTTTTAGGAATATTCGATTTTTTGTCGATCTTCGTAGTTATCCTCGAATCTTGACATTTATCTTTGGAAACTTAACATTTATCCTACTTCCGCGAGTTAGGATAAACAGTCATAACTCCCATTGGGCTTAGATCCCTAAAATCGTAGATTGGCCTCTAGACACGTTTAGATCCTTGTGGGCTATTTTTAGGCCTTTGGGTTTCTATGATTTTCCGGTCTTAATCGTAAACTTAGAATAACTTGAGCGAGGCGAAACAAGATGTATAGGGTCCAAAGGTCGGATAACGCAACTATCACGGAGGCACGAGTTGAATTGGCGGACTGGTGAGTTGGATTGTCCTCGCCATGGGTGAGTTTACCTCAGTACGGGTCATCCTCGCCCATGGCTTAGGTGACTCGCACGGGTCATCCTCGCCATGGGCGAGGTGACCTCGATGCGGGTCATCCTAAGCCCATTGGCGAGGTGACCTCGGTATTGTTCGTCTCGCCCATGGCTTAGGTGACTCGCATCGGTCGTCCTCGCCCATTAGCGTAGGTGACTCGCACGGTCATCCTCGCCATGGGCGAGGTGACCTCGGTACTGGTCATCCTCGCTCATGGGTGAGTTTACCTCAGTACGGGTCATCCTCGCCCTAGGACGAGGTGAATAGGTCAGAACGGTCCGGTTCTCGGGTCTTGATATGTCTCTTTTCGTACCAATCTTCCCGGAGACCCTCGTCCATGGATATTTGTATTCCTCCGATCCTTCTTTTGAGAAACCTTTCGTGAATAATTCGTAAAAATGATAATCTTAGCCGTTGATTTCGAGATAACCGTTTTCGACCCCAACAATCGTCTACAAAGAAGACTTATCAGTAAGTCATCTGGTAAGTCTTCTACATAGAAGACTTACCAAAGACTTACCAGTAAGTTGTCTGATAAGTCTTCTATGTAGAAGACTTACCAGACGACTTACTAGTAGAAGACATAAGTCATAGCAGAAGACTTACACAGTCGTCCAGCCAGGATAAAGAGGTCCGGAGGGTTTGATACCACCGAGTTGAACTTTTACGTGGTTTCTTCTCGAGAGGTGTTCTATAATGACTGCAAACACAAAATTTAGAAAAGCAATCAGTTTTTGTAGACTAAAGCAAGCTATTATGGGAAAAGCAATCACTTACGGATCAGTTTTCAACCACTCAGCGAGCTCCTTCAACTTCTACTTGTCAATTGGTGCAAAAGGGTTATAGCCTGGGAAAATCTTTTTGTTTGGAATGATCACTTTGGCCGTGCTGTTTGCCACATAAGGAGATTGCTGTGAGGCAGCAAGTTTCCTTGTTCGATCACTCTTTGCACGGCTAACTGCCAAAGCAGCATCCCTCTTTTGCTGATATCTAGCTTCCTCCTACTGTAAATCCAAAACAGTGGGTACGTGTTTGTCCAATAGAACAAAGCTCGGCTCTGGAGCTTTATCCTCGGGAAAATCTGCTATCACTAGACTCAACTCTTTTTAGGAACTAGCATCTGCAGACACATCTGGAGCTTTATCCTCCGGCAAGCTCTTCCTTCCCGCGTTCGCCCCATTAATACTTTCACTACGCAATGTACAAGATGGGTTTTATACAATATCAACCAAAACAAAACAAGCACACTATAAATTCCACGATTTTAACGACAGGTGGAATGTCGAGGGGATCGCTCGCATGGAATTCAGCCATGGAGTCGCAATGATTACATTGTACGATGTTGGGCGATCGACGACTAAGAATTCCACGATTTTAACGACGCTCCCAGCTTTAACCATGTGGTTGATTGAGCTGAGGGTCATAGTAGCATCTCCTGAGAGTCCGAATATCAGACTGGGACCTTCCGTGATGGTGCATAGGTCGATCTGCATTCTCTCGAGGGTGCTTTTATAGATAATATTGGTCGAGCATCCGGTGTCGACCAACACTCTTGCTACGTCGATGTCCTGGATTGTCAGCTCGATGACAAGGAGATCGTTGTGAGGTTTGGCCTGGTCGGCCATTGCTCGATCCTTGAAAGAGACGACATCATGAGTTGCTGAAGCGGACATCCTATATCCTTTATCTTTCAGTGATTTTCGAGTTAGAGAATTTGACCCCTCCCCCCTCCTTCTAGCGCCAAACTGTGGGAACCGAAATTCACACTGTCGATTTTAATGAATAAATACGGAGGAAAACCAAATAAACCCGATTTTCCCTGAAGGTCCGAATTCTCCACGTAATCACTTTAGAACGTAAAAAGATAGACAGCAAGATAAAAATAAACGGTTGCTCAGAGGCGTTTTATTAATGGAATAGTACGAATACAGGATTTCTCCGAGAAGAGTAGAGATATGCTAACTAGATAAAAGCATAACAGAAAGGCGGAAAAACGTCTTAAGTCTTACCTTGCTAGTCTAACCACCTAAGTTCTAAGCTCCCTAAGCTAGCAGGAGTTCTCTAAGTCTAAATTCTCGGATCCCTTTTTCTTCTGCTCTAGCTCTCCTTATATAGTTTTTTTAGGTCGATGGCCCTTTTACTCCTTTGCCTTTGGGCCCAAGTTTATCTCTTTTGGGAATATTTGATTTTTTGTCGATCTTCGTAGTTATCCTCGAATCTTGACATTTATCTTTGGAAACTTAACATTTATCCTACTTCCGCGAGTTAGGATAAACAGTCATAACTCCCATTGGGCTTAGATCCCTAAAATCGTAGATTGGCCTCTAGACAGGTTTAGATCCTTGTGGGCTATTTTTAGCCTTCGGTTTTCTATGATTTTCCCGGTCTTAATCGTAAAACTTCGAGAATAACTTCGAACGAGACGAAACAAGATGTATAGGGTCCAAAGGTCGGATAACGCAACTATACGGAGGCACGAGAGTTGAATTGAGGCGGACTGGTCGGGATTGGATTGTCCTCGCCCATGGGCGAGGTGACCTCTGCACGGGTCATCCTCGCCCATGGGCGAGGTGACCTCGGCACGGGTAGTCCTCGCCCATTAGCGAGGTGACCTCGGCACGGGTCATCCTCGCCCATTGGCGAGGTGACCTTGGTACTGTTCGTCCTCGCCCATGGGCGAGGTGACCTCGGTACTGGTCATCCTCGCCCATGCGCGAGGTGACCTCGCACGGATCATCCTCGCCCATGGGCAGGTGACCTCAAGACGGATCGCCCTCGCCCATATGCAGGTGACCTCGCACGGGTCATCCTCGCCATGGGTGAGTTTACCTCAAGACGGGTCATCCTCGCCTCAGACGAGGTGAATAGGTCGAACGGTCCGGTTCTCGGTCTTGATATGTCTCTTTCGCACCAATCTTCCGGAGACCCTCGTCCATGGATATTTGTATTCCTCCGATCCTTCTTTGAGAAACCTTTCGTGAATAATTCGTAAAAATGATAATCTTAGCCGTTGATTTCGAGATAACCGTTTTCGACCCCAACAATCGTCTACAAAGAAGACTTATCAGTAAGTCATCTGGTAAGTCTTCTACATAGAAGACTTACCAGTAAGTTGTCTAATAAGTCTTCTATGTAGAAGACTTACCAGACGACTTACTAGTAGAAGACATAAGTCATAGCAGAAGACTTACACAGTCGTCCAGCCAGGATAAAGAGGTCCGGAGGGTTTGATACCACCGAGTTGAACTTTTACGTGGTTTCTTCTCGAGAGGTGTTCTGTAATGACTGCAAACACAAAATGTAGAAAAGCAATCAGTTTTTGTAGACTAAAGCAAGCTATTATGGGAAAAGCAATCACTTACGGATCAGTTTTCAACCACTCAGCGAGCTCCTTCAACTTCTACTTGTCAATTGGTGCAAAAGGGTTATAGCCTGGGAAAATCTTTTTGTTTGGAATGATCACTTTGGTCGTGCTGTTTGCCACATAAGGAGATTGCTGTGAGGCAGCAAGTTTCCTTGTTCGATCACTCTTTGCACGGCAAACTGCCAAAGCAGCATCCCTCTTTGCTGATATCTAGCTTCCTCCCATCAGAACCAAACAGTGGGTACGTGTTTGTCCAATAGAACAAAGCTCGGCTCTGGAGCTTTATCCTCGGGAAAATCTGCTATCACTAGACTCAACTCTTTTTAGGAACTAGCATCTGCAGATACATCTGGAGCTTTATCCTCCGGCAAGCTCTTCCTTCCCGCGTTCGCCCCATTAACACTTTCACTACGCAATGTACAAGATGGGTTTTATACAATATCAACCAAAACAAAACAAGCACACTATAAACAAAGATCCATTTCAAACAATATTAACCAAAAATCCATTTCAAACATGAAACAAAATCCATATACAAAATCCATAAATAGAAACAAAACAAGCACACATGTTCTGTCATACAAGAAACAAAGCAAATCCAACTTTCGGTTCTTATTCTTACGACTTTGTCTAGTCAATATCTTCTGAGAGGTGTTGGGAGAGGTACTAACCCCGGGTTCGTGCATCGGTTTAGGCGGAGAGATGATGTTTTGAGGATCATTAGATGATGTCCCTTTCCCTTTTATGGTACCAACCTTCTTCTCCAAAGCTTCCACCCTATCCGACAGATGCTTGAACTCCTTAAGGCACATCCCAAACCCTTCCCTCATGGCATCAGCTATGTCCTTGAAGCATCTTTCAATATCCTCTTTGGTCATCCCACCAACAGTCGTAGTCACCTCTGAACGAGCCTCCGTAGGAACTTCTTCACTAGCCTCATGTGCCTCTGCAGATGCCTCTTCAGGTGCCTCTTTACGAGCTTTCTTCCGAGGTCTTGGACTGTCTTCCTTCACCACAACTATCTCTTTCTTCGCTGGACTCACAACCGCCGGCTTTGTATTGACCCAAGTACCGATGACTTCCCAGCAATCCATGGTCCACTTGCACGGTCTCTGATTAAACATGACTTTAATTATGTTGTCTGCGACCGGGATCTCAACATCAGAGTCCCATTGTGGAAACATTTCACCAATGTCCTTCTGAACAAAGTTGATCACCGTAGTCTGCAGTAAATAGAAGATATGAACTTAGATATTTGACGGATTAAGAAACATGGAAAGAAAGACTTGAAGACTTATAATTAAATTAGATGCGGAAAGTCTTCAACTAGACGACTTAGTAGAAGATTTATAATTAAATTAGATGCGGAAAGTCTTCCAATCGAAGACTTAGTAGAAGACTTATAATTAAATCGTCTAGATAGTCTTTCCGGACAACAATTATAAGTCTTCTACCAAGTCATCCAGCTGAAGACTTTCCGCATCTAATTTAATTATAAATCTTCTACTATGTCGCTCAGCTGGAAGACATTCAGAGGACTTAATTATAAGTCTTCTGCAAGTCTTTGATTGAAGTTTAAATACCTGTCTGCAGATAGCATCTTTAAAGCATATCGTCCTTTGCCACCCATGTAAGCCGTATCGTGGAGGTGGTCTGTTTGGTATGGGATTACCATAATTAGCACCCAATTCGCAGAGCTGTGTACACCGGACACGGAGAGCTTGTACAAACCCATCAAGCGTGTAACAACCCGTAATATATTTGCCCTTCAGAGATTCCATCAGCACCTTAAACGCGACTCTCCCCCATGGATAATTCTCAAACCGTTCTAACTCCATCACTAGCCTTGCCAGACTAGCCCGTGTAGGGGTTGAGCCCTTTCTCCCTTCAATGTATCCAGTGAAGATGGCAAGGTACCCGAGCCGCTTGCGATCATCCTGAGACCACCTTTCGCATCTCCCAAATGCTGCTATTATCTGCTCCGTAGATGGCCCAACTTCGACATCAACTCCCAACTTCTCCAGAAAGAAGCCAACTCCTTTGTAACAACACAGTTCGGTCTCTCAAGGTTCTCGATGTACTTGCAGTTTAGACCAGTGAGGTTTTCAAACTCTAACAGTGAAAACCTCACAGGTTGTAGAGCAACGAGACACCACAGCTCATACTTCTTCTTTATGTTGAGCTGGAGACCGAGCATGTAGTGAACCAGCCTTGAAGCCCAACCAAATCCCAGCTCTTTGAACTTGATGAAAACTCCCAACTTCGACTCCTTCAGCTCTTCATATTCGTCATCATGAAGAGCATTCTTTAAAGCAGTATGCAACTTCAAACAATCCGTATGATACAAAATGCTCTTCAGTGAGGGGGGCTCTTCCCCTAATGTATGTATCCTCCGGGAGAGTTCTGGAATATCCATTTTTTGTCTGCAAAACAATCAAAGACAAGCATCTCAAATACACAACCATCAAGTATAACATTTTAATTATAAGTCTGGAAGACTTTCCAGACGACTTATAATTAAGTCGACTGGCAAGTCTTCCAGCCGAAAGACTTTCCAGACGACTTATAATTAAGTCGCCTGGCAAGTCTTCCAGCTGAAAGACTTATAGTTAAGTCGTCTGGAAAGTCTTTCAGCTGGAAGACATTCCAGAGGACTTAATTATAAGTCTCCAAGACTTCCAGTACAACATTTTAAAGCCGACCTGAAAATTCGGAGAATATATAGTCGCCTTCGACCCAGCGGTTATAAATCTGCAAAAATAGATGTGAAAAGAAGAAGCGCGGTGAGAACGACTACAGATACACCTTAAGTCATAAATTGATAGAGATATAACTTACCGGCGGCGGAGTTCAACGAGACGCCTCTGAGAGAAACAGCGCTAGGGTTTACAGAGAACCGGCGGTGAGAATGAGACGCGAAATGGCGCTAGGGTTTACAGAGAAACGACGCTAGGGTTTTCTCTCAGATCTGAAATAGAGTAAGCGGCGGTCAGAACGGTAGTGAGAACGACGGTGATAACAGCGGAGAGATAACCGGCGGTGAGAACGAAGGATTAGAGAGAATCGACGTAAATCGCCTTCGAAATCGCCTTTGAGAGAAACGGCGTTAGGGTTTTCTGAATTTCGCAAAAAAGTGAATCAAAAAATCATCTTATATATGTCCGGTAAATAATCCAGTTAGATTTAAAAGTACATTGGTAAAATTAAAGGTTCGGTCCGGTTTTGACGACTTACTAATAAGTCTTCTTTTGAATACTATACATCAGGCGACTTACTAGTAAGTCGTCCCAGACCCTAAATTTAACTCCTAAACTAAATTGACTAAATTAACTAACTAAACACGTTATAAAATCAAATTAAACTTAAATAGTGTTTACTATACATATAAATAAACACACTTAGGTAAATTTTAAATTTTTCAAAAAAATTTTTATCCTTTCTAAAATCTACCCTAAGAACACATACAATACTACAACATATGTTGGTGAAACCTAAACCAAAGAATATCATGACTCACTACTTTCACTCATCTATGTTGAAAGCAATTCACTTATCTTAATTTATATCACTTAAAATATATGTTAATTATATGATTTCAATTTTTCACTTATCAAAATATTTTTTACAAAAATTTTAAATTATTTTTAGGAAGAACTATACCAGTAAGTCGTCCAAACGACTTAATGGAAAGTCGTCTGGACGACTTAGTGGAAAGTCGTCTGGATAGAAGACTTGCGGGGGTTAGAAACGTAAAAAAAATATGTTTTTTTGTTTGTTCACAAGGAGCTGGTTGTAATTTCAATAGCCTTTTAGGTTACTGTTGCATTTAATTCAAGTTTGGTTTAGTTTTGCATTTGAATTCAAGTTGTGAATCATATATGGCAATTTTCCCAATATTTTTCTTGAGTATTTGAATCATATTTATGTATTCGAGGAAAATAAGTTGAATTAAATAATCCAGCTTAGAGATCTTAAGAAAAATGTATTTAACCTATAATTTAATTATGTAAAATATTATTCTAAAAATATCAAATATAATTAAATCATAAAATTACGTATATAATTTTAAACGATTACAAATATTATAATTTTATGTTTTTAGATTAAGATAAAATATTATGATTTTATGCTTTTAAAAAATTTTATAATATATATATAAATTAGAAGTGAAAAATTGTAAAGAGAAAAATAAAAATATTCTTACTTGATTAGTTAGTTTATTCAGGTTCATCAGTTTATGATAGTTTTAGTAGTTTTTATCTTGTTTAATAACTTTAAAGTCCAATTTGGTTATATGTTTGGTTCATGGTCAAACTCGGTATAATCCAATGGATCGGTCCGGTTCTAAAAACACTGGTTCAGAATATATAGGGTTTCTTGGGTCAAAATGTGCAAAAATAGTTAACAAATTAATATGGAAATTATTCAATAGAATAATAAATGATCAGGTGATGTTAATATAAATTAATAATATAGTATTAAATGTACACCTTTTTATATATTAAATGTATACCTTGATGGAATTGCTCGTTTTCTTGTGGGTGTATGATCTTTCGAGCGGGCTTATATTCATACCTCTTTGTAATACAAGTGAATAACGACTGATTCAGCATGAATATAGACAACCACATTGGGGCTATCTAATGGTAAATGAACTCTGGAAAGCTAAGCAATTCGGGTGCGAACAATTCCATAAAACTAAATTTGTGTGACCACAGAGATATGAAGTTATGTTTTGGGAATTAATTAAATATCCGGAGAGAGGATTCATCTGTGAATTACGTTTTTTTTTTAAATTTAATCAGCGCTCTTTCGTAAATTTGGAAACTTCCAGATTAATTAAAAAAATAGAAATTTCAAAATTATCTGGGATTTTCTGTATTTTATTAGGGACATTTGTGAATTATTCCATTAAATTTTCATTTTTGGTTTCAAACTTTTTTTCTTTCTCTATTTTATTATTATTGATTTTACTTAATTTAGTTATGTTTTTCGATAAAAAAAAATTGTTGTGTTTATCCATCCAGATCATTAGGTTTTAGTAAACTCTAAACTTTTTGGTCAAACGAAAAAGCCATAAGTAGCCATATTCATGGTTAAATCATTTTTTCCCTATCACAACTTTTCAACTATGCAAATGCCCACAAACGTTTGCTTCCATTTTCTTACAGAGTTATGATACTCGGAAACGCTGAAACATTCTGATTCAAAAAGAAAAAAAAATCGCCGAACAAAACAAACACAATTACATCAGCGAACCTTGTACAAATATATATTTATTTATTACTTCTTGCCAAGAATAATTCCTTAAAACTGTATACATATGGTAAAAGCTTGTGAAAATAACTTTCTTACTTGCTCTCCAAGAAATGACTATTATTACTTTGGTTAAGCAGTTACCATAGAAGTTACCATAGGCTTCACAATGGCAATGACAATGTCGGTATATGCCGTCAACATCCTTAGTTCAGGGCACTGCGATGAACAACGTAAATGTTCCACTTGTTAGAAAACAATTTTGGAGGCGAACAAAAGATAGAGACTGGAATTGAGACATTTGCTTACTTATAGATGTAAGAGATGATTCCAAGGACCACACAGAGAAGAATAATGTCGATGCAGAAGTTGCGGCTCGATCTCATCTGAAATTCCCAACCAATTTTAGCAAAGAGTTGCTTATGATCAATGACAATAACAATCAGCATGTTGATTAAAAATATTAATAAACAGATTAATGGTTGGCTAGCTTCTTTTGTTTACCTTTACAAGCTGTTGCTTGAGCCGAACATTGGTGTTCTTCAAATCCGAAGTTGCTCCATCAACCTAAGAGCATGTTTATCCCGGGTTCTTAACAGCATTTCTTATAATAAAAGAATTAAAAATAAAGCCAAAAGAGGAAAGAGAAAGAAGAAATGTTTCTAAAAAAAATCTTACTACAATTCACATATGTGGCATTCAGTAATTGGTTTTCTTTTTTTACAGAAAAATGAAAAACAAATAAATTATTATAATATTAATATTTTTTTTCCCTTAGGAACTCTTAACGTTTCTATCTGAACATGCTCTAAGACAACCATGCATAAATTACATGTCTAGGCCTA
This sequence comes from Brassica carinata, assembly GCA_016771965.1. Classification (NCBI taxonomy): domain Eukaryota; kingdom Viridiplantae; phylum Streptophyta; class Magnoliopsida; order Brassicales; family Brassicaceae; genus Brassica; species Brassica carinata. The sequence goes on along the minus strand of CM028687.1, from coordinate 10,176,060 downwards.
GCAAGCATTTTCTTCAGCTGACTAATGAGGGTCGAAAAATGATAATATATAGGAAAACGAATCTCACCTTTGTTTCCATTTCATCCATCAATGGTACTTGCTTGTCAAGTTCCTGAAACAAAATCAATGTAAATCTCCACTAAATAAAATAAAAACTATAAGAAAACAACAAACCTCGTTCATGTCACGTGCTAAGTTCTTCAGTGCGTCCAAACCTTCTGATATAACATCAAGGCCCTCATCCTGTAGAAAAATCATACATTAATTCTGAAACCTCATTGTCAGAATAAAAAAGTTAGATAGATGCATATCACATGCCTGCTTTTTTCTTCTCATTTCATACTCTTGTCGAAACTGGCTGGACTCTTCAGTTTGCTGGAAAAACCCATCATCCATGTCTTCCTCTGATGGTTAAGAAGGGGAAAAAACAAGTCTTATTAATATTTTATTATTTACAGAATCTTGAATTAAGTAGTAAAGGGGAAAGCCGAAGTACCAGATATATCAAACTTGATGTTCTTGTTGGGGGCGGAAGCACCTCCCCATTCATTATTAGCTTGTCTTTCATGTCCGTCAGGTATCACTTGAATCCTATCGGCTAGCGCGATAACTAGATCACATCGGGACTCTCGTTCCTCTTTTGTAAGCCCTTTCACCTGTTTATATATGTATGCACTCCAAAGTTTGAACACAACCAATTGATATTCATCCGGCGTTACTCATTATTGGTGGATTAAAACGGTAAATATGTAAATTCATTGTTAACCTTTTTAACGGCGAGTTTCTGCAGTTTAACAACATCTTCAGCTAAACGCGCTTTTGTCCTTCGAACCTCAGCATTCAAGGCCACAGCTGCAGCTCTATTGGTCTCTGTTGATGCCAACTCCGCTTTCTACATATTACGATACAAAATATAAAACTCAATAACGTTACTAGTAAGAATCTATTCTTGGGTGTCAAAAGAGAAAAGGAGAGAGACGAACATGTACAACGGATTCAATATCGGTATCAATGGAGTTGAAGAGACGGGAGAAGGCATCGTCGCCGGACGCGCCGAGCTCGCGCTGCTTGTCGACGTCGTATTTGTCGTACTTCTTGCATATCTCTTCGACTCTGAAGATAATATTAATGACCGTCATCTCTCCGTGATTCGTTTTCTTCTTCTATAATGTCTTTGATTATTTTTCCTGTTGTTTGTCACCCTCTCAACCTCTTCTTTCACCATTTCTGGACCCTATTTTCACTCCAGAAATGAGACGTGGAGCGTAAAAGGCGGCATGGAATATTAATAGTTGGAAATGAGATTTTCTTTTCTAGTACAAGTTTTTTTTCATAAATCTAAATATAGCAAACCCTTATTTAGAGTTGATAAATACGTGATGCATGGATTCACTGTATGTAGTTTATATAGTTCGTCATATTTTGACATCATGTTTGTTATGAATAGTAGAGAAGGACTTTGAGAAGAAGGCTCTCTTGTGAGGAAGGCTTTATTATTTATAAGTGAAATAAACATTGTACAAACTACATTAATGTAGACTCAGGCTGTGTAGATTTAAAACAATAAACAACAACCAATCTTTTTTCCTGCAACCAGGAATCGTTGAATACCAATCAGAACATGTAAATTTGATTGTTGTTTTTTCCCTCCACCAACACTTGAATTCCTCACCCTAAGTATTGTCCACTTCCAAATGACGATAACAAGCTATAAATTCTTCACCATCATCCAAGTACTGGATCATTAGCTTATCTTGGGAACGCCTTTGACATTCTTTGCAGATGGGTCGAGTGAGACCATTGGTCAGAACTATATTAAACTTCTCACCATCGAACAAGATATTTTGAGCAGGGTTGACATAAAATGCACATGTCCCTAGCAAACATGCAATATGGAATGCGACCCCACATTCACTACATGTATAAAACCATTTATATGAATCTAAAGTTTCCTCACAATCCTCACACCAACTGAGACTTGCATTCTCTTCATAGGAAAAGATGAGAAAATGTTCATCATGCTCATATCTCACTTGTCACTTTATATGGGAGTGTAGCACAATTGAAGCACAATGAGAAGTCACATTTGATACAGTTTAAAGTTCGAAAACTCCTTTTCTCGCAAACTGAACATGGTCTATATTTTCCAACTTCATTAATTAGGAACAAATGATGTGGGTGAATTTGATGGTCGAATGGCTCAGATATTGTAGCACATCGCACGTCTAAATTTATAGACTCGTCCCCTTCGGAACACACATATCTGAAACCACACGACAAACGATTACAATAATTAAAATAGAAAGCTTTATTGTCTCTCACTTTTAGAATAAATGGATAGGGATGTGCCATATGATGTTTTGTCCGAGGAAGATTTGCACATGCTTCATGGAGTAGAAAATCACACGTAGAGTCTATACATTTGTAAATATCGCCATCATAAACAGGAAGTATGCATGCATGACATTTAATTTTTTTCATCATACAATATATTGCTTCTCGTCTTTTCAAACCTCATGCGATGTGAATGGCTGAAATGTTGTATAATTCCATCACCTATCACTTCAAAAGAATTTACATTTTCATATTCTTTTTCTTCTGGTTCTTGCTCTAGCTCTTTTCCATCCCACACATCTTTCCGAGTTGCACACTTGGAATGCACTACCTAAGGGAAATCCTTTGTGCAGTAGTATTTTCCATAATTTTCGGCAACCTTTTGATAACAAACTCCACAAGACAATTATGACAAATGGTAGGTATACATTTTGTATGGACAACGAAACCACATTCAAGACAAACGTAGATGAGAGTTTTGCTATCAACTAACCCACAAACGTCACATAACAAATCAGTCTTTCTAGGAAAGTGGTTGAGAGTATGCTCATGCCTATTTTGATAGTTTAGGAATGCGCGTCTTATTGCGCAAACGGGATCCAAACTAAACTCACAAGTAAAACACTAATAAAGTATACGATTATCTCCACAACTTGATCCACAGTAAGAACAAGTAAGTATCTTACAATCGAGATAAGGAGACATACTTGACTCACTACCCATAAGTTGGAGATTGTGTTTAGGGTCATGGGGAGATTTAATTAGAAGGGAAGACTCGACGCATTCTTTGTGGTAAGATACGTTACATTCATTACAATAGTAATATGTTGTACTGGATTCCTTACATTCACAAGCACCACACCAAGAAGGCTCATCTCTTGATTTTTTGTTGTTGCACCAATATAAGGGGTCAAGGCGGTGGTCAAGGCTGTAATCATCATGTAGAGACGTCGTGTAAGGAATAAGAATGGTCAATCAGGTCGAAATGCTTTCCGTTTATGATTTTATAATTGGTAAAAAAGGAACGGTATAGGTGTCGTATCATAGGGCAAATGAGGCGAGAAGGTGGAGGATGTTCCATGGCTTTATTATAATGAGAGTTTCAGTTGTTTGTGATTTTGTGACTACAAAACATGAGTTATATAAAATCTTTCAACGACAGGATATTTTTATTTTTTTTTACTTTTGTACTTTTCTTTTACATAGACACATCTCACGTTGTTAGCAGATGGTTATGTTGGTTAGAGTATACCGGTTGTGGTCTAGGAGATACGATACTTGTAGAGTAAGTTAGTATCGATGTGATAAGTATTGAGGAGATAATCATGAGTAGATATCGGATAGATGTAGATATTCTCTGTTGAGATATCATTGTAACAAGTATATATGTACATTCTTCATAATCAATACAACTCAGAACATTCTCAACATTTCTTCCTTAGTTTACATGGTATCAGAGCCTCTCTGAAAAGATCCATTGGAAGAAAATCGTTGAGAGAAAGAAATTTTGTCTAAAGATATCATCAAAGGCGCAAGTAGCGAGAACAACAGTATGTTGTCACCTTATTACTTACACCCGTCTGATAATCCGGGAGTATCCATCTCTCCAGTCTTGTTGACAAGAGAAAACTATGGCGAGTGGTCATCAGAGTTTGAGAATGCGCTTCGTGCCAAGCGTAAGATTGGTTTCATTGACGGTACACTGAAGATGCCGAGTGAGATCGATCAGCCTGCGGAAGCGGAGATGTGGAAGACGGTGAATTCTATGATTGTGGGTTGGATGAGAGCTTCCATAACCCCTGCGACACGATCTACCGTGACCTTCACTCCAGATGCACTGAAGATGTGGGGAGATCTGAAGAGGAGGTTCTCTGTTGGTAATGCAGTACGCGTTCACCAACTGAGATCGGAGTTGTCTGCGTGTAAACAAGGTGGTTCCTCTGTCATGGACTACTTTGGACGACTTGTCAAGAAGTGGGAGGAGCTTCTCAACTACAAACCTTTACCCAAGTGTACGTGTGGAGCTTCTGACAAGTTTGTGGCAGAGTATGAAGAAGAAAAGGTGCACACTTTCTTAATGGGACTTGATGATGCGCGATTTGGAAACGTGTGTACTAACATCATTGGAATGGAGCCGTTACCTGACCTAGATTCGGTGTATCAAAGGGTTGTCAGGGAAGAGAGACGCCTTATGTCGTCTCGAGTTGAGACTAAGGAAGATGCAGTCGGCTTCACTTCGAAAGCAGAGGACAGTTCTTCAGATAACTCAACGATGAATGGACTGATTGCTGCAGTGGCTCGTAGCCGTGGAGGATCTGTCCTATGTTCACTGTGGACGTACTGGACATGACAAGAAGGATTGCTGGCAACTTGTTGGCTTCCCAGACTGGTGGACAGAACGCAATCAGAGTGGTGATCGTGGTGGACGTGGTAAAGCAAGGGGAGGACGAGGTCGCAGTCAACAACCTCGTTCGAATGTGTCTCAAGCCACGACGGGTCTGGAGTCCAGGACTATCAGCTGAGCAGTGGGAAGCATTGACCGCTCTTCTTGAGCAACAAAAGCAGACTCCTGTCCCTGATAAGCTGAATGGTAAGAGACAAACGGGTGAGGTGATTCTAGACACCGGAGCATCTCACCATATGACTGGTGATCTTAAGTTACTCACTGACACAGTGGACATAACATACTGTCCAGTTAACTTTGCTGATGGTAGCCAAGTAAAGGCTTCCAAGAGCAGGTCGCTGTATCTTTCTGATAAACTCACATTGAGAAATGTTTTGTTTGTTCCTGACTTGAACTGCACATTGCTATTAGTCGCAAAACTTCTCAAGCAAACTGGTTGTCTAGCTGTATTTACTGATATTCTTTGTGTCTTGCAGGACTGTTTTACGAGGACCCTGATTGGAGCCGGTGAGTAACGGAATGGAGTTTATGTTTATCGGGATGTTACTTTGGCACGAGGACTCAGAGTCAAAGCCGGTGAGGACAAGACACTGTGGCATCGGAGATTAGGACATCCCTCATTTGGTGTTTCAGGAAATTTGCCTTTTGTTTCTGGTGTTTTAGAGAATAAAGAAAAATTTGGTGGTTGTGACATTTGTTTTAAATCCAAGCAAACCCGTGGGGTATTTTCTGAAAGTTTCAATAAAGCCTCTGTTGCATTTGTGTTAATTCACGTTGATCATTGGGGTCCTTACCGTGAGCCATCATCTTGCGGTGCTATCTATTTCTTGACTATTGTCGACGACTACTCCAGAGCAGTTTGGATACATTTGCTTCTTGAGAAATCAGAAGTAAAGACGATCTTACCGAACTTCTGTGCCTTGGTCCAACGACAGTTTGGTAGCTCTGTCCAAAAGATTAGAAGCGACAACGGGACAGAGTTCATGTGCCTAACCAAGTACATCTCAGCCAACGCTATCATTCATCAAAGATCTTGCGTGTCGACCCCACAGCAGAATGGTAGGGTTGAACGCAAGCACCGTCATATCCTAAATGTCTCAAGATCGTTGATGTTTCAAGCTAACCTTCCCATCAAGTTATGGGGAGAATGTGTACTTGCAGCTGCACATGTTATCAACAGGACACCGTCTAGTCTGCTGAATGGGAAAACTCCGTATGAGTGTTCGTACGGCAAGCCTCCTTTGTATGATGAGATCAAGGTATTTGGGTGCTTGTGCTTCGCGCATAAGACTGCTCAGGACAAGGACAAGTTCAAAGAAAGAAGCAGGAGGTGTGTCTTCCTAGGATATCCATTTGGCAAGCGAGGTTGGAAGCTATATGACTTGGAAAGCCACGAGTTCTTGGTCTCTCGAGACGTTTTATTCAAAGAGACGTCTTTTCCTTATGCAGAAGACACATCTGTCTCTGATGCTGCTCTCTCGATACCACCTGCAGCAGGAGAGCTGCATTGTGAGTCTATGGTTGTGGAGTTAAGGGGGAGTGTCTAAGAAGTAGGAGAAGTAGTTGTTCCCGAAGCAGTTGCAGTTGTTCCTGAGAAGACTGTGACTGAGATGGAAGCTGCAGAAACTTCGGTTCCAGAGACCGGAGATGGTATTGAAACAGAGGTTGCTCAAGTTGAATAGCTAGGGAGAGGTCACCGCATCTCTAAACCGTTTGTGAAACTCAGAGACTATGTTGCTTACAATTCTGAGTGCCTTGATAAACATAACGCCACTCCTGCTTCACCAGCTACCCCATCACAGTCTTCAACGGTCCAAGGTACGTCGTCATATCCTATCTCATCATATGTCACTGATGCAGTCTTCTCTGAGAAACATCAAGTGTTCCTTGCAGCTATATCTTCGGTAAAAGAACCACGAAACTTCAAAGAGGCAATGTTAGATCCACGCTTCCGAGATGCAATGTCAGCTGAAGTCGTGGCTCTTGAAGAACAAAGAACATGGGATGTGACTGATCTACCTACAGGAAAGAAGGCACTGGCTTGTATGTGGCTCTATAAGTATAAGTTCAATGCCGACGGTACAGTAGAGAGACCCAAAGCCAGGCTTGTTATATGCGGAAACAAGCAAGTAGAGGGAGAGGACTACTACAAGACCTTCGCACCTGTAGCAAAACTGACCACAGTTCGTACGTTATTAAAAGTTGCTGCAGCTAAGAACTGGGAGGTGCACCAGATGGATGTGCACAATGCCTTCCTTCATGGTGACCTTAAGGAGGAAGTTTACATGAAAATGCCTCCAGGGTTCCAAACAGGTGACGATGGAAAGGTGAGCCGCTTGAGAAGGTCCTTGTATGGACTAAAACAGGCTCCCGTTGCTGGTTCGTCAAGTTAACAAGCGCACTGAAGAAGTTTGGGTTTAAACAGTCATACTCTGATTATTCACTCTTCACTTACACTAAGGGAGAAAGATCACTGCATGTACTCATATATGTGGATGATCTGATAATAGCTGGTAATGATTTGAAGATGGTGACGAAGTTTAAATCTCATCTGAGTGACTGTTTCAAGATGAAATATTTGGGGAAAGCGAAGTACTTTCTTTGCATTGATATTGCAAGGGGGCCACAAGGAATGTTCTTGACGCAGAGGAAGTATGTATTGGATATAGTGGCAGAAGCTGGCCTGCTCGGGTGCAAACCAGTAGCAACTCCAATGGAACAAAACCACAAGCTTCTGTCGGATAAAGGACCATTCTATAAGAATCCGGCGAGGTTTCATCGCTTTGTTGGTAAGCTTGCAGATGGTTATGTTGGTTGGAGTATACCGGTTGTGATCTAGGAGATACGATACTTGTGGAGTAAGTTAGTATCGATGTGATAAGTATTGAGAGATAATCATGAGTAGATTTCGGATAGATGTAGATATTCTCTGTTGAGATATCATTGTAACAAGTATATATATATGTACATTCTTCGTAATCAATACAACTCAGAACATTCTCAACAATTCTTCCTTAGTTTACACACGTCAAGTATTGCAGTCATTGCACGTTTTAAATGTCTTAAGGCTCAAGCAAAGTACTAGCTCTATGTTTCTACGTTTGTTTTCTCATATTCTTCTCTTGATTCTTGCACTTTGCCGCTTGCCCTTTTCTAAATTTTAAGATAATATTTCGTACCCCAAAAAGGTAGAATCTTTATCAAAATGTATTTACTTTCAACGCAAAGGATCAAACCATATACGAAACTTTGAGCCTATATTAGCGTTTGAGGAAAACCTCTAACCTCTTGAACCAAAGGTTACCTACTACTAGAGATTCAAGAGAATCCCAAATTAATTTTCTGTAAGTAAACAATCTTTGTGCTTTAAGAATTTTCTTTTAGTGAATCAAATTACCAGTGTATTCTCATTCCTGACTGAATAAAAAAGGTAGATGAAAGTATGAAAATTCTGTTAGTCAAAGCACAGCCTACTGTTGTCTTCTTTCTTCGGTGGTGCCTGTAATTTCTCCAAAATGCATAATTTGCACCGTCAAATTTTTTGATACTCGAACCATCTTTGCCTCCCATTGTTTCTGGAATCACAGTGTATTAAAACACCTCCATAGACTAACCGATGTTAAATACACTAAAAAAATTTGACCGATCACCGTAACTCAAGCTCTGATACCAGTTGTTAGGAAATATACAAATCAAAATTGCGGAAAACATAATTTATGGGAGCAGAAAAATACACATGAAATTGTTAACGGAGTTCGACCAATCTTGTCTATGTCTCCAGACCTGCTACAGATCTTTTATTATCAAACAAAGAAATTTTACAAATTTTCAATTCAACACGATTCCAAATACACTCAAGACAATTACACTTAATTTTCTTACATAAGAAAGATTTTCCCTAAGAAAATATTTTATGATTTTTCTCTCTTACTTACTTTCTTCTTCTCTTGTTTTCTTTCACTTTAAGATTTTTTGATGGGTTTTTCTCTTCTCCTTACGTTGAGTATTTATAGGAGAAGCTTAGATATGTGAAAGCGATAGTTATTGACAAAATGTGTTCCTCTTTCGTTGAGTTCTTTGCTAGCCATCATTGACGTTTTCATCCATCATTTTTCACATGTGCTTTGACTAACTGAATTTTCATACTGTCATCTACCTTTTTTACTCAGTCAGGAATGAGAATACACTGGTAATTTGATTCACTAAAAAGAAAATTCTTAAAGCACAGAGATTGTTTACTTACAGAAATTAATTTGGGTTTCTCTTGAATCTCTAGTAGTAGGTAACATTTGGTTCAAGAGGTTAGAGGTTTTCCTCAAACGCTAATATAGGCTCAAAGTTTCGTATATGGAAATATAGGCCACATTAAAAGAAATTACCAGGCACCACCGAAGAAAGAAGACAACAAGGCAGGTGGAACCAATGCAGTGACACGTGAAATTGCTGATGCATTGGTAGCGTCAATTGATTCTCCGAGGAAATATGAAGCTCGTGATGCAGCTGCAAATACCACCAAAGTCTCAATCTCATATGTTGATGGCCTAGTCGATTCATGTGTTCTTGACTCAGGAGCGTCATTCCACACAACACCACACCACAACATTATGGGGAATTATGTTGCAGGAAATTACGGAAAGGTATATCTTGCTAATGGATTAACTTTGTACATAGTGGTATTGGATATATGAACCTGAAGATGTCAGATGGACGTGTGTGGAAGATTACAATTAAAGGTTAGACATGTGCCAAAGTTGATGTGAAATCTGATCTCAGTAGGTCAACTTGATAATACGGGGCATGATTTCAAATTTTGGTGATGGAGCCTGGAGAGTCAGGAAAGGTTCCATGGTGGTGGCTAGAGGTCATAATAGAGGCACTTTTTTATATGATCACGAGTTATCAAGACATTGTTCCTATTGTTGAGAATGCCAAACAGACCAAGTTGTGGCATTATAGGTTAGGGCACATGAGTGAGAAAGGGATGAAACTCATGGTAGAAAATGGCGCTTTTCCGGATCTGAAGATGGTGGATCATCAGATGTGTGAAATTTGCATCCTCAGAAAACAGAAACTGGCTAGTTTCCGTAAAGGAGGAAGAGAGCCAAATTCAGAGAAGTTAGAGCATGTACACACTGACGTGTGGGGATCCGCTCCAGTTTCATTGCTGGGAGGTTCATACGATTATGTAACCTTTATTGATATCCAATCATACGTGGGAGTTAGCAAATTTGCCTACGGAGAAAAAGCATTGCATAACAAGTGGGTCTACCGAATAAAAGAAGAACCTGATTGGAGTAAGATATATAAGGCGAGACTTGTTGTGAAAGGATTGCAACAAAAAGAACGCATTGACTACACTGAAATCTTTTCTCTTGTACTCAGGCTCCTGACCATTATAACGGTTCTTAGGAAGGTAGCACAAGAAGATTTGCATCTTCAGCAGATGGATGTAAAGAAAGCATTTCTTCACGGTGATTTGGATGAGAAAATTTATATGAAGCAACCCGGAGGCTTTGAGATAAAAGATAAAGCTTTGTTTTCGAGCTTAAAAGGAGCTTGTATGGTTTGTGACAAGCTCCAAGACAGTGGTATAAGACGTTTGACAGCTTTATTAAAGGTGTCGCTTTCTTGAGGTCTGAAGCTGAGCACTGTTGTTACTTCAAGAAGGTTGAAGAGTTGTACTTGATATTGCTCCTATATGTAGATGACATGCTGATAGTAGGAGAAAACTTGCATGAGATCAATAGCTTGAAGACAAAACTCTCAGAAAAGTTTGTGATGAAAGACCTTGGAGAATCAAGACAGATTCTTGGGAGAAGAATCAGTAGAAGCAAGGACGGTCTTATTCTATCACAAGAGGAGTGTGTGAAGAAAGTCCTCAAGAAGTTTAACATGGATGACGCGCAGCCAGTCAGTACTCCCTTGGCAAGTCATTTTCAGTTATTATTCAAAGAACAGTTTCCAAAGACGGAAGACGAGATGGCATATATGGATAAAGTTCCATACCCTTCTACTATAAGCAGCCTGATGTACACGATGATATATACAAGGTCAGGCATTGCACAAGCAGTATGAGTCGTTAGCAAGTTTATGAGTAATCCAAGAAAGGAACATCGAGAAGCCGCTAAGTGGATTTTCAGATATCTGAAAGAAAATCCAAGTTTTTCACTATGTTTCACGGATGTATGAGACAAGATTGCAGGGATATGTTGATGCTGACAATGGAGGTCACATTGACAGCACAAAGAGCACAACCGGCTATGTCTACCTTTTGGTGGTACTGCAATTAGTTGGGTCTCAAAATTGCAGAAAATTGTAGCTATATCAAGGTGCGAAGCTGAGTATGTTGCGGTAACAGAGGCATCAAAAGAGATGATATGGTTACAATCATTTCTACAAGAGATAGACCATGACAAAGAAAAAGGCGTGTTGTACTATGATAGTAAAAGTGCCATTGATTCAACAAAGCACATATCGTCAGTATCATTTCATCAGATCATCGTTAGAAGATGAAGTGTTGGTGCATGAGAAGATCCCAGGAAGTAAGAATCTGGCTGACATGTTGATGAAGATCGTATCGTAGTTAAGTTGTGATTGTGTCCAACCTCATTAACAAGCCAGGAAGACTTGCTACATTGATCAAGGTGTGGACAGATTGAAATCAGTTTTCAAGTGGGAGATTACTAGTCAAAGCATATGTGAAAAATGATGGATGGTAATGTTGGTGATCGATAGCAAAGTAGTTAATAAAAGAGGAACACATTTTATCAATAATTGTGGCTCTGTGGCTTTGTGGCTTTCACATGTCCAACCTTCTACTATAGATACTCAACATAAAGAAAAGAGAAAAACTCATCTCAAAATTTCAAAGTGAGAGAGAACAAGAGAAGAAGAAAATGAGCAAAAGAGAAAATCATAAAATATTTTGTAAGAACATCTTTCTTTTGTAATAAAACTAAGTGTAATTTTTAGTGTATTTAAGATAGGGTGTGAGTAGAGTTGTAAAATTTTCCAATTTTATAATAAAAATCTGTAACAGGTCCGATACGTAGGTCCGATACGTAAGAAGATTGGCCGAACTCCACTAACAATTTTGTGTATATCTTACCACTCCCATAAATTCTGTTCACTGCAATTTTGACCTGTATATTTTTCTAACAAATTCACAATATATTTTTAAAAAAAATCACATATGATAATGGTCATGGGATGTGAACTTGTGAAAAGAATTATATACATTAACAACTTGATAAATATAGCAATGATTACTACAATCTTCAGAATCGTAGAAAGCAAACAAAAACAAATATTGCTAAAAATCAAATATGTAAATACAATGGAAATAACCACATTCTTGACTATATGTGAAGTATATAAGGACATCTCCAATCAGGGCCGGCTCATCATTTTGATGAGCCCTAGGACAAAGAAAAAATTTGTACCCTAAAAGTCTATGTTTATTCAAAATTAAAAAATATTTAGAAAACTTTATAAATAACTATTTTGTAAATTTTATGATGAAAAAAAAATTAACTGTTTTTGGGCCCTTTTCAATCTATTTTTTATTAAAAACAATTGAAAATTGTGTAAAATCTATAAATACACAAAAGATAAAAAAAAATCTAACTGTTTTTGGGCACTTTTCAATCTATTTTTTTATTAAAAACAATTAAAAATTGTGTAAAATCTATAAATACACAAAAGATAAAAAAAAATTAACTATAATTATATGGGGGACATAAGGTTGGACCCGGGGCGGTCGCACCCATTGTCCCCCCTCCTAAGTCGGCACTGTCTCCAATGGTTAACTTCATTTTTTGCTTCAAAAGTTCACTTTATTCAAAATAAAGTACATATTCTCCAATAGTTTGCTTCATTTTTTTCTTGTAAAAAGAATATTCTAAGAATCTTCTTTCTCTACTTTATCATTAATTATTACTAACATCCTATACTTTTTTATATTCACTAATTTTACTCAACTATTTTGTTTTAACAATAACCCAACAAAATTATTATAGATCCAACATTATCATATAAAATTATTACACATAATAAAGAACAACAATACTAGAATTTATAAAGAAGCACTGATATCATTCAAATTACCTTAAGGAGTGAATTAATCTCTCAAATAAGAGGTTCAGTTGTAGTACTTAGGGATCGAATTCACAGGGAGCTAGGAAACACAAAAGATCTAATCTTTAGTGACTAAGCTAGGTTGATTATGATTAACTTTAAAGTGCAGGTTTGAGCAAGGCAGTTGCTCGGTGGGTTTGATTGAGGGTTTTAGCAATTAAGGAAAGTAGCTAGACTTAGAGTTTATATTCAGGTGATCAGGATTATAATCTTATATATGCCTAACAAGTTGCATGCATGATATTAAAGAGCTCAACAGCTTATGCACAAATCGATCAGCGTTCGCTTTCTAGATTCGTCTGATGACTAGATCTAAGGATCTCACCTATCAGGATGATCAATTAGAAAGTTTCGATCGATGACTCTATAGGAGTATCAATCGGTACACCTTTCACTCCGTCGATCGATTATTCTATAGGAATATCGATTGACGCGCTTCTAGTAAGCTTTATGCGCGGGTTGAAATCGATGCTCACTAAGATTCTAGATCAGCTCTTGCCTTTCTGTAGTGATCTTAGCTTGAATAGGATGTATTCAGGATGAACTCAGGTTAACAAACAATCCTAGGTCAAGATTTAGCTACTCTAGAACACAAGCATTAAGAACATCCTAACAATGAATATCACAACTTAGCAATCTAGAGTTGGGGCTAATCCCTCACAACCTATTTGAATCCTAAATCTAACAATGGAACTACTCAGACATGGTCAAGCAATTCATAGCAAAAAGTTGAAAGAAACTCATAGGTAGATAGATAGAGAAACAAATAATGGAGTTCCAATCACAAATCTCTTTGGATCTTCTCTCCAACTCTAAGAATCTCTAAAAACTTTAAACAATAAACTAGAACAAAATAAAAAGCATGCTTTGCCTTAAACACATAGGCAAGCTATATATATTGAGTTCATTAGGTTAAAAAAACTCTTCAGGAGCAATCTTATAATTTGGTGAAGACTTGGGCTTTAAGTCGGCTGGAACCATTCTGTCTCTGCACGACTCCGTATCGATCGATGTCACAGGATGTGCATCGATCGATTGTAATTTTGATACGTTGACCTCTGGATACTGATGTCGATCGATGGCACAGAGTATGCATCGATCGAATTGTTGTCTCTGAATATCGACCTCTGGTCTGGTTTGATGGTCAGCTCAGATGAAATCTCTACTAAGCTCCAAAATGCTCCAAAATCATCACTTTACTCCAAAATGCTCCTGAACCTGAAAACATACCTAATAGACTTTAAAACATAATATATACATATATATCTTAAAAACACCTATATACCATGGGTAAAAACGGATCAAATCAATGTTATATCAACTCCCCCAGGCTTACACTTTTGCTTGTCAACAAGCAAAATAAACAGGCAGTCTCTCTGAAGGAGGTTTAAAACAGCAGGGATTCAAACAATCTCTAACTAGAATCATCACCTCTACAATGTTGCAAGCCACATCAAATATCTCCTAACTACAAAAGTACTTTATACCATATCCTAGCTTAGCAACCAAATTCATCTAGCCAGCAACTTAGCAAATCCTGCCTGACTCTACCCTCTACTGTTCTCATTTCTTTGCATAAAATAAAAGTGCAGGCTTTACCTTGGGGGTATCGATCACAAGATGCAAGGTTTCTCAAACAAGTATCATGACCTACAGGTAAAAAGAAGTTCCTTTCCTCTCTCTCTCCACTTATTTCTCTCCTAGTTAAAGTCTACTTTTATTTGCAAGACATTAACCAAGATTGGACAGACCTCCATGAATAAAGTCTTAATGGTTTTAGCCACCAAGCCCTGTTCACTTCTTTTAGACCTATATCGCAGGATTCTTTGTGAATCAAGCCTTAATGGTTGTAGCCACCAAGTCCCGTTCGAACCCTTTACCTATAGAACTCTCATGAATCAAGCTTTAATGGTTGTAGCCACCAAGTCCTGTTCAAATTCTTTTCCTAAGTAAATATCTAACTAGTCCTTTTTTTTGAAAGATTAAAAATTTAAAATTAAATTTCAAAATTTTAGAGAGAGAGGGTAATATATCTATCTACACAAGGCTTTACCTTCCAGACTTGTTTGAAGCATCTGACCCCGTGTATACCAAACCCCAAGACAAGCAGATGTAGTCAAGTTTGGTTGGAGATCAGCTTTGGTTCCTTCAAACATTCATAGCAAGTGTGGTTCTAGTTGATAGGTGATCCACTTTAGCATCTATAGTACATTCTGCAGTCAACAAATCTAAGAGTGGTGCTAAAGAGTGGTTAGATAACAAGTAAATATTGAAAAAGATCATTGTCCCCTTCTTGACTCAATAAAACTTTTGAAAATATATAACGAGATCAAAAGGTAGAGTATTATCAGCAACTTCCCCCCATACTTAAATTATACACTGTCCTCAGTGTATATTCAGTCGGAGTTAATGGGGTAACATAAACCATAAGTACTAAGTTGAAAAGTTTAGAACGATATACCTGACCGAAGCCTGTGTCGGTCGATGGCAAGAGATGGCCGTCGATCGTTTTGAAAGTGGCTGTGTCGATCGATGTCGACATGGTTTTGTCGGTCGATATCATTGGCAATCGTCTACTCTGGTTCATCCTCCTCTCTTCTCTTTTTTTTTATATATATATATTTTCTGCAAATTAAAATTGAAAAACAAAAATAAGTAACTAAAATGAATAAAGCTAAGTAAAATTACCTAATAGTGGGTTACCTCCTACTCAGTGCTTTGTTATAGTCTTTTAGCTTGACTTTGGAGGTGGTTGAGCTAGTGAGGTGCAAAGCAGCTACTTGTTGGAAAACAAGTATCAACATTATCTCTGTTCATCTGGAACCATGTAGCAATGAAGCTTCTTGTGGCATCATCCCCACTGGTCCATCTCTCATTGATCTTTGCTGCTGCATCTGAGATGATCT
Organism: Brassica carinata; assembly: GCA_016771965.1. Lineage (NCBI taxonomy): Eukaryota > Viridiplantae > Streptophyta > Magnoliopsida > Brassicales > Brassicaceae > Brassica > Brassica carinata. The sequence continues at coordinate 10,160,280 of CM028687.1, read as the reverse complement.
TTAGCCTCTCTCCAATGTTTTCAATGATGAACTCGTGCTTTCCAAGCTTGTCGTAAGCATAATCTGATAGTTCCTTCAGCTCTTCTTGCATTGAATCAATCGTGTCTTTTAGTTTCCTCTCGCGGGCAGGCTGAAGCTCTTCGTCGATCGATGCTGTTGTAGTTGCGTCGATCGTCTCTGAATGATGCTTGTCGATCGATCTCATGTATCCTCTTTCGATCGATGCGGATGATGAAGGTCGACTCGCAAGTTGCCTTTGAATAATCTCGTGAAGTTTTTCACCGAATAACTGCATCTGGCCTTCGAGTATCATGACACGTCTGTCGATCGATGGATTGGTGTCCTTGTCGATCGACGCAGCTGTAACTTCTTGAAAATCAAGCTGTTTTTGAATCTTGTCATCCTTTTGCTGTGATGCGTCCATTCTGGATGTGAAACTATCTACTTCCTTATTTATTTGAGAGTATATTCCAACAAGACTTTCTTCAATTGATTGTAGGCGAGCCTTCATTGGTTCGAACATGTTATCGATTATCATCCGAGTGTGCTCATAAATCAAAGTTAGTGTTCTTGTGTCTGCTGCTTGCTGTTCCTTAAGTCTTTTATGGATTTCTTCATCTCATTTATGTGTGTGGTTAACCAGGCTATGCTGTTGTCGAGAGGGAAGTAGATATCATCGAGGCCCTTGGTTAAATGTTCCTCTGCTTTTCCCAATTCCTTGTAGATACTGTGGACAAACTCATCAATCTCCTTCTTTTAGTATATTGTCGATGGCTGATTCTCCGTGTCGATCGATGGTTGAGTATGTGGTCGAGGTGTTGGCTCAAATCTGCCAGCTGCATCATTATGCTCATCTGTAACTTTCTGCTTGTGCTCTGGATTGCTCCATTGTTGCATGAAGAGGTTGTCTGGTCCGTTGGAGACCTGAAGTATGTCTGCAATATCTTCTTTTGATACTTGAAGAATTCTTCCATCTATAGCTCGTGCATGGCCATCTTGATCCCTAAAAATACCAAACTCATCCAGTGTTAGATTTTCAAAATCTATAGGGTCTTGTTTGCATACCTCAGATCTAAGGTCTGGATGCACGTCGATCGATGTGGATGGATGGATATCAATCGATGTTGCAGCAGTGTTGTTGATCGATGGTGAAGGTTGAATATCAGCTCCTCCACTGGATTTGAAGAAGTCTTCTGTGGTGAAACCTCTACTCATCTTGTCTGCTTCTAGGGCATCTGATGTTTCCTCTATAGCAAAGCTCTCTTTATAGCAATCATCCCAACTTCCAATTGAAAATTTTCCATTTTTCTCCATGTCGGCCGCCTTAGTGTCGATCGATACGCTGTAGGTTGTGTCGATCGATGCGTGTAGTCGGTTTGACTGGTGATGAGGAGTATCGATCGATGTTGAGTAGTCTCTGTCGATCGATGCTGCATTGCATTGTCTGTAGGAATGATGTGGAATCCTTTCTTCTTCTGCAAGAAGATCATGAATCTCTATAGCTCGTTCCTCCTTGTAATACTCTTCGTGTCTAAACGCGGATGTGGCAGTATTAATAGCAAAAGTGGGGTGATAATGATCACTTTTCAAACTGTCAATGGAAAAATTGCCATCTGGGAATTCTTCTTTCCATTGAGCGAACTTCGCATTGATCGATGCCTTTTCTGGCATGTCGATCGATTCTGATGAACGAAGATCGATCGATGTGTGATTGCTGTCGCCGATCGATTCGTCATACTCTGTCTCATAGTCAAATTCTGAATTAATCTCTTTTCAACAGAAACATACTCCAACGAACCTTGGATCATCCCCAATCTCTGTGCTGGGCTTCTTTGTCTTGACAATCTTGACTGGATCATAGTAGAAATTTGGATCTTTGAGCGTCAGGCACAACCGGTTAGTCTGCATGTTACAGATTGCTCCTACTGTATCTAAGAATGCTCTTCCAAGTTGTAGAGAAGTGTTCCAATTCAGCTTGATGTCCAGGACATATAAGCCAACTGGAACTATTGCATTACCAATCTGTACCTCAAGGTCTCTGATGATTCCTCCTGAGTTCTTTTGAGAACAATCCACAAATACAAATGAATCGTCCAAAGGCTCTATCTTCAGACCTAGATGGTCTGCCATCACCTTGGGTAAGATGCTTACTGCAGCTCCTGTGTCGCAGAGGGCACGTAAGAAAGTGATACCTTGCACTACAGTGGTATCAGAACTTCCTGTGATCACTCTTCTTCTTCAAAGTGATCCGCTGCTTCATCTTTTCTCTGACCTGATGGAACATTATTCTAATGTCTTCTTCAGTCTCCTTGATTTCTCTGAAGAACATCCTTAACCTGTGGGTAAAGTAGGCTTCCTCAAAAGGTTTCTCAAGTGGGATTCTGAGAACTCTCTTTGTGAAACTATCCATCCCCTTCTCATTGACTCCCTTTATCAGATTCTTGGTAACCTTTTCTTTCCTCTTCCTCAAGGTTCTCCCTTCTGTAGCTTTATCAACTTCCATAGGCTTTGGTGCATGTTTAGGTTGCGTACTGATGGTGTCTGGTGGTGTATATGAAGGTTTGGATTGCTGTCTGAGTGTATTGAGTTGTTCTGCATCAATCTTTGGTAGCTGCACTCGGTATGTGAGAGGTGCACGTCGATCGATGGGTGCTGGAGGTTGTCGATCGATATCATCATCTCTCTATTGATCGATGGCTGGTTCGTGATGCCGATTGATTTTGACACAAAAAGGACTGGATCGATGCGAGTGTCTTGCTGTGAACTCCTTATGAGTCATTATCCTCACAACATTGCACGAAGCGCTCGACTCCAATGATGGCGTCGATCAATGCTTGTCAAAGCTCGTCGATCGACTCGGTGTAGAGTCCATCGATAGATGGTCACTAGTCGACGTCGGTCGACACCAATGTGACTCGCCAAAACTCATGGAACTTTCCACTTCGAAATCCCCTTCTTGCAGCTTCTCAAAATTCACCACTTGCCAGAAATCATCATCTATGATGGCATTCACGTGGTGCTTTGTTGCTTCTTCGCCTATACCCCTTGTTAAGGCTTCTTGCTTCTTAACAGCTTCTCCTGTCTGAACCACCTGGGTCTCTAATTTCTTCACATGGGTGCTCAAAGCTTCAAACTTTGTGTTCAGGTTGGTGTAGACAGCATCAATCTTCCCACTGAAATCCACTGTCAGCTTATGTTGACCTTCAAGAACCTGGTCAAACATGGCTTCTACCTTGCTCTCCTGAGTTGGAGGTGGTGGATTCTGGTAAGATGAATTTTCATAGCTCATGTTGTTGTTGAAGTTGCTGATGTAGTTGTTGTTGAAGGGCTTCTGTGAATTCTGACTGAAGTTACTTCTTTGTCCAAAGAAGTTTCTGTTTCCTCCCTGGTTTTCAGACCTCTGAAATCCAGTTCCACTGATGAAGTTCACATTATCTTCTACAGCTTCTGCATCTTCTACTGAGCAAATCTGCTTCCTTAGCAGTCTATGAACACTATCCAGCTTTGCTTTTACTTCATCCATCTGCTCCTTCCCAAGGAATGCTGCAGATTTCCTTCCGTCAAAATCAGTATTCTTGGTGATGTTGCTGGATGCTAAGTTCTCTATAAGTTTTACAGCCTCCTCTTGATTACTGGTGTTGAAGTTTCCTTCACTAGCTATGTCCAGAGCCATCTGATATTGTAGTGTGATGCCTCTGAAGAAAATGCTGAGTAGTTTCACTTGGTTGAATCCATGGTATGGACAATCTCGCTGGTAAGACTTGAATCTGATCCAGCAATTCTTGGATGATTCTCCAGGTTCTTGAATGAATGTAGCAATCTTGCTCCTCAAGTCTTCAGCACGTGTGTCATCAAAGAAGTTACGCATAAATGCATTCTTGATGTCGCTTCAGAATGTAAGAGATCCTGGTGGTAACTGTTTAAGCCACTGCGAAGCTTCTCCAGCAAGAGAGTACTTAAAGAGTTTGCAGAGAAGGTAGTCCTTAGGGACTCCGTTGTCTTTGATAGCAGATATGAGATAGATAGATAGATAGATAGATAGATAGATAGATAGATAGATAGATAGATATCTATAGATAGAGAGATAGATAGATAGATAGATAGATAGATAGATAGATAGATAGATAGATAGATATATAGATAGATAGATGATGATGATAGATAGATGAGATAGATAGATAGATGAGATAGATAGATAGATAGATAGATGATAGATGATAGATGATAGATAGATAGATGATAGATGATAGATAGATAGATAGATAGATAGATAGATGATGATAGATAGATAGATAGATAGATAGATAGATAGATAGATATAGATAGATAGATAGATAGATAGATGATGATAGATAGATGAATAGATAGATAGATAGATGATGATAGATGATAGATAGATAGATAGATAGATAGATAGATAGATAGATAGATAGATAGATAGATAGATAGATAGATAGATAGATGATAGATGATAGATGATAGATAGATAGATAGATGATGATAGATAGATAGTAGATAGATAGATAGATAGATAGATAGATAGATGATGATAGATAGATAGATGAATAGATAGATAGATAGTAGATAGATAGATAGATAGATAGATAGATAGATAGATAGATAGATAGATAGATAGATAGATAGATATAGATAGATAGATAGATAGATAGATAGATGATGATGATAGATAGATAGATAGATAGATAGATAGATAGATGAGATAGATAGATGAGATAGATAGATAGATAGATAGATGAGATAGATAGATGATGATAGATAGATAGATAGATGAGATAGATAGATATAGATAGATAGATAGATAGATAGATAGATAGATAGATGAGATAGATAGATAGATAGATAGATAGATAGATAGATAGATAGATAGATAGATAGATAGATAGATAGATAGATAGATAGATAGATAGATGATGATAGATAGATAGATAGATAGATATAGATAGATAGATAGATAGATAGATAGATAGATAGATAGATAGATAGATAGATAGATAGATAGATAGATAGATGAGATAGATAGATAGATAGATAGATAGATAGATAGATAGATAGATAAACAAAGAATGGAGTTCCAATCACAAATCTCTTTGGATCTTCTCTCCAAATCGAAGAATCTCTAAAAAACCATAAACAATAAACTATAACAAAATAGAAATCATGTTTCGCCTTAAACACATAGGCAAGCTATATATATTGAGTTCATTAGGTTAAAAAAACTCGTCAGGGACAATCTTGTAATTTGGTGAAGACTTGGGCTTTAAGTCGGCTGGATCCATTCTGTCTCTGCGCGACTCCGTATCGATCGATGTCACCGGATGTGCATCGATCGATTGTACTCTTGATATGTCGACCTATGGATACTGATGTCGATCGATGGCATAGAGTGTGCATCGATCGATTGTTGTCTCTGAATATCGACCTCTGGTCTGGTTTGATGGCCAGCTCGGATGAAATCTCTATTAAGCTCCAAAATACTCCAAAATCATCACTTTACTCCAAAATGCTCCTGAACCTGAAAACATACCTAATAGACTCCAAAACATAATATATATTTATATATATATATATATATATCTTAAAAACACCTATATATCATGGGTAAAAACGGGTCAAATCCATGATATATCATGCACCAGCCATATATCTTTCCTACAAATAATCAATTAAATCATTCCGAAGTGCGAAATGAGCGTCTTTATCTTTAATTCTTCTAAATCGCGCCAACAATTCTTGGAAACAAATATGATCATGATCTTTGGTATCAATCTCCGTAGGTGGAACTTCTCTACTGACTTCAATTGGTACTTCGATATCACGCTCATGCTCAATTATAATATTATGTAAAATAATACAAGTAGTCACTATGTCATATATCACATCTTTTTCCAAAAACGAACTGGCCCTTTCACAATTTGCAAAACGGCATTGGAGAACTCAAAATGCACGTTCCACATCTTTCCGACATGCTTCTTGTTGCGTAGAAAAATATTTCTTTTCGGACCTATTGGCTCGTGAATAATTTGTACTATGGTAGACCATTTTGGATATATACCATCGGCCAAACAATAACCCATATTATATTCGTTTCCTTGAATGACAAAATGAGCAGGAGGTGCAATGCCTTGAGAAAAATTAGAGAAAAGACGTGAAGACTCCAAGACACTGATATCATTATTAATATCCGGCATCCCAAAATATGCATGCCATATCCAAAGATCATAATCCGCAACAGCTTCAAGAATTATAGTTGGTGATCCACTACGGCCTGCATATTGTCCAGCCCAAGTGGTAGGACAATTTTTCAATTTCCAATGCATACAGTCTAAACTACCTAGCATTCCGGGAAAACCTCGTCTTTCACCAATGTACAGGAGTTTTGAGACATCGGCAGGTGTTGGTGATCGTAAGTACTCCTCTGAGAATATCTCCACTATAGCTCGACAAAATCTTTTCATACTTTCAATTGCTGTTCATTCACCAATTTTTATGTATTTGTCCGTTGCATCAGCGGGTAAACCATAAGCTAGGATCCAAAAGACAGCTGTTACTTTCTGAAGAGATGATAAACCAAATCTACCAGTTGTATCCCTTCGTAATTTGAAATAGTTGTCATGATCTTCCACTGCATTAACAATACGAAGGAATAAAGTATGAGACATACGATATCTCCTACGAAACATGGCGTCATTGTAGTTCTGGTTCTCCGAGAAGTAATCGTTGAACAATCTACAATGAGCAATTTCCCGATCGCGCTGGATAAAAGCACGTCCAGGAACTGAGCCTCCATGAATCACTCGGTTGCTTTGTTGATCAAGAAGGTATTGTATTATCGTATTCTTATTATCGATAGCAAGATGTTTTGCTTTTTCTTCCTGGTCGAGATTATTGATCATTTCTTGATTTCCATCATCATCGGAAGAGGAAGAAGAATCATCCAAATGTAGTGAAATTGAAAAATTATAATTCATTTTAAGAAAGAAAATTTAGAGTGAGTAAAGAAATTATGTAATATCAGAATATTTTTTTGTAGAAGTTGATAACTAACAAAGAGTTCTGATAGTATATATAGAAATAATTGAGTGTGTGAAACCAACAAATATCAGAATATTTAAATTATTTTTTCATTGTATTATCAAATCATGTCATGGTCAATTGAAAAATATGAGAATCTTTGAATCACTTTTCATTGAATTATCAAATTATGTCATAGTATAAAAATATTAAAATCTTTAAATTAACTTTTCATTGTATTATCAAATCACTTTATAGTAGATTGATAGATGTGAGAATCTTTGAAAAAAAATTTCATTGTATTATCAATTCTTGTCTTATTAGATTGAAAAATGTGACAAACTTTGAATAACTTGTCATTGTATTATCAAATCATGCCATAGTAAATTGAAATGTGTGAGAATCTTTGAATAACTTTTTCTTTATATTATCAAATCATGTCATAGAATGACCAAGTGAGAACTAGGAGAATCTTATCATGTATAAATATTGTATTGTGTTCTACATTTTGATTAACAACATTAGATCATTTTTTCTCTATTTGCGTCAACATATTTTTACTTTATTTTAAAAAATGTCTCTATGTTCTGCTGGATATACTCAAGAAAAAGATAAGTTCTTATGCCAAGTTTATATGAAAATATATCAAGATCCAATCAAGGGTGTTTATCAGACGTCTGATCAGTTCTGGTCTCGTGTGGCAGAAGCTTACGAGATTGGGAAAAATGCAAGTTGGAGTTAACACACAAAGCAATCTATTAGTTGTCGAATTCAAACTATCGAGAAGGCAACAAAAAATTTGCATGCATGCATCAAACAATGTGAAAGCAGACGTCCAAGTGGTGCTTCAAATGGTGATATTGTAAGTGTTTTACGTTTAATGTAATGTATATTTTATTTACTTTACACTAATATTTTTGGTTTTTAATTGATATGTAGTTTCAATAAGCCAAATTAATATTTGTGGATGATCCAAAACACAATGGAGGTTGGAAATTCGATCATGTATGGAATACTATCAAGAATTTTGAGAAGTTCAAAGATGGTGACATATCTGCTACAAAAGTATCAAACTCATGTGGTTTTGGAGATATAAATTCAGAGTTTGAAAATTTTAACTCAGATAGTGCGCTACACAAGAATCTCCAGGTTTGTCTTCATTTTCTTTGAATTTAGATACCGAAGAAGATATTATTGGTTGATCTTCATCCAAAAGACCAATGGGAGTAAAAAAAATCCAAACTTAAAAGAAAAAACGATGATCAAACATCACGTGTTATTAACACCTTGGAAGAAGGAAATAAAAAACTATTGGAGCAGTTGAAAAAAACAAGCGTACAAAGATAACAACATTTGGAGATTCAAAGTAGGAATTATACTTTGAAAAAATTAAAGAAGAAAACAAAATTTTATTTTGTGATGTAAACTCCATACAAGATCCTAAAGTTCGTGCATACATACAATCTGAACAAAATCGGATTTTATTGGAGAGAAGTGAAGAACAACAAACTCAACAACCTCCTCAAACATCAACTTCATTCTGGCAATTTTTTAATAATCTTAAAGGATCGAAAGTGATTTACGAGATTATTAAGTGTCATTTTATGTTGTATTAAGTATTTTATGTTAAGTTTGATGTTATCAATCATGTATTTCACTTTTATATTAATGATTTAATGGTATCTTTCATTCATATATGTTTTAAATATATTTACTATCATAAATTAAATTAATTTATATAATAAAATAACATTAAAAATTAATTGGGTTACATTAATTAATATATTTTATTTTATCAAAAAGTAAGAACAAGTAAAATTTAAGGACCAATTTATAATTTTGAAAGTTCAGCTTCAAAAATGAAGCAATGAACAGTAGTGCTTCAAATTTAAAGCAGTAATGTTCATTGCTTCATTTTGAAGCAATAAATAAAGCACTATTGGAGCAAAAGTTGCTTCAAAATGAAGCAAAAAGTGAAAAATGAAGCACTATTGGAGATGATCTAAGTAATTCAACCAACATAGTGTTTATCATTAGATACCAACATTTCTTTATATAAGTTTTAACAACTCTTTTGGCATTCAAGATTCAATTTATCCAAACTATTTTCAAACACAGTGGAAACAAGAATGAAATACCCGAGTTCCTAGAATTGATCCGCGCCACCGCGAGGGTGTTTGATTTAACTTGTGATCAACGTAAACTCACAAACCGCTAGTTTTATAAAAAAAAAAATCCCATGTATAATTTTTATGTTTTGTAATATATATATAGAGTAGAATATATTATTTTATAATATAGATGTTTGATAATAATTTTTTTATTTGTACATAATATTATATTAAAACATTTATAACTTGATGCAGTTTGATGTAATTGTATTATTCATATATTAACCTGTCGTTTTTTGTTAAATTATTTTAAAATGAAACAACATACTAAAAATTTTAAATTTTTTTGCATGAGTTCTCTATGAATTATTACTAATTCAATGATATTTTTTTCTTGAAAATTTAACTCTCGAAATTTTAATATTTGACTAAACTAAATAAGGTAATACTATATTTAAAAATTGTTTTATAAAACGTATACTATATATTTCAGTTTTTGTTTTTATTTTCACCACAAAGAAACAACAATCATAAATTGCTACACAATTTTATATATAGGAGAAGGTTATCTCTCTTTATTAATACAGACAATTTTTTTAATATTCATATAGTATTAATAATGGTTAATATATGAATATCGATTTGGTCAGATAAGCTTTGGAATTGCAGTTAATTAATTTAAATTGTTTTTAAATTCAGTGGCAGAATCTGTAAATATAAAAAAAATATAAAAGGGAGTACCTAATTTATTGTAAATACAATGGTTAAATATGTAAATAAAAGAAAGTACTCAAAAGAAGTACTTCTTTTTTTATATAGCTATCAATGTGTCCAAAACATTTTCATTTATGATGTTATACATGTTTTGAAACAGTACTAAAAAATACTCTAGTTTTAATAATATAGATATCATTCAGTCAAAATATTCCTAGGGTTACAAGAAGATAGATTGAACAAAGTGTTAAACTTTTACACACAAAGGTCACCTAATAAAAAAACACCTTGTCATTTGAAATGTACTGGCTCTTACTCTAAGTTCTGCTCTTTGTAAGGAGTCCATATCATTTTGCTTGCATCTACATCAAGACCACCTCGGCCTATAATCTATCAGTTCCAAGCTTTGAACTTTGCTTAATTAATGCTTTAATCGTTGCCATATCACCTTTTTTTTTTGTAACACCGCTGCCATACCACTCACCTCCTGCATTTTGAGAGATGTTTCACTTGTGATTTTTCAAGAAGATGTCTGACAAAATCCTAATCCAGTAATCTCTGTGACTCACAAAGCCTAGACCAGATAGTGGTCTCTCCGGTGTCCCGACTTTTCCCTCTTTCTTCGAGAGTTCGTAGGCTAAATAACACAACAAAATGGGTAAGTTGTTAACGACTTAGTAAAACGAAGAGAAGGGTGAGCTTTGTGGAGAGATGTGAGCGAGCAGAACAAGAGTTAGTGGAAAGAATACTCACAAAGTCCATTAAGAATTTTCCATAGCCTTTTTCCTTTGATATGGAGGAAGGGTAAGGATGCAAGCCAAATTGTACCCTTATTCTGTATGCTTTTCCTGTACCAACATAAATTTATGGTTAAAATTGACATCAAGCATATCTGTATTCCTAAAAAACAAGAAAATGTGGGAGAGCGCAAGTCGATAACCAAACATCAACAGTTGAGTTTGCTTGAGGTAATTTTAAGATTAATCTACATGCCACTAACCAACTGTGACCACAAACATACAAAAGTTTATGGTGGTACCTTTGAAAAATATCCAACCATGTGGCATCCCCCGATCATCACATTCACACAGAATACAGAAAATGAACAAATCGACGTCGTAGTGAAGAGTCGTGTGGTCAAGAAATAAATTTGCCAGATAACAGAGGTTCTTCGCATAGACCTTGTTCTTCTTATCATCTATCTGTTAGATATCATCACAAATAAATTCCAAGGTCATGAAAATCCATTACTAAATGTGGATCATGTTGGTCTATTTTAATCCGTTCATCAATTCTTCTGTTAACTGCAATGTTCACAAGAGTTACCAAATTCGGAAGGAGTATGATTTGAGTTCTCATCTTTCATTTGAGTCTGAGTTTCCCGGGTAGATTTTTTCAAGGGGTAACTAACTCAGTATGTGTTTCTGTAAGAAATAGGCCCATTAATCGCAAGATCTTATGATGGACTTCAGGGGGATATTTGGACATTCCAAAATTGTAAAATAATTAATTCAAAGAGTAAATTACTAGCAACATTCTTACCATTTATTTTCTATAGTTAATTATGATCAACTTAGTATTACTTTCTTTTTTACTTTTTGTATTTATCCATATAGGCATCTTATTTTATTTACTACTAGGAGCGTGTCCGCACTTTGCTCGGAATATTATTTTATTTGTTATAAATCATATGGTGGACGGCCCATAACCATATGAGGAAGGAAGAGACGGCCCATACTATGTTTTCCTTTTACTTATCTATTTTGTACTTTTACATATTTGTATTTACCTTTTCCTAGTTAGATTAGGAATTGTTAGTTTTCCATTTATCTTATGACGGTCTATTTATGACGATCTAAACTTGTATATAAGGAGCATTTAGGCTATAGAATAATATAAGTTTTCTCACTGATTCACAACACGTTATCAGCACGAGTTGTTCTCTAAAATTGTTGGGGTCAAAATTGGTTACGACGGAATCAACGACCGAAAGTCTCTGGAAAGTATTTCTCGAAACAAAAAGTTTCATATGATTTGAAAAGAAGTCATACGAGATTTTCTCAAATTAGAATATCCACTCTATGTTGGGGTCGAAAACGGTTATCTCGAAGTCAACGGCTAAGATTATTTTTTACTTATGGGTTCTTCGTGAAACACTTCTTGAAAGTAAGATCGGAAGACGACGGGCGTGCGCTGCACGAGAGTCCCCGGAAGATCGGTAACGAAAAGGCGGATCAACCCAATCAAGGTCCGCCGCCAAAGGCGCCAAGATTCGATCACCACAAAACCCTAAACACAAAAGAATCTGCCTCGGAACTTCAAAGAGGTCGTTCTCTCAAACCGTGAGGAACCAGAAAATGATCAAGATATCAAATAGAAGCCCTCGCCGAGATCTTAAGAACGGGCGCGACAAAGGCTCCAGGAGCCGGCGGGAGCGGCCATCACTTGGTCCCGGGCGCCGGCGGGAGCAACCTCGGGCGCCGGGGCGAGCACGTATGGCGGGAGAATTTCGAAGAGGTCGTTCTCTCAAACCGTGAGGAACCAGAAAACGATCAGGATATCAAATCGAAGCCCTCGCCGAGATCTTCAAAACGGGCGAGACCAAGGCTCCAAGCGCCGGCGGGAGCGGCCATCACTTGGCCCCGGGCGCCGGCGGGAGCAACCTCGGGCGCCGGCGAGAACACGCACGGCCTGGCCCCGGGCGCCGGCGCGAGCACGCATGGCCTGGCCCCGGGCGCCGGCGCGAGCACGCATGGCCTGGCCCCGGGCGCCGGCGCGAGCACGCACGGCCTGGCCCCGGGCGCCGGCGCGAGCACGCATGGCCTGGCCCCAGGCGCCGGGCGAGCACGCGACGCCTGGCCCCGGCGCCGGCGCTGAAGCACGCATGGCCTGGCCCCAGGCGCCGGGCGAGCACGACGCCTGGCCCCGGCGCCGGCGCTGAAGCACGCGACGCCTGGCCCCGGCGCCGGCGCTGAAGCACGCATGGCCTGGCCCCAGGCGCCGGGCGAGCACGCATGGCCTGGCCCCAGGCGCCGGGCGAGCACGCATGGCCTGGCCCCAGGCGCCGGGCGAGCACGCATGGCCTGGCCCCAGGCGCCGGGCGAGCACGACGCCTGGCCCCGGCGCCGGCGGGAGCGGCCATCACTTGGCCCCGGCGCCGGCGCTGAAGCACGCATGGCCTGGCCCCAGGCGCCGGCGCTGAAGCACGCATGGCCTGGCCCCAGGCGCCGGGCGAGCACGCATGGCCTGGCCCCAGGCGCCGGGCGAGCACGCGACGCCTGGCCCCGGCGCCGGCGCGTCCAGCCAATTCCCAGCCTGTCCGAATTAGATCGCACCTCGTGGCTTTCGTGAAGTCGTATCATCTTAGCTACGGACCCAATGTTCCTCGGTTCGGCTCGATTGGAGTTATCCTCGAAGTTTTACGACTAGAACTATGAAGGTTGGTTTTCTGTCAAAGTGTATCGTGTAAAACAAGAACGATCAACTTGAACATCGATTCTTTAGGCTGCACGATTTACTTTGCGAGAAAGATAATCTTTCCGAGAATCAAGGGCTTGAAACGTGTCCACGGACTCACTTACGATTTTGGGGATCCAAGCCCATTAGGAGCTATGACGATTTATCATAACTCGCGGAAGTAGGATAAATGCTAAGTTTCTGCGGATAAATGTCAAGACTCGAGGATAACTACGAAGATCGATGGAAAATGGAATACTCCCAAAAGAGATAAACTTGGGCCCGAAAGCGAAAGGGTAAACGGGCCACCGACCTAAAATGGCTATATATGGAGGTCTGGAGCAGAAGAGAAAGGGATCCGAAAATACGAGAATCGAGACTTAGAGAACTCCTGCTAGCTTGGAAAACTTAGAACTTAGGTGGTTAGGCCAGCGAGGCAAGAATTAGAACGTCTGGCCGCCTCTTGTTCTAGTTTTATCTTCTCCGCAGACCTCTGTTCATCTCGGAAGGATCTAACAATTCTTTAACTTCAGAGCTCCACACATAGAAACCCTAGGCGTTATCTTCGACATGCCTGTTTCTATAACAAACGTTCATACTAGACGAACTCGCCTAGGCAGTTCGATCTCTTGTTCAATTCTTTCTAACTGAACTACGTCCGACTTGATCCTCGAAAGGGGTACGTAGGCAGCCTTTCTTAAGGTCCAGTCCCAAATCTTAACAAAACCTTTTCCGTATTTATTTGGTCACTTGTCGTTGGCTGTCGCAGAGAATCCGGACCTCAAGGAAAGTAGGGTTTTCCTTACTTTCCTCCATCATTATTCATTAAAATCGACGGTGTGAATTTTGGTTCCCACAGTTTGGCGCTAGAAGGAGGGGGGACGGATTACTCTTACTCATACGGCCGCAAAACGCTTGATCGAAGCGCTGTCCGGAAATATGAAAGAAAAACTTGCAGTTTGCGTCAACGATGGTAAAACAACTCCAGCAACGACTGTTCCTACGGCCAATGCTTACGCAAACACCACGGTGCTCGAGCAAATCAAAAACCTAGCCGCGGCTTTCCGCCATTGGAAGAGCACGAAAACGAGCTCGCGATTTCTCTATCTAAACAGAAAGGGCAACGATAAAATCTATCAAACCCCAAAAATTCGTCTTGTTACCAAGTTAGAGAAATCGCAACGAGCAAGGTTTCTACAAAAAATGTTTTTTCGAGAACCTCTCGGAAAAATAAAACTGCTTCTCCTCGAAACCTTGGGGAAACCCTAGATTACTCGCGGAATAGAAGCACGGCAAATCGGGTCACCAATTCCCACTTCCGTACTTCTTCCGAACAACTCTCGGGAAGCAAACGACGAAAAGGGAAAAGAGCTTACCAATGCTTCCCAACCGTCCGAACAACCCAAGGGCGCCAAAACTCCGACTGTCCCGACCAGTTAGCCATACGAAAAGTTCGGTCTGTCTCGACCAGCTCGCCGTACGACAAGCTCGGTCTCTCTCGACCAATTTGCAATATGGCCAGCTTGGTCCTTCTTGACCAGTTTGGGAAGAACATAGTTGATTTCTATAAACCTACTCAAAACCTAAACCGGTTAACTAAGACGTTTTCTGAAATCTAAAAATTTTCGCGTCATTGCGAACTCTCGACTTTTATCCGCTAAGCTTACTTTCGGAAAACTACTCAAAACTCATTTGGATCAATCCTACGGAAACGAGAGAATTTCTGATTAAGTTTGATAACAAAATTACAGCTCTCCGCAGCGAAAGTGTCGGATATTAAAATTCGGTAACATCTTACGGAAACAACTTCCGTAAGATCAAGTTCAGTAATATTTTACGAAACATCATTCGTAAAGTCAAACAAAATCATATCAAACAACAAGGTCTGAGACTTGACCAGTTCGCTCATGGCTTGACGAACTAAGAACCTCACCCGAATGACATCCTGTCCATTGCTCCCTCTTAGCCTGCTTCTCCTTCTTTTGTATCAACGATTTCGTAAAATCCCTTTGGTACATAAAACGCAATCTGATTCTGCCACGTTGAGTCGGAAACATCAATTCATAACGCTTGATAGACTTTTCAACAATATACAAAGCACACCTGTCAATTTAGGGAAGTACGAAGAAACGGAGACATGAGCTTAGACGTTGATATCTCTCGTTCGCTCCGATATTCTCATCAGAATTTCATCGAAAATCAATTCATACGAAATTCAGTATCAGACTTTTCGAAGTCCTTTGACGTAGAATCAAAAGTGTCCATTCCGAAACGCCTAAAAAACCTCCGATGGAATACACATTCCTTCTCGTAAAAACTATCACTACGAAAGGTGAAACACAGTTCAGAAGACAAAAGAAGAAGAAGGAGGAAGAAGGGGTAATCTCAAATCATCAATGAGACTAAGGTATGTCCGCCTTATAAAGTTTTAATCGGGCTCTAGTTTTTCGTAGGAAATGAATGAAAACGTCTTAAAAACTGCCGTAAAATTTAGGGAACTTAGAATCTAGGTGGATAGTCTAGCAAGCTAAGTCTTAGGTAATTTTTTCCAGTCTTTTTCTACTGTTCCTTGACTGTCCAGGCAGAACATGCAAACCGATCTAATCTCTCGAAAACCGAGAAACGATCGCCATGCATTCTCAGCATAATCATACTGCTTCCTAAACAAAGAAAAAACGTATACAAGCCTTCGAAAGAACGGTTAACCCGTTTTCTTTCGTAAATAGAAAAAAGAAGGAGTTGGTAAGTATACTATACTCGTATATTTCCATCCTTGAAAACTTTTTGCTTCAGAATCAAGACAACGCTTTTGACAAAGCAAACTCTTGCAGCAATAAGATTCGTCTAAAAAACGCTAGCGGCACAGCCCAACCGTTACAAACATAGTCTTGAAAACTCTATGTCGTCTCTCGTCGCAAACTCGCGACTAGAAACGTGTACCAACTTCAGACTAATAGCACGACGGTGAACTACGAAAATAACGAAATAACCTTCGGTAAAACTCCATGAGTAACTCGAAGCAACTTTCGTCCAAAGGTCAAGATCATAGCGGAAACATCTCCCATGTAATCCGCGGAAACATCGTTACTTTGACAATCTGCGATTTTCTATCTCCATGAAACCGGTCATCCATTACTTTTGTATAACAAGAACATTTTAAACAAAACAGCCTATGGAAAAAACATGATCGGTCTCATGCAAAACGACTTTGCAGTGTGCAAAAGTGAATGAGGAAAACATAATTCGTGGTCGCAAATATCGCAAGTAATTTGTGAGAAACACTCTCTAGTTACCTTTACGAAAACCCCCTCTTACATCACTTTTACGAAAAATACTCTGAATGGTCGAGTCAATTCATACAAAGAAACTTTCGTAAAATAAACATAATGGGTCCAACGGGTAACTGTCACAGACAGTTTTTGCTCCACAAGGTTTCTGACTCGCTTTCACTCCCGCCGTTACGCCCGAAAGCAGGAAATAATCACGCAGGCAAACCCGCACGTGTCCTGCGTCGATCCCTTAAACTTTGTCCCCCCCCCCGGATAAAATGAAACGATTTTCATGCAACCAAAAAATAATTTATACGAACCTTCATCGTATAACTGAGACCTAAAGCGGAAGATCGTTTCTAAAAGCCATCAGCCATAACTCATAAAACTCCGCTATGTTTGGCATGTCTATCTCAGCAAACGCTATTTGGCCCTCGGCCAACTACGCATTTCCATAAAGCCCGACCTGAATTCGGCATCCCCATTAAGGACAATCGTAAACCAACATGACCTTAATAAGGGTCATGGTCTGATCGTTTACCAACAACTTCCTTGGCTATACGGCTAAATCTAGCCTCCAAGCCAATCCAAAACTACTGAGCGACCACTGCTCCAATCGCTTAGGGCTAAAACAACAATCCCCGATTTGTTCATTGAACGCCAAGTGACTATTACGCAAGCAATTTGTCGTATAACCCAGAATCGGAAAATCATACGATAAACTCTTCATACCAAAACTCAGTCCTAACAACCATATGGTTAACGGAAGATTTAAACTTATCATCAATCGATTAAGTTCTATACGCCCCGTAAACACGGCATGAAAAGAAACACTCGTGACAAGGCTCCAAGAGTTATAATGAAGTCATCCTTAAAATATACAAACAAATCCCGAAGGCCAACACTTCACGAAGCACGGTGAATGTAGACATTTCTCCCTGGTCAAATTTACGCGACCCTTGGTCCTAAGGCCCAAACTGAAACAACAGTTTCTGGCTGCGAAAATTCGCAAAACATCTCCAAGCCCGCGAACATTTCAACCACAAAATGCGGCACAAGGAAAACTCGACCTTCAGCACTGCGAGACGTTGCTAACGCTCGAAGGACATCCTTTTCCTCAAAACGTTCCAGACGAAATCCTCGTCTCTAGAAATCAAAACATACAAATACACCTCTAAACGGTAATATGCCTCTAAAATGGCATCATTTCTTTGTTGCTGATCACAACAAACGAACCCTAACGTCCTAAACAGACATCAGCCGCCCTCGAAAGGATAGGCTCTCTTACATCCGACAAGGATAACATAGCGCGCTATACAAGAAGTCCAAAATTTTGGTTAGCTCTTCCAAACGGAAGTAGCTGGATTTGCACCCAGACAAATCATATAAGCCAATAACAATTCGCGGATTTTAAAACGGTACGAGCCAGGTTAAAATCGCAAACAGGCAAAACGAAAGCCGACTTGTCATCGCAAAGCCTCAGTCCGAGAGTAAACCTAGGTCTTGCCCTAAACCCAGCCACGCTGGATCTTGACATCTCATAGACATAGTATCAGTACCCGATACGAGATCCCAAAACTTTTCTCTTCGCTTAAGTCTATTCAGTTCATGAACCTTCGCGGAAATCAGTAAACCGCAAAAATCTCGCTTTGTACAATCGATGGATACAGTGATCATCGGAGGGTTAGGAATGAGGCGACAACTCATATCCTCTCCTCTAACTTCGAAAAACGGAAGTTCTCTCAATTTATAAAAACCACGATTTTATAATTTGGAGCAAAATATTTTAAAAGCCTTAAAAAAAGGAGCAGGGATTCGAAGCCGCCAACGGCCAGTCCTGAAAGATACATCATGGCCTCACAATGGCCAGAACAAAACATAATACCATCGACAGCAACATGCTCGAAAGTCTCTCACAACACATAACCAGACCATATAAGTCTCGCTGGAAAACAGATCACAAGGGTCTTAAACTCCAAACGAACTCACGGAAGGCTTGATCCCTTCGACATGGATGCGTAGGCAGCCGAAGCGCCGCCCAATCTTACCACTTTCGGAGCCTTTCAACCATTAAAATGTAAGCACAAGGAAAACTCGACCTTCAGCACTGCGAGACGTTGCTAACGCCAAGGACATCCTTTTCCTCAAACGCTCCGCACGAAATCCTCGTCTCTAGAAATCAAAACATACAAATACACCTCTAAACGGTAATATGCCTCTAAAATGGCATCATTTCTTTGTTGCTGATCACAACAAACGAACCCTAACGTCCTAAACAGACATCAGCCGCCCTCGAAAGGATAGGCTCTCTTACATCCGACAAGGATAACATAGCGCTATACAAGAAGTCCAAAATTTTGGTTAGCTCTTCCAAACGAAGTAGCTGGATTTGCACCCAGACAAATCATATAAGCCAATAACAATTCGCGGATTTTAAAACGGTACGAGCCAGGTTAAAATCGCAAACAGGCAAAACGAAAGCCGACTTGTCATCGCAAAGCCTCAGTCCGAGAGTAAACCTAGGTCTTGCCCTAAACCCAGCCACGCTGGATCTTGACATCTCATAGACATAGTATCAGTACCGACACGAGATCCCAAAACTTTTCTCTTCGCTTAAGTCTATTCAGTTCATGAACCTTCGCGGAAATCAGTAAACCGCAAAAAATCTCGCTTTGTACAATCGATGGATACAGTGATCATCAGAGGGTTAGGAATGAGACGACAACTCATATCCTCTCCCTCTAACTTCGAAAAACGGAAGTTCTCTCAATTTATAAAAACCACGATTTTATAATTTGGAGCAAAATATTTTAAAAGCCTTAAAAAAAGGAGCAGGGATTCGAAGCCGCCAACGGCCAGTCCTGAAAGATACATCATGGCCTCACAATGGCCAGAACAAAACATAATACCATCGACAGCAACATGCTCGAAAGTCTCTCACAACACATAACCAGACCATATAAGTCTCGCTGGAAAACAGATCACAAGGGTCTTAAACTCCAAAACGAACTACGGAAGGCTTGATCCCTTCGACATGGGTACGTAGGCAGCCTTCGAAAGGCGCAGCCCCAATCTTACCACTTTCAACGGAGCCTTTCAACCATTAACTCCGCCTATCTTACATGACATGTCTTACCGCTCGCAAGAACATCGCGAAGGTTCTAACGAGCTGGGGGGCTAACTGTTGGGGTCAAAATCGGTCACGACGGAATCAACGACTGAAAGTCTCTGGAAAGTATTTCTCGAAACAAAAAGTTTCGTATGATTTGAAAAGAAGTCATACGAGATTTTCTCAAATTAGAATATCCACTCTCTGTTGGGATCGAAAACGGTTATCTCGAAGTCAACGGCTAAGATTATTTTTTACTTATGGGTTCTTCGTGAAATACTTCTTGAAAGTAAGATCGGAAGACGACGGGCTTGCGCGTACGAGAGTCCCCGGGAAGATCGGTACGAAAAAAGGCAGATCGACCCAATCAAGGTCCGCTCGCCCAAGGGCGTCAAGATTCGATCACCACAAAAATCCTAAACACAAAAGAATCTGTCTCGGAACTTCAAAGAGGTCGTTCTCTCAGACCGTGAGGAACCAGAAAACGATCAAAATATCAAATCGAAGCCCTCGCCGAGATCTTCAGAACGGGCGCAACAAAGGCTCCAGGAGCCGGCGGGAGCGGCCATCACTTGGCCCCGGCGCCGGCCCAGCGATTCCCAGCCTGTCCGACTTAAATCACACCTCGTGGCTTTCGTGAAGTTGTATCATCTTAGCTACGGACCCAATGTTCCTCGGTTCGGCTCGATTGGTGTTATCCTCGAAGTTTTACGACTAGAACTATGAAGGTTGGTTTTCTTGCAAAGTGTATCGTGTAAAACAAGAACGATCAACTTGAACATCGATTCTTTAGGCTGCACGATTTACTTTGCGAGAATGATAATATTTCCGAGAATCAAGGGCTTGAAACGTATCCACGGACTCACTTACGATTTTAGGGATCCAAGCCCAATAGGAGCTATGACGATTTATCCTAACTCGCGGAAGTAGGATAAATGCTAAGTTTCTGCGGATAAATGTCAAGACTCGAGGATAACTACGAAGATCAACGGAAAATGGAATATTCCCAAAAGAGATAAACTTGGGCCCAAAGGCGAAAGGGTAAACGGGCCACCGACCTAAAACGACTATATAAGGAGGGCTGGAGCAGAAGAGAAAGGGATCCGAAAATCCGAGAATCTAGACTTAGAGAACTCCTGCTAGCTTGGAAAACTTAGAACTTAGGTGGTTTGGCCAGCGAGGCAGGACTTAGAACGTCTGGCCGCCTCTTGTTCTAGTTTAATCTTCTCCGCAGACCTCTGTTCCTCTCGGAAGGATCTAACAATTCTTTAACTTCAGATCTCCGCACATAGAAGCCCTAGGCGTTATCTTCGACATGCCTGTTTCTATGACAAACGTTCATACTAGACGAAATCGCCTAGGCAGTTCGATCTCTTGTTCAATTCTTTCTAACTGAACTACCTCCGACTTGATTCTCGAAAGGGGTACGTAGGCAGCCTTTCTTAAGATCCAGTCCCAAATCTTAACAAAACCTTTTCCACATTTATTTGGTCACTTGTCGTAGGCTGTCGCAGAGAATCCGGACGTCAAGGAATGTAGGGTTTTCCTTACTTTCCTCCACCATTATTCATTAAAATCGACGGTGTGAATTTCGGTTCCCACAAAAATCGACCACCTCTAAACCCTAATCAAACCGCCAACTACTTTCTCATAAACCCTAATCTTAATTTCCTTTTCTGGTTCGAGATCATCCCATAAACCCTAGATCGATCGACGTACCACCACACGCATCGATCGATATTGGTTCAACCGACATAGATCAAGATCCATCCGACTTGCATCCATCCGAGCAGTTTCAATCTGACCAAGGAGCTTCCGTTCTTGCGGCCAGTACCAGCTCGTGATCTCCTTCTCTTTGGTGGTCCGGTTTTCAACCCTTCAAATCTAAAGGTCATTAAAATTCTAAACCCTAAAACCCATAAAACGAATTGGTTGTTTTGATAAAGTTTAAACCCTAAAATATGAAATCTATAATGTTGAAAGCCCTAAGATAATAGATCCCAAAACCCTTCTTGAGTAAATCGGAGCTCTCAAGTCCGATAGAGATTGTTTTAAACAATTAAACTCAAAACCCTAAAAAGTTTTGAATCTCAAAAATCCTATGACCATCCTAAATCTTATGATCATATCGTGTCCCTTAAACCCCTTTGATCTTAATGATCAAATCAAAAACCCTAGAAATCGATCACCCCCCCTTTTTCCTGGTCGATTTCATAAACCCTAAAATTAAATCGAATCTATTTAAATTGATTGACTGCTTGCTTGATTTTAATTGAGATTAAAAGTTTGGGCTTCTCTGTCTCGAATATCAATCGACATGCCATTGCACGTGTCGATCGATAATGTCTCGTGTTGATTGATTATTAATTATAAAATCCTGATAATGATTGTTTGATTACTTAAATCCAAATTTTGAATCACCTAGAAACAAATTGTTAGGATCTCATCCAAATTTTGTTGTTTGAATTAACTAAAAATTGTTTGAGGTTTCTTGTTACATAAATTACTTAGAAACTGTGATTGCTAAGGTGTTTTTAAAATCCGGTTTCATTGAAAATCATATAGAATCCGATTGTCCATATCAGTAGCCGTGTGGCTTGTATTGCATTCATGTTTGATCAATAGGTCAATCGATCGACCTGCCATTGCACGTACCGAGCGATGATGCCTCGCATCTATCGATCGATGATGCCTCGCGTCTATCGACCGATGACTCTATAGGAGTATCGATCGATACACCTCTAGCAAGCGTTAGGATTGATGATTCATTATAGCCGTGTGGCTTCATCCAGTATGGTCGTGTGACCTAATGGTCATGTGACCTAATGCATTATAACCTTGATCATATTGTTTGCATCATATATACTTGTTAGAAGTTTTTCTGATGCGTGTGCCATAGAGTATTGATATAAAGATATAAAATTTCTAAAAGTATATATATATATATATATATATATATATATATATATATATATTTAATTTCAGATGTCGAAAATCAATAACCTGGATTTTGCTGCCCTAAATGTCTCTGGAGACAATTACTTACAATGGGCTCTTGATACAAAGATCATACTAAAATCCAAGGGTCTCGGTGATTGTATTACCAAGAATAACAGTGCTAACGAAAAAGATCGTTATGGGGCAATATTAATTATTCGCCATCATCTGATTGAGAGTCTCAAAAATCAGTACTTAACCATTGAGAATCCTCTAGACCTTTGGAATGCATTGAAACAGAGATACGATCATCAAAAGACGATCCTGTTACCAAATGCTAGATACGAATGGAAAAATCTCAGGATCCAAGACTTTGAGTCTGTGGATCAATACAACTCAGCAATGTTTAAGATCGTTTCTAAACTTAAACTATGTGGTGAGGATATAACAGAGGAAGATATGCTTGAAAAGACTTTCTCTACATTCCACACTAGCAATGTGTTGCTTCAGCAACAGTACCGTGCAAAAGAATTCAAGACTTATGCAAGCTTGATTTCATGCTTATTACTTGCTGAGAAAAATAATGAGTTACTGATGATGAACAATGAGATGAGACCTCCAGGATCCACACCATTACCTGAAGCCCATGCGGCCACTGAGGCTGATAAAGAGGCTAACCACGTCCATCATGGTAAACCACACGGTCGAGGCCGTGGTGGATGGAGAGGACGTGGCCATGGTCAATACAATTCACATGGCCGCGGAAGAGGTAACCAATCTGGTCGAGAACAGAACCAGGGACGCTCGTTTGGACGAGGTCATGGTCGAGGCCGCGGATCTTCATTCAAACCGCAGCACTCAAACAACTCGACCAAATCTGTATGCCATAGGTGTGGAATGAGCAACCATTGGGCAAAGGCTTGTAGGACCCCCAAGCATCTAGTTGAACTCTATCAAGAGAGTATGAAAGGGAAGAATCATGAAGCCCACATGGTGATCCATGATGATGAGAACGATTTTGATCATGAAAAAGATGATCTTATGGACTATGAAACTTCAGATATTCTAAAAGATTGATTTCGACATTTGTGTGTTCTTTGCTTGTTCTTTGATTTGGTGTTTTTCATTTCTATCTTGTCATTTCCTTGAAACTATCTTATTAAAACTTAATAATAAATGAATGGCTATCATATTGAATCTAAGGGCGAAGGAGACAAAGAGTTCCTTCAAATCTATGAGATCGTCCAATGCCATATGAAAGTCTTAGAATTAATACCCGCAATATCCACTGGTCTTTATCATGCTAAAGTCTGTATGATTGAGGCCAATGCCACATTTAACAAAACAGCCCTCGAAAATTTCACTTTATGGCATGACCGGCTGGGTCATCGCGGGTCAACTATGATGCGTAAATTGATTGATAATACCAGCGGCCATTCACTAAAAGAAAAACGAGTTATCCCTAAACACTTAATGTGTACTGCTTGTTCACAAGGGAAACTCATAGTAAAGCCATCACCTATTAAGGTAACAAAGGAAACTATTAATTTTCTGGAAAGAATACAATGAGACATTTGTGGACCAATACACCCACATTGTGGAACATTCAGATATTTTATGGTCCTTATTGATGCATCGACCAGATGGTCGCATGTCTGTCTCCTATCGACCCGCAACTTGGCATTTCCAAGATTGCTAGCTCAGATAATAAGATTACGAGCCCACTTTCCAGATTTTTCTTTGAAGACTATACGTCTTGATAATGCTAGTGAATTCACTTCTCAGGCGTTTAATGATTACTGTATGTCCATGGGGGTAACAGTGGAACACTCCGTGGCACATGTACATACACAAAATGGCTTAGCTGAATCATTTATAAAATGAATACAGCTGATTGCCCGACCATTACTCATGAGGTCGAGGCTGCCGGTTTCAGCATGGGGACATGCGGTCCTTCATGCGGCCGAGCTTATACGCATCAGGCCATCTAGTGAACACAAATATTCCCCATCCCAATTACTAACGGGTCATGAGCCAGACGTCTCCCATCTAAAACCTTTGGCTGCGCGGTTTATGTTCCTATTGCTCCACCACAGAGAACAAAGATGGGATCATAGAGACGGATGGGAATATATGTTGGATTTGACTCCCCCACAATTATAAAATACCTTGAGCCAACTACGGGTGATTTATTTAAGGCCAGGTATGCGGATTGTCATTTTAATGAATCCGAACTTCCAGCATTAGGGGAAGATAATAAGCTGGTAAAAGAAATATCATGGAATCAGACATCCATAAATTGGCAAGATCCTCGGACCCAAGTGTGTGATCTTGGGTCCAGAAAATAATACATTTGCAAAAGCTAGCTAATCAATTTCCAGATTCCTTTGCTGACCCGAAAGGAGTGACTAAGTCACATGTACCAGCTATTAATGCACCAGTTCGGATTGATGTTCAAGAGGGACACAATCAAGTTGCTACAGATTCCAAAACACGTTTGAATCGTGGTAGACTAATTGGTTCCATAGATAAGAAACCTCGAAAAACAAAGAAAGATGCTATATCCGAGGTTGGAACTCCAGACAAGGAAGTATCTGATCTTACCCGAGATGAGAGCACACATAAATCCATAGAAATGGATATTGGTCCGGACGTACCAAGCAGTGATCCTCGGGACGCCGAGGTTCATGGGACTGATGGTCCGGACAATAATGAGATCTCAATAAATTATGTCATGTCTGGAAAACAATGGAATAGAAAAGATGTCGACATCACAGATATATTTGTTTATGAGGTAGCACTCAAACTAATGGATAATGAGGATCAAGAACCCACGTCTATATATGAATGCATGCAAAGAAAAGATTGGCATAAGTGGAAAGAAGCCATAAACGTGGAGTTAAACTCTTTAAAGAAGAGAGGTGTTTTCGGTCCAATAATCCGAACACCAAATGATATAAAACCAGTGGGATACAAATGGGTCTTTGTGAGGAAGAGAAATGAGAATGGTGAAGTCGTGAGGTATAAAGCCCGACTTGTTGCACAAGGATTCTCACAGAGACCAGGAATCGATTATGAGGAAACATATTCCCCTGTGGTGGATGCAACTACTTTTAGATTCCTGATAAGTCTGGCCATAAGAGAAAATCTAGATATGAGATTGATGGATGTCGTTACAGCATATCTATATGGCCCACAGGATAATGAAATCTATATGAAAGTCCCAGAGGGTATTGAATTGAAAAATAAAGAGAGCTCTCGTGAACAACACTGCATAAAGTTGAATAAATCAGTTTATGGACTGAAACAATCTGGCCGGATGTGGTACAACAGATTAAGTGAGTACCTCATAAAAGAAGGATACAGAAATGATCCTATCAGTCCATGCATTTTCATAAAGAAATTCAAAAATAAGGGCTTTGTGATTATAGCAGTGTATGTTGATGATTTAAACATCATTGGAACCTCTGGAGAGATTTCCCAAACAGTCGAATATCTAAAGAGAGAATTCGAAATGAAAGACCTAGGCAAAACAAAATTCTGTTTGGGATTACAGCTTGAGTACATAAATGATGGAATCCTTGTGCATCAAATGGCATATACAGAAAAAGTACTCAAGAGATTTAATATGTCCGAGTCTCACCCTTTGTACAGTCCTATGGTCGTGAGATCTCTGAACTTGGACACTGATCCATTTCGTCCCAAGGAGGACGGTGAGGATGTCCTTGGTCCCGAAGTGCCATATCTCAGTGCCATATGAGCATTGATGTATTTAGCAACTCACACACGGCCTGATATATGCTTTGCCGTGAACCTACTGTTTAGGTTTAGCTCCTGTCCGACCAAAAGGCACTGGGACGGGATAAAACATGTTCTTCGTTACCTACAAGGAACGAAAGATTTGTGTCTGTTTTATACCAACAAAAACAAAGATGGTTTAATTGGATTTGCTGGTGCTGGATACCTTTCGGATCCACACAATTCTAGATCTCATACAAGCTATGTGTTTACACATGGTGGAACGGCCATTTCATGGTGTTCAATGAAGCAGACACTCGTGGCCACTTCCTCAAATCCTTCGGAAATATTGGCCATACATGAGACCAGCCGTGAGTGTGTCTGGTTGAGGTCGATGACCCAACATATAGGATCCGATTGTGGGATGACAGAAGACAAGGGTCCAACCGTGATGTATGAGGATAATGCAGCATGTATTGCTCAACTCAAAGATGGATACATCAAAGGGGACAGGACGAAACACATCCTACCCAAATTCTTTTCTACACACGAGATGCAGAAGGCCGGTGTGGTCCAAGTGGTACAGGTCCGATCCAGTGACAATTCAGCCGACCTGTTCACTAAGGCATTACCAACCGCGACGTTGAAGAAGCTCATACATCAGCTTGGGATGCGTCGACTGAAAGACCTTCAGTGATGCATTCATTAGGGGGAGTAGTGTGTGTTGTACTCTTTTTCCTTCACCATGGTTTTGTCCCACTGGGTTTTCCTGGTAAGGTTTTAATGAGGCAACATTAAGCATACTACAAACCTTGAACGGTTATGGCGTCCAAGAGGGAGTGTTATAAATCATATGGTGGACGGTCCATAACCACATGAGGAAGGAAGAGGCGGCCCATACTATGTTTTCATTTTACTTATCTACTTTGTACTTTTAAATATTTGTATTTACCTTTTCCTAGTTAGACTAGGAATTGTTAGTTTTCCATTTATCTTATGACGGTCTATTTATGACGGTCTAAACTTGTATATAAGGAGCCTTTAGGCTATGGAATAATATAAGTTTTCTCACTGATTCACAACATTATTGTTGTTAATTATGATATTTTGGATGATGTAATTAACTATTCCCTCTGTTTTAAATTGTAGGTAGTTTTGGCTAAAAACACTAATATTTAGAAAGTGGTTATTTGTTAAAATATATCATTTAATATATAACTTCAACCAATTATAAAATATTCAACATAATTTAATTGGTCACACACTATTCAATAAACACAAACTTATATTGAAATGTTAAAACTACTTATATTGTGTAACATTTTTTTGCT
The DNA here is from genome assembly GCA_016771965.1 of Brassica carinata. Taxonomy (NCBI): domain Eukaryota; kingdom Viridiplantae; phylum Streptophyta; class Magnoliopsida; order Brassicales; family Brassicaceae; genus Brassica; species Brassica carinata. The sequence goes on along the minus strand of CM028687.1, from coordinate 10,132,583 downwards.
TAAATTACTTAAAATAAGAAACGGAGGGAGTAATTATGTGGTCGTTTTTATTTGCTAAGAGCATTATTTGGTATTTTTATTATGTTATGTAGTAATAGATTATATGTTAATATATTATGTGTTTTTCTAATAGTGTATTGTTGTGTGTATAATAGTACTTATTAGTGGTGGAGTGGGCTTGTGATGTAAAGCATATTGAATTTCAATAACTCGACATTTAGACATTTGTTGATTCTAAGATTAATAGTTCCAGAGTAAAAAATTGTAATTTTTCCTATTATTTGAACATTATTTTTTAAAGATGTTTTGTGCTCTCTCCCTATATTTTTACATTGACGCCACCTTCTCTACATTTCGTTTACCTTTCCGGTGTGTTAGTGATTCTCACCATCACCGAAAAAAGACTCACATATGTGCTCTTGTTCTTCCTCAACTTTTTCTTCTGTGAGATTATCTGGTATTTATTATAGATCGATATATAAGTTTCCAGTTGTGCGGGTTTTTCTCCCGGCTTTGTAGGCTGTTCAGATCAATATTGGTTGCTCCTCTTCTTCCTTAGATTCTGGATGATGTTAGGAACTGCATTTCCTTGGGTTGGGTCAGAGTTTAGTCGTCTTTGAAATTGTTTTCCTCGTCGTTGGCTTACCATCGATAGTCCCTTCTCGTCTTGGTTTTCAAGATATGGCTTTTGGTGATCTGACTTCTATAGCTCGAGGACAGCTCCACGGTTTGATGATTTTTTTCCTAGCCTTGTATCTATATTCACTTATCTCATTGCAGCATTTATCGCTGCTTGCGTCTCTGTGGCTCTCCCTTTCATCATGTTTGCCACTCCAGGTTTGGATAGTGTTCTCCTCAGTGTATGCTCTGTAGATTTGGAAGATTGTTTCTGGTCTCAAGTTTGGCTCTGGTTTCTCGAGTGTTGGCTTCCATTCTCCCTCACTCAGGTTGTTCTCTTCTTCCCCTGCTTCCCGTAGTATAAGTGTGTGGTATTAGTATTTTGGAGCTTTGGAGCTTTGGTCCCTTCTATCCAGAGCTTGTGGTTCTTCACTGACATAGGCGTCTTGTTTGTGCTTGTTTAATTTGTAAGGTGCTTCTTACCTCTTAGTTGGTGGCTGTGCTTATGGTTCATTAAGCATGTGTCTTCCTGCTTTGTGGTGATTATGGCCTTCTGGTGATTATTCTTCCTCAAACCTGCTTTCTTGTTTTTTTGCATTGGTCCTTGATCACGCTCGTTTGTGTTCGAGGAATTGCTTTGTCTCAAAGATTATCTTTCTAAGTTTTTCTGACTTTTGATTGTTCTGGCCAAGACACTCTATTATAAAGTGAGGTAAGGTAGTTTTCGTTATTGATCGCCTTTTAGCTCTGGACATTTATTAAGCTAGTGTTACTTGGCTTTTTTTCATTGTGATTATAGAGGTTTTATATTTAGATTATATGCTATGTTTTAGTTTGGTTAATATTAAAATAAATATATAATTGTAAATAAGATAATTGAAAATAGTAAAAATAATAAAATAGTGAAAGTTTATGTTATTTTTAATTATGAATAATTAAATATTTAAAATATATTTATCTTATTTTACTTATTTCTTTATTTATTTTGCAATTTTGTGAACAATAAAATAGATTATAAAATTTCAAATGATGATGGTTAGTATGAGAAAGATTAGATATTGCATAATTAAAAAATAGTGAACCAAATTACAATAATCTAAAAGAAGAAGAATCTATATATAAAAGACAAAAAAGAGAACACATGTCAACAAACTCTCTTTCCATATGTCATACGACTTATTCTTGGATTCATCCCTAGGGTGAACCTAGAGGTTCACCAACAAATAGGATAGTGTTATTTCATATTTGATATCTTTTAAAAAGGGAAACAAAATCTTGTTAAGTTATATTATGTTTTTAAAATAAAAATACAAAAAAAAAATAATATTTATAAAAAACGAAAAAATCTTTTTAAAAAATATTGTAACATTATATTATGTTTTTAAAATAAAAAGATAAATATAAATAAATAAAGTAATAATTGCAAAATATTTTTGATTTAATGTTTAATATTTAATTGTTGATTTAATGTTTAATATTTATCCAAAGGGTTTATGGTTTACCCAAGGGTTTAGGGTTTAGGATTAGGTTTTAGGGTTTAGTGTTTTTTTTAAGATTTTTTTTTGTTTTTTTGTAAATATTACTATTTTTTATTTATTTTTTTGTATTTTTATTTTATGGTTTACCCAAAGGTTTAGGATTTAGGATTAGAGTTTGGGGTTTACTGTTTATGATTTACCCAAGGGTTTAGGGTTTAGGATTAGAGTTTAGGGTTTAGTGTTTTAGTGTTAAAAATTTAGTGTTTATGATTATCCAATGGTTTAGGGTTTAGGATTAGATTTTAAGGTTTAGTGTTTATGATTTACCCAAGGTTTAGGGTTTAGAATTAGAGTTTAGGGTTTAGTGTTAAAATATTTTTTTTAAAGAATTATTTTTGTTTTTATTAATGATTATTATTATTTATTTATTTTGTATTTTTATTTTTAAAAACATAATATAATTTAACAAGATTTTGTTTCATTTTTTAAAAGATATAAAATTTGAAATAACACAATTCTATTGGTTGGTGAACCTAAAGGTTCACCCTAGGAGGTGAACCCAAGAATAACTCATGTTATAAGAAGAGAGAAAAGTTACTTTATATATATAAACTAGGATAAGACCTGCGTTTTGTGCAGGATGAGTTTATATAACTAAAATTTAAAACATATAGTACTGACAAATTAAATATTTATATGTCATGGATTTTTTTTATATCTATGCAATCATGTTTTTAATATAATTATATGTACGTTGGACGAAAACTATTTGTATTTGTAATTTTAAACGAAAACCTTTGAATTTATTATGGGTCCGTTTGATTTGGACTTTAAGATTTTACACTAACTTCACAATTTTACATAAGATGGAAAATAAAATATCTAAAAGACAACTACAAATTGGGTTAGCTTTTAAAGCAATATTTTGAAAACCGAATCGGACATTGACTCGACATTGTAGTTGGATAAATGGTCAGACCGGTTCAACCGGCTCAAATGGGTTTCAAATTTTAATCTAATTTTAAATTAAGCAACAATATATATATATATATATATATGTACAACTATAACCATTTTTTATCTGCCTTTTTTTTGGTCAAATCTGCCTAACTGAAACAATGATTATTGTGGCATACAATAAGCTATGTGAGATGATATTATAGTGCATGTGAAGGCGAGAATAGAGCTCGTGGCTCCAAAAGAAATAGCAAACGTGGGTGTGTATGTTTAGGTTAGGAAGATAATTGTGTCAAAGCTTTCAACAATTTCAATTTAGAATTTCATTATTTTTAATAACTAAGGATATATTAACGTGCCCCACAATGATTAATAGTGAATGACACTATTAATGATTTAATGTGCATTGATGATGATTAACGAGGACGGACTAATTTTATGTTAAGTTAATAAATTTCCCTAGAGAATAAATTCTTAGTCTAAGGTTTGTCCAAACTCATTGTAAGACTGCCACAAACACTAAAATGATGTTAGGTGATGACAACTTAGCAAGTTTATAATGTAATTAATATAAAGTTGAGGTTATATCTTTTTATAAGATCCTCAAATAATATATAGGGGATACCAAATATTGATCATCATTGAGACTAAAGTTTTGTTGATAGAACATTAACATAGACATTATATTTAAATATCCATTTAACAATTATTAAAAGAGCATTTAGAATAATATTTAGAAAATACAAATACTCTCCAAATGCTCTTTTACTCAATACTTTCATATAAAACTTTTGGTAGAATATTTACATTTACAATATATTAAAATTTATAAATAATTATTTTAATTTAATAATATCATAAATTTATATTTCTATTCAAAAATAAAATTTGTATTTTAAAATAGATTTTGAAATTTTAAAAATTTAAAATAATAATATTTCACATTTAAAATATAATTAATTCTGATTTATTATTAACTAGGTGACCGGCCCGCACCCTGTGCGGGCATAAACAGATTCAGATTAGGGAATTAGTGATACAAAGTTTTAGCAGTAACGGATTTTATATCATAAGACCACCGTCTTTGGGAGAAAGCATCAGGCACAGAAAAATGTTGGTACTCGATATTTACCAAGAGTCTATATGGAACAAAGTAACTTCAGTATCAAGAGGTAGTTGTTCCGGTATGCATAATTGCAACGTCCCAAAATAATTTTCCTGTTTAAGCAGATACTTTCATTCAAAATATGGAATTAATATTGTATAGTTTTAGAAGTGGGGTTATCACTAATTAGAATTGTATTGTATATGTGTTGTAATTCTTTATTTTGGGGGTAAATTATAATGATTATGTTTTATTTTTATCAAAAGTTTATGTAGAATTATTAAAAGAAAATATAATAAAAATGAAATTATTATCCATAAATTATATCAAGTATGAAGTACTTGTCTCGATAATGAAAACAACTTCCATTACAAACCTGCAAAAAAAATGTATTTGATTTTGTAAGCAAGTGGACATGTTACATAATTTGAAAGATTTATTCTTTTCTAGATTATTGAAGAGAAAAAATATTAAAGTAACATACCATGATCGGAATAGTCGGAAACACTGATTGCCAATTTAATTGTAATCGATCTTCATACTCATCACTACCCATCTGGCAAATTCGAAAAAAAAAACAATTGTAACTGTTTATATATTTTTTAAAAATTATTGGAAAAATGTAGATAACAATTAGGTACCTTGTCTACGGAATATTCTGGAAAATTTGTTTGTAGACAACATTCAATGTTTTTGTCTCCGGCTTCCTTTCTTTACCAGTTATTAGGATTTTTAATCCAGATCTCGACTTAACTCTTGAAAGTGCAACGTAGAGCTGACCATGAGAGAACACTGGCCTAGGCAGAAACAAACCAACACTTTCTAGTGTTTGACCTTGACTTTTGTTGATAGTCATCGCGAAAGCTAATGTAACCGGAAACTGTCTTCGACGCATTCTGAAGGGAAACTTTGTGTCAGGTGGTGTTACAAACATTCTAGGAATCCAAACCTTCTCTCCAGCAATATTGTTTCCGGTTATAATTCTACCTTCTATCACGGGGAAGTAGCTGAGTAACAATTAGCCTAGTACCATTGCATAATCCATCCGCAACATCCATGTTACGGAGACACATAATAGAGCACCAACCTTCAGCTTCAAATTATGTCTAGGCAGTCCAGCCACTTTAACACTGCTCAAAAACTCGCAGGATATACAACATTTTCTTCTACGTCAACATCGGATGGAATAATACTGTCAGAGCTAAGGTAAACCTTCTCTTCACCTGAAAGCATATGTAAATCCTTTTCTTTAGTGACATGTAAAAAGTTACTGGAATATAAGAGTAAACACAAAAACATGTTACCTGGCAACTGCGAAAGCATGTAATCATTTATTTTATCCACTTCATCATTTGTGGGAGTGAGAATAGCTCGATGTCTATACAAATCCTTATCTCCTGAGGTCTGAAAAGCTTGTCCATAAACCTCCTTTGCCATAGTCTCAATAGGATCTTCTCCATCGCTTTTTATCAGCAAATCAGAAGGGATGTCAATCTCAACTTGACCGTCGTTAGGCAAATTTATTTTTCCATCTCCAACATCCAAAATCCATTGTGAGAAAGATTGAAGCTCTTTTGCGGCATCATCAGTAAGACCAGCGAGCAATCTCATGTTTTTTGTTAGCTTCAAAACTTTGCGGTTCCCAAAGATATGACGAATTCAGAGCTGCCAAAACAGTCTCTGCTCTACCACCTCCAGGTATAACCGGTAAAATCTGTCTGAAGTCTCCACCGAAAACAACAACTTTACCACCAAAAGGTTTGTCTTCAGAACATCTTATAATATCACGCATAGAACGATCCAGCGCCTCAAACAGTGTTCCGCTCATCATAGGCCTCATCCCATACAATTAACTTGGCCGCTTTAACCAATTCTGCACGATCCGATCCTGGCTCCATTTTCTTGCAAGTACTGAACTCGCCTCGCATCAATCGAATACCAAATCTGGAATGTGCGGTTCTACCTCCTTCCAACAATAATGCAGCAATTCCACCGGATGCTTATTTAGAACAATCATATCGCCTAGATCGGATCGCCGATGAGAGTGCTCTGTATACAAAGGTTTTTCCTGTGCCTCCATAACCATAAAGAAAGAACACTCCACCGCTATCATTTAAAACTGCATCCGAATCTGGTTGTATACCCTCTTTGCTCATCTGTTATCATCTCCATAAGTCTTTCATTTTCCTTTAGCTGATCTTCAACAACATATTTAAGCTCATCATCTATAAGGCGATTGCCCTCGTAAGAGCCAAAGTCTTCTGGCTTTGGCATGAGGGGCCATTTCTTCAGCTACGACCATTGCTGAGCAAATGATTTTCTATCTCAAGAAGAGCAATGTTTTGATCTGCTCTATAGTCAAGTTCATATCTGCAGGAATGATAAATTTAATAAGTAGAAGAGAGGAAGTTTTTAAATAAAAAGTTTAATAAGACAAAAGGCTGACCAGGTCGCCCGCCGCTTGTAAAGAATATCGTCGGTAAGATACTCCCAAGTAGCTTCCCACACGACATGAGGCTGAGATATAGTTTTGATACCAACATTCTCGCAAAAGCTTCCGGCATACGTGGCGAACTATTATCACCGCAATCTTTGATAGCTTCTATAAATTCCTTGTCATCGCCCATCAATCCCAACGATAGCAAGCATCTTCGTATGTATCATATAAAACACCATCAACTGCTTTTATATCCTCGTATGATGTCGGCCCTCTTACCCAATTTAGCAATACTCTTAAGAAATATAGCTCATCAAGTGATGGATGAATATGCTAATCCTCCCTATCGCAAAGCCTCGTTTCCGTGGTACCCATTCTCGGTACCTGATTTCCAAACAAATTTTGTTGGAAATTCGCATATGTCAACTCTCTTGCCTCTGGATATTTTTGTTTGCTATGAACCAGGCCAAAACATGGATTGATTGACAGTTTTTTTTTTGAGAATATTCTCAATAGGTTCATCTTCATCAAAAAACACCAGCTCCTGATTCGGAAGATGAAATCCAAGTTTCTCCACAGAAGTAGTACGAAAATGTGTAGGAAAAGCAAGAATCCGCCACGACGACTCGCATGCAGTAATATATCTAATTAACAAATACGAAAACATATATTAGAAAGGACGATCGTATACCTTAAAATATGAAAGACAGTAAAACTATATTTTTTCATAATATTTTAATAGTATTGTATAAAACAAGGCTCATAAATTATCATTTATGATATTATATAGTTGGAAAAGCGTATACATATCCTTAATATTTTTACTAATATTAATAGATTATTGTATTATTTTCGTTTGATGCACACATAGCATAGCATACAAATTATTTTCTTAGCTATCTATTATTAATACAATTGAAATAAAAATAATTATTTTAAAAATATACGATAAAGAATTTAGTAATTTGTAGACAGTAAAACGAATTGCTTTAAATAAAATAATACCTGCAGTCGTAATATGTTTTGATTTCATCAATGACGCCATCTTCATCTTCTTTATCCATTGCAGCTGAAGCGTAATCAGGTCCCTTATGGATATATTTGAAAAGATACTTAACAGCTCTTGTTTGGACGCACCACTCGACATTCATATGGGCGCGATATCGAAGCATAAGGTCTCTATTGTATGGTACAACATATCCATTGTCTAATCTGATACCATTTTTCTCAATCTAACCTACCATCAATACGACGCATGTAAGATGGAAATCCATTTCGCCAATCGATGTGTTCATGTTGAGAGGTTTCGGAAACATCTTAGAACATTTCCCGTTAACCATACATACATTATCCTTCTTTGCTGCACCGCAAGGACCATGCATCATACAATCACCAACGATTTCATACAGGTCCGGATCTACAGTCTTGTCTGGTATCTCAGCGGAAATAATCTTATCTATATCATCGGCTGTTGGAAACTTAGCTCCTTTTTCCATGAAGACGAGAATATGAGCGTGGCATTCCTCTTTTCTGAAACTCAATCGTACATTATCGACAAAATGAAATAAAAAAGGAATTAGAAATTTTAACAAAAAAAATACTATCTAAAGTAGTTCTTACCAACAGATAACAATTAATATAAGCATCACTTGAGAACATGTGCAATGAGATTTACCTGCAGCAACAGGGCCAAACAAGGAGCCGTCCTTTTTTGTCAACCAGCCGATAAGATTATCGAGTTTCATCTTGAAAACTCTACACAAAATTTCTGGTCTGTCTTCTGTGGTCAGGTAATATTTTTTCAGATACCTTGTAACTTCAGGCCATTTTGGATTGCACGTAAAAGTGATGAAAATATCTGGAAATCCATGGTACTTGCACAGAGCCATGGCATCATAGTAGTGCTGCTTCATATATCTTTTTCCTCCGGTGAAAGTTGCTGGAATGAAAATTCGGCTTCCTTGCTGAGCCATCTTAGCTCCACCTCTTGCAGCTGCTTTCTGGATTGCATCGTAACTATCTGACCGGAGCTTTTTCTGATTCATCCACAAGTAACGCAGTCTACTGGATTCTATCATTGTGTAGGCGTCCACAAGAAACTGATGAAACAATCTGCCTGATCTCGTAATTGTAGGTGCTTCACACCTCCTCTCTAAAATACGAAATGCAAAGTATTCACGCATAGTTATATTCTTGCGTTTTCTCGCATTACTGTCTTCAAAACCAATAGGAATATTTAATCGAAAGCCATCCTCTCCATAAGGAAACAATAGTGGATATTGCAGAGGCAAATACGCCGGATGTAATTCACTTATCCTTTGCAACTTTCCACTTGTACTCTCTAGAACAATATCTCGAGGTTCCATATTTAAAACAAAATCCCCAGGTATCAAAGCAGCCACTTCATTTGCAGTCGGAAGATTATGGGTCCGTCCATCAGATTGTCGACTCTCAATCAACCTCATCCTATAACCCGTAGATCCTTCCACGCCGAATCTGTCTCTTGCATACCTAAAAGCCTTAACATGAGGGTTACACTGATCTAACATATTCTTCAGAAGAAGAACAAGTGGTTCTCTTAGTTTCTTAGCAGCATCTCTGTCAGACCTGGAACAAATTTTTCATTCAAAGAAAATAAAAATTCACAAAACATAAGGCATACTGCAGTCTGAACAATATATAGTATGAACACATTAAGTTAAAAAAGTCATGAAAAATACCCGGCATAAGCATCAAGTCTATTTCTGATTTCATTTAAAGTATCAATGATATACAGCTGGGAAAATTTTGGAGCTTCTCCAGGCTCGGGGACTATATCACCAATACGATGATAGTTCTCACCGGACATTCGAAACACAAATGGTCCACGACCATTGTTAATAGAATGATCAATCTTGCCCCCAAGAGATGTGAAAGAGAACATCATATTGTAAGCTCGTATAAACTCTCGAAAATGTTTGCTTAACTCGTCTCCTTTGCATAACAAAGTCATTAACTCCATTGGAGGATTCGCGAGCCGAGGAAGCACAACTTTACCACTTTTACAACACATTGTGAAGACAGGATTGTTACTACGACGGCGTTTTCCAATTCTTTCACCATACCACATATATGCTTGACAATGCTTACAATTCCAAACTGGATCTCCGTCGTCGTAATAACCTGTTTAAGAACATATCTTCATTAAAAAATTAGTTTATTTAAATTTTGTAGGAGAAGTAAGTTAAGAAATTTTAAAAATTATTAAAATTTTTAAATTATTAACATGTGCAATGAGATATGTTACTTAATAAAACAATATTTTAATTTGACACCAAGGTGATTACCATTTTTGTATCCCGATGATAATAGGCGTGTAACTGTGTGATTCGTTTGTTGTGGGATATGTTGTGGTGATGGGGTTATCAAAGACTCTCCAGCAGGATAGTTAGTGTAAGTTTGATTCTCGCCATCTTCATTTTCAGTTTCAGAGTCACTCCATTTCATATCGATTATTGTAAGCTGCATGAAAAATTGTATGACATAGTCAAATACATATGATCCATGAATATAATTTTCTGTCTCATGTATATAGATGGAAAATATATTTTACCTTCAGGATGGTTCTCGACGATGAACCTTGGTGGAGGAACGAATTGATTTGTTTCTGTTTGCTGGAATGGTCTTTGAATAGCTGAAAAATATTAATTTATACATATAAATAAAAGTCTACCACGAGGAGCTGACATACAAAGATAAACATTTAGAGCTAAAAATTTCTAATAACTCGTATGATATAAATATTTAACTTTAGTGAGTCATAATATTACTACAATTGAAACAGTGGATAAAAATACCTTCAGGATTTGCATCTGTTACAAACAATCTTGGAAGAGTCTGATTTGATTGTCCTGTCATGTTGGAACCTTGCCTTGCTGTTAATATTTGCTTAAGTTTAGTCGCACTTTATTGAATGGCAGCATAGAATAGCTATACGGAACAAAGTCATAAGAACCGTTGTTACCTTTCGTTTGTCTTGTCTTTGAATTCACCGATGGAGGTGATCCAAGAGTCTTTCGTTTCCTGGCTGAAATGGTGGTACTTCGTTGAATACCTTCTTGGCTACCAATTCCACCTAAGAAGATTACAATAGAATTTTTCTATGATTCACTTGTTATTGCGCGAAAGCCTAATTATTAGTCTTTACTATTTGTATACGATTTATAATACAAAGCGATATGTATATAAAATGCAGTTATTACTAACCTATTCTATTAATCGCAGGGTGCGGGGCGTTTCCAGAACCACTCAAATTTGCACTGCTAGGGGAAGATTGAGTTTCAGTATGGGTGCCTGCAGATATAAGTAAAATTAAAAGATAAATAAGCAAGCTAATTGTGAAAAAGGGTTCTTCCAGTAATTCTCCCTAAATTCTTTAATCTGTTAATTGTAATAAAACTTTTACTCGAATTTGGTACAAGTGATGGCTTTGTTGGCTTGAAAATCCTTGTAACTGTGGAATGTAATGAACATAAAATAGTCAGTTCGGATATTATTGTCAAAAGATTAATAAGAATCAACATGGGGAAAATTTCAAGCTCTAAGGAGACTTACCTCTATTTGAGGTAGTAAGCCCTATTGTTCTTCTGTTATCCAGTATCTCCTTTCTTGCAACTCTTGCTCTCTGTGTCATATCTTTCAAACTATCAAAAACACAACTTAATGGGACAGTATGTGTCGATGAATTTTCAAAGGAGTTTGACGGATTAGACTCTGATGGGCGTGGAATAATGGGTCGAAATACTTGATTCGTAACATTCTCTAAGGGCACCCTAAAAGGATTTTGGATACTTGGTGAAGGTGAAACATCTGTGATAGATGACTTTTGTGTTATGTTCCTCACAACCATATTCTCTTTGTCATTAGTAGCTGCAATAACATATTAAAGAATACATTAACCCATATCATTAGAACGTAATTCTATCATTCATTGTTTTCAATACAACGAACCCCCACAAATATATTAGATATTTTGTTTATTTTCAGTAGAACATACCCTGTCTGGCTTTCTTGTGTGATTTATTCCCATTGTCTATGGGTGGATTGATTCTCTTCATGATTCCAAATCCTTGAGAAAGCTTGTGTTTTCAGTAAGATAAAAACACTATCGGCAACTTGAATCGTATGTAATTAGAAATAATGGATTGAATAAACTCTCAGATCTTTTATTGAAGATAGAAGAAAATCAAGAAATCAATTTAAATTATATGTACAATACTTAAAGATTTATAAAATTTCCTTATCAAAGTGTTGCCTATTCTAGAATCTATTACTTGCAAGAAGATATGAAATCATATTTTGGAAAACTTCAATTATGACAATATAATTTTACTATAATCTTTTACATTGTTTTGATGCTGATTATCAATTTCTTACCATCTCCTTTTCTTATTAAGGATTGACCATTCTCATAAAATTAATAATACTCAAATAATACGCTACTATATGCTCTATATTGGAAACCGCTTTATGACAATATAATTCTTACGATCTTCTTTTACATTGTTTATTTAATGATTATGATTTTTGTAAGATTGTTTTCTAATGTAAAAATAATAGAGGGGGTAAATATAGGTTCACTAAAAGTATTCAATATTTACGTTAAGCGAAATAATTAAAACTGTAAAATTCCAATTGTAGCAATCTTTTAAAGGCTTTCATAATTTAAAACAAAACAAATGAAAGGAATTATTTACGCTTTCAACTATAAAACCAAAACAGAGACACTGGAAAATAAAGAAAATTTAAGAAAACATAAACAAATCATATCTTAAGCTCATCCACTTTTACATGCATCATGAACTTCAACTTTCTCTCTTTCTGTTGGCGACATGGGCAGCTCATACAAATTCCTCTTCCGAGTCATAATCATTAAAAATCACAACATGTGCCTGCATAAAATGTTGCACTTAGTTTAGAATATATCTAATGCATATTTTTAAGATTGAGTTATTTTTATAAGATTAATATTACATGTGGATGAAAGTGTTGAATCATTTCTGCATCGCCAACCGTAATCAACTACATATGTTGAATTTCGTTCTTTCGCACCATCGATCTGATAGTGATCCAAAATAAAACTTGCCTCCCAATTAAATCTGTTAGAGATTGAGGTAAAAAATATGGATTTTCCTGTAAAAAAAATAAAATTATGGTTCACAAATCAATATAATTGTATGATCTATTCTGATATCCCCTATATTAGAAATGAAGGAAATACCTCAGCAGCCTCTTGGACTAACTCAAAAGCGTGTCTCCTCATGAGTTTCTCGAGCAGCATTGTTGAAAAGCAAAACTTGGATTTTGCTTTTGATTCATCGATACCAGAAACCAAGTAGTAACTAAATAATTCAAAATTGTAATTAGTTTCAGAACATATAATTACATGAGATTATAAAGGTAGCAAGATTGATGAATGTTAAACTTTATTATACCAGTGAATAACATGTTCAACATCCTTCTTGCATGCCATGCAATTGTATCGAGGATTCAACTCAACATGGTTGTCAATAGCATCAAAAGCATCTCCTTTGCTTACCACTTTTCTATTGCATAAATTGCAGGCAATGTAGTACCAAGATTTTTCCAAATCAACAGCCTCAATTGTTGCAACAACCACGTACTGTCCAGCCTATTATTGATTTATTTCAATGATAACAATAAATATGTAGTGATATCATTTTATTTTACCTAAAACAATAATTCTAAATGCTTGGCGGTTCAGTGAGGAGAAAATATTTACCGATTTTTCTTCAATAATTTCAGAAATTGTTTTCTTCATCCTTTCCATTGCTTCAAAAATACTGTTTATTATTACATGACAAAACCACAACTTAATCGATTATCATAACATAAAGAAAATAGATATAAACCACACAGATATAGAGTGGAGATTGTAACCTCTTTGGCATTTAATGGATATAGAATGACTGCATATAAAGTGTATTTATAAGAGGAAGCTGAGAAACCTAGGTACTATAAAATATAACGCTGGATTGAGTGGAAAGGAAAGACTATATACACTTGTTTGAGCATGCCAAAATTATAAATCCTACGACTAAGGACATGAGTAGTTGTCAAGTAATTGAATATATTCTATAATCTTTTATTAAGAAAGCAATAAGGAATGTCGCCATTTATTTGAATGAAAAGATCCGCAAAAGAGACCAGCCGGCAAGCTTCTAAAAACTTTAGATACAAATCTTTTAGTATTAAGGAAAATGAGTAGTGGTCAAGTAGTAAGGATTTAAGTCTCGATATTCTTTAGATTTACAATATATTCAAATTTATAAGATTAAGGAAAATGAGTGCTGGTCAAGTAATATATTCTTCATTTTTGTTCGGCATAGACATGAATTTATTGTCAACCAATAATATAACATTGTGGTTTTACTTATCTTTTTGCATTACTATCTTAACAATTTACGTCGTATTTAGTGTTCATATTCTTTAGGTTTATAGGATTGAAATAGGGCTTACCTACTTTAGGCATAAGTCTGGTGGGTTCAATATATTCACGGACTAACCGAATCGAAAAATATGAATATAACATATGACAATGTTTTTATTAAACATCAAAGTAAAAGATTAACTTTGATGTTTTGTTAATACTTATAATCAGTTTTATAATAATGATATATATAAAACCCTAGATTTGGACCATGTTTTTATAAAACTTGTTTAACAAAACCAGAAAATATGATCCGAAACAGAAAACCATAATATCGAACAACATTAAACGTTTTTAACTTCATGATATTAAGAAACGGAAGCGGTTACTCAAACATCTGTGGCTCCTTCAACCTGTACCAATCGATGTAGGGAATCTTCACATCGACGCCTTTGGCCTCTGCAAGAACAAGTTGAGATTCAAGCTTCTCTTTCAATTCGGTCAGTGCAGTGTCTTTGAAGAGTTCTTCAAACAGTTCCAGTTTGCCTTGTATACGCGAGACTTGACGCTCCTCATCATGTTTCTTGATCATGGCATCATGAAGTTGCTTGCACATCCAGAGCTTGGCTTGGTAATGCTTCTTGGTCGCCTCCGTTCCCTTGTTGAATGCTTCTTCTAAAGAAATACCAAAATCCTCTTGCATGGGAGACTTGAGTCTAAGATTCCTGTTGAAAGCCATTGCGAGATCTTGGTCTGGATTTATATTGAAAGAGTATTGGTTAGAACACATAGAGTATTTAACCGAAAGTAATTGTTTAATGGAAAACAGTATGCAATTGGTTACATAATATCTCAAAAATTCTGAAACACTATCATATATCCAAAGAAACAAATTTAATCTTACGATTTATAAACTGGGGTTTTTAAAAAAAATAACCTTATGATGGATAGATAAAAAGTCATCGAACCACAGGAATTACTCACACCTAACTTCCTTTTGGTTGACGTTTTCTATCCAAAATTATTATAACCCTAAGATGATTATGAACATGGGGTTCTGTAAAAAAATCCTTACGAAGGATAGAAAAACTATTTACTCAAGATTAAATTGATAAACTCGATAAACAGAAAACCGATAAGATCTACATGCAATATATTGAAAAGGAAGGTACGATTCGTTCATATATATTCTCTTTCTCAGATCTTGATAAAGTGGGAAACAAAATATAAAAAAAGATCGATCTACATACAATATCTTAAAAAAGGAAAACCAAAATTTACAATAAATTTACTTACCGAAAGTTGAAGAGACTCGATTTGAGAAGAAGATTTTGATAGGTTTTGGAAACAATGGTTCACGCATACAGTTTATTATATAGGGAAACTGTAGAAAGTGGTGTCTTTTCAAATTACTTATCGAAATAATTTGCAAATATGTTTTAAATAATAATTAACTGCTTACAATTGTGACCGGTCACCTAAGCAAAATAAACTAATTGCATTACGAAATTAATAGTTTAACTAACCGCAAGAATAGATTTACCTATAGTTTTATACATTTATTTTCCTAACTTCCGTTAATGTTGAAGCAAGATAGTAAAATATATAAATTTATTCAAAGTTATAAATAAATAAGATCATTATAAATATGATCCAAATCTACAAATATATATTACAGAGAATAATTTAAGTTAATTAAGAATGCAAATGTAAGACAAAGCCATAGAATTAAAATTTGAAAATGAAATAAAAATCCAAAAACAATTGTACTTATGTTAATTAAGAATGCAAATGTAACACAAAGCCATAAAATAGTAAATTTTGGGTAATTTTAAAATAACATCGAGATCAGTCGCCCTTGATTTTGGTGGAGACCTTAAATTTCGGGTTCCATGTCTTAGCTTTTGGATCCCAAACAAAATAGCTGATGACTTGCCGATGTGCCGATTTGAGATTGGAACAATCAGAATTTCGATTGTTAATGTCCATCCAATCCATCCACTTTTGTAGACGTGGATCGTGTGTAAATGTCGTCACCTTGTGATATTGATGCCACACATTTTCTTCAATGGTTTGCTTGTTCTCGTTGTTTTCGGATCTCTGAGAAGATTTAAGGATAATATTTAGTAATTGGAAGTATAATAAAAAGTGTAATATGAAACTTCGAAGGAATAGTTTATAAAAAGACTTACGCAAAGGTACAACGATGACCAAGTTTCATCTTGATCCCATGTGAATAATTCCTGGATGAAGAAAAAGAATTTGGTCACAAATAAAACTGGCCTTGGACTAAGATAGATCTCGAGAGATAAGAATACCTTCTTAGGAAATGACCATAGATATTTCGACGGCTCCATGGTACCGATGCGTATCAATTAAAATACTCTAATTGATATCTTGTTTCTTTACAAAGCAAACATCTTTGCATATTTATAGAGTTCCATTTACAAACTAAATTTAGGGTTGTAGGTTATATGATATTGGGCTTTAGAATCGGTAAGTATATTATTGAAACTTTGATCTCGAATATTTTGTTTCTTTGGGCCCCAAAGTCACATGGACGATTGTAGGGCATTTTTAAAACTGTCAATATCAAAATATATATTTGAATGAAATACATGTAAACTCACAGTATTAATTTTACAGTCATCAATTGGATTTATAGCTCAACCTACATATTATACTCGATAAAGGACTTCACACTAACGCTGCTTTCTAGAATCTCTTCCCTTGTCATGGTATCCAAGAACACGCCCAGATTGAGTTGGTGGAGCTAAAGTTGACATGTTATTTTCCTAAAAATAAAATGGTTTTATATAATTTCAACGTTGACATGTTATCTTGCCACAAATAGATGTTTATAAAATAAATTAAAAACCAAAACACAAGGTACTTTAAATCAAGGTATGAAATGACAATAAGATTCCAAAAGTGCGACAAAGCCATAACATTTTAGTTTAAAAGTAAATATAACATAAATATTCGAGATCACTCGCCCTTGATTTTCTTCTGGGATGGTTTTTTGCTGACGGAGTGTTGATCCTCAAGGTTGATGTCAAGATCTTCTTGGCTTTTTCTTTTAGACATCGGAGTCATTGAAAAATCACCGAACCAGAGGAAATATCATCCGAAGTTCTGCAGCATTAGGACCTGCAACAGCAAGAGTTGGACTCAATAGCATGATTAAAAACACTTATCTTAACTAAGTGCTATTATTTTATTGTTTTAATACCGATTTAGGAGGCAAAGCAGCAAATTCCTCAATCATTTCACGGTCTTCAGTAGCCAATCGAACGACATACTGAGAGGTCTTTCCCTTGATGTTATCAGCATCAACAGAAATCTCAAAAAGGAATCTCTTGCCACAAAGATCGCTAACCGCTTCAGGTAAGATGTCTGGATCTTCATCCTACGATCATATTTACTCAGTTATATAAAAATAACTATATTCTACATTTATTAGACAATATTGATTCATCAAAACTACCTCATCATAGAGTTCAGCGGCAGGATGACGCACAATAAGTTGAGCATTGGTGTCAAACAAAAGAAACTTTGCCTCACCTGAGTCGTCCTTAACATTGGCAATTAATTTGAATCTGGATACATGCGATAAAATGGCACTTATATCTTCGTTACTCTCGCTCAATGTCACTATAAACTTTCAAAAAATACATTTAATAACATGCTATCTCAAGGACCAAAGAAAACATTACCTGAAATTACATGAATGTGTTCCTTATCGCATGTAGTGCAAAAGAACAAGGGACGGTTATCAGCATCAACATTGGTTGTTGGCATGACTTTTTTGTTGTGGTATTTGCAGCTTAGATATTGCCACCCACGATCAGCATCTATGCTTTCAATAGTGACAAGAGTGACAAAAGTACCAACCTTACAAAATACAAATATGTCAAGTCAAATTAATAAGAATGATTCAATTACTTGGTATAAATAATTATTCTCAGCTGGTTTAGTATATATACCAGTTCACTATCAATGATCTCTTATGGTTAGCCTCTCATTAGTGACAAAAACCTAGCACTAACAGATGTAGCACTACCAACAGACCATTGGCTACTATCGTTGTTTGTAAGAGCAAGTGAATCATTAGGAAGACTGCACATAAAAGTAAGGGATAAGACATCCACGCTTGACTATGCTTATCGAATGAAAATACAATAAGATCTAGCTGTGAGTAGGTGTCACACTGGAGACTTACCTTGCTTTAAAATCATCAATTAAATCCAGTCTTTGGGTTGAGCATAATATGGGTTGAGTTATACCCGCTAGATATGGAGTAAGCACCTACAATAGCACGAGGTTATTAATAAGTTTATGAGATAAACCATTTAAACAAATATAGGTGCAAGAACTATACCTTTCCACTCTTTAATAGCACAGAACCTGATAAGACAAATAATCATTGTCGACATGTTTAACATACTGTAATCGTGATACTTGTTTAGCATAACAGCCCCAAAGAGTACACATCAACTTGACATCACTGTATATAATATAAAGTTAGGTTAATGAATAGATTATTCAAAGCTCAGCTCATAGATTAAGTGTAAACAATTTTGTATTTAAACTTACTGTTGGTCACGTAACTCAATCAATAGCCTGAGATTATCTTTTCCTTTTATGACTTTGTTTTCAAGAGATCCAAAGTTAACTATTTGGCCAATAACATCTACATAATAAAGTTAAGGTGAAATAAAAATCCCAGTTAAATCGCTATGCACGGAAAAATAAATAGAAACTTAAGTAATCGTATGAATTGACTAACCAACCAAACGAGTGTTATCAAGCTTTCCATCAATAATATCACTGTAATTCACAAGATACTTCTCTGAACTTCACTTGGGAAGTCATCCGCTGGTCCAACAAAAGTAGTTTGAAAGAATCCATTTTGTAGGGATGCGCTGTGGTCCGATAATCACCCATAGCATCGCATGCTTTGAACAACCGGATGACTTTCGCATAAGCCCTCTGTTAGTTTCCTTCAAATTTATTTATGAGCTGTTCACCAACTTGAGCATGAATTCTTGTACCCTAGACAATGATGAAATGAAAATACTTATATAGTTGGATTGAGAATAAAAGAAAAAACACAACAATCTAAATGACAAATCAAGTAATGTACTTACTTCTTTATCGGCAAAACCATTTCGATGGTGTTTCCGAATCTGTTGTAGTTTCTCCATAAACTAACAATCCTAACCTCAATACGCCATGTATCTTTACACGGTCTCAATTGCCTGATAAAAGAAACTCGATTTTTGGTAGCTTGAACCATTGCCATGGAGTATTTAGATATCTTCTATATCAGTAAACTGTATTGTATTGTATAATATCTTAGGGTATAAATTATGCTTATATATTGTCGAGAATTCCTTATGTTTGAAGTCCATATATTTTTGCATTTATTGCCGATGTCTTGCGCAAGTTTTTGAATTAGAATATAAGGAAAGTGATAAATAATCTTTTTCCAATTTAAAAAGATTAGAATAAGGTTGTTTCAATACTAATTTTTTTCATTTAATTGTCGATGTCTTGCGCAAGTTTTTAAATTAGAATATAAGGAAAGTGATTAATAATCTTTTTCCAATTTAAAAAGATTAGAATAAGGTTGTTTCAATACACATTTCCACAATTAAGACATTTGCAAGGAATAAGGCATCTTTATATTAAACTAATCATAAAAATAAATGTTATTTCCCTATTCTTGTCTCTTTTAATTTGATTCTGATATATATTCTCATAATGAGTATTTATTATTTCAAAATCTTCTTTAACTATTTTGCATGCAACTAATTGATTCACCTTATTTAAATTTAATTATAGTCAATAATTCTTCGTAATCATTGCAGAAGTTGAAATGATTAGTTTCGAATATGATTTCATAGGTACATAACATATAACCTAAATATATTTTGATATTTTTACCTTCCTTTCAATCATTTCACATAAAGATTTTGTCATTTCAAAAGTATAATCATTACAAATATAACTAATTCAATCACTTGTGTAAGTGAATATTCAATAAGATAATCATGATTCGTTTTGTTAACCTTCATTTAATCAACCATAAATTAGTGACTTAGTCAAATATATGGTTAGGATACTTCCATCAATCTATAAACCAATTTAAACCTAACCATCATTTTAAACTAATTTGATATGATACATTAGTATCATTTATATTTAGTTATAAATTATTGTGTTCGATGTTACTCCATTTTAAACTAACTAATGATATTCAAGGCTATAAACAAATTTAAACCTAACCACATATATTTTGTGGGATTGATACTATAGAGCAATATCTTGACAAACCAAACTTGATTAAACATAAATAGTTAAGTTCAAAAGCAACCATAATTATACATAAACCGAGATTAGATCCAAACTTAAACACATAATTTTAAAAAGCAACCATAAACCGAGATTAAGATATAACTTAAACCGAGATTTTAGAAGAGAGATCAATCCCACAACCAAGCTTCACCCAGCTTGGCCCAATCGGGAGATGGCACTTTCACCTCAGCCAACCTCTCATTTGCAATGTTCAGCTCAATTCTAAGTCTCTCCTTCTCATTCACCGGATCATACACCTTCTCAAGTTTCTCAATTATCTCAAGCTTGGCTTCGAGTCTTTCAACCTCGACCTCCTCCACATGCCTAGCCTTAACAGCTTCATAACGCGCCTTGTAAAGTCGAAGGAGAGCACGGTAATGATCAGTCGCCTCCCTTTTGGCTTCATCAGAACCATCTTTGAATTTTGTTGCCGATTCATCAACCACCGGGTCCTTCATCTTCAGATCTTTGGAACTTGCCATGGAGTATTGATTCTGCATGTTTGAAGATTTTAAACATTTAGTATCATTTAAAATGGATCAATAGATATATAAAACACACCCACATGAATCGATACATCTAAACAAATGGAATCAAGAATACCATCACAACAAATTCTCATAATAATCTAAAATTAAATTCGTATATAAAAAAAAATTAAAATGGTTTTTGTCTATTAAAATTCCAAACTCACATACTAACAAAATCTATAACTAAAGTAAGATAGTAATGGAATTTTAAACTAAAAAAAAAGACAATATTCCACCCTTGATAGATATACGAATTTTAAACTTTAAAAAAGGTGAAATCTCTACATGCAAATCTCATCTAAACTATGAACTATGAACATTAAACTAAAAAGATAATATAACAATTGTAAACTATGAACATCAATGTAATGATCAACATGCAAATCTCATCTAAAACGTGAAGGGATTCTACTATATGAATATTAACCGATTAAAAATGAGAGAGAAGAGAAATATGAACAAGTTACTCAAAGGAGTCTTCGAGAGAGAGTTTAGAGAAGTTGAAAGGTATTAGGGTTTTCGGCAAAGGGTGGAATGAGAATATATATAGGTAAAAAAATTTCCTTTATTTATTTTTGTATTCATATGTTTTAATATGTATAATCATTACAATCCTAGATAACATACAAACTAAACACTATTTGCTAAATCGGAATTTATTTCATTTAAGTCTAATTTCGTATTGTTAAATCAGAATCATGATTACAAACAATTCAAGACTAATAACTTTATAAATAAATGGGGGATTTATAAATAAATAACTATAATCTATTAATTATTTTATTTAGAATTTATTTCAATCAATACAATTTCGTATTGTCATATCAAAATCATCATTACAAACATAGAAAGACTAATCTTGTATTCTTGTACTTATAAATGGGGGATTTATAAATAAATAATTATAATCTATTAATTATTTTATTTAGAATTTATTTCAATCAATACAATTTCGTATTGTCATATCAAAATCATCATTACAAACATAGAAAGACTAATCTTGTATTCTTGTACTTATAAATGGGGGATTTATAAATAAATAATTATAATCTATTAATTATTTTATTTACTATTTATTTCAATCAATACAATTTCATTGTCATATCAAAATCATCATTACAAACATAGAAAGACTAATCTTGTATCCTTTTCTTATAAATGGGGATTTATAAATAAATCATTATAATCTATTAATTATTTTTTACTATTTATTTCAATCAATACAATTTCAGATTGTCATATCAAAATCATCATTACAAATCATAATTACAAACATACAAAGACTAAACTTGTATTGTCATATCAATAACTTGCGCAAGTAATGTAGTTTTAAATAAGGTAAGACATTTAATAAGAATTATTATATTTCATAGATTTAAAAATTAATTAGATATGATTAAAGAAAGTTGCAACTTGTGATAAGGTAAGATCACAAATCTTGTTCGATTGTATCTAAATAATTATTACTATTTATTTCAATCAATACAAATTCGTATTGTCATATCAAAATCATCATTACAAATCATAACTACAAACATACAAAGACTAAACTTGTATTGTCATATCAATAACTTGTGCAAGTAATGTAGTTTTTAAATAAGGTAAGACTTTTAATACTTAATAATTATATTTCATAGATTTATTAAAATAGATTAAAGAAAGTTACAAGTTGGGATAATGTAAGATCACATATTAGCAACGATTGTATTTAAATAATTTTTAATTGAATGCATAAGGCTAAGTCATTAAAAAGAATATAATTATTCTGCATAAAACTATTATATTGAATGCATAAAACTATTATATTCGGTTCAAATGAAATTTTTAATTGAATGCATAAAACTATTATATATAATTTTTAATATAATTTTTATATTATATTCGGTTCATATGAAATTTTATATGTGGAATTTTGGTGGCTAATTCTGATTTAACATTTGTTTGTAAAACCATTTTTCAGTCTTATTTTATATACAAATATAATTTTAAAGTATTATTTTATATACAAATATAATTTTAAAGTATTATTTAGTAATACTTAAATTCTGAAATAGTTTGTATCTATGTTTTTAACTACTATTGTAATATTATATGTGTTAAAACTATTATTTAGTAACATATGAAATTTGATATGTGGAATTTTGGTGGCTAATTCTGATTTAACATTTGTTTGTACAAATGTATGTGAATAGTTTATATAAGTAGTTGAAAAACATAATTATATTTAATATACAAATATAATTTAACTATAATATTGAGAGTGTTTGGAAGTCTAAGTTAAGTGGTTCTAGGATAACTCTAACATTGAGAGTGTTTGGAAGTCTAAATTAAGTGGTTCTAGGTTAACACTTCCCAGCCGATTTTTAAAATAAATCAAAAAGAAATTAGCAAAAATCAACCAATAGAATTAAGAGAATTAATTTGAGAGTGTCCTCTATGAGTGCCACATCAGCAGAAATCACTAAAGTGACTTCTCTTTTAATGTATAGGGGGATATATATATATATTAATAAATTGTATATAATATACTAATTTTATATAATTGTTTTATATATAAATGATTTATTGATTTACCAATTACTTTCTTAAAGGGAATTTGCCAAAAATACCACTTTCCTTATAACATATTTCATTTCTACCTTAACCAACTTTACCATTAAAATTTTAATTGACAAAAATACCATTGTACCCCTGAATAATTAAACCTATATTACTCTTCTTCTCCCCCACAATTCCAATTCTTTCTCAATTCTCGTCTAAAGCAGTTTTTTCTCCACGGCTTAGATTCTCTCGTAACGGCAGCCACGACAGGTTTCTCTCGCCGGAGGTATCATCTCTGATCCGATCGGTGACTGTGAGATCACAATTGAGTACGCCTCTCATTTCAGGTAACGATGAGTGGGGGACTCGGACTGCTCTCTTCGCCACTGGTGCTTTTGGTCTATGGTATGACTTCTTCACATCTTTCATTGTATTGTTGGTTTTGATCTAGTGATTTTAATTTTAATTTTCTGCTCTAGAAGTACAGGCCGGAAAAGACGAAGGTGGGAAGTGCGGTGAGTGGTGCGTTGGTGAGCACACTGATTGGTCTTGGAGCTAGTAATCTTGGGATCATTTTTTCAGAAGCTCCTGCTTTTGCTGTTGTGTTGAACTTCCTGCTCCCTTTAGCTGTTCCTCTGTTCCTCTTTAGAGCTGATCTGCGTCGTGTGGTTCAGTCCACTGGAAAGCTTCTCTTGGCTTTCTTGATTGGATCAAGTAAGAACCACTTCATGTAACTTGTGGTAGCAAAAGCCTCATAATTAACGCAAAGCTTGTTTTTTTTCTTTTAAACTCTTAAGTATTATAAAGCTTGGAATCATTTGCTGTTTAAGCAGTTGCAACAACTGTGGGTACAGCCTTGGCCTACTACCTAGTACCAATGAGAGCACTTGGTCCTGATAGTTGGAAGATTTCAGCTGCTCTCATGGGGAGGCATATCGGTGGAAGCACTTTTTGTGACTCTACCTTGTTTGTGTGTTTTTGGTTTCAGATGGATGGTAAGAACAATCTGACTTGTGACGGACCAGAAGAGATTCCATCTCCCAAGTTTACTGATTGCTTGAAGAGCTCATCAACTCCATGGGGCTCCCCAATCTGCCATGGCTCTGGGATGATGATGCCTTCTACTCCTCTTGCTTGGCGGTTTGATTCAGCTGAATCCACACTCAAATAAGACTATGATGACTTCTTCTGAATGTTTGTTTCTTAATGTCTTTACAAGCATTCATCCTTCAGATGAAGTAGTAGTAGCAAGCAACTATCTCTTAAAAATGCTTCAGTTCTTAATGTACTTACAATGCTTTGTTAGACACTCTATAACTGATTTCATGAAATAAAAAGTTGTAACACTTCAAAACACCACCAACCTGATTCTCTGATATATTTTCTAGCTGAATAGATATTTCTTTAAGAGTTTAAAAAGACTCTGTCAACTATTTATAAACCTTTTGATAAAGTCTTATAAAGCCTTTATAATTTGTTTATAAACCCTATATAAACTCTTCAAAACCCATTAAAACCTTTTATAAACCCTTACAAATCTTATATAAACTTTTTTATAAACTTATTTAAACCCTTTATAAATATTTATAAACCCTTATAAATTCTATATAAAATCTTTATAAACACCTCTAAGTGATTTTGTAAACTCTCTATAAATTCTTATAAACATTTTAAACATTTTGTGATGACTTGAAAACAAAACTTATGGGAGCTACAAAGCAGTTTCAAGATGTTCTTACTGTGAGATCAGAGGTTAGATTTGTAGTTTTTTTTTTACTTTCTAACATTAGAGAGTATCTAATTGAGATATGCGTTGTCTTCCTACAGAACATGAAGCCTCATGAAAATCGGAAACAACTATTTGAATGGCTTGTCAATGGTCTTCCAGCTCGAGCTGAGATCACAGATGCTGCAAATGGCAGAAGGTCAAAAACATTTCACCAAAAGTAAACATGATCCTACTAAATATTTCTTTGTCTAACTATGGAGTTTGAATATTTTTGCAGGTCGAGCTGTGTGATGTTGAACAAAGGCAAGCATATTGTTGAGGCTGTTTAGATGCTGGACACTATCCTTTAATACCAAGATTATCTATAAGAAACCAGACTCTAAGAAACTACACTACTGATGATTCTTATCACTGGAAAGAGAATTTGTAGTTTGCTTGGTTCGTCCATGAACTGGGTGCGTCCGGTGTAGTCGTAGTTGAACAATGTGTCTTCTGGAGCTGTCAAACCCAAGCATGAACTGGGTGCGTCTGGTCTAGTCGTAGTTGAAAAATATATCTTCTGGAGCTGTCAAACCCAAGGTTTAGACCGGTTCATAGTGCCGGTTATGCACTGGAACATGTGGCCTTGAAATATTTAGTAGTCATTGTATTCATATGCTTCTTTAAGAAGGGCTTTTTGGTATGTAATCTAATATATTTTTAGGATATGAACCAATCATTTTGGTTATCAGAGATAAGTAACATCAAAAGATTTGACCGTGTATAAATCATTTGTAAGAGTTATAAATTATTTATAATGGTTTATATATCATCTATAAAATGTATATATATTATTTATAGTGGTTTATAAATTATTTATAAGGACTTATATATAATTTATAAAGGTTTATAAATTATTTATAAGTTTTATATTTTTAATGTTGTTTTTAAGGAAAGAGTGTATACCTTAATTTTTGTGCATACACCCAAAACATCAAGTATTTTGTAACAAAAGGAGTATTTATAAGAGGTTTATGTATCATTTCTAAGAGGTATATATATCAATTACAAGGGTTTATATTATTAATAAAAATTCATAAACCATTTTAAATCATTTATAAGAGCTTATAAATTATTTGTAAGGGTTCAGTGAACTGCTTATAAGATATTAAAAATCATTTGTAATGGTTTATAAATGATTTACAGTGGTTTATAGATCATTTATAATGGTTTATAGATCACTTGTAAGATGTTTATATATCACTTTAAGAGTTTATAAAATAGTTTATATAGTGTTATAAACATTTTATATAATTTTATAAATGATTTATAAAACCTTATAAATGATTTATATATATTTTATAAATGATTTATAAACAATTACAATTGATTTATAAACAATATAAATGATGTGGGAATCGTTATAACTTTCACTCCAATGGATTTTTAGTAAGAAAATAAGTGTTTATAAGGTTTTATAAAACATTTGCTAACTTTATAAAATCAATAACTTACAAAATCATTTATATAAGTTTTTATAAATATTTTATGTGAAAGTTATAAGAATTTATAAATCTTTAGATAAGCGTTATAAACTAATTATAAATGTTAATCAATCAGTTATAAGAATATCATAAAGCTTATGATTAATCTATCCACTCATGATTTATAAACAGTTATAATGTTTTTGTCAATCTCCCTCTCTCTCTCTTTTATGTTGTGTCTGAATTATGTGTACCTAACTGTAAGCATCAGTTTACTTGAAAGTAGAAATGTTTGATTTTAAGTAAAAAATAGTTGGGAAGGATTTGGGTAATTTAAATTGAAAAGAAACCATAAAATGATTTATAAAGACCTATAAATCATTTATCAGGCAGGATTCATAAATTAATTTGTAAGGTTTTATAACTATTGGTTTATAAGAATTTATATATGATACACAATACCTTTAAAAATTTTACAAAGGAAATACCAGTTTATATACACTTATAACATTTTATAAATTTATTTATAAGAGTTTAAAACTGGTTTAGGGTTTATAAGGTAATTTTCGGGGTTTTAAGTTAAATTATTATTATTAATAAACTAATTTTAGTTTTAAAAGTGTTATAAACTGATTTATAAACCATTTAAAAACCCTTATAAACCCCTCATAAATTGGTGTATAAACTTTATAAATTGTTTTTATAAACTTTATGAATATTTTATAACCCCTTCTAAATTAATAATATATCCTTAAAACCCCTTATAAATTATTTTACAAACCCTTATAAATTCTTTTATTAGACTTTCTAAATGGTTATAAACTTTTTAAATGATTTAGAGTTCTTCTAACTGATTTCTCTTACCTTTATAAACCTTTAAAAATTGTCTAAGTGAAGATATTCTTTTATGTTTTATAAACCTTTATATATATATATATATATATATATATGTTATTCAAATACTAATTTATAAAAACCTATAATTTTTTTTGATGTATTATCACAATATCATAAAACCCAGATTAAGAATCTGAGAGCATCTTTTTCAATAATTCATGTTTTATTGTAGTTCTTCTAGGAACTAACACCATCACCACTCTCTTTTTCGTTTTGCATCTTGAATCTAAAAACACACTTTATTAACCAATCAAATTAGTTTCATGACAGACGAAGAATATAAAATCACACAATTAAAAGTGATCTATTGATTATACTTCAAATCAAATCAACTGTCTAGAGAATCAACCATTAACGGACCAAGCTAGAACATATACTAATAAAATCAAAAGCATCGTAGATTAACATAAATTAGAAAAAGGTATAAATTTCATTCAAAATCATGAATCTGGCAGACAAAACTATCCCAAACTTATCTAACATGCAAACATTAACTGAAAAAATCAGAGATTTATAGAGAGTGATAAAAAGAAAATATACACATTTGATTGGATTAACAAACTCAGCAAATAAATATCCAAACTTTAAGAAATCTATATATGATTAGATAAAACTAAAAAAAATAAGAAAGGTCGCCTAAATGTGTGTGTGTGATTGAAAGACTGAAAATTATTGTCAATTCAAACGTGTGTGTGTGTGTGTGATTGAAAATCTGATAGTTTAACACGATAATTCCATCGATAATATTGACTAGAGAAACAAGAGCAAGTATTGACTTAGTTACCAATTCGTCTTGTAAGTTCAGATGCTTCTCAGCTTCTTCCTTTTGTGATTTCTTCAGCTTCTTCTCAGCACCAATCGTTTTCTTCTTCTGATATATAAGAGCCTTCTTCTCTTCAGCGCTGGCCTTCTTCTCTTCTAACTCCTCATACTCTTTCTTAAGCTCATCGGAGCCAGAAATCTGCTCGAGAAGTCCAGTGAATTCTTTCAAATTCTTGGAAGCAACGGATTCAACATCACGCTACACGAAATCAAAATCAAAACCACTTGAATCATTCCTAATCATCGAAACAAACAAAACCAAATTCTCATCAAATCAGGAAGAATCAAGCACCTGAAACACTAAGAAGTTACAAGCCTTAACAAGTATCCCTATCGATCGGATCTTACCATTGTACTCTTCCCAATTCACAACCCTATTGTCGATACGATACTCACTCCCACCAGAAATGGTAATCGTACGAGTGGAACGAAGTTCCACCCCGTCGTTTAGGGATGGCGAGGGCGGGACTCGCCGAAGACGACGGTGGCAAGACTTGATGAAGATGACGACGGAAAGGTTCGATGTAGATGAAGACGGAAAGACTCGATGAAGACGAAGACGGAACTAAATAAAACATCGACGGCAAAGCTCGATAGAGACGGTGAAGCTTCTTCGTCTCTTCTTCGAAAAGTGAGAGTCAGATTAGGAAGGTTATTTTAGTCATTGTGATTTAGTTTCTTTAGGTATTTATAAAAATATTCATCTACTTATGGTAAATTTGAAAAGTGGTATCAAAATTGTGGTAAAGTTGAAATTCTCCCTTTCTTAAATATATTTATGAGAGTATATTGCTTTTATAGCATATTACTACAGTTTTGTTATTAGCTCTACCAATCAAGGCCTAAGGTTAAGTTATGTCTTGTAACCAATTAATTTGGTCTTAATCTTTAGTATGTTTATTTCTATTTATTTAACATTTTTACTCAAAAATGTTTCTTTTTACTATTATTATTTTTATCTATTTATTTATTAAACCTTACTTTACAAAAGTTATAGATACAGTTTTAAAATAAAGTCATGGAAACATTAAATTATGATAATTTGTATATCTATTTATCAAAAGTTTATTTTTAAAAGTGATTACTTCATGTATCATTTATCATATAACAGTTTTCTTAACTATATTATCTTTATTTGGTTTAGGGCATCAAATGTTCTAGGCACGGCTCTGTCTTGAAAGTTCATATAGTCGTCATATTTTCCATTGTTAATTATTGCCACAATTATATGAAAATCATGTGTAAGTATATGGTTAAACTAAACTAAAACAAACAAAAAAAAATTCTTGGGTTCACCAACCAATGAGAATTGGTTATTTCATGTGCAGATTTTTTCAAAAAAGTAAATAGAATTTTTAGAATTTTTTTTTTTAAATAAAAAGATAAAAAATAAATAAAAAATAGTAGTAGCTGTCAAAAAGAAAAAAATCAACATTATTAAAACTGTTCATAGTAAATCCTAAACGTTAAACCTTAAACCGTAAACACTAAACTCTAAACTCTTGGGTAAACCCTAAACCCTTAGAATATCTCTTTACCCTAAACGCTAAACGCTAGATCCTAAATCCTAAATCCTTGGATAAACTCTAAACCCTTGGGTAAACCCTAAACTCTTGGATAAACCCTAAACCCTTGGGTAAACCCTAAACCTTGAGTAAAGAGATATTCCAAGGGTTTAGGGTTTATCCAAGGGTTTAGGATTTATCCAAAGGTTTAAGGTTAGGGTTTAGTGTTTAGTGTTTAGTGTTTAGGGTTTAGCGTTAGGGTAAAGAGATATTCCAAAGGGTTTAGATTTTACTCAAGGCTTTAGGGTTTACCCAAGGGTTTAGGGTTTACCCAAGGGTTTAGGGTTTACCCAAGGATTTAGGGTTTAGTGTTTAGGGTTTTAACGTTTAGGGTTTAGTATGAACAGTTTTAATAATGTTAATTTTTTTTTTCTTTTTGACAGCTACTACTATTTTTTATTCTTTTATTTTAAAAAATAAATTCTAAATATTCTATTTCCTGTTTTGAAAAAATTTGTATATGAAATAACCAATTCTCATTGGTTGGTGATCCTCTAGGTTCACCTAGGGGGTGAACCCAAGAATTTTCAAAAAAAAACCTAAACTAGAAAAAAGCAAATTAGTTCTCTCTCTAAAAGCGACAACAAAGGTGAATATCTCCGAGCTCCCGTGTTCAGCTTCCCTCCCATTGTCGAACGCTCCATTCTCCTCTTCCTGTTTGTATTTTTCTCTCATCTTTCACCTCTTTGACGGTGTTGATATGGTTGCGTTCTGGTGGTTTGTCTTTGCGGCGGAACCCTAAATCTGCTCTGGGAAGGACTAGATTTGGCAGTCTGAAGCTTTCTGTTGGAATATCATCGAGGTGTCATTGGTTTAGAGGGACGGCGAGTTGGCTTTTGGTTTTTGACCCCGACGGATCTATATTTTCACTCGAATAGATATACTCGGATTCGATCGTGGTAATGGTGCATGAGGTAAGTGACAGACTCTCTCCCATGTTCTTCATTGATTTAGAAGCGGCGGTGGTCATTTTGGAGTGGTGCGGTTGACTTCTCTTGAGCTGATGCCTGTCCTCTTGTTTAGGTGATGGGGTTTTCTCTACGTTCAACAACGGAGGCGGCAGTGGTGGTTTTCGATGCATGCCCAGTCATTTTGGTGGTCGTGTGGCCACGACTTGTTAGGGTCTGAGCGTAAGTAACTAAAGAGATGCGAGATGCTTCGTCGTCTATGGCCGACTATCCTTTTTTTCAGCGGGTATCCTCTGTTTGTATGTCATCCTTGCTCCATGGATCCTGGCTAATTTTGGGTCATTATTGCGTGTGATCCAGTTTGATTCGTTTCCACTTTATCAGCTTATCTCCATTTCTCCAACGAGATATGGCTATAAAGCGCATCAAAGGCTGGCTGAGGTTTTCTTATCCCGTCAGGGTGCCGTGTTGCAACGTCCATTGGCTCATTCGGGTTCTATCGGTGAGGATACCTGATGAGAGATTAGCCATCACAGTGTTTTGGTGGCCTCTTGGTCGTTTGAGCAGGTTAGCTCTCCCTTTTGTGCAGGTTATGAAACACTTGATTTCGGTTTGCCTTCACTACATCCTGTTTTTCTCTGGTTATGTCCTGCCTTGGTGGTCCTCTGTGGATCATTATGCATTGTCTAACCCCCGCCTTTGGATTCTCGAGGCTATGGTATGATATCTTTCTGACTCCCTTCCATTAGGCATTTAGAGCTTAATGTCAGTGGAGAGAGAAAGCTCGAGGAGATCATCAAAAACCAGCTACTCCGGAGATGACATGAGAATATCGGCAATAGAGGAAACAAGTTTAACTTCACCTTTTTGTGGCTACCTCAATGGTTGAGAACGGCGATTGATAATCTAAGGATTACAAAACTGGCTAGCGGAACGGGCCGGTATGGTGATTGAACGAAGTGAGTTTGGTTTCGTTTTGAATTAGATCATTTTTTTCAAAATCGAGCCTTGTAATCGAAACTTGGACTTCCATTTTTGGGTTGTAAAATAAAAAGGATATAAAAAACCTAAACTGACCCAAGAAACAAAGTTTTATAATCAAATCATTCAGTTGAATTGTTTCTTAACCCGGTTATTCAGGATCGATCGATTTAAAACCAAACCGATAATCTAATGTATTTGTTTAATTATTATATTGGTTACGTTAATAATGATAACATATTTCAAACATCTATCATAATTTTACTAGTGATACATATTCTTTATGTACTAAAGCACAAGTCACCTGACCAATAAATTATTACATGTGTTCTGTTTTTTTTTTTAAAAAAGAACTAAAACAAACTGATTATTCATCGTAATAGAGGTTAAAAATCTAAACCAATTACAAAATAAATAACTGTAAAAAAACTATCTCTAACAATAAAAAAACTCCATGATCCCTAATTTCATGGTACAATTCAAACTGTTTCATTTCCAACATATTTTCAGTTAATTAGTCTTCTTTTCTAATTTCCCTCCCCATGATTTCATCTCTTCAACATTTTTTTTTTTGGGTTTTGAGTGTAACAACAAAGATCCATATAGATTTGTGACTACTTTTTATTCAAATTCATTTATTTCTGCTTCTCAAAGTAATACTTTCTAATCTTTTTTGTATGATTCAGCTTTAAGTTTTTTTTACATGGATTATTAGTAGGAAGAAGAAAGGATAACCAGGCTGCGCAAATAGATTGACCATGGAAACACTAAAGAAAATATTTTTGCACTTTTCTTTCAGTTAACATAGAAATTTTTGATGTTATTGAATTTTTGGTTTATCATTTATGTACTAAAGAAAAAGTCACCTAACCAATAAAATTATGACATGTGGTCTGTACTTAAAAAAATTACAAACTAATTATTCATCGTAATGGTTACAAATCTAAACAAATTACAAAATAAATAACTGTAGAGAAACTATCTCTAACAATTAAAAAAAAACTCCACAATCCCTAATTTCATAGTACAATTCAAACTGTTTCATTTATAGTATTGTTTTCATTTAATTATTCTTTTTCACTTTGCTCTCTCCCATCATTTCTTCTCTTCAACTTATTTTTTTGGGTTTTGAGTGTAACAACAAAGATCCACATAGTTTTGTGACTACTTTCTATTCAAATTCTTTTATTTATGCTTCTGAAATACTCTCTTATCCTTTTTGTATGATTCAGCTTTAAGTTTTTTTTATATGGATTATTAGTAGGAAGAAAAAAGGACAACAAGGGTGCACAGATATATTGACCATAGAAACACTAAAACAAATATTTTTACACTTTTCTTTTAGTTAACATGGAAAGTTTTGATTTATCATTTATATACTACAGTACAAGCCACTTAACCAATAAAATTAAGACATGTGGTCTGTTTAAAAAAAAAATATATTATTATTCATTGTAATGGTTTAAAATCTAAACCAATTACAAAATAAATGACTGTAAAAAAAATGAATGTAAAAAATTATCTGTAACAATAAAAAACTCCATGATTCTTAATTTCATGGTACAATTCAAACTTTTTTATTTCCAATATAGTTTTCAGTTAATTAGTCTTCTTTTCTATCTGCTCTCCCCCATTGTTTCATCTCTTCAACACTTTTTGGATTTTGAGTGTAACAACAAAGATCCATATAGCTTTACGACTACTTTTTATTAAAATTCAATTATTTCTGCTTCTCAAAGTAATACTCTCTTATCTTTTTTTGTATGATTCATCTTTAATTTTTTTATCTGGATTATTTGTTGGAATAAAAATGACAACAAGGCTGCACAAATAGATTGACCATGGAAACACTAAAGTAAATATTTTCCTATTTTCTTTCAATTAATATAGAAAGTTTTGATGTTATTGAGTTTTTGATTTATTATGGATATAGGGCAAAGGAAAAAAAGACTAGCTCATCATGCCATTAAGAAACGTGAAGATGGCATATCAGTGGTGCTATGTGGACGAGACTAAGGTAATATTGTTCATTGAGGTGTTTTAGCTTCCTGCCGATGTAATTTTCTAAATACTATCAAATACAATCTATGGCATTGCAAGAAACAAATTAACACTCTTCCGCGAATCTTAGCACCCAAGGATAGTAGGAGAATAGGTGGTGTTAGATATTTTTAACAAAAAGATATAGTGTTAATACATATTTAGATTAAGGAATTCTATACCCGTACATAATACGGACCAAACACTAGTAAAGAAATAAATAAAAGTTAAAGATTTGAGGACTTTGACAAATTATAAGAAAGCAAAAGTGTAGCTGGTAAAATTATTGACTTAGAAACTTCAAATCAATTTTAAATCCTTAAATTCTTGAAAGTTTGATTTTCAATCACTACCTACATGTCCAATGTGGAACTCACTCAATTACAGAACGTCAAATGCAGCAACGGCCATTTTCAGTGTATCCGTAAGAGAACAAAAGGGGTGAATTTGGTCATAGTAGAGAAAGAATTAAGAATATAGACATGTTTTGAGAAATGTGTCAATTTGTCACATAATTAGACATTGTAATCCTTCACGGCGCGTGAGTGTGTGTATACGGCCCCATACTACAATCAAATACTATTTTATTTATAACGTCGATATTTAATAGATTATTCCAAACATAAATGTAATAATAGAGAATAATTTGATTTACTTAGTACTATTTATTTATAGGGTTCAATGCAGTTAATGTAGTGGACAATATGAAAGAGTATATTTATTCGTATGACAAATGTTTAATACAAAATATATGATGTGAAAGAACATATTTAGTTAATATTACAAAGAATAAAAATACACAATTCTATATTTGATAATTATGTAGTATAGTATATAAACATATATATGAAGAAGAAGAAAAAAGGATGAGGAGTAAAGGGAGAGGAAGAAAAGCGAAGATAGGAATGATTGAAAAAAGTGGAGGAGTTTACAGTTTACACAGAGAGAGAGAGAGAGAGAGAGAGAGAGAGAGAGAGAGAGAGAGAGAGAGAGAGAGAGAGAGAGAGAGAGAGAGAGAGAGAGAGAGAGAGAGAGAGAGAGAGAGAGAGAGAGAGAGAGAGAGAGAGAGAGAGAGAGAGAGATAGAGAGAGAGAGAGAGAGAGAGAGAGAGAGAGAGAGAGAGAGAGAGAGGAGAGAGAGAGAGAGAGAGATTTAGTTTGACTAACCATTTTAAACATCAATTTAGTTTGACTAACCATTTTAAACATCAATTTAGTTTGACTAACCATTTTAAACATCAATTTAGTTTGACTAACCATTTTAAACATCAATTTAGTTTGACTAACCATTTTAAACATCAATTTAGTTTGACTAACCATTTTAAACATCAATTTAGTTTGACTAAACCAAATTAAACATGGCGTTAACTCGGGTAACGGATTCATTAAACGGAGTTAATCGCCATCTCTAATCTCCGTTAAGTTCAAAACGACGTCGTTTAAAAATCTTTTAAGAAATCGCATCCGGATGGATCGAACCCGTGACCAAAGACACAATTGTTGGAGGGCCCAAACCACTAGACCACTTACACTTTTTCTAACTTTATTGACTATTAATAGTTATTATTATGAAACCTCCAAATCATTTTCTTCCCCTCTAGGTCCCTAAATGATTTTATAAATATTAAAACTTGTAAATAGCTTATTAATTATTCGAAATTTTGTGAGTATAAATAACTAAATGATTTTTAATTATAATTTTTAACTAATAATAATATAAAATGATTTTTAATTATGATTTTTTAAAAAATCTTTTAGTATTATTAAAAATTATAATTAAATATTATAGTTAATAATAACTTGTCCTATTTATAATAATAATTAATTATAATTTTTAATTACTAGTAATACTAAATGATTGTTAATTATAATTTTAATTACTAGTAATACTAAATGATTTCTAATTATAATTTTTAATTACTAATAATACAAAATGATTTTTAATTAATTATTTTAGTAATATTAAAAATTATAATTAAAAAATCATAATTCAAAATCATTTAGTATTGCTAGTAATTAAAAATTATAATTAAAAAAATCATTTAGTATCATATAATTATTTATAAGTAGTATTTTTAATAATACTTGTAAATAAAACTTAATATTATAATTAAGTTAATAATTATTATAAGTTTTAATATTTTTAATAATTTTCACAAAATTTTGAATAGTTAATAGTTTATTTACAAGTTTTAATATTTATAAAATTATTTAGGGATTTAGGGTGGAAGAAGATGATTTGGTTTCACAATAATAACTATTACTAGTCAATCATGTTAAGAAAAATTCATGTGGTCTAGTGGTTTGAGCCTTACACTAGTGTGTCTATGGTCAAGTGTTCGACTCCACCCAGATGCTATTTTTAAAAGAGTCTATAACGACGTCGTTTTGGACTTAACGGAGATTAGAGACGGCATTTAACTCCGTTTAATCATTCTGTTATCCGAGTTAACGTCGTGTTTAATTTGGTTTAGTCAAACTAAATTGATGTTTAAAATGGCTAGTCAAACTAAGTTGGTGTTTTAAATGGTCCAAGAGAAAGTTCATGTTTTTTTCCGACCAAATTTGAAAGTTCGTGATTTAAATGACAATTTTCCCATATATTAATTGAGTATTACATATTAAAGAGAGAGTGAAAGAGGGAGGGAAAGAGGGATGGAGATAGAGATAGAGATTGGGGACAGAGATAGAAGGAGGGATGGAGGAAAGATAAATTTTATCGTTACAATTCTATTTTACATTTCGTAAATAGAATAGAACAAAATCTTATTATAGCTGTACATATTCAATTTTATAAATATATGTTAGTTTTACAAAATTCAAAACAAATCATATACAAAAAATCAATGTTTTTTCTAAATATATAAGAAATTCGAATTAATAATTTTTCAAACTTATAATTTAATTAAAAAGGAGAGGTGAAACTAGACATTTTTAATCCGGACTTTGATACGGTTTCGGTTTATTTTTTTGGTTTTTTGGTATTTCAGTTTATGAAAATTAGCTACCATATTGGAACCATATTTAATTTGGTTTAGTTTGGTTTATGTACCATAGGTTTTCAGTTTATTCGGTTTTATACCAAAAAACCATAACTCTATTTAATTTTTATAACAAATTTTAAATTATATGAATAAAAATCAGATTTACTAAAACATAAAGTATATATTCCTTAGTCTAACTTTTTAAATATTATATTTTCTATTTTATTTAAGTATTAACAAAAATGAAAATATGTGTTATTATAATTATATTTTAGCACAAGGAGTTATCAATAAAAATGAAAAATATGTTTTATTTAAGTTGATGAAAATGAAAAGACAAAATAATCATTTTAACCGAAACAAAATAAAAAATTATTAAAATCAATGTTTTGATTATGAATATCATATTAATAAAATTATGTATATATTATCAATATTATTATAAAATTAACATATAAATATACTAATATTTTTAGTTAAACGGTTTCTTCGGTTTGATTGGTTTATATACCAAATTATATCCATATACTGCGGTTTCTTAAAAATAACATATATTCGGTTTATTCGACACTATCAAATCTAAACCACTTTCTCTATTTCAATTCGGTTTGGTTTCTAGATTAAACAACCTTATGTGAAAGTGAGAAAATGTAATATAGCAATTAATACATAAAAATCATATCCTATTTGTTGACATTGTTATAAACTTAGTTTCCATTCTACTATGGACATGATCCCAAAATTCTCAACAAAAATACAAAAGGAAAAGACGCTCCTTCAAAACATATAACAAATGCGTTTAGGTATGGAAACTAACGGTGATATTGATCCTGGCGAGAACAAGATTCAGCCAGTAGTTGTTTCTGATTTCAGGTAAACACACTCACCGATATAACAAGAGATATTAATACAAAACAAACAGAAAGGTGAGAGGGTTTAGAAGAAAGGGAGTAAGAAACTATTGGTAATGAAATGAATGTACAGTTAAATTAGAAGTGGTATGCATATGATGGTATGTAGAAAGAACTGTCTGAAGCCATTTTTTTATTGTGAGGCTACTGAGGACATTGTTAATTATATACACTTGTACAGAATGACAGTGTCACATTTTTACCATCTTTGGCAAAGATGAAAAGAGGCTTAGTTATCTCTATTGTTCTTTGAAAAGCTCGCGACCAATGACCATCCTTCTGATCTCGCTTGTACCAGCACCGATTTCATATAGCTTTGCATCTCTCAGAAGGCGTCCCGTTGCATATTCGTTGATGTATCCATTTCCGCCTAAACATTGTATCGCCTGCAACCTCAAACCAAATCTCTTAAAAGTCTTACAAGAAAGGTAAACATATACTCAACGTTCAAGAAGTACACATAGATGACAGTATAAAATAAAGCAAAAAAGTACCTGTAAAGCAACCTGTGTTGCTCTTTCTGCTGCACAAAGAATAGTTCCGGCACAATCCTAGAAAAATAACACACAAGTAGGATATTAGAATACATACTGAGGGTTTAAAAAAAAAATAGAAAACGAGAAGAATCATTCATTACTAGTTCACCTTTGGGTCAACTTTCCCATTGTCACACTCCCTAGCTACAGAGTAGACGTATGACCTGAGATGCGAAAGCAGAAGCTAAATATTTGGCTGTATGGAGAAAACTAAATCCAGAGTTTTGATAACTACCTTGAAGATTGTAATGCAGTGTACATGTCAGCAACTTTACCCTGAAATTATTAAACAGGACTATTTTAAGAGCTTTACGATTAAACTTGGAGATATTGATATAAACGTTTATGTGGAAGGATGATCAAGATCAACCTGTATAAACTGGAACTCCCCAACTGGACGACCAAACTGTTCTCTCTGGCGAATATAAGGAAGTACAATGTCGAGGCATGCCTGCATGATCCCTAAGGGCCCAGCTGCTAAAACTAGTCTCTCCAAATCAAGACCTGACATCAAAACATACACTCCTGCACGTGCAAAACACTATGCACATCAAGACAAGCAATAGGGAGTGAGAGCTTGTACCCAGGACTCAAGGAAAGTTCAAAGTGTGTATGTATGAAGTCATGCACTTTCTTCGATTATGATACTAAGAATCAGATAGTAGAATCATCGTATTACTAGGAAAGATAGACAATACAATTGAACTTATCAGTTAACCTATGGAAATCAGAGTAAAACGATGAAGTTGTAGCAATCAAAACCTTTTCCTTCCTTGCCAAGAATGTTTTCTTCTGGAACAAAGCAATTCTCAAAAACAAGCTCACACCTGCTCAGAAGAAACACAGATATAAGAGAACAAAAAAAAAAAAAAAGAAAAGGACTTTAAATTTAAACAGAGGGAATCCTGAGAAAATGGAGATTACGTGTCGCTTCCCCGCATTCCCAGTTTGTCCAATTTCTGAGCAGTACTAAATCTGCGATGCCAGAGAAATAGATTTTTTTCAAGAAGAAATCTCTCAACTCCTTTCCCTTTTCTTTATGAAAGATCACAGAAAGGCAGTTTCAACTTTATTAAACAAGACTGAGTAAAAAGAAAAACATACCCGGTCATTCCCTTCTCTATAATGAAAGCTGTGATTCCTTTAGAGCCTGCTTTTGTATCAGTTTTGGCGTACACAATCTGATTGAACCAAAAAAAACAACAAACAGAAAAAAAAAAATGGTAGGAAAATGTTAACTAGATAACAGAAATTTTGTATGCCATTAAAGAAAAATCAATTTCGGAAGTTAACATTACCAGTGTTTCAGCAGAGGGACCATTAGTGCACCACATCTTGTTGCCATTTATTAAATAGCCACCATCAACTTTATCAGCCTTGCATTTCATGCTGACAACATCCGAACCGGCTGTAACCAAAAATCAGAATAAAGCGTTTACTTAAAGTAGGCACGGGTATGTGTTCTCTCAAACTCATCATCCAAAGGATAATGTATCTTACCATTGGGTTCACTCATCGCAAGAGCACCAACATGCTCTCCACTGATAAGCTTCATAACAAACAAAAGCATTAGTTAGCTAAACTCTATGAGAAACATGGGAAAACAGTGGAGGAATGAAGAAAATCAAAGTATCAGTCTTTCTTCCACTCTTAATCACACTAATAATCATTAGCAAAGCAGTGACCAGAAAGCTGAGAAGAAACCGTACCTTGGGCAAATACTTGTGCTTTTGTGCTGTATTTCCATTCCTCACCTGTGTAAAGTAGTAATAATAATTAAATGTTTCTCTCTGTCTCTGTCTCTGTCTCTTGGCTGAATAAAACCTTAGTAAGTAGTATACATACCAATTGATTGATGCAAAGGTTGGAATGGGCACCGTAAGAGAGAGCAACAGAGCCGGAGGCCCGACTGATTTCCTCCATAGCTATACAATGATATAAGTAACCGAGACCTAGACCTCCGTATTCCTCTGCAGGCAACATGATTTGAGTTACGCTAAGAGGAAGAGGTTATGATCAGTGGTAAGGACACATGTTACCTGGCGCAGTGATTCCATGGAGATTGAACTCACCCATTAGCTTCCATAAGTTTACATCCTATTTCCCAAAAAAAAAAAAAAAATTAGATTCTGGGAGATGAAAATGGTAAGAAAGAGGGAAATGAAGTTAGAGAGAACCTTTGGAAATGAATTTGTTTTATCGATTCTTTCGGCATGAGGAGCGATCACATCTTGTGCAAACTTGGACACACTCTCTTTAAACTGCAGTTTGCAATGTTATCATTCACAATTTCATTTCCAACACACGCACAGTGGTATTATTTTGGAATGAAAGATTCGATGTATACAGTAAGACAAGGAGAGCTCAATCACTAGTAAATAATCACAATTTCAAAAAAAAAAAAAAAAAAAACAATTTTTATTCCACCAAACGCAATCGCACGGATTTTTAGAGAAAGAGAGAGAGAGAACCTGAAGCTGAGTTTCGTCGAAGAGGAGAGAAGAAGAGAGGGACGATAAATGCTGCCTCCTCCGCGTCTTGACGGCGTAACCAATAACCGATCTGGCGGCAAAAAGCCTCTGCATCTTCGATATTTCAGCGGCACGGTGAAGAAGAAAGATCCAACTTAAAAAGTTTGTTAAAATGAATCTCACAATGCTTTCTTTTCTTTACCAAACGAACGGCTTTTTATCAGAAGAAGAAAAAAATAATGACACACAAGGAGAAAAAAAATGGTGATAAGGATGGAAATATTGGGAGAAGAGATGTGAGCAATGAGTCATCGTCCATTGGGTTCCGTGATCCCCTTTGTTACTCCCCCCATACCCATCATTCATTGTCATCTTTGTGGGTGGTTTTCTCTCGCTACAGCTGAATAAACTTGTCCAAGTTGGAACAACACTGATTACTAGAACATCTCTAACGAAAACAAGATGGAAAGCACCACCTCAATGCCTGCCAGAATCAGTTTCATCATACCCATAAATATTATATAATCTTTGCCTTTTCCAAACTGTGTCAGAGGAACACGAGCTGATTTTTTTTCTCTCTTTATATTTAAACAAACAAAATATAATTTGGAAGCCATTACATTTACATATGCTGTTTCTCATTTTGGCCCATGTCATTTTAGAACAGCTTTCGAGTAACTGTCAACCCAAAATA
The DNA here is from genome assembly GCA_016771965.1 of Brassica carinata. Lineage (NCBI taxonomy): Eukaryota > Viridiplantae > Streptophyta > Magnoliopsida > Brassicales > Brassicaceae > Brassica > Brassica carinata. The sequence goes on along the minus strand of CM028687.1, from coordinate 10,091,128 downwards.
AAAATAAAATAAAAAAAAAAAAGAAAAACGAGAAACCCTTTCGAAAATACATATACCCCATCTACTATCCTCCTTCAAATTTTCACTAAACCTGTCTGCTCCTTTCCAAATAACAACCTGCAACCACACTAAACTTCAGATTCATAGAAGTTAATTATTTCAGTAGGTTTGGAGATGTCAACAACTCAGATTGGTTTTTTTACCTTGCATGAAAGCCTCGAAGGTCCAAGAACAGAGGAGAGAATCAAGCAAATATTCCCCAACTCTGGCTGTCATGATCCATTTGATTGTTCTGTGCATATGCTTATGTAAAAAGAATCAAAGGAACACCAAACATACCGCCCAAAAACAAAAACAGAAAGACAAGTCGAGGAGGCTATAGATACAGTGGTACTATCATCCAAACAGAAAAAACACATCATTCTGAGTCTGAGTCAATCGACAGAAACAGCCGAGGTCTTACTGAACGCTTCTGGCGAGGAAATGAAAACGGACTCTCTGATCTTTTTCTACTTTCCTTCTCTTGTCTACTACTGTCATTCATCCCCAGAAGCAACGATGCTGCAAGCAAGCAAGCAATTAATACAGTCAGTAACAAATACCCGGTAACACAATATCTTTCCTATTAATGCAACAGTACAAAATCCGCATAAGCACAACAAGCAGTACTCAGGATCCCCTTGACGTATCAGGAGAGAAAAAAAAAAAAGAATCAGTTTCTGTCAGGGGAACGAACCAGTTTCTGACAAAGTATCCAAAGCACCCTCTCTCGCTGATACTGGGTTGCTTTCGTTAAGCCCATTTGCACCTATCGTCTCACCATGATCACCAAGCCTCAGAGAGATCCAATCATCGTTGTTGACACCGTTTGACATCTCAGCCTGATTTCTGAAATCGGACTGAGCTGATGTCTCTGGTCTTGTCGGCAGAAATATTTGAAGCGAGGGGTCGTCTCTACTAAATGCCATAGGATTGTCGAATAGTCCATCGTTAGCATCTGCTCCGGTTTGCCCAACCGACTCTGGAACCATAGGAGTAGACGTACCTGGAGGCATCGAGTACCCACTATTTATTGCAGGGTCACAGTTCAGTAGACTGGGCTGCAAACTGGCTAAACCATCTGATACATCAGCATCAGATCCAAATAGTTGGAACCCCGGGCCTCCTTGGGCATCTGAAGACAACTGCCAAAGGCGCATATCATAATCATCATCATCTGTGAAAAGACCCAAGCCGGAATTGCCTGCAGCAACTGCTTGATGATCTTCATTATAGGAGTTAGTGATACCAACCGGGTGTAATGGGAAATTTACCCCGCCATCAGCCTGATTCTCATTGTAGGCAGGCCCTGCTGTGATTACAACATCATCTTCTTCGTCAGAATCACTTAGAACGATAACGTCATTATTACTAGCTGGTGGTGGTTGGTGATTACTGTCAGGAAATTTATAGCCTGAATCTACATTCATGGAGAAAGAGTCAAGTTCCATCCCGTTGTTTCCAAAATCAAAGCTTCCTACAGCGTCCTGGTTTACACTAGGGTCATCACCATCTTTACCACTTCCAGTGGTACTACTGCTCATTGGTATAACATTTAACTCCTGGTACCCATGCTTCTCTTGCCTATTACTAGAAGATAAACCATTATTATTAGGTTTGCTGACTTCCCAAATGCCATTGCGATTCTTTCTTATTCCAAGTTTTAAAGGGGTTGGACCATCTGAGCAACCTTCTTGTTTAACTAGTGTTTGCATTTCCATCTTGGATTTAATCTCATCAACCATGGGGAAGAGGCTACCATCAGGTTTGTGCCACTGTGAAAGTACTCCTAAATCCCTGCGCTCACTCTCATTTTTGAACTTCCCACGCCAAGAACCATCAGGTCTCATTTCAATCTCAGTCAACTCTTCATCAAGATGTCTCATCTGCCAAGAAGGAAGACGCCTTTATAAATTTGCGAGATTAATTAAATAATATAAAAATCAAGAATTCTAATATCACGTAAAGTCTTGAAGTGTACCTTTGATGTAATTCGGTTAAAATAAGGGTCCACGATTATATGCTCCAGAGAGTAATTCTTCAGACAAATAGGACACTGCCACTGCATTTTCAAACCACATAGCAGATAAAATCAGTAAACAATAGGAACAACCTAATTATGTAGACTATGAAAAATACCTGCCTTTCTGGAACGTTGATTGAGCTCCACAAACACCTCAAGGTCAAAACAACCCATGTGCAGACAGGGTTTGAATCTCCCAGCAACTTTCATCCTAGAACCGCTCATCTAATGACACAATCAGAAACAACTTAATAAGATAAACAACAAACTAAGTGATCATAACAGCCTATTGAAAATGAGCTACAAGTTACTTACAGGACACCGAAGATTAACACCAAAGAAATCAGCAACGACCTCAATATCACTATCACTGTCGGCATTATCATTTCCAGCTGAACCTCCAATGCACCTACGCACTCGCGCAAGAGCAACTTCAAAAAGCTCGCCTTTAGCCTCCTCTGGAATCATATTTAGGACCTAAATGAAAAATAAGATAGAATTTAAAGGACAAGCACAAACAGCTAACGTTCTGACTTCTGAGCATTGAAAAAATAGATATGGTAATATAAAAAGACTTTAGCACATGTTCCTTTCGAAGCCAATTCTCTGATTTCTACTAACACGGTGTCATTTTTGAATTAAGTAATGGCTTGTTTTTTTAACTAATTGAATTTTTTTTATTTACTCATGCAGTAAATATAAGTACCTGTTGCAGACTCCTTCGCTTCACAAGTCTTACACCCAAACAAAAACTGCGGGAGTCACATCCACTCAAGGATATCTTGTTAATTCCATCTCTAATACAAGGTGTAATCTGCGAAAAAATACGATGTGAGCATAGTAGATTACGAATAACAAGATTCTAATCTTTAAGATAGCATAATAATATATAACTATAAAGAAATGTTGCTGATCAGGAGGAAAAACTTACAATAGGTCCATCATCACGGCCATTGGCCCCAAGAAGCTGTGACCCAGGTCGGTTGATAGCACGAAAAGGTACACCTATAGGATGGCAACGAGTTAACATGAACCCATATCAGCTAGCATAGAACAAATATACTGAGTTTTACAACACCAGGAAAGTTTATAGATTTTTACAGAAAATTTATCCCTGTGATTAATATACATGTATGATTGTGTTCGAAACCCATGTTACTCATTTTACTGAGATGCTGATAAAACACAATTAGTTTACTATCAAGCAAGCCTAAGCCTAAGCTGTGAATTTAACTTGCATACCATTGACTTGCAGATCAGCGTATTGAGGCCATTGCATTCTAAACAGAACTTTGTCATTCAAAAGCATACACCAAGCCTACAAACAAAGCAGAATGCATTGCTAATTAGAAAAATCCGCATATATAAAGTTAAATATCTAACCTACTAGAAAAGCCAATAACCTGAACATCGTACTCCTGTTTCACCAATAAGTCCTTGTCTGTTCTAGTTATTTGAAATGTCCTGTCCACACTCTGCATTGGGTTTGTACTGAAAAATTTGCAGAGTATTAAGAGAACAACAACAAACATGAACATAAAGTTAAGCAGGGGTTGTGAATCTGTCAAGGAGACAGCTATGATTCTTTTTTCTAAATATTAGGATGAAGATAAGTTAATCTCAACAGCTAAGTAACTAGGTTTCGCCCCACCCCTCACTTGAAATCTAACGCTTAATTCCTAGACAGGAAAAAATAAATGACACATAGCAGAAGTTCCTCAGCTTTCCATGCTAAGAAGTGCTACTAATTGTACTTTTATGAGTGGGTGAACGTACATAGATCTACAAAACAAGCATGGATTATTAGGTTTGGTATACTTACCCATCAGTTGGGATGTTCGTAGCAGTCAATCTCACTGGAAACAATGGATGTGCCACCGTGAGCCAAAACCTGACCATGTAAAACAGACACAAATAAACTAATAGATCATAATCCGGTCAACCTAAAGATCACATTCCATTTTTGCAACGAAGTTAGCATTTTCTTCGGTGGTGGACACATGAACAATGAAAAAAATGAGGAAAATCTAACAAGCTGGACAGAATTGTATGTATCAAAGCGATATACAAATAAACAGTCCGGAGAGAAGGGAATGATCGGGAGCATCTTACGGATCAGCTCGGGTAAGTCTGCATATTTCACAGTAAAATGAATCAGGAAGCGGTGGATTTCCTCCCATAGGCTTCTCCGGGATAATAACACACCCAACATGCTCCCAGGCATGGCATCTCGGATCCTCGCACTAAAAATTACAAATCATAATTGAATCCAGACGGTATCACCAAAATTTTGCTGAACCATAAAACACCAAAAGCTACTGCTAACTCAGCCAAGAGGTCGACAAAACATCTTGTGTCATAGACTTACCTGTATCATTGACTCTGTCTCCAGTGAGCTTCCACAAATACACCGAACTTTAACATCTGGTTGAAAGGAATCTTCGAGCTCTTCCTTAGCTTTCACATTACTGATGTCTGAACTTACTTGTCCTTTTGATGGCGAGTCACTTGTCCCAGATGCTTGCATTCTCCTGTGGAGCACAACAGTGGAAAGAAAATTATATCACTGTGCACAAGGGAAAAATGCAATAAGAGATCCATGGCTAAAGCAAGCACTCACCTGTATGCATCATTCACTAGTTTTGCAACTTTTTCCCTTGCCACAGCCTCCCTTTTAGACCCCCTGGCGGCTGTCAGTACACAGTAAGTAGTGGAGATAAATGCTTATCAGAAGATGGTACGCCAGGACTAAACTTTATCTTGATCACAGTTAGGCATTAACAAATAAACAATGTGCACCCAAAATACCTTTCTCATCGGAAAGAATGGCAAAGATCCTCTCAACAAGGTCCTGCAGAAGCCAAATGCGAAACAAATCAGAACAACGACAATCCAAATTGGAACCCCAATTAAGATTATGAGGCCATGACATTATATGAAGATAACCATTTTTTAAAGTAGATGGATACGCTAGGAATTCACTATCAACAACTCTGTCACAATTTATGACAATAGTATCTCCTAAAATGAGATAAGTATAACTATACAGCCGAAGCATAGATGATAAATTCCGACCACAAATCTATTGCAAGATTGTTTATACCTGCTTTTTCCCCTGTTTAGAAAGTCCCAGCTTAGTGAGCACATCCTTGAGCTCTTTTATTCGGAAATATGCAAGTTTCTCCTGAAACATATTAGATATATATAAAAAAAAAAAAAAACTACACAAAGAGGAAAACAAAATATTGACTGCAAAAGAAATGAACCTTGTTTTCTCTGCAAAAGTAAACAGACTCTGAGATTGACTAAAACAAAGATAAAAACACACAGACAGACAAACACTGAATCTTAATGTCATGCAAATCAGACTGCGCCAATACAATAACCATCAGTGGAATCAACAATAGTATTATCTGCTCACTGAACCGCCCATCATCATCATCATCATCATCATCATCATCATCATCAATAGACAAAGCGAAAGTCATATATCAAAAAAGCAACAGTTTCTACTCAATAGCATAGCAAATCATTCTTAAGGCCGATGACTACTAAAACAAAAGCTTGTTGAAACCTCTGCTCAACCACTTTCAAATAATTCGGCAATAAGCAAAACATGTCGAGCCAATACCTTGCAACTAGAAACCAAATCCATCTCTTAACACAAGAAGCAGCAGCTCAGTTCAAATTACACAGCCCGAAAACTAGAATCAAAGCCGGAGATTTTCACAGCATAGAGTCTCCATACAGCAGCCGATCTAAACAACATGAAATCAAACAAGAACGGATCATTCAAATCGGATTCAATTTCCCCTGAAGAAATCCAGCAAACAACAAGAACAAATACCCAGGGATCGGATACTGCCTATCAAATCATCAAGATTTCGATTAATCGATTGGAACCGGACCGAATGCCAATTATCAAATCCGGTTTAGTTTACTGCAATACGTCCGGGTTTAGTTTTGGTGTGCTCACGTACACGAGGAGGAACCAAAGACATCACCTAACTTCCGTTTTTCTCGGAGAATCGTATCGTCTCGTGTCATTCAGATCTTGCCACGCTAAACTATTTAAGCCGTTGGATCATTGAGTCGGTTTATATTCGAGACCCCCACTTTACCCGAAATCATTTAAGTATGTCGTCGTTTTCTCTTTTTCTTTTGTGCAAATTTATATGTCTTTTATTGAATTAAAGTAATCAAAACTCAATTTGTCCTTCTCAAATATATACTAGACTTGTAATTTCTTCCGTGCCATGCACGTACATTTGTTTTTATAACTCTAAACACTCGTTATAATTTACAACTAGATCTTTATCCGTGCAACCGTACAGATATTTGTTTTCAGTTATATATATTATAATTTACAACAAGATCTTGATCCGCTCAACCGCACAGATATTTTTTTCAGTTATATATATATATATTTATTTATTTATTTTAAATCATATATTTTTAATATTAATCATATTTTAAAATGTTTATATAAATATTTCAGATAAAATAATTTTATAGTTTACATATTATAATTAATCAATTGTTTAAAACTGTCATATATATTTGTCGCTTCTTATTAAATATTTATCATATTGTATTTGTATTTCTTTATTGAACAAATTAATATATGCATTAAAAGACATATTAAAAATTATTTTATAATAAATGTATGTTCAATTTTAACCCGCCGACCTCTCAAAGTCGAATTTCCTATTAGCAATATTTTTTACGTTTTTTCATTCAGATAATATATTTTTTATATACAAAATTCAAAGATATGTTAATTTTTATACATGTATTATATAGTTTGTGAATGTTTAGATAATATATTTTTTATATATAAAATTCAAAGATATGTTAATTTTTATACATGTACTATATAGTTTGTGAATGTTTAGTCATTATGTCATCGTATTATATTTTTAGCATAAATATTTTATATTATGAAATTTTTTATAAATTTATAAATTTAATGTAATGTTATCATATTTAGTTCAATATAATAATTTCATTTAATTATTATAAAATAAATAAAATAAGAGAAAAAATTTTATTTTTTTATTTTATAAATGATAACTGAATATATATTAATGCATAATAATATTTCATTGCTAATTAAGTTGAAATATTAACATAAACTTTTTGAAAATTAAGAAATTGTTAAAATATTTTTCAACAGATTTGTTAAAAAATTTTATATATTATATATTTAAAATGAATAGATATCATAATTAAAAGATTTTACATTATTAGCTTTATTAAAATACATGTTAATTATTTTACATGTATTATATAATTTACTAATGTTGACATGTGTTACCTACGTATTATATTTTGAACATAAATACTTAAGAAAATAAATATATCTTAAAATGATTGATTATGATTAAATAATAGATAAAATAGGACAGAGTTTATATTTTTAATTTTATAAATATTTAAATATATAAATATATAATAATGTTTTATAACTAATTTAGAATTTAGTGAAAATATTTACATATAATTTTTGAAAATTAATATCTTGTTAAAATCTTTTAAACAGATTTGTTAGAATTTTTCTAATATAGATTATAATTATAAAGTTTAAGAAAATAATATACAAATTTTATTTTTATTTTGTAATAAAAAACTTAATTAACATTAATTTATAATAATATTATATTACTAATTACGAAACTAATTAATACATCATTTTATAAAAAATATTAAAAAAAATTAATAAGATTTGGTTAGATTTTTTTGTCAACAGATTTTTATAATTAAAAATAAAATAATTTTATAGGTGAAGTTGTTATATATGTCAATTATTTAAGATGTGATATGTCAAAATGTTAGTTAGAAATAAATGAAATAAGATTCTCTAGGGAATGTCCATTTTTAAAAATATTACACATGAATCAAGGTTGTGACTTCTCTTTTAATATAAGATAAAAAATTTTGTTTGGAGGGTTATGTATTTACAGTGGAAATAAATGTTATTTCTAGAGTTATAATTATTGGTAAACTTATAAAGAAAATTAAAATTTTGTGGTTTATATTACAACAATTGAGGCCGGTCCTGGAAAACTAGAGGCCCATTCAATATATAAAAAATTATTTGTTTTTTTTCTAAAAATTAATGATACTTTTATTATTTTTTATTTTAAGAAAAATATAGTTTGAAATTATTTATTATTTCAAACAAAATTTTAGATAATAAATTTCATAAATACTTTAAATTTATGATGAAAAAATTAAACTAATCCTCCTAAACTATTTATAAATGTTTAAGAATCATTTATAAAAGTTTTAAAACTCAACTCAGTCTCTAAATAGTAAACCATATAAACTGAAATGTTAATGTATTTTTGGTTAAATGTACTATTAAAAATAGTACTTTATGGTATTTTATATAATTTGTCATGATTAATTCTAATGGCATTATGAAAAAATTATTTTAGTATTAGTTTTATTCATCATAATAACAAAAATATATTAAATTTATATATAATAATTTCTCAAATTTGGATTTTTTGTTTTACATTTATATTTATATTTTAATAATTATATGAATATATACATCAATGTAATAAATGATCTTTAAAAATTGGGGGCCCTACAAAATGGAAGTCCCTTTCAAATGTTTTGTATGAATGCTCTCAAGTCCGGCTCTGAACAGTCCAATATGGACACAAGATGAACATTATACAATAATCTATTTACCACAACCCAAAAAGAATCATTACATATGAAAAATCAAATAGAGGAAAAGCATATCTATTGTAAAATAATTGGCGTATGTTATAAAATAACTTATAATTTTATAGTGTCGAAGAATTTAAATAGGAGCGAAATTTTATACCCGCAGCAGAGAGATAATACTGATATAGGAGAATAAACGAGAGAGAATATGTTATAGAGGAAGAAGAGAATGGTATGTTACAATCCAACGAATTCGTTCGTTTACATAGAGAGTAAAAAGCAAAAGTTACTGCATGCGCATAGTGACGGTGGGCTCCACACAATAAATATTTACACGAACCTTTCAACATTCGGTGCAGCTTTCTCTAAAGTTTATTTCTTCCCGTTTACAACGCTCCCCATTGGAGACCAGTGTCACTTTATTTATTGCTTAACGTATTTGTTGCCTCCTTAAAAACCTTTCTTGGAAAACCCAGTGGAAAAAACCATAGTAAGGTAAAAAGAGTACAACCACGCAAGCTCCCCCTCGAATGAGCAGTCATAGATCCTTATAATGACGCATTCCAATGTTATGAACATGTTTTCTGAACACAGAGGTAGGAAGTGATTTTGTGAAGAAGTCAGCTGCGTTGTCGCATGATCGAACATATCTCACTTTAATCTCTTTCTTCTTTACGAGCTCTTGAGAGTATGAGAAGAACTTCAGGTGTATATGTTTCGTTCTATCGCTTTTGATATATCCTTCCTTCGTTTGAGCAACACATGCTGCATTATCTTCGTATAGAATAGTTGGCTCTGTATTTTCGCCAATCCCGCTGCTTGAACAGATATGTCAGCTTATCAATCTTAGCGATACACACTCTCTACTTGCTTCGTGGAGAGCTATAATCTCAGCATGATTTGAAGAAGTGGCTACGAGCGTTTGTTTCTGAGAACGCCAAGATATAGCAGTGCCTCCAATCGTGAAAACGTATCCTGTTTGTGATCGGGCTTTGTGTGGATCTGAAAGATATCATGCATCTGCAAAACCAACCATTTGACCTTTTGAATATTTAGGGTAAAATAAGCCCAAATCAATGGTCCCTTGAAGGTAACGAAAGATATGCTTAATTCCACTCCAATGTCTCCTTGTGGGAGATGAGCTGAATCTTGCCAAAAGATTAACAAATGAATGATATATCTGATGCGTGTACAATGTGCAAGGTACATCAATGCTCCGATTGCACTTAGATATGGTACTTCCGGACCAAGTATCTCTTCATTTTTCTCAGATGGTCGAAATGGATCACTCTCAATATTAAGTGACCTAACGATCATTGGGGTGCTGAGAGGAGTTGCTTTGTCCATGTTAAAGCGTTTCAATACTCTTTTAGTATATGTGGATTGATTCACAAATATACCACTTTGAGAATGCTCAATTTGTAAGCCAAGACAATACTTTGTCTGTCCGAGATCTTTCATCTCAAATTCTCCTTTCAGATAATCTGATGCCTTTTGTATTTCCTTTTGAGTTCCAATAATATTAAGATCATCAACATATACCGCGATTATCACAAATCCAGATGTTTTCTTCTTGATGAAAACACATGGACATATACGATCATTCACATATCCTTCTTTTGTTAAATGCTCACTGAGACGATTATACCACATACGTCCAGATTGCTTTAACCCATATAATGATCTTTGCAATTTTATTGCACATAACTCTTTAGGTTTGGAACTTAATGCTTCTGGCATTTTAAATCCATCATGAACTTTCATGTAGATATCAGTATCTAATGATCCATATAGATAGACCGTAACGACATCCATGAGACGCATCTCGAGATTTTTATCAGCTGCTAGACTCATCAGGAATCTAAATGTGATTGCATCCATAACAGGAGAGTATGTTTTCTCATAATCAATTTGAGGTCTTTGAGAAAAATCTTGGGCCACAAGACGAGCTTTGTATCTCGTAACCTCATTTTTCTCATTTCGTTTTCGAACAAAAACCCATTTGTATCCAACTGGTCTCACATTTGCGGGTGTGAGTATAATTGATCCGAACACTTCTCGGTTATTAAGCGAGTTAAGTTCAGTTTGTATTGCATCTTTCCACCTTTCCCAATCATGTCTATTTTGACATTCATAAACAGATTTTGGTTCTTGATATTCGAGTTCCTCATTAATCTCACTTGACACAATATATGAGAAAACATCATCAACATCATCCTTTTCATTTCTTTTCCATATCTTCTTATTATGGATGTAGTTGATAGAAATTTCATGATTATTTTCTGACTCATGATTCTCAACTTTGTCAGTATCCTCATTATTTGTTTCTTCCAAAATTTTTTCTGCTATTTTGGGTGTGTCATTTATCTCGACATCATTTTGTTTTCTAGGATTCTTATTCTTAGAACCAGAAGGTCTACCACGCTTCAACCGTGTTTTAGACTCACGTATATCATCTGTTTTTCCTTGCTCATTTGATATTTTGATACAAGCAGGAGCATTTGCAGCTGGTATATGAGATTTAGTTATCATTTTGGTATCCGCAAAAGCATCAGGTAGCTGATTAGCTATACTCTGTAAATGCATAATTCGTCGAATTTCTAGTTCTGGCTCTTTAGTAGGAGGATCAAGATATAACAACGAAGGTACACTCCATTTGATATCATTTCCTTCATTTTTGTTTTCTCCCCCTAGAACTGAGAATACTTTCTCATCAAAATGACAATCGGCAAAACGTACCGTAAATACGTTACTAGTCAGTGGTTCTAGGTATCGTATAATTGATGGAGAATCACAACCAACATATATTCTCAATCTCCTTTGTGGTCCCATCTTCGTACGTTGTGGTGGTGCTACAGGCACATATACCGCACATCCAAAGATTCTAAAATGAAAAATGTTTGGTTCTCGACCAAACACCAATTGTAGTGGGGAATACTTATGGTATGCACTCGGTCGAATCCGAATGAGTGCTTCTGCATATAAAATAGCGTGTCCCCATACAGAGGTTGGAAGTTTTGATCTCATGATCAATGGTCTTGCAATCAATTGCAGACGCTTAATCAAAGACTCAGCCAAACTATTTTGAGTATGAACATGAGCCACAGAATGTTCAACTTCAATCCCCGTAACCATACAATAATCATTGAATGCTTGGGATGTAAATTCACCAGCGTTTTCTAATCTAACTCTTTTAATAGTGTAATCAGGGAATTGTGTTCGCAGTTTGATTATCTGAGTTAGGAATCTCGCAAATGCAATATTTCGAGATGATAATAGACAAACATGTGACCATCTACTGGATGCGTCAATTAACACCATAAAATAGTGGAATGGTCCACAAGGTGGATGTATTGGTCCACATATATCGCCTTGAATTCTTTCAAGGAACTTTGGTGATTCTGTATCGATTTTGGTTGGTGATGGCCTTACGATCAACTTTCCAAGAGAACATGCAACAGAAATCTTCTGGATTTTCACTGAATGACCATGTGAGCTCTCTATGATTCTACGCATCATTGAGGTGTCGGGGTGACCGAGGCGATCATGCCATATTGTGAAATCTTCTGGATTTTCTTTTACTACAAGATTGGATTCGATTTCATCGATGTAGGTATGATGCAATCCCGAAGGAAGTTCGGGAAACTTTTCCAATATATATCTTTTTCCATATTTCTCAGAAGTTACATACATGTACTTCTTTCCATCCTCAGTTGTAGATTGAGTATCATATCCGTGAAGATAAATATCTTTGAAACTCAATAAATTCCGTTTAGAATTCGGAGAATATAGAGCATTATTTATGTATAGTTTCGTTCCATTTGGCAATGTGAAGTTAGCTTTACCAGCTCCTTCAATCACGTCTGCAGGACATGATATTGTATTGACAATGATTTTTCTCGGTTTTAAATCAGATAAATATCTCTTTTGTCTCAGAATAGTGTGCGTTGTTCCACTATCTTGTATACATAGTTCTCTAAATCATTTCTTGGATTTGTTTCCATTAGCACTTTGATCCATTTCTGTAATTATCATAAACATCAATAAAAAGAAACATGAAATTCATTCATATAATAATCATATAAGAAAACACACAATAATTATGCATTAAGGTGATGTTAAAAACATCATTATTCGTTTAAAACAGGAAATAGAATAATTATACATGACAATAGTGAAGATTATTCAGTAGTCTTACTATAAGCATTTCAGTTCTCTTCAGGAGTAAACTAGTCCAGCTCATTTGCGAAATCAGAGGCTTCGAGGTACGATGTGCCTTTAAAGTTTTCTGTGAGATTCACTTCTTTAGCTTTGCCTTTCGTGGACTCTTGATATAACTTACAGAGATGTGGAGGAGTACGACAGGTACGAGACCAATGTCCTTTACATCCACATCTGTAACATACTGTCTCACGCTTCTGGGTGGTATCCTCTTGAGTTTCTTTACCCTTAGAAACTTGTTTGGATGTAACCCATTTGTTAGATCCCTTCCATTTGGGATTGTAAGTTTTTCCACGTTTGTTGTTGAAACGGCGACCACGACCCCGACTGGTTTGGGTTCTCCTCTCTGAGTTTTCTATTGACGTAGCATTCACTTCAGGAAATGCCTTGACTCCTGTAGGTCGGGAATTGTGGTTTTTGATCAAGAGCTCATTGTTCTTTTCAGCCAACATGAGCGCAACCATCAATTCAGAAAATCTCGTGTACCCACATTTTCTATAAATTTCAGGTAGGAAGTGAAGCTGTTTGTGGAAAGTGTTGTATGTCTTATTCATCATTTCTGATTCAGAGACAGGGTTACCACAATACTTCAAAAGTGAAGCTATCCTTAAGACAGCAGAATTGTATTCCTCAACCTTTTGAAAATCCTGAAACCTCAGATTTTTCTACTCTTCTAGAGCGTGAGGGAGATTGACTTCCTTCTGGTTATTGAACCTTTCTTTTAAGGTTTGCCATAGTTCAGCTGGGTCTTCAATGCTCGCATAGTCATGCGTAACATTCTCATCGAGGTGTTTCTTCAGGAAAATTATCGCTTCAGCCTTATGTTCAGGCGGCGATTTGTTACCGATTACAATTGTTTCGGTTAACTTTTTCATCACCAGGTACGGTTTCATGTTTGTGATCCATCCGACATAGTTTTCGCTAGTTATTTTGAGAGCCGGAAACTGAAGATGCTCAATTCTTGCCATTTGAATTTCTAAAACACAAAATATTAAATTTTATTAGAACTTTAAAATGAACCGTTAACATTAACTATAGACGCAATTACAAGGAGAAAAAGCGCATAGAGAACTAAACCTATGTTTAGAGTAAACTCGGTCGGAGTAAATTTTCCAAAGAAAAGACCATACATAGAAGAAAAATTAAAATTTCACATAAAATCAAAAACATGCTAATCATCTTCTTAAGAGTAGAAATCGGGAGAAAAATATTTTAAAATATTTGAGAGAAGATGAAATGTTTTGGATGAATAAAATGAGTGAAATATGAGTGTATTTATAGATGAAAATTACTGTTCATAGCCGTTGTAAAAAGGCAAAAAATTTTAAATTTTTTTTTGTGACCGTTGAGACTAAATCGTTGAATCGAAAATCAGTCTGAAAATATTGTAACTACCAGTCAACCAAATTCCGTAAATTTCATAATATTTTGAATAGGTTACCAAACATTTATATAATTACCATAATATAATAGACAAGCAAATATCAATCAAATTATAGTGATAGATTAATTTCCGTTTTAAATTTGCGGTGGCACAGCCAAGCCAAATAATTATAGTGTATTTAATAATCAAGGTTTATTAACGAGGCGACATGCCGCCCGCATTAATATTTATAAATAATAAATGAAAGCAATTGTTATAAAATAATAAGTAATATAGGCGGTACACCGACCATTATAATAGGGTATATATGATACATATATATTTTACCGAATCGCAGAGTGATCGTGCTGATAACGTGTTATAAAATAACTTATAATTTTATAGTGTCGAAGAAGTTAAATAGGAGCGAAATTTTATACCCGCAGCAGAGAGATAATACTGATATAGGAGAATAAACGAGAGAGAATATGTTATAGAGGAAGAAGAGAATGGTGTGTTACAATCGAACGAGTTCGTTCGTTTATATAGAGAGTAAAAAGCAAAAGTTACTGTGTGTCCATAGTGACGGTGGGTTCCACACAATAAATATTTACACAAACATTTCAACATTCAGTGGAGCTTTCTCTGAAGTTTATTTCTTCCCGTTTACAACAGCGTAATATATTTTGTAGTCTTTTTCTTTTTTTCTTTATATTTTTTCTTTTGTAATACTGTTTTCAAATTGAGGGTAAAAGCATATCTATTGTAAATAATTTAACTTCATAAGTTAAAATTTTGTGGTTTATATTACAACAGTCTAATATAGACACAAGATAAACATTATATAATAATCTATTTACTACAACCCAAAAGAATCATTACATATGAAAAATCAAATTGAGGAAAAGCATATCTATTATAAAATAATAAATGAAAGCAATTGTTATAAAATAATAAGTAATATAGGCGTACACCGACCATTATAATAGGGTATATATGATACATATATATTTTACCGAATCGCAGAGTGATCGTCGATAACGTGTTATAAAATAACTTATAATTTTATAGTGTCGAAGAAGTTAAATAGAGCCAAATTTTATACCCGCAGAGAGATAATACTGATATAGGAGAATAAACGAGAGAGAATATGTTATAGAGGAAGAAGAGAATGGTGTGTTACAATCGAACGAGTTCGTTCGTTTATATAGAGAGTAAAAAGCAAAAGTTACTGTGTGTCCATAGTGACGGTGGGTTCCACACAATAAATATTTACACAAACATTTCAACATTCAGTGGAGCTTTCTCTGAAGTTTATTTCTTCCCGTTTACAACAGCGTAATATATTTTGTAGTCTTTTTCTTTTTTTCTTTATATTTTTTCTTTTGTAATACTGTTTTCAAATTGAGGGTAAAAGCATATCTATTGTAAATAATTTAACTTCATAAGTTAAAATTTTGTGGTTTATATTACAACAGTCTAATATAGACACAAGATAAACATTATATAATAATCTATTTACTACAACCCAAAAAGAATCATTACATATGAAAAATCAAATTGAGGAAAAGCATATCTATTGTAAAATAATTGGCGTAATTTATTTAGTAGTCTTTTTCTTTTTTCTTTATATTTTTTTCTTTGTGATACTGTTTTCAAATTGAGGGTAAAAGCATATCTATTTAAATAATTTAACTTCAAAATATATTTTGAAGTTAAATCATATTGTAAAAGCATATATATAGTAAATAATTGGCGTAATATATTGAGTTTACAATATAAGTTACAGTATTACAATTATTTATATATTTTCGTAATATATTGTAAATTACGCCAATTATTCACAATAGATATGCTTTTACGCCATATATATTAGCAGTATTCCAGTCAAAATAATTTAACTTCAAAATATATTACGCCAATTATTTAGTTAAATTATAATTTTATGTAATTTATATTCCAAATTCACTATATATATATATATATTATATATAAATTTCATTTTGGACAGTTATGGTAATGATTTTTAAAGAAACAATGTTTTAAAAATATTTGTGGTTTTAAATTTTATTTGGACAGTTTCAATAGTTTATAACATCACTACAGATTCATAAAACACCACCTAGTTCATAAAACCAATATATAGACATAGGTCATTTAGAAAAATACTGATACACTAGTTTAAAACTTGTGTCTTACACGGAATGAATATTGTATATACAAATTGATTTATGTACTATTACTTTACATTTTTTTACATATTATATAATTGCAGATAATTAATATATATTTAATAATTGAGAAACCACTAACTATTATAAATATAATTAAATTTTTTAAAAATATTATGGATTTCTTAAATTATCACATTCTTATACAACATTCATTCCGTGTAAGACACAAGTTTTAAACTAGTGTATCAGTATTTTTCTAAATGACCTATGTCTATATATTGGTTTTATGAATCAAAGTAATCACTTTTATTTATTTACAATATGTTATGGTAAATAAATCTAAACAAGCAAAATTTCTTAAACTATCACATTCTTATTACCACTTTTCATACTTCAACCACATTTACATTTAGTTTTAAAAATATAAATACTTATAACCCCAAGTTAACAAATCTAGACTTAAGGTTTAGATTTGAGGGAAGTGATTTTGGAGGTGAGGTTTAGAATTTTATTATATAAATACTTAAAATTTAAATAAAATTTTGAAAATAGTTTCAAAAAGAATTTTCGAATTTCAAAAAGAAAATTTGAAAAAATAGAAAAAGATTTGAAAAAAAAATTATTAAAAAGTTTGAATTTAAAAACATGTAATTCGAAAACTATAAAAACTTATTTTTATTTTTATTATTTATTAAAAAAATATTAATATTTATATATCTATAAAGAAAGGATAGGAGAATTTTTTGCCTCTTTAATAAAATTTCATACTTAGACATTTTTGAATATGTCTCTCTAAGAAAGATAAACATGAAGAATGGTACCAAAAGTGAAGTATAGTAAAATTTTCCCTCAAAACAATCACATTTATCTATTTTATGGTGTATAATTAAATTAAAATGATACTAACATAAATATATAATATATTTTAATATGAATATCTATTAAATGAGACTTAATAATCATATGGTTTTATGATCATTTGTATTTTGTATAACAAAATTGTTAAATCATTAATAATAAAATGTTCAATGGGACTTCTAATAAGTTTAAAATTAATTTTTCTTGAAAATTTATTGTTCATTGCAAATTTTGAAATTAAAATATTAAGTTCTCTATTCTTGTTCTACGTAAATTATAAAATTAAAATATCTATGTATATTATATGGTATATAGTTATATATATGTCTTATTCTAACTATTTATTAAATGATACTTTTGACTCAGATGATTTTATGATTATATGTTTTTTATTATAAGAAAAATTTTAAACCATTAATCATAAATTTTTTAAAGTCAGTTTTAACATTTTTAGTAATTCATATTTATTTTTAAAAATTCAAAATATAACATTTTGGTTAATTTTATTGTTTAATATATTTTAATAGTAATATAAAATGAACAAAATGGTGGAGGTTACACAAATTGTTATCAAAATTCTTTTATTAAATTCATTAATTGTTATATATATATATATATATATATATAACAATTAATGAATTTAATAAAAGAAATTTGATAACAATTTGTGTAACCTCCACCATTTTGTATATATATTTTAGTCATATTATGTATTCCGTAGCTTTTATTTAAGAAAAGAATGAAAAATAGTAACTGTACACTATTAATTAATTTATGATTAGTTCAGTGAAAAATTTAATTTATGTTTAGATGGACAAACATATTTTTTCAGGGACTTTGATAAACATTCTAGTGATGACATGTTTCATAGCCAAAATGTTGTAATATTTTTCAAATAATATACGAAGATTTCTGTACAACAGAACTAATACAATTATACAGAGTTTAAGGGATGAAACAATGAGACACACAATCTAGTTGTCAGATTTCATCTTCCATCACCATACATGATTGTGTGAGAAATGAACATTGAGTTGTTGGCAGGGGAAGAAGAAACCGATGGTGGTGATGCTGATGAGATCCCTGAAGTGGAAGTGATTGCCAGGGAAGGTACTCCCATTAACACTGGCGTGGAAACTCCAATTCCTGGAGTATTTGGATATAAATCAGGCAACATTTGGTGTCTGTTTATGTATTGCACCACTTGTTCCATTGATGGTCGTGAATCAGGTACAATACTTGTACATAGCAAGCCGAGTTTCAGAACCATTTCGACCTCCCCGGGTATGAATTTACCTCCCAATCTTCTATCAATAGCATCAACCAAAGAGCCCCTTTTCCAGCATTCAACAACCCACTTGACCAAATGTCGCTTCTCAACCGGCATCTCGGGATCAAATGGCCTCCTCCCACATGTTACTTCAAGCATGAATGCACCAAATGCGTACACATCGGTTCTAGTTGAAGTTCCAGATGATGTTAGCTCGAGGGCCATGTAACCTATGGTTCCAACAGCTGCCGTTGCAGAGAGGTTAGCTCCACGGTCATCGAACCTAGCCATCCCAAAATCTCCTAAAAACCCTTGTAAGTTTCCATTTAACATGACATTAGAAGCTTTGATGTCTCGGTGCAAAACAACTTGACTAGCTCCAGTATGCAAGTGACAGAGCGCAGATGCAATATCTCTCAAAATCGCAAGTCTTTGTGACCACGAAAGAGGTGGTCTATCATCTTGAAACAAATATTGGTCAACGCTACCCCCTTCCATGTACTTGGAGACCAGCAATAACTCGCCTTTTCGCCTGCAGTACCCTAGAAGAGGAACCAAATTCTTGTGCTGTAAACTTCCCATTGTCACAACTTCAGCAACAAACTGTTTCATCCCTTGCTCAGCATCGTGTGATAGTCTCTTCACTGCTATATCTCCTACAAGAGGCATAGTTCCTTTATAGACTTCTCCAAAACCTCCTTTCCCAAGACGACCATCTCTTTTAAACCCTCCTGTTGCTTTGTATAATGATTTGTAGGTATAACGAAGTGGACCATAAGGCTTTTCCCATGGCTCTTTAACTTCTGCATACTTCTTCCTCTTGTACACACAAACTCCTACAAGAACAGCGATTACTAGGACTGCGAGTATAACCAGTAGAATGACAAGCAGAGGAGATGTTTTCTTCGGTATCTTGGGACGAGGGACCGTAGGAAGTTTAGAGATGTCAAGGTTCTGTAATGAACCTCTGCTCGTGCTGAAACTCCATCCTAAGATGTACTGATAACTGATCAGTGACCCAGTTGCTGCAGAGAACCCGACAAATGCTTTTCCATCCGGGAAAACTGATGTGAGATTGACGTTTCTTGACAAAAGAGGCTTACTTGGCTTCTGGTTTCTTAGAGGAGCTAATGTAACATTGAGAAGATTATCTTCGTAATCAATCCACACCTGGATAGGATCTCCACTCAAGAGTGTCAAGCTTTTGTTCGTTCCTTCACTGTCGGAATAATAAGAAGCTGTAGCAGACACAACAGAGTGGAGATTGTTTTCGTCTATACCGACATGGTTTTTGTCGATGTCGTCAAACTCTGCGCTTTCGACGGTGTCGAGCTCGATAGCTAGAATCTGAGAAGAAGGAGATCCATTAGTTGAGATGTTAAAGAGTCCTAAGTACTGAGTTGGATCAGCTTGTGTGAGATCCATTGAAGAGGATAGAACGAAGGCAATCCCGTGACCACCATCAGCTCCTGGTTTCGGGACCAAAGCGCAAACGAAATGAGTCCAGAAAGACTGTGATGAAGCTGAGCCAAAGTCGAATGGACGGTTGAAGAAAGCATGACCCATTTTCTGAGTTGTTGCATCGGTTAGTTGCAAAAGTCCACCTGGGAGTTGGATTCTTGCAACACCGTCAAGGTGAAGATCGGCATGAGGAACTTGGTTAAAGCCGTTGTAGACGAAACTTAAGTCTTGTTGACTTGAAAAGCGAATCAGATTAGCAAAGAAGATTATAGAGAGAAGAAGATGCAATCTTTGAGCCATTTGGTAATAGAACACAAGAGGTGTAAGCCTAGTTTGATCAGGTCATATAATGCATAAGGAAGCGACTTCAAATGCAATTTTAGACGTTCAAAGTTCAGGAAAAATATTCCCTCTAGGCATATAATTAGAGAGTTGACTTTAGATTGTTTTATATCTAACCGTGAGAGTTACTCTACAAATAATAGTCTTCTTTGATAAAATTCTACTAAAAACTCATTAAGAAAAGTATTTGGTCTACTCTCATTTTAACAATATCAAGTCGGAGTAAATTAAAGCGAAATACCCTGAAAGAAAACAATTATTGGGCATGAAACGTCTCGAAAAGACTAAGACTCTGCAGCTCTACGACTTTAGAGACGAAGGTGTGTTGTCAGTAGTTGAGTTGCGAGGCAATGGGAAGAAGAAATGGGGTAACGTGCTTAAGAAGCATCCGGTAAAGGCCCTGCTCTCTTTGTCAAACCCATGCTTGCTTTATACACGAACCGATCCAAGGTAAGAGCATTTTGGGTCGGTCATGCATGATGCAACTCCACCAATACCAAGTTATCCGAATTGATTAGTGAAGGTGTGTGGACTTGGTCAATTATACGAGATACCAAATTACCCGTTTGAATACTTTAATTTCATTTATCTATTTTTTTAAAATAAAAATAATAATAATTCAAAACTGTCCAAATCATCCAGAATTATTTCAAACTACGAGTTTGTCCGCATACATGGACATGATCATTTTACATATAATTATAATAAATAAATGCACTTTTAAGTTTTATGAATAAAATAACATTTTAAAGTAAAAACAGAATATACATATATGTTTCTAAAAGTACATTTTTATTTTTGACTATTTTCATATCAATTAATCAATTATTTAATTTAATAAATAGCTAATGAACAAATCTAAAAACTTTTAAGAATATTATATTGTGAATTGTATAATTATCGAGACCATTGAATGATTTTTTAATTCAGAATTCAATTTATTGTTTAGTAGATAAATATAAATTTAGAAATTTATTTTACTGAAACTAATACTATTTTGGTAATAATACAACATACATGAATTGTTTTCGGTCAAAAATGTTTTTTCCTTTTTAATATTTTATTGTAATTAATTCATGTTTAGTAGTTAATTATATAAAATTATATTAAAAAATAATCATTCTCAGTATTAATCGCTATAACTTTTGACGTGAGAGCTCAAATGCGAAAAATCACTTTGCAAATAATAGTCTAATATCTGAATAGAGTTCAAATATGATTTTTATCATTTTGGATAGTGATTTTAAATTTACATGAGCCTTCAGATCTGTAAACATTAGACCTAAATAAATACTCCTGGAAGATGTTTTATCACATAAATCGGGTCCACAAAGATCTAATCACGACGGACTGAATTAACAATGAAAATATGATCCATCACAATACTCAGCTATTCCGGCTCAGAAAGGCTACCTCGTAGCTCGAAGTAACAAGCTATGAGTCTACAGATAAGCACCAAAGACCCGGTCATTAATTTCGCGGTCAATTGGTTACATAACAAGCTGAGATCTCCAGAGTAAGACATGGCTCGTAGACTATAGATACGCATAGTAGTTGGAGAGAGCTGATATGTATAAAAGAAAAAACCAATACCATTATTTATCATGCGCCATTCGACTTAGTTACTCGAAATCTATATTACTCTATCTACATTGTATTCTCTTTTAACTAAACACAAAAGTACAAAATCATACTATTAATTAGAACATACATTATTTTTTAATATGATAGACAAACAAAATGAATTCGGAAGCATAATAATCTAGTGAGTTTTGATTAGGATAACCACACAATTTGATAGGAACCAAGATTGAAATTGTGGTAGTCAAGAATGGTTTAGTTAAGCTAATATCACATTAGCCATGTCAGTAAGTTTAGAGAGCATTATCTTATGTGGAGTTGAATCACATTTGAATTATCAAAATATATCACTTTTGTCATGTCACATTTCAGAACCAATCAAATTGTAATGTTTTTACTTAATCTTGTTAGTAACTAATACTATGATTGGTCTAAAAATCTATATTTAATATTAATATAGTTAATTTTATAATAATAATAGTTATAATGAGAATGTCTGGAGATTTTATTGGTTTCATATATTTATTGG
Organism: Brassica carinata; assembly: GCA_016771965.1. NCBI lineage: Eukaryota > Viridiplantae > Streptophyta > Magnoliopsida > Brassicales > Brassicaceae > Brassica > Brassica carinata. Next base: position 10,068,586 of record CM028687.1, on the reverse strand, counting down.
TAGATGTTGTTTAAAATTGGCTATTATCATAATTATTTCACTAATTGGTCCCAAAAGTACTGTATAGAAAAAGGGGAAAAATACTAATATAAACATACTAATTTTGTACTCCCTCCGTTTTCTTTTATAAGTCATTTTAGAGGAAACTTTTTGTTCCAAATTATATGACGTTTTCGGTTTTCTATGTAAAATTTATTAACAGTTAGTGTTGTATGACCAATGATAATATGTCTTCTATTTTTTCATTGGTTGATTTGTGGTTAGGTAAATAATTAATGATGTTTTTGTTTAGAAAATATAAGAAATTTATGTTTTTCTTAATCTACGTGCAAGGTTCTAAAACGACTTATAAAAGAAAACGAAAGGAGTATATATAGAATAGAATATAATTGTACTTTAATATATACTAGCTTAATAAAGTTTGAACATTGACATATGATATATGAAGTTTGATAATAATATGAAAACTAGGGAGAAATATATTATATATTCTATTAATTTATCGAATGATATATGACGTATATTGAAGTTATCAACATATCATATCTCATACTATGATAAAGTATGTTTCGGTATATATGCTAACATGATTCAAATATGATAAGATAACTAAGTTATTATAATTTGTTATATCAATCTATTTATATAAAGAAGAAGAGTCTCTCTTCTCCCTTTGCCACGTCAGATAATAGCTTCCCCTGCGTGCGACACGTGTCCTACAGACATAAAACTCATCGTTTCATTAACGGTTAGACGTCGTGGGCTTCTTATTTATACTTGAATAGGCCCATATCATAGAATCAATAGTTAAACGATGTGTTTTTCATTAGGGTTCGTGGTGTCTCCCTTTGCGTCTCCATTCTTCATCGACCAAACAATCTTTCATCTTCTTCTTTCGGTTCGAGATGAGACTGTAACCGATTTTCCCTCATAAAGCCCTCCATTAATCAACCGCACATGATTTGGTCTTCCTCTCCGATCTACAGACTGGCCGCTCTTCCTCCCCCGTTCAAGTTCGCCTGCTCTGTTTTTGGGAGGCCAGGAACGTCCGGCGTGGTGGAGGGCTTATAGGAGTCGACATGCTCCTTCTTGATTCTCAGGTTATATTCAACTTCTATTTTAGTTTGTAGTTCTCCGGTTAAATTCTCTACACACCACCGTCTTGATTCCAGATTATCATTATTCATTGTGTTTTGGAGTTCCTGCTGTAAATTTATGGCTGAGCCATTTCCCAGCTTTTGATGTTTGATATCTTCTTTTCATAATGTGATAACATCGGCGTATGAAGTTCCTAATGAGTTGAGCAGCTGGCAGATAAAACTCAAAGAGAGAAGACAGAAGCTGGAGAAGAGAAGAGAGAGGTTCAAGTTGTGCTCCTTGGACAAGGACTTGGAGTTTTTTGATCCGAATCCTCACAACTCCAATGTAAGGTCTCTCAACCACAATTGTACAGGTTCTGCTGAGTACACAAGTCTAAGATATCTTGAGAGCTCATCAGCGAAAAGTTCTGAGAACAAAGAAGACATTTCTTATGTCTCTACAACAGATTTGATGTTTAACTTATGCTCTAAATTGTTCCAGGAACCAAGTTCGGGTCTAGAAAGACGAGACAGAACATTCAAGACCTGAAACAAGAGCAGGATACGTCTGGAAGAAGAAACAGTTGAAGAGAAGATTAGATTACTATCTTTTGATGATTCAGGCATGAATCTTCTAGAGAAGGTAAAAGTTTGTGAAAGTAATTTCTTGAAGCTTCAAGACTGAACTGGACTAATCTCATGGAAAGATGTAACGAAGAAACATCACTATTCGACGAATTCTCACACGGCGATCGCAACAACGGTAAGCTTCTTCTGGATTTTGATTACACGGACGGGATTCTCCGAGAGATTTACCGCCAAGACATCATCAAGTTTTGGTCTTTCTTGAGAGTTATCATCAATCTACCATCTTCTTCCTTTAGAGAAGACCTGATTTACGAGACGCTGAGACGTTTCGACTGGGGTTTACTCTGCTGTGACGCTCCAAGAACGTTGGATTCAGATCATTAAGACTGATATGGTAAAGCCATCATGTCTTTGGTCGGGTTTTGGTGGTGAAGCTGAAGGTGTTTATCTGCACCGGAAGAGTGACCGAAATAGAGGTGAAGAAAGGATGGTGCTATGTTTCCTGCTCAAACTGGCCCAAGAAACTTCAGCATACAGTATCATCTTTCACATGTCTTCCTTGCAAAAATACCAATGCAGTTGGTGCCCTCCGGTATGTGCTAATGTCCGGCAACTTATTCATTTACATTGAACCACTGTTTGCTCAGGCTGGTGATGGTGTCAACCTAGAGGAAACACAGGCCCCGCTGTTTGTGTCAGACATGGTTGGTAAGACCTACACATTCAGGTGAGGGTGAGTTCATTCAAATTCACAGCGAATCATCAGACCTTTACTGTCTCGCGCATCCTCCGTGAGCGTGACCGTGTGCTGCAGCCTGCATTCGTTGATAATGTGTGGTTTATATATTTTCCAGATACGTGGCTGTTCAGTATAAATATATAAATGACTTTTTTTATCAAATAGGGAAGCGACGTTAACAATGAAGATGACAACCCCGATGCCATCACAGTGCCTTCTAAGGTGGAAGCTGGTGGAAGTTGCCAGGCGCAGGTAGCATCGGAGAAGGTGAAGAAAGCACACAAGGCATAGGTGAAGAGGATTGGAGTTCAAGAAGCAGTTTTTCCTGTTTATTATAGTATACATATATTTATAGCTTAGCATTGAACTGGTGTTTGCTTTATGAACAAGTTTGATTTTCACTCTTTGCTACTTCTATAATTTTGGTTTTTTTAATACCAAATATAAAATTTATCTCATTTCGGAAGTATTTGGTATAATATGGTTTTAAAAAAAAATCAAGTTAGTATTCTCTATATTCTGTCATGATTGTAAATATGATCATGTTTAATGTAGGCAATCATCCCGCATATTTTGAGTCCAATTTGACAACGACAACATATACTAAACATGTGATGGGTCCATTCATATTCGATATTTCCCTTCATTCACATTTTATTCAACAAATACTAAATATAAATATAATGCTCACACAGTACCTGCAGCTCCATAATAGTTAAGAAGCTAAACTCATGACCCGTATACATATATTTATAAATTATAGTATACATATATTTATAGCTTAGCATTGAACTGGTTTACTTGGTACGCTATCTCTGATCCGGTATGTTCTCAAGTACTGACTTTATCACTATCATCGCAGGAAAAGCTGCCAATGTGTTCTTGAACAATTATAGGCTTCGACGAAGATATCTTCACCAGTGTTTTAAGTGTCATATTTTGAAGGACTCGACTCCCTCTTCTCTTATCGTCTTACATTTGCTACTTTTATGAAAACCCTATTCTTTAACGCTTAAACATTGTTTTAAATTTAAGGTTTCATATAAAGAGTCCGTGACACATATTACATATATACTATGCTTTAAAGGATCAAGATATCCACGAAATATATAATATAATTATATGCATACTACAAAGACACCAGAAAGAAATAGCCAGCATAAATAAATAAAAAAATCCATGTTTAATTGATTAAACTATTATGTCTACTTGAAGTATTCTTTCATGAATATTATAGCAAGAAATGTAGAAAAAAAATTATAGCTAACATTCAATAAGAGAATATTAACTTTATCATACATATTTATGTATAAATCAAATTACGCTTTAATATAAAAAATTTTAGTTTAGTCAAACTTCTAAATGATTGTATTGTAAAAATTTCAATGGTTGATTAGAAAGAGTACTTTAAATATAATTAACAAATCCCTATAAGGAAAGTTATATTAGTTAGACATATGAAATGAGCATAAAATTTTTAAGTCCCTAATGAAATATAAAACAAAAAGTAGAAAAATATAGAAAAATAATTAATAAACCAATTAAGATAATAGTAATGAAAAAACTTTAAAAGTAAATTATTAAACCATAATATTATTAAATAAGTAAATATTAAATCAGATATTTTGTCGATGGAAAGGTCAAAGTATGTTATGTTTATTTGCGTAAAATTGGACTGTAGGCAAAAAATAACCAAATATTAATAAAATTGTATTATGTATATTATTAAACCCTATAAATATACTACTATATTATATAAAATCAGCATCTTTGGTTCACTTGGTTTGCTCTGTTAATAAACCATACCATACTCATAAATCGTGATTTTTTAAATATAATATCAAAATCATTATTACCAAATCCAAACCATGTTTACTGGATACCAATGCATAATTGACTAGATCTGCATGAACATAAAATGCCCTATATTTTGAGACACAATATTTTAGTCAAAATGATTCTCATTTTCGCGTAGTGTGCTTAGTTTGTCCAAAATAATACATTTGTTGCCTTTCTTGCACTTTCTCTTTATTTCTTATTTTCCATTTTATATTTATTATTAAACTTATAAACACGATTAATTATATTATATATAAGCAAATATAACTAAAATAACACAAAAAGCCAAACATAACGACAAAATTGATAATAATATCATTTACTAACATTTACCAAAACAACTATAATAACTTAACACACTATAAATTCTTACAATTCGGAATTAAAAAGTCAAAAATACTAAGAACTCGGTTATCATTAGTTAGTTATATGATTCAAATTTGGTGTACGTAATAATCATACTCACACCCAATTTAACATAAAAAGAAATTTATACAAAATGACATCTTTTGTAAAAATCAATCCATCAATCCCGCCTGTAGGGCGGGTCTAGCCTAGTACTGTAATATAGTACAACTAAAAGCAGAGTTCGAAAGAAATATTAAAAGTATCTATTATTACTTGATATATTATTATGTTTGTTTGACAAATATTTTGTATATTTTAATTTCCATTAATAAATACTTAGGTGAATAACTAAATAATAATGATACAAAAGTAATATACCGTGTAACTATAATGGTAAATTCAAAAAAAAAAAAAAACTGATCGTGTTTAATTGTATTGATATAAATCTGAGTCAAAATTTATTATTAGCATATTATTAGGTAAATAAAAAATATAATTAATAAACTTCCTAAAAGAAAATAAGGTACAAATCTTGTTGTTTATTTACTGATGTTAAAAGATTAAAAATCATTAATAAAGATTCTAAAGATAGATTAAAACTCAATAACATTTTCTATAAATCTCACATGAATATAAAATTAGTATCATTATGTATATTTTTAGTAGGATGGATTGTGCTTATTCAGTAAAATAGATTATATTCTATTGATCTATTATGATCTGTAGACACTGTGGCTTGTTTTTTTTTTGTATTAAAGGTTCAAAAGAAATCCATTATAACTGACTCATAACAAATGTATATGCTCATGTAACTAGGATTTTCAACAAAGTAGACTAGTATAAATGTGTGGTTATGCTATTTATAAAACTTATGAAAGTCTGTTCGATATGTATGAAAAATCGACTTGCAATCCTTTTAAGATTTGGTGACAAACCAAAATATTTCTTTTATTCTCTTTTATGTTCTAATAAGTCTTTGGAGTTATTTTCATTTTGTATTTCAATAAGTTATTTTGAGATTGCTGTTATTTTGAAGGTGTACTTTGGATAATAATCGTAGGTACATTAAATACCTTTAATTACCCAAAAATATGTTTATACTCGAAAGATCTAAATGATTTCTATATTTTAAACAAATTAGATAAAACTATGCAAAGCAGCCAAAAAAATCAATTACAGTAAAAACTTTATAAATTAATAAATTTCAACGGTCCCAACTCAGAGCAGTGTAAAATATAATACAAATCAATAAAAACAAGATTAATATTTCCATGTAAATATATGGTCCCAAAAAACAACATAAGTTAATAAGTATCACATAAGAATTTATGAAAATACTAAACTAAGAAGTCTACTAAAATATGAATCTACTATTTTCTGTTTTTTTTCTTAAAATTAAAATTTTTTTTTGGAGCTCATCTCTAATTTTTCTTATTGCATCAAAAAATCATGGTGTTATCTTCTCAAACTGCATCCAAAAATTGTGAGAACTATAGAGGCAACAATTGCTTCCTTATGTGTAACTGTTTCCAAAATGTCATAACATAATCTTCTGGTTCATCATCAAGGTGAAGAGCACTAGCCACAGTTTCTTCTTAACTCTGAACTTCTATACATGTATTATTTTCACCAGGATAATTGTGTAGGCTAGTCGCATCCATTTTATTGCGATAACCAAGATTATTAATAAAAATTTCAAGTTCAAGAATGTTGTTTTCACAAGTAGACTCATCTTCTAAAATTATTTATGTTATATCTTTTCAACGGATTTTGCAGTGTCGAAAGCAATTCACTATTGTCTCTTGAACAATAACTGTCAAAGGTGCCACCGTAAATTGATAGCATCCAAAACATTAATATTACATGGATCAGATTGTTCCATCTCATATAACCTTCTAAAATTTCACGGTAAATTCTTCTATGGTAATGCATCTTAAATCTCTTGTTATTCTAGCATAGCAAGGTTGAATTTTTTTTATGTCATATTGGGTGGCAAAAAGAAAAACTCCATGTTTTGTTGAACTTCGATATTTTTTGGATGTGCTGTACAATTATTGACTACAAACAAAATTTTTCTACCATGCATTTTCTTATCAAACCATCGGATATACTCTTCAAAAATTACACTTGTCATCCAAACTCTTTTGTTGACATGATATTGGCCATTCAGGTTGTTCAGGTTGACATACTTGAAAACAACGTAGTTTTGCACATTTTCAATAATCCATAAAGGATTTTTTAAAGCCATCCTCATTGCAGCAAATAACAATTGTTAGTCTTTCTTTGCCTTGTTTTTTCCTTCAAGTTGTTTTGTAGTAAGAGAATTATCAGCTTATCTATCTATATATATAAGAGAGTTTCCTTTTGTTTACGAGAGACACATCATCAAATAGATTTCTGAGGGCGTGACACGTGTCTTACTATCAAAACTCGGTGTTTCATTAACGGAGTGGACTGCTGCGTTTCGATTATGGGTTTGTTATAGAGTGGAGCCCAATAATGATAGGCCCATTTTGAATCCATGAGATACACGCCGGTGCTAGGGTTTTGCCTCTTCGGCACCAAAACAGTTTTTCTGCGTTTTCAAACAAAATCGATGGATTTTCGTGGTTTTGATTGACTCACATCGACATGACGAATCTCTTTCTTGATCTTAAATCGCGTCGTTCTATTTTCTCTCCTAATCAACTGAAACGATCCGAGTTAAAGATCCATTGCCTTTATCATCTTCTTAGCTCCAGAAACCGACTTGAAGCACGATCTGCCATTGAATGCGAGTTTACCCTTTACACGGTGGTGTATCATCACCTATATAATGGTTAGCATCCTTACCTTGAACATCATCCTCTCAATCCCTCTAAACACCAAAGTTAATCTAATTTCTTTGAAATGTTCATCAATATTTTGTAAATCAGGATGATCATACGTCTAGGTGTTCACAAGTCTATAGTAATGAGGTTGAGTCCACTGGATTTGTGTGTTTACATAGGACTATAGTGCTGGAGATGGTGTTTGTGTATAGGAAGAGTAATGAGGTTGAGTCCACTGGATTAGAGAAGAATATGATGAGGAGAAAGATGAAAGCTTGGAAGAAAAAGGAAAGTGATTTAGAAAGGTACCATGGACATTTTGCAGAAGGTGGGTTTAGAGAAGTCATTGATGTCGTTTGAGAAACCTAAGTTTGATATTGAATAGCTTATCTGTAGTATATCTAAAGTAAAGGGTCCAAAGAAGAAGTTGGAACTCTATTGATGATAAGATCCATGAAATGAAAGAAATGGCAAGACGAGAATGGGAGATAGAAGCTTGTTAAATAGGAATTGTGGAAAGCGATTTATAAACAGACCAGAAGTATCTTGATCTCGGATAATATGCCTATGGAAAGATCAAGCTGCAAGGAATCAATGGAAAGATACAGTGTCCAAATCACTGGTAAACTCCATCCAGAAATCTTTTTGAAAGTTGATGAAAAGTTTTATGTTTCTCTGATACAAAAACCTGCAGATTTGCCTTTTAAGTTCAGTGTGTATGTAGACTACTTTGGAAGTGGTTTCCGGCCAGATTTAAGGAAACTGGATCACGATAAAGTTATATATGGAAAGATCCCATTGCAGAGAGTTCATGGGATCAATCGAATTATGAATAGAAATTATAAACAATTCGTATATCACTTTCAAAGTTGGACCAGAATCATCTGAATCTGCAGAAACAGAGAAAACTGTTCCGTAACAGCATTTTTAGGAGATTGTTTGACAAGGTAAATAAATGATTATCGATTTGAACTTTGTTATACAAACTCATGATATGTCAGGCTTCATAACCAACAGTGGGATTTAGGAGTGGACAGTTTGTTTGTTAATTATTCATGTCTTTGAGTCTATTTGATGTAGTATAAAACAGTGTGACATGTATTACAAATTATGATGTTTGGTCAGAAAAAAGAATTCGGTTTGAACTAAAAATTGGCAAGAGTATTGGAGACTTATGGATATATGTTCAGGTGTTCAGGTAGAAGTAAAGATGGTCTAGGGACCTATTATCTACATGCATCATTGTGATGTTACCAAAGCTGTCAATATCCTCAAATACACAGATTTTCCATTATATTCATATTATATTTCAACGAACCTCCACTAATCCAGTTCGACCAACAACTTATATGTAGAGCTTAGTGTGTCAGATAAAATTGATGAAGTTATTTTTGTGGGCTTCAATGAGGAGATGACCAAACCAGCTAACATTAGAGCTGATGAGGCTGGGCATCTGACACTGAAACGCGTTTGTACCAAACATCTGACTTCTCCTATTTACATAATCTAGATTGGCAGTCTCAATTTGAACTGATAGGCTACTGGTGTTGAAAAACACGTAGACAGCAAGCTCCCTTTGTTCATTTCTGCCCTTGTGGGAATTCCAGTTGAGGTTGTTCCATTTCACCATGAATAACTAATGCCAACAGTCATCGGCAAATTTTTCATTTTTCGCACTTTTAAGTTTCAGTGTTTTCTTATTTTGCTTAGCTTTATTTTCTACGTTTTTCGCATACAATATTACTCTACTTCCGATAAGAAATGCAAATTCAAATTGTTATCAGTTTGACTTCAACTGCATGTTGAAAGGATATGATTACATGATAAGAAAATAATTACTATTACAACATATACAAAGAAAGACATGATGTTACTACGAAGATTAAAACGTGACACTACTCCAATCGGGAGCAATCAAAATAAACGATATCACATATAACCCCTTCTCCAATCAACTCCTCGCGTAAAACATTCTTAAAGACATAAATCATTAACATACACATCACTTACAAATGTAAATCAATAACACAAACAGTGAAAGCTTAGGAAAATATAAGAACTTAAGCAGCATATCCCGCGCGTAGTGCGCACCGATCCCAGTAACCTATAAAACAAACCAGTTTCATATATATTGAAAACATCATTTTACAGAACTTATCTATTTTTTTCTTCCTTATAACCTCCAATTTATTTTCCATGTCTTATACATTAACTAAACTACTTTTTTCAAAACAACGCAAAGATTTGATACCATGTCGTAACTTAAAATTTCCAAGCCAACCTGGAGAAAGATGGTGCTCAGATTCTTGTTGAGGGTATACAAGTTTCATTGTTTCTCTTGCCTTTTCTTAAATTAGCTTGCCAATCATATTCACATGATATTGATATCGAAGAAACCACTCAAAAACAACCCTTTCCATATCTAGATATTTTGCTGGTTTGTGCTGCTTGATATTCTCTTTCTCCTTCTAATTGACTGAAAGATACTACAATTATCGTTTGAGTGTGTTTAAAATTGTATCTTGACTAACTTTTAGATGAGACTTTTCTTCAAGCCACAATTGCATATCTTTTTGATACATGAAGTATGATCACTCTTATACTCGCATAATTCTTTCGAATTTGATCTGTCATTATAACGTTGTAAAATTTTTTAAGACGAAAAGATATTGTTGAAAGCTTAGCAAAAAAAAAGAAGATAAAAGTGAGTTTTGTTTGGTATACGTCAAATGACGTGACATATAGAATAATAGTATATAAGAAATTTTTAAAGTAACAAAAAGAAAATTTAAAAGAAAAAAGTCTGAACAATATGTAAAACATAAAATATGTAAGTATTAAACAAAAGGTAATTTTAAATAAAAGGAAATTAGAAAAAATATATTATTTAAACAAAAGGAATATCTAGAAATTTGTTAAACTTTACTATACATACATCTATAAATTAATAACTCTATAAACAAAGAAAATTTTAAAGTCTTAAAGTTATTAATTTATAGAGTTTTTATATGAAAGATTAAGTTCATACAGGTTCCCAATAAAAATTCATTATAAAAAAAATTATCCAGAAAAACCATTATCGTGGGCTGACCTGATTCTAATTAGGTTCTGGGTCCAAACTTGGTCCCATCTCGTTTAAATATACACATGATTTTGGACAAAAACTTGGTCCCATGATCCCATCTTACTTTTGCCAAAAAAAAAAAAAAAGAAAAGAAGTTATTTCCGCTTTCAAGTTACCGGCCCCATCTTGCTTTAACAACACTAACTATTTATGTTTCTCACAATAACTGGACTCTAAATTATTGTTGGGTCTACTACCATCTACAAAAGATTAAAAAAAAAATATTAAAAAGTGGAGACTAAAATAAAAACTAAAAAGAGAGTTAATAATAGGAAAGTTGACGGATCCCCTGAAGCTTCAACACCGTTTGTTCCTCCTCCTTGTCCGCCGCTCCATGAGTGTGATGAAATTAGTCTCACAGAAGAACATTCTTACCACCATCTTCGCTCTCAGCACCTAGTTGATTTGTATCATTCCCGACCTGATCCATGTGACCTAATTAATGCTCCTCCCTAGCCTAGCTGTGTTTGTTTGTGATTTCTCGACTCTCCTTATATGGCAATGGTGGAGAAGAACGGCTCCACGATCGGGTATGTAGCTCGAAACTTCCTTCTCTGCCTCTTCCTCTTCACAACCGTCCTCTTCGCTCTCTCTTGCTACTTCGTCTTGCGTTCCACTGCTCACAACCGCTTCCTTAGCTCCACATTTCAATCAAAACCATTCGTAGACAGTGTAAAACGTGAGAAAGATGATTGTAGATGCGAGAAGAGAACAACAGGCCCTCTCAAGGTTTACATGTATGACATGGATCCGGAGTTTCATTTCGGATTGCTAAATTGGAAACCTCAAGGAGGAAGGAAGAAATGGCCTGATGTTCAGAAATACATACCTCCTTACCCTGGAGGCTTGAATCTGCAGCACAGCATTGAGTACTGGCTCACCTTGGATCTTCTTGCATCTGAGTATCCTAGACCTGCTGCTACTGCTACTGCTACTGCTGCCAAAAGGGTTTATAACTCCACCGAAGCTGATGTCATCTTTGTTCCCTTTTTCTCCTCTCTCAGTTACAATCGGTTTTCCAAGGTGAATCCTCACCAGAAAACTAGTAGGAACAAAGATCTGCAAGGAAAGCTTGTTGCTTTCTTGACGGCTCAAGAGGAGTGGATGAGATCTGGTGGTAGAGACCATGTGGTTCTTGCTCATCATCCCAATAGCATGTTGGATGCTAGGAACAAGCTCTTTCCTGCTATGTTTATACTCTCTGACTTTGGTAGGTATCCTCCTACTGTTGCAAACGTTGAGAAAGATGTCATTGCGCCTTATAAGCATGTCATCAAAACTTATGAAAACGATACCTCTGGTTTCGATAGCAGACCCATTCTGCTTTACTTTCAGGGTGCCATCTACAGGAAAGATGTGAGAGTTCTACTCCTTTTCATAGTGTATATATAGTGGACATATGTATCTGTTATTGTTCTTCAGCAAATAAGGGTCAGATGTTTGAGTTCTTAGATAGTCTTTTTGCTATTGTGTTTTTTTTTTTTTTTAAATATGGTTTGCTCATATATATATATCTCAGGGTGGGTTTGTGCGTCAAGAATTGTTCTACCTCTTGCAAGATGAGAAGGACGTGCATTTCTCGTTTGGGAGCGTGAGAAACGGAGGCATAAACAAAGCAAGCCAAGGAATGCACAACTCCAAGTTCTGCCTCAACATTGCCGGAGACACTCCTTCATCTAACCGCTTATTTGACGCCATTGCAAGTCACTGCGTGCCTGTCATTATCAGTGACGACATTGAGCTTCCTTTTGAGGACGTTATTGATTACTCCGAGTTCTCCGTGTTTGTTCGCACATCTGATGCCTTGAAAGAGAACTTTCTGGTTAACTTAATCAGGGGAATCACCAAGGAGGAGTGGACAAGGATGTGGAATAGATTGAAGGAAGTGGAGAAATTCTACGAGTTCCATTTTCCCTCAAAGGTAGATGATGCAGTCCAGATGATATGGCAAGCCATTGCACGCAAAGTTCCTGGTGTTAAAATGAGGATTCACAAGTCTCGAAGGTACTCTGGATCTGTTTCTGATACAGGGAAAGAATCAAGATGGTCGTCACTGATACCCCGGAGTTTCTGGTGAATAAAGATGAGATCCTTTTTGTTCTTCGGAAGGCCTTGACAACAGTAACATCAAATTGTTTTTGTGTAGAGAGAAGTTTATGTTGGATCATCAGATGATTTATTTCTGAACTTTTTCTCCAATTCATAGGTTATATAGACAGAGAGATAAGTCGCTTTTCTCTAAAGAAAGATAATAATGTTGTAAGTTGATTTGTTAATTTTGTTCTCTTTTTTTTATGGTAAACATAGTTTGTCCACATCCTATTGTAACAGAGCTAGACCTAGAAGCTGTCTTCATAACTAGAACTATTACGAGAAAAAAAAAGTATAATATTTGGATATTCAAATGGTAATGGCATATATACAAGTACTGAAAATAATGGAAGAGAATACGCAAAACAGATTGTGCATCTATAAAATTAGACTGTACAATCAGTCTCATATATCATTCAGTGTTGTTTTAAAGAATTTTCATGACGCTCATGCGTTAGATCTCTAGGAAAGCTGTTGATGTACAAGTAGTTGACCGGAAATCATTCCACACAGAGCAATCGATCATCTGTTTATAAAGAATGTACATGTTCTAACGGGTTTTTCAGAGAGTAAGAAGTGTCTGAATCCAGCATAAATGACATACATTTAGAGAGTAACCGAAGCTTGCCAGAAACGGGAGCATCCATTTTTCAGTCTCTAAAAACCGTAAACATGACACTGCTCATTCCCTAAAACCCTTTCCCTATCCACTAAAGGATAATAATTCAGAAGAGAGATAGAATTTCTCTTCAACACCTATAACCAGATCAAGAATCTTAGTCCTTTTGTACGCATGATATGAAATATTATCACTAAATCCGAGTTGAAGGTAGAAGAGATGCTTAAAGCTTTATCTTCATGAGAACAAATTGGAACATCATCATAACAAATTAAAAACAATTTGAACATCAGAGCTGAAACTACCACCAAAAAAACTGGGGTCGACGATCTATTTCCCCACGAGAACTATCATATAGCAGCAGATCCCCACCAAACTATGACCTAGTGCCAAATATCCATGATTTGAAAATTATAAACTTATTTCTCCATGAATTAATAATTTCAAATTTACTTCTCCCCGAACCGATAGTTCAAAACTCAATTATTTATAAATCATGGTTTTAATTGGTTTACCATTCACCATATGATTTTAAACCGGTTAAACTAAACCAGAAATTATTTTTAATTAAAAATTATCAAAAAACAATTTTTATCCATGTTCATCATCATCATCGTTTGACTGTAGTGCAGTCAACTAAATCCTAACTCTGGTCTTTTGACACATTTCACACGAAGCTTTGACCATGAGACTAGCGAGAAGATTGCTGGAAATCCAGCCTGGATTAAGTCGAAGCCTAGCTTCCAAAGCTGATGCTCAATGTCGAACTTTTCTTTGGAGGTGAGAGTATCTCCGGGAGACTGTTCACCATCGGAGAGTGGTATCTAACACTCGGACATAGTGGGGATCGAGAGTTCGGTTGGAGATGTACTTGAGCGATGGATGCGAAAAGGAGAAGGATCTAAGAGGGAATACGAGAAGCATAGGGCTTTGATGCGGATCAGCGGATGAGGGTTTTGAAGATAAGGCGGAAAGACAAGGGGTATTATTTGTTGATGGTGATGAGAATGTGAGGTTTCTGGGAAGTGAAGATGCCACTGAAGACGCGAAGAAAGTTAAAGAACGAGGGAGAAGAAGAGCCTTCATGTTTGTAGCTAATTTTTATTATTTTCTTTTTTAAATAGAAAGTGTGGGTTTTTAAAATGAATTTTGGTTTGGTTTAACTTATTTTAAACTATATGGTTAATGATAAACCAATTAAAACCATGGTCTATGGATAATTGAGTTTTGAACTATCGGTTCGGGGAGAAATAAATTTGAAATTGTTAATTCATGGAGAAATAAGTTTATAATTTTCAAATCATGGATATTTGGCACTAGGTCATAGTTTGGTGGGGATCTGATGCTATATGATAGTTCTCGTGGGAAAATAGATCGTCGGCCCAAAAAACTGAAATTGTAGAGTTCTTGAACTTGAAAATTTGTAAAACAAAAAAAATTTGGACCATTTCTCGATTTGTGCGTGTCATCCTTGCGCAGGGGCCATGCTAATCTTCTCTGTATCATTCCAATTTTATCGGATGTCCCCGAAGGGACATTCATGATCGTGACTTTCGCAGTATATAAACAGAGCTTCTTCTTCTTAGATTGGCGATGTGGGACGTTTCATACCCCGTTTTCAAGCCTACATAATGGGATAGCTAACACTAAAAAGGTCGTCTCTTTGATTTCTGTCTGGCCCGTTAACACGGTTGGCCTCTTTCGAACAATACGAGAACTTCTAAGCCGCCGCTAGCAGTAGAGACAGAGAGAAACATAGGTGATTAGTTTGAAAGCTCTCATGGTTTTGTTTGCTAAATCAAATATGAAATCATTATTTATCATCATCTTCTTAGGTACCCATGATATCATCATTCCCGGAGTAGAAAGAAAACTGTGATAACCTCTGGTACTTTACTTCCTTCCTTCCCATATGCTTTGCTTTGGGCTAGATTACAGTAAACTAAACATCAACAGTCATTGGTTTAGCAGCTTACTCTTGAGTACACAAAAAAAAAAAATTTGATACTGAAACTCGCTGGTGCACACAAACATGAAGGAGCTATAGCTGATGTTGAATTTGACCAAAGCTACAGGCGCACGTGACTTTTGGGTAAACTGAGTCATCTTTCACTGAAAATTCGACTTCTTGAATTTGCTCAAGTTAAACTAAACATAAGACAATCTTTTTTTTATAGACTTCTGAATTGATCTTCCTTGGGATCTAATCTTCGTCTGTTTGAAGTTCTTCTTCTTAGACGGGATCAGCCTTCTTCAACGCTTTTGGCAGGATCAGCTTTCTCTCTTCGCAATACACATCATAAGTAAACACAATCCAGAGCAAATTCTATGAACCTTTTTCAAGAGTCAACCTATCATTTTCTAGTAACAATTACAGATCCATTTTTGGTTTGGTTCGGTTAAGTATAGTCGTCCATTTGTTAAGTGTACAAATTTTTTTACACCACTAATGCATAGCAGAGTGGTGGAAATCTCTTAGTCCAGTGGTTTGGCAGGATCAACTTCCTCTCTTCGCAATACACATCATAAGTAAACATAACCCATAGCAAATTCTAGGAACCTTTTTCGAGAATCAACCTATCCTTTTCTAGTAACAATTACAGATCCATTTTTGGTTTGGTTCGGTTAAGTATGGTCGTCCATTTGCTAAGTGTACAATTTTTTTTACACCACTAATGTAAAACAGAGTGGTGAAAGTCCCTTGGTCCAGTGGTTTAACCAAGGATTGCTTCTACATCTAGAAGTCTGAATTTTAATTTTCGGAAAAGACTTACAAGTGATCTTCGGTATGGCACAAGGATAATCGTCAAAAATGGATTTCATAGGACGGTTCAAGATGATTGATACAGTGAGACAAAATCTTCATACAGCGGATAAATTTGTCGGTTGTAGTATTGGTGTTCAAAAAACTGCAAGACAGAGGATAGTTCTAATAAACACATTGTTTTATGTGAACAAAGACAGAGCAATTTAATACGAGTCCGTGAACAAACGAGTTCAAATAAACACATTGTTTTATGTGAACAAAGACTACTAACAATGTGCAACGAAAAAAAAAACTTTGATTCGAAGCAAGCGCAGTGATCACTTCAGATGAAAGGACTTATTGGCTGGAGAATCATCTCAAGTCTTGTTCACAAATCAGAGGATTATGTAAGAGGCAGTGGTCATACATGTTTTTGTCCCCCGGTTTTTGTTTTGTCATTAAACTGTTGGATTTATGATGTGCAATCATGGAGATTCATGTTCTATTTCTCTCTTCTTTCCTTCACTTATTTTTTGAATTAATTTTAGAAATGAGATTTGTTGCTCCTGAGATTTTCATAATAGCAAACTGTAAAATATGTCAATAGTTGTGTACATCTTTAACTAAAATTCTAATATACTGCCTAAAGATCTTCACCTTTTCTATTTCTCATCATTTACTCATTACATTCATGTCAATTGATGATCATGTTTATGACTATAATCTACTAACCGAAAAAAAAGTTAAACAATCTTATAAACTCTTTTGGCCACTTTCTCACTTGTAGAAACTAAGCACACAAGATCACAGTTACAATTGTGACCACCAACACCATTATTTCTTAGGTAAAAACATTTAAGTAGCTCAAGACATTAGATGCCGAGCATACACAGTTTCATACATCTCTCATCTTCCACTTCCTCTCAGGATTGTATGAGTAACAAACATAGGTATTGATGCGCTCCTTGAATTGGAGGCACTAATGCTAGATGATGCTTCAATTGACACTGGCATAAACGCCCCAATACCTGGACTATTCAGCGAGAAATCTGGCAAGGTCAGGTCCAAGTTTAGGTATTGCACCACTTGTCCCATGGTAGGCCTTGCCTCTGGTTTCGCATTTGTGCAGAGCAATCCAAGTTTCAGAACCATCTCAACTTCCTTGAATAAAGTTTCTCTTCCCAATCTTGGATCTATGGTCCCAAGTAAGGAAGCCTCTTTCCAGCATACGCAGACCCATTTGACCAAATATTGCTTTTCCACTGGCAACTCCGGTTCCACAGGACGCCTCCCACAAGTTACTTCAAGAAGGAAAGCACCAAAGGCATAAACATCAGTTTTTGTAGAAGTTCCCATTGTTATTAGCTCAGGTGCCATGTAACCTATGGTTCCCACAGCGGCTGTTGCAGATAAGTTGGCTCTGGGGTCCTGAAACCTGGCCATACCAAAATCTCCTAATCTTCCACTGAAATCAGAATCTAACATAACGTTAGAAGACTTTATATCCCGGTGCAAAACAACTTGCGTGGCTCCTGTATGCAGGTAATTTAGAGCGGAGGCAATGTCCTTAAGAATAGAAATCCTTTGCAACCATGAAGGAGATTGGTTTTGGTCATGAAACAAGTACTGGTCAAGACTACCGTTGGGCATGTACTCAGAGACCAGAAGTAACTCACCTTTCCTCCTACAATACCCGAGAAGAGGAACCAAGTTCCGATGCTGTAAACTTCCCATAGTCACAACTTCAGCAACAAACTGTTTCATTCCTTGCTCTGCATTGTGTGACAGTCTTTTCACAGCTATATGCCTACTTAGGGGCAGAGTTCCTTTGTATACATTTCCAAACCCACCTTTCCCAACACAACAATCTGTTCCAAACCCATTTGTTGCTTTGTACAGAGACTTGTAGGAGAATCTATGTGGACCGTATTCCTTTTCCCACGGTTCTCTTACTTCCGCATACTTGTTTCTCCTGTACCAATAAACTACTCCGAGAACCAGCAGCACTAGGATCACCGATAAGATGACCAAACCAATAAGCGGTGGAGAGAGAAGAGGAGGCTGTTCATCTCTAGGAAGAGGAACATCTCTAGGAAGAGGAGCCTGAGGGAGCTTAGAGAGGTCCAGGTTCTGTAATAGTTCTTTGCCTCTACTGAAACTCCACCCAAGTACATATTGGTTACTGGTCAATTGCCCTGTTGCTGCAGAGAACCCAACAAACATTTTATGTTGAAAATAATCTGAAAGATTGATGGACCTTGACATAAGAGGCTGATCTGGTTTCTGTCTATCTACAGGGGCCAGCGTAACATTAAGGGAGGATCCATCGTAATCCACCCAAACCTGGATAGGCAGTCCACTCAGGAGATTTATGCTTACATTCTTCCCTAAGGCATTGGAAAAGTAAGACGGGAGAGTAGATTCAATAGATGTTGCGTTGTTCACATCAATCCCAACATGAGGCTTTTCCAACTCATCAATGCCTAATGACTCAATAGTATCAAGCTCAATAGCTATCAGCTGAGAAGGGGAAGTTCCATTTGTGGAGGTGCTGAAGACGCCCAAGTACTGAGCTTGGAGTGCATGAGAGAGATCCATGGAAGGAGATACAACAAAAGCCATCCCATGTCCGCCACTAGCTCCCAGCTGAAGAGGCGCCAACGCACACACAAAATGTGTATAGAAGGAGATGGTATCAGATGGATCGAAATAAAATGGCAGCTTGAAGAAAGCATGACCCATTTGAAACGCTGAATCATTTGTCAACTGCAAAAGCCCATCAGGAAGGACTCTGGCGAGTCCATCAGTATAAATATCTGCTTGATGGAAGCCATTGAAAACAAACCCGGTTTCTTGTTGACCTGACAGGGAAACCAGATGAACGCAGGAGAAGATCAAAACTAGATGAAGCCTGCTGCAACTCATTACTATTGAAAGAGTGTCTGAATTTAATGGATAATATCTTTTCTCTTATGTAAGAACCATCCTCCAGAGCTGCCAAAAAATAAATAAAAATAAAAGTAAGCCTATTAATTCAGGAGCTCAATTTTAAACATTCCATGTCTCCTAAATCCTAATCAATTGTAGCTAGCCAACGCATATTTATTCCTAATAGGCATCACAAATGTGACTCCATGAATATAACAAAAGAGCAAACATGACAAGTAGTTACCTCTAGCAGAAATATTTCATTCTTCTCTTGCAGGAATCTGAATAATTCAGCAAATAACTTAAGGCAGTCGTCCCTTTAGCAATTTGAACAGAGACAAGACAATAAACCAACTTTTCTTCCTCCACGAACTTTAGATAAGATCTTTCAACCCAGTTGTGTTTATGTTACTTTCCCAAGTAAATGAAACGCAAAGCTGACCAAGTCTCATAGCATGCAGAGTCACAATCTCTGACTCAAACGGGACCAATCTTCACATGGAACAAAGCAGTCCATATCTAAAGACTATTCCTTAATTTCTCATCCAATGAACATCTTTTTGTCGGTTGGTTACAAACTTACAAGCGGTGTTGTTCAGTTAATCCCCCCAAAAAAAAAAGAAGAAAAAAGAATGTACATTGAGTGGAAAAAAACAATCACTAAAAAGTTTGAAAAATAAACATATGCTGAAATACAATGAAGAAGACCTGAAAGTGAAACATTCACAAGTTATACATGAGTATCCTAAGCGAATGAACTCTCAATGAGATCACTCAGCAGTAAGCAGCACCCCCTATGTGTTCAAATCCATGCAAAAGGATACTCAAAAACTTTATTACCAGCCACTGGTTGGCTTGGAGAGACGAGCCTCGATGTCTTCTGACTCTGCAACTACCTTTAAAGACTTCTTAGATTCCAATGGTTGTTCATAGTCTCTTGTGTTGTTGGCTGATGAAGAAGATACCGAAGGAGCTGACCAGTTCCTTGAAGTGTATGTGCCCGTAAGTGAGGCTGCATCCACCACTACAGGAGTAAACGAGCCGATCCCGAGGGTGTACGGCGAGAAATCAGGTAACGGTAGGTTCTCGTTTAAGTAAAGAACCACTTGTTCCATCGTTGGTCTTGATTCTGGCACAATGTTTGTACACAACAACCCGATTTTCATAACCAACTCGACTTCCTCGGGGACGAACTCTCCTCCAAATCTTGAATCTCTAGCATCAAGCAAACAATCTTTCTTCCAGCATTCACAAACCCATTTGATCAGAAACCGTTTCTCAGCTTCCATCCCAGGCTCCACAGGTTTCCTTCCACACGCTACTTCAAGCATAAAAACACCAAATGCATAAACATCAGTCACAATGGAAGCTCCCATCGTGATTAGCTCGGGTGCCATGTACCCTACCGTACCAACCGCTGCTGTTGTTGCTGCGTTGCCTCCGTGGTCATGAAACCTAGCCATACCAAAATCTCCTAACCTGCCGTTTAGCTCAGCGTCCAGCATAACATTGGAAGCTTTGATATCTCGATGCAGAACGACTTGTTCAGCTCCCGTGTGGAGATAGAAGAGCGCGGAGGCTATACCTTTGAGAATCACAAGTCTTTGCGACCAAGAAAGAAGAACCGGACTCTGGTCATCAAACAGGTGCTGGTCAAGGCTACCGTTGGGCATGTACTCGGAAACAAGCAAAAGCTCTCCCTTCCTCCTGCAATACCCAAGAAGCGGAACGAGGTTCCTGTGTTTCAGACTTCTCATGCTCACGACCTCAGCCACGAACTGCTTCATCCCTTCCTCGCCGTTATGAGACACTCTCTTCACAGCTATAGGTTTGCTCTCAGGGAGATCTCCTCTGTAGACAACTCCAAAACCTCCTCTTCCGAGAAACCCATCCTTGTGGAACCCTTTCGTTGCTATGTATAGTGACTTGTACGAGAAGCGGTGTGTGCCGTATTCCTTCTCCCATGGTTCACTCACTTCCGCATACTTTTTCTTCCTGTTGTAATAAACTCCTGCCAGAACCGCTATTACTACGATAGCAAGAGCAGCGGGCAGACCGACAATCAGAGCATATGGTTTCTTGTGCTTAACTCTAGGCCGAGGAACTCGAGGAAACTTCGACATGTCGAGTGGTTGCAATAGCTCCCTGCTTGTGCTGAAGCTCCACCCAAGAAGATAATGGTAGCTGATTGCTGACCCTGTTGCTGCGGAGAACCCAACGAACAATCTTCTACTCTGAAACACTTGCGAGAGATTCATGGCTCGTGACAAAAGTGGCTGGCTTGGCTTCTTGACGTCAAGAGGAGCCACAGAGACATTGAGTAGAGTTCCTTGGTAATCAATCCAGACCTGTATAGAATCTCCGCTAGAGAGGTTAACACTCACATTCCTCCGTTGCGTTTCGGAGAAGTAAGAAGCTGGTGCTGATTCAACCGAAATGGGATTGTTCACATCAATCCCAACGTGATTATTATCCGTCTCATCGAACTCCGAGTTTAGAATAGTGTCGAGCTCAACAGCAAACAGGTGAGAGGAGTTGGATCCGCTAGTCGAGGCGTTGAAAATCCCCAAGTACCGATTCGGCTGCGCCCGAGTGAAATCCACCGATGGAGATATCGCAAAGGTAATGCCGTGTCCGCTTTCGATTCCTGGCTTAGGCACTATAGCGCAGACGAAGTGTGTTGAGAATGACAGTGGCTCAGAGGAGCCAAACTCGATTGGGTTCTTGATGAAAGCATGGCCCATTTGATGATTCGAAACTTCAGCAAGCTGCAGTAATCCACTGCGTAGCAACGTGGCTGACCCATCTAGAGAAAGATTCGCTTGTCCAAAGCCGTTGAAGACAAAACTGGTTTCTTGTGATGAAGTTGACAAAGAGATGAGATGAAAAGAAGAGACCAAAAACCAGAGCAGAAGCAATAATCCACTAGACATTGGTGCTGCTGCTGCTGAATGAATCAATCAAAGAGCTCTGTGTAGATCTTTTCCCCTCTGATAAAAGTAAATATATGATTATAAGAACTACTAGCATTAAGCATCAAGCAGCATGCAATTCTTTATTGTATAACCAACAGCTTGATAACATAATAAAAAAATCAAAGTAACTTCACATGGTTTTCAAATGTTCAAATTCAGATATTAGTTTAAGAGAACTAATCCAAAGGAATGTGCTAGATGCGTACTAACAAACAGTAAAAACTATTAAAATAGTCATTACATGTGCCTTGGAATCAATACCCACAATCTTTCACCGGATTTTTCTCAGACCGACAGCTACTTGTATAATTTATGAAGAGCTGAGTAAGAAAACTAATACTTTTAAAAGTAATACCAGATCAGAAGCGATTCACGAGCCATTGGTGCCGATGAATTCGAGCGTTCTCTTGTTCTCTCTGAGCAGATCTTTCTCTCTCTCTCTGATCAATACTTTGCTGGCTGCAGAATACAAGATGTGAACTTATATGTTGGTTGTAATTTCTTAATGGATATGAACTCTGCCTCATATGCATTTACTTTTTAATTGGCTTTTAAAAAAAAAAGTACAGCGAAGCTATTTAATATATTACTATATATATTACGAACCGCTCACGTCGTTAAATATTACTTTAGATAAAATGGTCACAGCATGCATCAGTCAGAAGGACAAGGCAACTGCTACACGCGGTAGCCACCAAAAAAAAGAATCATTAAATTAATCTTCTTTAAAAGATACCTTTAATGCTGCTTATTAATGGGGGAGTAAAAGGAACCGAATCCCAGGAAAAATCCAAGCACACACATTTTTGTAGAATATTGAATGAAGTAGGTAGTACATAGAACCAAAGCTTAGACAAGTCAAAACAAAGAAAAATGAAGTCTTAAACGTTGAAGTATTCTCCCCTGTTATTGACGTGTTTTTTTTTTCTCTTCAATAACCTAACATGCTCAAAACTAGAGTTTTTTTAATTGATCGTTACCTATGTGAACGCCTTTCTTGGTATATCTAGGAGAAAAAATCAACAATTCAAAATTGACTCCATAGTGTGATAAGAATACTTAACAAATAAGCAGACCACGTTTCTCACACTAGTCTATTTAAGTCCACCTTCAGAAATAATCGCACATGGAATTTAAACTAGTGTTGACCTCAAACAAGCAATAGCAAGTTGTTTGATCGTTCCCTATAAGCAGTACATCCAAACAATAAAGGAATCTAAAAGATACAGACCTTTATGAACATGTCTGGACTAGCTACATATATTAGGGTATCATCTCCCTATACCCCAGACTTTAGCTGAATATGCCACACAGATAGCAGAACCCAATTTAGCCTTTTAACAGTTTCAAGAATAACCCTCTAAACCTTTACCTGTCATGGGATGAAAACAACCATCTCTGATTATATGATGATGATGATTCTCTCTTGTGATCCCACTCAGCTCCACAGATGAAACTGAGATCATTTAACATGAAACAACCACACTAAAACAACCCCCCCGATGGAAAGTCGTTTCAAAGTTTCTTTTAATCGAGAGATTTAACAGAGTGAGATCAAATTAATAGACATAATGAAGTGAAGAAAAACTTGTAAACATCTGTATGAACAACTTAGTTACAGGAAAATGCAGTAAATTAATGTAGAAACAGATATGCAGATAAGAAGATACAAAACTTCAGTGCAAATACACATCAGAATTACAAAGCCTAAAAATCATTTCTAGAAAAGACTCCAAACATAACTTTACAATGCGTCAACTAGAGTAGTTACTTCACACAACTCTACCAAATAGAGGAGAAAATTTCCCAAGCTTTTTTACCGTCCCTGGCCATAGACAAAGGAGTGAGTGACAAATGTAGAGTCGTTGGCAGGGGAAGAAGAGTAAAGGGATGCAGACGAGGTCTCCGTAATGGGGGAGGCAGGTAGGGGGCTTGATCCCATAATCAGTGGTAGAAAGGACCCGACACCAGGAGAATTTGGGGTGATATCAGGCAGCTTTAGGCCTTCATTTAAGTATTGCATCACTTCTTCCATCGAAGGTCTCAGTTCCGCCACCGCATTCATGCAAATCAATCCAAGTTTCAATACCATTTCCACTTCCTCAGCTGAGATTTCACCTCTCAATCTCGGATCCCTTGCACCGAGCAAAGAAGCCATCTTCCAACATTGGCAGACCCACTTAACTAAAGACCTTCTTTCCTCTGGCAACGCGGGCTCAAAGGGTCTCCTCCCACATGTTACTTCAAGTAAAAACGCACCAAAGGCATAAACGTCGGTTGCAGTGGATGCTCCCATGTTAACAAGCTCCGGTGCCATATAGCCAATGGTTCCCACAGCCGCAGTTGTAGCAGGGTCTGCTCCATGGTCATGAAACCTTGCCATGCCAAAGTCCCCTAACCTTCCATTATATTCAGCGTCTAACATAACATTAGAAGCCTTGATATCCCTGTGGAGAACAACTTGCAGAGCTCCTGTAT
The DNA here is from genome assembly GCA_016771965.1 of Brassica carinata. Taxonomy (NCBI): domain Eukaryota; kingdom Viridiplantae; phylum Streptophyta; class Magnoliopsida; order Brassicales; family Brassicaceae; genus Brassica; species Brassica carinata. The sequence goes on along the minus strand of CM028687.1, from coordinate 10,044,222 downwards.
GCATGTAATTGAGTGCTGAAGCTATATCCTTGATGATTATAAGTCTTCGACGCCACGAAAAGGGAGGTTTATCTTCATAGAACAAGTATTGGTCAAGACTACCGTTGGGCATGTATTCAGATACCAGAAGCAACTCACCTTTTCTTCTACAGTACCCAAGAAGTGGAACCATATTCTTATGCTTCAGACTACCCATGCTCACGATTTCAGCCACAAACTGCTTCATCCCTTCCTCTGCATCGTGTGACACTCTTTTCACTGCTATTTGCCCATTGGAAGGCGGCAGAAGAGTTCCTTTGTACACTTCTCCAAAACCTCCTTTTCCCAGAATTCCATCCTTGTGAAACCCTTTTGTAGCTTTGTACAACGCTTTATAGGAGAAGCGCTGTGGACCATATTCTCCTTCCCATTCTTCTCTTACTTCTGCATATTTCCTTCTCCTGTAGACAAAAGCTGCTCCAAGAACCAAAAACAATATTACCGCCAGTAATATTAGCAGAACAGTAAGCAGCATTGATGGTCTCTCATATTTAGCTTTATGAGGAGGAACTCTGGGAATTTTATGGACATCCAGGGTCTCCAATGAATCCCTGCTTGTACTAAAGCTCCACCCTAGTATGTATTGGTAGCTGATCAATGTCCCTGTCGCTCCAGAGAACCCAAGAAATATATTTCTATCTGGGAAAGTTTCTGAAAGGTTGATGGATCTTGACAGAAGAGGCTGACTTGGCTTTTGAATTTTGAGAGGGGCCAGCGAAACATTGAGTACGTTTTCTCCATAGTCCACCCAGACTTGAATAGGAGCTCCACTCAGAAGCGCTATGCTTTCGTTCTTACCTTTTATCTCGGAAAAGTAAGAAGCAGGGGTAGATGCGATAGACATAAGACTGTTGACATCAATACCAACATGATTGGCATTGATGTCATCAAACTCAGCGCTGAGGGCAGTATCAAGCTCAACAGCGACCAAATGAGAAGAGGAGGATCCTTGAGTGGAGATGTTAAAAAGTCCCAAGAACTGCGTCGCATCTGCATGAGTGAGATCCATGGAAGCAGACAGAACGAAGGCGATACCATGACCACCAATGAATCCAGGCTTAGGCAGCAGAGCACACACAAAATGTGTTGAGAAAGAGAGTGATTCAGGTGAAGTGAACTCGAAAGGCTTCTTGAAGAAAGCATGACCCATCTTCTGCCCGGATCCATCGGTCAACTGCAACTGTCCTTGGGGAAGAATTCTGGCGACTCCATCGGTATAAAGGTCTGCTTGGCCAAAGCCATTGTAGATAAACCCTGTCTCCTGCTGACTCGAGATGCAAATCAGATGAACGAAGAAGATCATCAGAATGAGATGCAATCCTTGAGCCATTTGTGACAAAAGAAAAAAAAAAAAAAAAAAAAAAAGAGAATCTGACTATCCTGAACGAATCTTGTGTTCTGCAAAAATGGTGGATGATGATAATTTCTTTCTCTAGCTGCAAAACACGTTCAAAGACAGAACTTCCCAGTATATAATTTGATGTCCAATCTTTTTCATTGCCAAAGTCCACCTTAATTTCTTAACATTAGTAGCCATTATATTTATCGAGAACAGTGCCAACATCTTCATGTCTGAGAGCATTTTCAGGGTTGACATTAGAAAATGTAATGATTATATTATAAACCAGACAAATAGCAACACATAAAATATTAAACAAAAGGGTGTACTCCAATCAACAAATAAAATGGTTTTAAGAATATTCTCCACTACTCTCCAATCATCAAAAGGGAAGCCCCACCATCTTGCAGGTCTAAATAAATACTTTGCAACAGAGAAACATTTCAAAAGTCCAAGGAAACAGTTAGCAATAGGATGTACCAAAACTTATATAACAATCAAATCAGACCAAGCTGTATCTTAAGAGGCAAGTTCTTATGATTTTAACGCCAAAAGTACGAACGAAAGAACACCCATGATTAGATGTATAGTGAATCCGACGCGAAAGTTATTTAAAAGACTACACACTATACAGCTCTAGTGTTCATCAAAGCAAACAATTAGAAAATTAAACATTGACTGAAAGAAAATGTCCAAAACGAGCAGGATTTGATCAATTGGGAAAATATCAATTATGTGGAAAGCGTTTAAGATGAAGGAAAAGACCTAAGCAAAGCTTCCCTCGCCGCACACTGAAATCGAGCCGAATGGTAAGAATGGCATTACGCCATGCGCCGTCAGTGAGAAAGAATAATGCGACTTCTTGTCGGCCGGGATTTGAATGGCGATTTATCTCTAGTCTCCCGAGAATCTCGCTCTCAGAGTAAATGACGATGTAACTTCATCATGTGCCTCTGGGTACTCTAAAATCAACGAAATTAGTAACTGTGCTCCGATTCTAGTAACTGTGCTCTACTGCCTAAGCCTGGATTCTTAGGAGTTTTTAACTAACAAAGCTAATAACGGATTATTAGATAAGAGTTCTAAGAACTGGCTCTTACCTTTTTGAAACATGCCCTTAGTTTCCTTGATTTTAGTTTTTACTTTATATTTTTATTAATTGTTTTTTTTTTGGTTCAACTTCTAGACCACATTGTCTATGAACATTTTTTCCACCAAAACTAAAACATTTCCTTTAGAAATTTCTCTCAAGTTAAACCATTTTCTGAATGAAAAATAACTCTTAATTTTAGTGTTAGCGCAATCAGATGGTGGAAGGACAAGTTTTAAGAAACTGATTTGGAATGGACTGGTAGAAACGGAAACAAGCCGGCAGATGTGCCTGAAAATTCCTAATGTACTGAAAATTGTTGCCTTAACCGAAATAGAAGTTTCAAAACAAAACACCAAAGTTTTAGATTCACAGAAACCGAAGCCTACGTACTTCAAAACAAAAGGGCCATAACTAGTGTTTTTGATTCTAGGAGCTGTCACCGACTCTTACCCAAGCAACACAAAGACAAATCACCTCCTACGATTCACATTCGTATCACGGATTATGTTGCGCTCATCCCAGATCGGACAAGTACATGTCGCTTTCTTCCCCTTCCATTCCTCTCCACACGTGTAACAGAACTCATATCCGCATCTGCAAAGAAAAAAAAAACATGGAATCAAAAATAGTAACAAATGACCAAACATTGTCTCTCCTTTCTTTATCCATGGAGAAGCAGTCAGAAGCAAAGTACCTGCAGGTTATATGGTAGCATCCAAACGCAAGCTCAACCATATTGTTACACCTTATGCATTGTCTCCACCTCTTGCTCTGTGCCAGAGACTTGAGCATTCCATCTCCAACGTTCTGATATCCCTTAGATTTACTGAAGTCCTCGCAGGTGTCTTTATAGTGCCACGGTACCTTGCACTGCATGCAAAAAAACATCCCACACTTCATGCATTTCCTCGCCGCAGATTGCTCTGTGCCAACGAAGAACTGTTTTGTATATTCAAAAACTTCAGCTTTGGCCATCAGTTCCGAGCACTTTGGATATGGACAGTAAACTTTATCTGAGTCACAGATCGAGCCTTCTTTCTTGCGTTGAATCATAACCTCAACGAGCTTGGGATCCAGAAACTTGGCGCAGCAATCCATCTTCACTTCTGATTTGCACCCCTCACTCGGACAAGTAGCTGTTTTCCCTCCGAGTAGCTTCACTTCAACGTGCTGCTTCATGCAGGAGAAGCAGAAACGGTGGAAACAACCATCTACGGAGAACATTTTGTCAACCGTGATGCCTTCGTAGCAGATCACACAAGTCTCCTTGAAAGTCTTCTTGCCTTTACTAGTCTCGTCAGGCCATTTGATTTGGGACACGATCGCATCTCTAGCGAGCTTGAACACAAACTTAACATCGTTTCTTGTCAAAAGAGATGGTTGGCAGTATGGGAACTTTTTCTGGAGAAGAGCCACTTGGTTTACAAGTGTTGCAACACCGCTCTGCCTAGGTTCAACCCTACCCGTCACCTAATATTACAGAGCAAGACAGGATCAGCCATATCAAAGATCAATAATAATATCAACAAACCAACAGCGGTAAGATAGTCCAGTATATACCAGAATCCAGATTCAGATTAGATGATTCGCAAATGGTTATGTATATTTAGGTAAAGAATGCAAAGCCATAGTAGTTATCACGATTGTAGTAAACAAAACAAAAACAAAAGGAGAACAACACCGTGAAAGGCTAATTTAGCAACTAAAAGGAGAAAACTTTATAAAAGATTCGAAGGTCACAATCATTTAGAAATTCACAATCTTTGTCAAAAAAAAAATCTTAATTTCTGAGTTGAAATTTGAGGGAGAGTGGAGATCAACTCACGTAATTGAAGAGCTTGAAATCATCAATGAAGAAGGTGACCCTTCCCAAATCAAAGGTTAAAGCTTCATCTAAGCCATGAACAATAGCCTCCAGCTCCGCAATTTCAGGGCTTTTAGACTGATCCGCTACCAAAACCTTTGTCACCTCCCAAATCAGATTATCCGTAGAGTCACAAATCGCCACACCAACACCACCCACAGTGACCCTAGTCTCACCAATCATCTCCTCACTCACCAAACCTTTGCAATAAACCCGGAAACTCTCACCCTCAATCGCTGAGAACGAGAAAGGAGAGACCTTGGCGACGGAGGAGGAAGGCTTGAGTGAGTAAGGTTTCTGGAAAAAGTCACCGTCTTTGGTCCAGTCAGCGTCAGGGATGTTCATAATCTCTTTAGCAAACTTGTGATCGTGGATCCGACGGTCGAGATCGACTTTGAGTCTCTTCATCTCTTGTACGCCAAACTCACGGTCTAGCCTCTCCTGATCGACTCGGGCTATGTCCTCTAGAATCAGCGATGTGTAGTCGAATCCGTCATCTCCTCCCGCGAAATCGAGTGTCGGAGACTCCGGAGAGGAGGAGGAGGAGGAGGAGGTGTGTGCTGCTCGAGAAACGGCTAGGGCTTCCTGCATTTGGAGGCTGAAAGCCAGATCGTGGTCGCGGGTTAGGGTTTTAGCGGCCATGATCTCTTCGCGCTGTTCTTCGAGGATCACCGAGACATCGTCGTCTTCAATCGCCGCCATTAGGGCTTTAGTGGGGAGTAGAGAGTAGAGAGTAGAGAGCAAGGAGTGCGGTTAGCGTGGTTAAGAAGGAAGTTGAAGCGTTTCCAGAAAGACTTGCCTTGACGTTTGTCGTCTTTTTATTAATTAATTTTCGTTTTTTCCCTAAAATGATAATTACAACTAAAATCGGATTTCGTGGTATATATACTTTTGACTTTTTTGGCTTAGGGATAAAATCATGGGAATTAACTAATTACAGTATTGTGTATTTAGTTGTACAACTAATATCATTTTTCTTGTTAACAAAAAAACAATGGTTCCTAATGATAAAAATGGACGGAGCGCTACGGGTCAATTGTGATTGCGGTTAATTGTGATACTGCAATACGAGTTAATTGTGAATTGTATAAGAAAAATGCATACTAGAGAATAATTGCGGTTCATATACAATAAGCGATTCATACCAAAATAAGAATGGTGACAAATATACTGAATAGTACAACTGCGGCATATATATATATAATATATTTATATTAACAAGCTAGAAAAGTAGAGATACTAATGTAATTTTTAAAACTATTTTATATATCTGAAATATAAAATTAAATATGTTACTATTGAGGTTTTATAACCAATATCTTATTTTATTTTTAAAATTATAATTATGTTCCTTGTCTTAAAACAAAAGTAATTAAAGTTTGTTAATTAAATTAAAAATATAGTTAAATCAATATCAAAATTTAATATTGAATTTTTATAATGTAATTTAAAAAATAATATATCATGTTTTGTTGCGTAAAGACTATCAAAATTTTGCCAGTTACCATTTAAACAAGTTTAAATAAATTATAATATGTATTATAGTTTTATAATATTTTTTTTAACATAATTAGTTTTATTAACTAAATAATACAAATCTAAACTTTAATCTGTATATTATATAGATAAAAATATTAGTAAATGAATTTATTCTTTTTCTAAATTCAAATAATTAAAAAATTATTTATGGTAATTTATTAAAATCACTTTGCAATTCTGGTGTAGGTTCAATCTTTGCAATTCTATCTAGGCTTTGCACATTTTCCTTTTTAGTTTATTATTTTTTTAAATGCAAATAAAAGCAAAAAAAATTATCAATGAATGGTGACATTTTTTGTGTCCTGCTATGTGATTTACTCGGTCCTCCTACCCACATTCAAAGTCTATATCAAAATGTACAGGCTCTGAATAGTAACAATGGGTTGGATGGTGCAGAACAAGCGGACTGATTAGTACGGTGCAGTTTAAGTGTGGTTTGTGTTAGAAAAACGTATACTTTGAGACAAGTTCGGTTTGTCTAAAAGAAGTGGTTTAAGAAATATGTGAATGGTTACAAAAAGAATAAATAGTGTAGCAGAAATGTTTGAACGTAATTATAAACTAAATAGCAGAAAAATATAAAAGATTATTCTACTTGATATTATAAATATAATTTTATAAAGTACAAATAAATTACAATTAAAAATAAGTTTATTTTATTGATTTTCTCATAACATATTTGCAATATTGTCTCTTATTTGCATCATATATCGTACATCTGTTACCTCAACTGTTTCCACATCGACCAATTGGTATGAAAATAAGTATCCCCTTGTGTGTTGAATCCATCTATCTCTGCAATTACTTCAGAAAAATCTGCACCTGAAAAATTTGAAATCTTGATAAAATTATGCAATCACATTGTAGCCATTATTACTATCTTCTGTGTGTTAATACTATATCTTAGAAAATCACAATCCATTTTTCTTTCAAACTCCAAAAATCCTCTCGATAACTGAATTTAAAGACGCATGATATAGATTAAGCAATTCTTCTTTGTTTCATGGAGCAATTCCATAGTTGAACTGCAACATATGATACATGACAACGTTGTTTCGTGATGACTTATATGGAGCAAAAAATCCTTGTATATTTGGATAACCGAGTCAATGACATAATACTTTCCATTGGAGGTAAAGGAAATTCAGGATCGCCTTCTTGTGCCATTATGAGAACAGCTATATCATAACACGATCCTGGTACTCCATTCCATGTATATTTGAATAACATATTCAGATACATATTACCATGATATTTAACTATGCATTATCGTATCGATTCCAATACATACCTTGTAAATCTGGTGATGCTTTTACGCAAACATGAGTCTCATCCATAGTTCCAACAAATCCACTAAAAATGGATAATATGTTGGAAGTACTTGAAGTCTTTCATGAATTCGGTATAGTTCTTGTCTTGTTGGAGTTTTGATATAATCATATGCAAGTAATTCCGCTGTTTTAAGAACTTCTTTACATTTTCTTTTCACAGTCTTCTGATTTCGTCTAAATCTCAACCCAAAATCTCTTTGAACTTCTTTGTGCCCGCATATACACAAAAATATAACCACACTTTCTTCAATGCTTACATTTGAAGTTGGTTGTAAACCATAATTTGTTTGTAGCATGTTACATAATGTTCGGAAACATGGTAGTGCCATTTGTAAGAGTTGAAGACAAGCAGCATCATCTTTTTGTAGTCGAGACCACATATTTCTCCATCCTAAACCTCCATCTGTCCGGGAATGTGCTCTATGGAAATATCGATCATAATAACTCAAAGTGGGTTGAATTATTAACTCCTCAAATTGCTCATTTTTTTAAAAAAAGTTCCACAACTCAATTCTCTCTTCATAAGATAGCATATGGATGTTTTGTGATCGCAATTGGCATATACAAAATGCCTGCAAATTAGTAAACATGAAATATATTTCATTAGACATATAAAAATAATAATAAATAACACATTAACACACCAAAATAATATTGAAATATTTAACAACTTTACAACATGACAACCCATTGACACACCAAAGTAATATAGAAATATTTTTAAACACTACAGCATTACAACCCATTAACAAAAATAATAATAATAATAATAATACTATTAATATATGATAGTTATGGTGTGGAAATAGGTCGTTTACCCCAATATTAAAACATGACAATCAGATCGCTAATCTTCGTCTCCCGAATCACTTTGATGCCCTTCATTAGGTTCTTCTGAATTTCCCCAAATGTTGAATAGATCTCCACGTCTCGGTCTATGTGAAGTGCTTCCAGATTCAAAATAATTAGTGAAACCGATATTAGCTGATGGTGATTGGTGGACCTTGGGTGAAGTATCTATGCTTGCACCTGCTGAATAATTTTTTTGCGTATTCATCGGACTTCCAACTTGATTTCCAACTGTAAATCCGAAGTTAACATTTGTTGGTGTTGTTCCAGAAGAGCCGGCTTGCTGAAAATTTGATGCTTGTTGGCCATGATGAAATTTTTTTGGAGTGTTTCATCGCTGAGGATATGGTGGCTTACTCTATTGTTGAATATTTTGAGGTGTGTTCTAACTAGGACCATTTGGAGGTACACCCCATTGAGCATTTGGTGGTGTGCCCCAATATTGAACATTTGGTGGTGTTCGCTAATGTTGAACATTTGGAGGTGCACCCCCATTGTTGTGTAGTCGGTGAGGCACCAAGTTTTGAAAACTGTTTCCTCTTGAACTATTACCCACTGAAGATGGACTACCAGATGATAAACCGCCAGAATGTGGACTCCACAATAACTAGCCAGAGCCTAATTGTTTTGGCATGTCGTCATTGTTTCGTGATACACCAGTCATAGTTTCTAGTAGTTGCTATTTATCCTCATCATTGCTTTCAGCTATATCAATGAAATACTTTCGCGAAAAAACAGTTCTTTAAGTGAGTTAATGCAAGCATAGTAAAATTTGGTGATTTTAGGAATTTCTAGAGCAAGAAATATTTGTTCTGCTTTTTTTTTGAATTCATCATAATCATCCTTATCAAAGCACGTGGGCATAGCTGTTGTAGACATAGTAGCTGAAATTCTTTATATTCATTAATTGTGTCTTGTATTGTAGTCTCAAACGATTGTCTTCTTCTATAACCTTTTAAAGTACATCCAACAGTAGTTCCAGAGTTTCTAGCAGTCGCTTGCGAACCACGTCTTCCAGATCTTTGTGAACTACTCCCACGTCTTGTACGTTCCTCACCTCTTCGAGAAGGAAACCGAGTTGAATAGCATTGACGTTAAAATGATATATTTCTTTGTTTCCGTGGGTTTCATGAACATTATGTTGAGGTATGTCATCACCATCAATGTCTGAAAAATCATGAAAGTCATCTTCCTCCGTTCCTTCAGTCAATATTTGTTGTCTTCGTTGGCATGACGATTGTTGAGGTTGCGAATAAATATCGGGTAGTACAAAACAACGAATCATCACATCCCCGAAATGGTGGTGGATGTCTTTTAAAAGTTCTTGTTATTATGCATCCCTAATAAAATTTTAACATCTATAAATATCATAAATATGTTGGATATATTTATTATATTATTTTAGTTAATACAATTAAAAATATTTTTATCAATTCGCGAGTCTCCCGCCATTCGTTTGATGCGTAAATCAACGAAATCTCCGGACCAACCGTTATACCAGTAGAAGTCACAAGAAACTTCCACTTTTTATATGCTTTTTTGAAATCATCGAGTTTTATTTTTGAAAAATGTGTAATTTATATTCAAATTAAATGCACGGTTGAATTAGTCAACCATGTACTCTCTACCAAGAACTGTCGGATCTTTAAGAGTATAAACTATCATAGAAATTGCTTGATCAAACAACTCAATCAATGGTTTTGCTTGTTAATAAGTCCACATAAATATTGGTATGGTCTACAAATTTTAAATATTTTATAGTCAATTTTAAATTTTGATTAAAAATATATAAATAAAATGACTGCTATAATTATAAGAAATTTTTTTACTTATGATGTAGTCTCATTGTAAACATTTGAACTTCTTCGCCCTAAAGTATTTACGTTTCCTCGATGTCTTGACGACATATCTGCATACAAAAAATGAAACAAATATTAGTAATATATATAATACGATTTTGGTGATCTAAAATACAAGTGTAGTGTTTAATTAGTTGTAAATTTTAATTAAAATGGAATATATAATAGATATAATAATCAAAATATTCAAAGAAACACATATTTCATACGTTTTGTTTTTAAAAATGATTTTTAAACATATTTTAAATACATAATTAATATTAAATTTTTTATTATTTGCAGATTATGGTTAGGAATATAATTTTCTTAGTGATGCAAAACAGCTATATTAAAATATAACAAAAAATTATAAAGAGAATAAATTTTCCGATAACAAATTTACGTAAGAAAACTATGTAGTTAAATATTCTTGTAAAACTAAGTAATTACAAATTACAAATTAATAATTTACGTTTCAGATAAGAAAAAATATATTTCTTTTGCTTCAAAAGAAAACGTGATTACAGAAGAAAAAAAAAGAGAAAGCGATTGTAGATGAGTAATAATCTAAGTTTCAGACATGATAAAGAAGCTTTCTTTCGCTTCCAAATTAAACATGATTACACAAGAAAGAAAAAAGAGAAAGCAATTGTAGGTGAATAATAATCTAAGTTTCAGACATAAAAAATACCTTTCTTTTTCTTAAAAAAACATTATTACATAAAAAAAAAAGAGAAAGCGACTATAGACGAATGTATGTATTATAAAGAAATCAATAACTTTGATACTGAATGAATTGTGTATTGCATTGCAGATTCTATGTGCTTTCTTATATAGGCAAGATTTATTGATTTTTTGTTTTGTTTTGAAAATAATAAAAACAATGAAAAAAATATGAACGGCTGTTTTTGGGCATGAAGCGCATATAAGGTATGTTTTACCTTCTGACACTAGCACATTCACTTCTATCTATTTTTTATTATTTTTAAAACCACACAATACTAACCAGAAAATTGTGCTTAGTGGTAACAATATATGGCCCGCAAACAGCCTAATAGAGAATCAAGTATTTACACTCTACACACACACTTTAGCCTAATTAGGTATATACACATTCACCATTTCCAATGTATTTGTTGAAATTTTCATGACCAGTTTACCCCTACTACATATTTTGATTAAGTTACTGTTGCATTTAATCAAATCCCCCTTTTAGATATTTGTATCTGATAACCCATTTCCTTACGACATCTTTGTGTCAGACTAGTTGTTTGTTAGTTTTGAAACCTTTCCATTTTCCATAAATCCTTGAATCTCGATCTTCTTTCTATACCACATCTTGTATCCATACTCTTCTCATTTTATTGTTGCTTTAAATCATTTTCTTGTGCGTATTGTATTTTGAGGTATAAAGGTCAGATCTTTAGAATTTTATTAATAGATTTAGCGTATGCACATATACTCTAATAATTGATTTTTAGTTGGTAGTGATTTCTGAACTGGGAAGAAGGCTGATGCTTAGAGATTCCTCCTTTGGGGATGATTATGAGAAAGAGATTGGAGCTTTGCTTGGAGAGCAGCAGAAACAGCAAGAGGAAGCTGATGAGCTCGAGAAAGAGCTTCACTTGTATCAAAGGGGCTCCGCTCCGCCCACTATGGAAGATTCCTTTAGCACCATTGCCGGATGGCTTTTCAGCGGCGGAGGTGGGTTTAGTGGAGGCAATAAGGGAAATGGGTTTGGTTGTGATGATGAGGAGTTTAGGAAAACTTTTGCAATTTTTTTTCAAGGCCTTGTTAACATGATGGCTGATGATCTTGATGCTGAAGAAGCTCTCATGTACCAGGGAATGACGATGTAGGTGGAGAAGTCCTGGTTAGCCGTTTTTGTTGTTCATTACATAGTCCAACTTCATTCTTGCTTTTGGGTTTACTAACTTTAGCATCATTATTACTCTAGTAGCAGGCCACTTATCAGCTTAGCTTTCCATTTAATAGTTTCACACACACTTTGTTAGTCTTGGCCGCCAAGGACTTGTGTTGTACCTATCATTTATCTTTGCCCATAGCTTGTATGTATCCTACTATAAGGCTTGCTAATTTTGCTAATTCCTGTCCAGGGCTCAACACATCTCTCAGGACGGACGGGATGATCACCCAAGAACAGTGCTCCATTTCAAAATGTTTCCTTACCTAATGAGACAAGCCGGGAAACAAACTAGTTTGAAATATTTGAAGACTCTAACACTGCCTTCTATCCCAATATGGCACAAATAGCAGTCACCTACAAAACGAGAAATCTTTAGCTATGTAATAGGTCTAAACAAATATATAAATCGGAAAAATGACAATGGCAAATTTTGTTGTCAACCTCTTTTATGATAGACTACATGCTCTGACTCTATATAGGCAATCATAAAATTCAAGCCTTTTTCAGTTGGCTTATATATTCCAGCCAGATAGCATATATATAATATTAGCCGGCTACACAAATTACATTTACATCAGCCTTTTTAACAGGAGACCAAAATTTTAACAGCTGGGCCTTTTATTAGCCGGCTAAAATCGATAACATCGCATTTTTTTAGCCGGCTACAAACTCATATACTATGACCAAAACCTAATCCAGGCAAAAATACCAATAAAAACTATCATTTTTAGCCGGCTAAAAAACAAATTTAACATCATTCTTTTAGCTGGCTACAAAAATATATAATATGACCAGAACCCCAAGCAGGCTAGTATTTGCAAAACCATGTTAAGATTGCTTCTTATAGCCGGATACGAATTCTATATAGAAAACACCGTCTTATACATTAGGCCCAAGCTATAATTAGTTGGCAATGAGGCCAAATAAAATGGTAAGATGAATTTGGGCGGGAACACATCATATAATTATGGGCTGAGCGTCTTTTAGTTATATACACATACAAAACGCTGCCATTGATGGCTTTCTCCTCTCTTATTACTTGCGTATTTCCTATCGTCGTGAGTAAATACCTTCACTTTCTGTATGTACTTTCTGTGAGTTTTTATTGGTGAGAGCTCACCGGTTGCCTCAATTTATAGACAAACCCCAGACATGAACTTTCTCTCTCTTCTCCCCATACAATTTTTTGCATGTTGACGAAGATGTTTTGCTATGACTTCCCTTTTTTCATGCAGCCATTTGTGTCAGATTTTCCAAGGCCCTCATTTGTCAAATTTTTATAGGTAGCTTCACGTAATTTGGGGTGGGGAATAAACCCTAGGCTAATCATTACTCATTACCCAATTATGTTTAAACCCTCTAACCTATATCGTCGCCTACACTAACGCATATCCTAAGCAACAGAGGGTCATTTCTGTCAATTTGTTTCTACTGAAGTCCACATAATTGTTGGTTTGGGTAGATTGCTAATTACGAATTCTTTATGGATTTTGGCCTAATTCACTCTAAAGAATATATGATAATACAAATGTTTTTACATTTTATTGATATATGATGAACTCTTGTTTTAAAAATTCTTTATAGAACTTCGTTAATTTCTGATTTATCAACAATATTATGAAACCTATATTTATAAGGGGTTATAATTTTTTCTGTAATACAGTGTTCACTATCAAAAAATCTTTCTCTCAGATAAAACTATTTGAATTAAAAGTCTAAATTGATCTTCTTTGATTTTTGGATAAGAGAAGGAATAAAATAAAATTAATTGAAACCCAGATTTATAAAAGGTTATAATTTTGTAAAAACTCAATGTTCAAACTCTTTTTCGTAGATGAATTATTCAAATGACAAGTCTAAATCATTTTTTTAGAGAAAATCTAAAAATTACTTGAACAAAAATATACACAAATTAGAAACTTACAAGTTGTGAATTGTGTAGAGGAGCCGACATTTAAGGATTTCGAGGTTTTGAATCTCGATTGTCCTTAAATATATGTCACTGTTCTTGTCGCCGGGTATGTGAGAGAGAGAAGACAATTGCTCTAGTCGCCGGCTACTGGAAAGAGAAGATTATTGGTCTATGTAAGAGATCTAGGTTATGGTCATTTTAGTCATTTATAATTAATGACTTTTAAGTATTTATGAAAATATTCTTTTACTAAAATTAAACATAAAAATAATATAAATTAAAGTAAAGGCAGAATTCCCTTTTTATTCAAAGTTTTCTAGCCATCAAAAAATAATGTTACATTTTTTAAATCTTAGATCAAAATCTAGTAATGTCTAAAAGTTGAATGGTTATCTATCTTTTGAATATCTTAGACAATTAAGGTTCTCAAGTTTTGAAAAACTCATTTTACTTTTAGTTATCTATCTATTATTATAAAGTTCAGTTTAGTCTCTCCTAAACCATGACACATAGGACGCCACGTCAATAATTCGCGCGACGACGTAGTGACACGTGTCCAATGGATTCGAACGCAGCGTTTCATTAAACTTTACCTTTGTGGGCTTTGTCTTCTTTGGTCCTCTTCACCCTTCGTGCACATCAGTCGCTTTGCTTCTCACATCAATAAACGGTCTGAGTAAAGTCTTCATAATTAATTTCATTGATTCACTCCCCCACTGCATCTTCTTCAATGCTTCTTCGATCTGAAAGGTGGTGATTTCTTAGTATAAATATGTGTGAGTGCTGCTTCCTTGATCTCATCTGGGAGGCTAGCAAGCGATGGGCAAGCGGCGGAGCAAGCACAGAACAAGCGGCGGAGAGCTAATGGACCAAGTGACGGGCAGATCAAGATGAATACCCATGGAACAAGTTACGGAGAGTGTGAAGAGAGATAGCAAAGTCGACTGCTGCAGTTCAAGCTCTCACATGGGAGGCGATAGGCTCTCGGACATGGTGAATTTATAAGAGCCGGATTTTTTTATTTGTTTTTGTACGATAAAGGGAATGAAGGATTGGTTTAAGTTGATTTCTTTTTGCAAAATTAGATTTGTTCTTTCGTCTCCTTCACACCAACTTTTTCCCCTTTCGCATCTCTTCATCTTCTTCTCAATAAATTCCAAGTTGTTTCTTCTTTTTCTTTTTTAATTGCATCAATCAAACAGTTTGACCATCACGCTCTTTCCAGTCTTCTTTTTTTATTCACTAGTGGTATACCGGCGCTACGCGCCGGATTCATATTTTTTATTCTTACATGAATTTATAATTTATTTATGGTTTTAGTAAATACAATATGTTCAAAAATATGAAATTGAAAATATGTTGAAAGATGATGATATTATTTCCGATCCATTTGATAGTAGTTAGTGATTATAAGGTATTACTTTGTTTTGAAATTGCTTAGTTCAAAGCGAAATAACATAAGTGGTTGTGACTAATCGATTCAATAAAAGTAGAATATAAAATTGATAGTCGTAACAAAGTTAATTTAGTTAAAATTTAAACATAAAGTAAAGTTGATGTTTTAGTTAGGAAATACACTTAGACTGTTAAGTACCATGTGGACAGTATACAGAAGAAACAACATTTGAAATTTTATTTTATTTAAGTACCATATAGTACCTATGGGTGAGCAAATAATATAAATATTATTTAAAGTTTAACAAACTTTTGAAATTTTAATTTATTTTAATTTAAATAGTATTAAATTTTACTATGTGTTGTTTTTCAAAAAATTACTATCTATCTTATTATTTCATTTAGAGATTATATACTTGTTGGACCATTAATGTTTTTCATGAAAACGAATTTGTTTTAATTTTATGTTTTCTAATTTGACTATGATAATTTATTACAATAAAGATGTCTTTTCTTTCTCCACAGTCCACCACAGCAGGGAGGCTTTCGCGCGGGTTGTTGTATACAATTTTTAGTTGGCGATTGGGTTGGAAGTGTGTGTTTTGGCTCGACATTTCCATTATGTTCATTAGATCTTAAGTTCTTTCTTGTGTACTGTACCAGCTCTTTTTAATGACGTAGTTTCTTTTCCACTCTTTGATTTGTTTTATAAGCTCCTGTTGAAAGATATAAATTTAAGACGGTTGTTTGAACCATTTCTTGTCATGCCCACCTTTCTTCTCTTTGATCCATCCAATAGAGACGATGACCGATGCCGATCAAAGTAAGGCTCCAAATCTGAATGATTGTTTTCATATGATATTTATTTACATATATTGTCTTTGTTCTTACTCTCGTTTTATTTACTTCTTTTTGGTAAAAGGTATGGAAAACATTGATAGTCTGAATTTTAATAGAAAGTATAATATGAATAAAAAAAGTAAAGTAATTATATTATTTTTTTGATATTTCAACTTTATTATAGAGTTAAAGTTTAAGTAGAATTACAGAAAATTTCAAAACCATTTGAGTACAACCATTGAACAATCGTATGTTAAAAGTATAATAGTAAAATATTATTCGCATGACTAATGTAACAATTACATTTGTATTGCAGGTGAACTGTAGGTTTTTTCGATTTTCAATCAAACATATCTGTTGGAGTTGTTGGTTGGGTTTTAAAAAAAAAATAATTGAAAATGTGGATAGTCTGGGTGCGTGAAAGTATACGTTTTAGCATGTCCATGTGCACTTGGGAGGAGATAATTTGCGCTGATAAGTCTTCGGTTTGCTTATCGCAGGAGAGTTAACAGATCATATTTCAGATCATAGACAGAGAGAGATATGGAGGTTGATGACTAAATGGGATTTCTGAGGTTACAAATTTTGTAAGATAAACATGTCTTCAATGCTGTAAGTTAGGCTTAAAGCATGTTTTCGTCCTTCATTGTCAAATAAGAACAATGTTGTGTGGGTGTCTAAGGTTGTCTCAGTTATTGAAACTTAATTCATAACCAATGGCCTCACCAAGGCTATTAAAAAAATCAAAAAACCAACAGTGGAGGTTTAAAATGTAGTTAAGCCCATTCCAAATTATTGAAACATTTAAAAAGCCGAAAGCAAAAGGAGTAGCAGTGGTGATCAGTCATTATGGTAGCTCACTAAGTTAAAGAAATAAGTCTTTCGAAGATTTTTTCCACCTGGCTCATCTTCTGGAAGTGACATCATCTCAACATATTCCACGTGGAATAGGTTCAGCAGGTGAAGGTGCACTTGCAGAAACAGCTCCCTCAACAATCCCGGATACATCCATCCCTACCTGGCCTCAAGGGTTGCTCTGCTTACACTAAGGGAGGGATTTGTTATCACTTATCACAGCTCCAGCTCTAGGCATGTCAGCACCTGGGTTATTATCATCTCCCTGGTCATGGACAGTTAAAATATCTCAGTACTAAACAGAGCGAGGTGAGTAGAGTTGCAGAGAATGTATGAAAATAGATTCTCCTCAAAGTTAGGTTGTGGCAGACATTCATTGTGGTCAAAGGTCCGTGCTATTGTCAAAGTTGACGTTTCGTAGTAAAGTTGAATGCAGTCAGCTTTAACTGGAAAGTGATAGGTCATCCTCACTAAATCCTTTACGCATTGTGGAAGGGATCACATATCTGGATCTTCGACACATGGGTTCTGTTAGCAGTGTTCATATTTGGTAAAGAGACTAACATATGTGAAATTGTAGTGTTTGGGTGATGTTACCATTAGATGTGCAACCTTTGCAGCTGCGATATTTGTCAACTTGGTGACTGACCCATCGAAAGCCAGAAACACATCAGATCTAGAGGCATCAGAGACGAACATTTGCACACGGTACCTGCATAAGTCACATAATAAGAGTGAATAGATGTAGTTGGTTAGAAGGTACTCTCCTTATACGCCAAAGAGTATGAGGATGTTCTGTTTTGTATGAAAACCTCAGAACTCCAACAGCTTTTTCATTCTAATTATTACATGTTGTACATGTAAATGATAAGAAATCTCTTTGAAGATTTCTTCAGCATTTAGAACATGACATGTAGCACTATCCGTTCTAACTGTCAATATTGTCCACTTCCAAAGTGCAGAGAAACTCTTCTGCCTGTGGTTGCATGACAGCGAAATCATTAACCTATTTAGATTAGAAGTAAAAGTAATGGATGAGAAGAGTTGAGGTTGCGTCTTTGGCTCCGAGTTTAGGACATACGCATAAGCTCCGCAACTGTAACAGATTCCAGTTTCTGGACACCGCCATACTTGGTTGAGGCTGATGAAGAACCAACATCTAGCAATGTCCATGAGTAATGTTTAGTTTATGTTACTGGAAATTAAAAATAAAAATGTCCATGAGTAATGTCTAAGAAGCTTTGGCTAGTGAGACACTAAATATAAATGTGTAATGAAGTAGCATTTAGGAAGAGTCGACCTGGGGATATTAAAAAAGATTTGCAATTTCTCAAACTTGAAAATATATGAAACGATAAAATTTACTGGGAGAAGTTGTACCTCCAACAACTATGGGTTTATGTTTGTTGCTACAATGACCTTATGCTCATCACCCGTGAGTACCAATTTCTCATCAAGCTTGTTTGCGAGGTTGTCGAAAACACTGAAGCAGACACTTGTGCCCTGCAGAGTGGCGACGTTGCTATTTAAAAAAATGTGGAAGCAAACCGCTAGCAGTTTCAAACCGATCAACATAGCTAAGGTGGTCCAGCTGGTACGTATGGCGTACCTCTCTATTCTAAGGTTGAGTGGTTGACCATGACTCATTGGACCTTTTGGCTTTCATCGTTGTACGTGGTCTTGATTCCCCTTACTTGCCGAACAATACCTGCAATCAAAGAAACGGCATGTGCATCTGGTTGGTTTGTGTTGGTTAAAAAATAAATTAGATGACAGCGGGGGAATGTTTGTAATTGAGACCCACCAGGTATATATGTGTATGTTGGCGAGTGATATCAATTCTCCATGGTTACAGATCCTGATTAACTTTGTATGGATATGGTTAATGCTCTCTGCAATCTCAACAAAGGGGTCTTCTCCGTGAATCTAACAGAAACGGGGCCGTCGAGACTATAAAGTTCTGATACTTCTTGTTACAATCGAAGAGACTGAGCTCATAAAGCGAACCCTTTTTGAGGAGGTGTTGAAAGGTGTTCAACCGATGTACGCTTATAGATCACTTGATGAGGATTGACTGCGACACAGTAAAAAGAATCAGAATTTACAAATAAGAAGCTTTACTTTCGGTGCAAAATATCAGAGTGTAGTTAATTAAAATATACATTCTCATTCACCAAGATCATATCAACAACACCCATAAGATCACCACCCTTCTGCGCACTCCGAGCTTCCCAAATCCGCAGAATCCTTGTCACAACTGTCTCTTTACACCTACCAGCATTCAATCGGACACCAGAAGTTGCGATTTCACCAATAGTGCACTGGATTTGATAGTGCAAAATTATAGAAAAATCTGATGCATTGAGGGTTTCAGAAGGAGGCACATTTATAGTGAAAGAAATAAGAAGTTAAGGATGGGAAGTCCAAAGGATGAGCAAGTAGTGCGATGTTATTATCGATATTCGTCATTAAGAACAATGAGTAAATCGCATGAAACTGGCATACAACCGTGATGGCAACGGTTGAGCCAAGATAATGGTGTTTGACGACCTCAAGACATCTCGAGGAAGGAGATGATGGATTTGGTTAATGGGCTTTAAACATATCTTGCACAATCTATTATCCACTATGAAAGTCGGGGTAATCGAAAGTTGCGTCTTTGTTCAAAAAGATAGGCTGACGTGTCAGCAAAAGCCCCTTGGTTAATGATGATGTGGAGAGCTGAGAAGCCATCACAAGTCTACTTTATATATTAAAGATATTATAAACATCAAGTGATGATCCAAATCGATTCTCAGCTTTCCTCTCCCTTACAATTCTGATTTACGGAGCCTTCGGTTTGATTGTTTTGTTGGCTTATTTCGAACCAATCGCTCTCACATCCGAGAAATTGACAGGAGAGCTACTGAGTAACAAAACAGAGAACGAGATGGAGAAGAACAGAGTAAGTGACGGAGATGTTGAGATGAAGATTGACGGAGAAGTCGAGATACAGAGACACGAAGCAAGTGAGTAAGATGGAGCATTTTTATATATCTTCTGGTCGGATCTACTTAAATAAGCTTCGCTATCATCAAAACAAGAAAACAATACACATAAGTTTGATATTGTTTATGCTATTTTTCTATTTCAGACTAAGTGGTCTTGCTTGATGTTATTTGATCTCCGTGATATTGGCATCGCTCACGATTCTTAAAGGTAATCAAATATTTTCCATACATGGGCTTTTCACAAGGAAGAACCAAGAGAGACAAGGAGATGTCAATGAACCAAATCTGGATGCCTTTCTCATGAATTATGATTATACATTTCTTCTTCTTTGAGCTTCAAGGTATTGTATTTTTTCTTAGATTACCTTGGAATTTAATGCTAATGAGAACAGGTTTAATCATCAGATTTTTATATAAGCACCAAAATGGACGATGAAGTGTCAAAGCGTAAGGGAAAGCAAGAGTACAATGATAATGTAGGTTAATATTTCATATCTTGCAGTCTTCATATGTATCGTCAACTATTTTACACAATAACAATATGAATCATGTCTCTTTGATGTATTTTCCCGAGTTTCTTCCATGCATTGTTTAAGATCATCGGGATCTAGGTCCTAACAGTGGCTCTATTCGATTTCTCTTGGGGGTGATGCTGATTATCACCATGAGACACATGATTATCTGAAAATTGATGTATGTTCTCATCTTCTGCTTGGACGATTTGATTTTTTTTCATATGCTGCAGAGTCCTTTTGGTTCTTTAGGTTATGCTTGATACCGTGGAGACCTGATTTGCATGTTATCAACAATTCTGAGAGAGCCATTACTCTTAAAGATGATGGACATGTGACATTAAAACCAAACCAAGCTCAAGAAGAAGCCTCTTCTAAAGTCTATCCCGTTAATTTATTGCCAAAGTTCTTTCTCTAAGAGAACAAGATGATATCATATATCTAATCAATGTTTAGTTTGTTTGCTTTTAGTTTTTTCATCTCCTGATACTAGATTCACACAGGCTTTGTTGGTAGGGTGGCGGAACCATCCAGATGATGAGGTGCTGTTAATCTCTCTGTGCACTCAAACCTAATTGTAAACAACATTGGTCCAGAAAACACCAACAGGTGTGATGCTGCTTCAGCAATCGAAGGCTGTTCAGAAGTGTCCGAACCAAATTCTTTGCAAACTGATACATTGGCCAACACGAAGGAGGAAACAACGGGTGCTGACAAGTGTCCAAACTATAAATGGTCCTGATCACTCCAACTATAGAGACAACGAATCTGGCCAAAAAAATCTCAATTCCATTTCTGCTTCCTAAGTTTTTATCCTTCACTGAATAATGTAGTCTTGCAACATTTTAGTTAATCAGCTCTGGTTTTCCTTTGTTTAAGTATAAATGGTACAGCTGGTAATTTTAGTATTTATGTTGTGGTTATGAAACTTTTTTTGTTAACCAGATTTTTTTTGGTTTCGTATTGTTTTGGTATCATTTTGGAAACTGTAAAAATATAGCAACGATTTAACACCACTATTACAATAAACTGTTGTAGTTTCTTTTTTACTTAGCTAGACTTTGTTTTAAAGTGAAAAAAAATTCAAATTAAAATAAACTAACGTAATTCAATTGTGATAGTGAAGATTGAAGTAAATAATTGTAAAGTCTGAACGAATACCGTAATGCACAATAATTTGATAAAAAATAAATAAGAGTAAATAAAATAAAGTAATTACTCTCTTAATAAAATCACTTGAAAAACCATTTGAAGCATTCATAACATATAACCCACATCTCTTTATGTAAAACAACTATTGTTTTTAGACAACAGAACCAACTATTATAAACAAGTAAAACATATCTTATCACATATAATCTTTCTTCACCTAAAATTTTCTAAAAACAAAAATCATTATCATATACATTTCTTGCAATTGCAAACCTAAAACAAAAACACAAAATCATACCAAAAAAATAATAATCTAGATCACAAAATTATATCCCGACCGTAGGGCGGGCCGGTCCTAGTTATCTATACAATTAAAGAATAATCCTTAATAGAATTATGCCCTTGATCTCTTTTTAAAAATATTTTTAATTATTTTTTCCAATTATATATTCAACCAATCGTACAAAAACCTTATTAACTACACTACACATTCAATTTGGGCAACACTTTAAAAATTAACTAGACGATGTCGTAATGATTATTTAAAAGAATTATAATTAAATATTCCTTTTCCTTTTCATATTTTGTAGCAACTTGAAACCATATATAGTTATGATTTTGATCAACAGATTACTATTATTATTTGTATATTCTTGGCAATTTTAAAATATACGATATCACCCAAAATATAAGAACTTCTTTATCTAAACGATTCTAATCCTATAATATTGACATACACTATTTTTTTTTTTTTACTTTCCTTTTCTTTATTGTTTTTAAGACCAAACAGTCATATTGTCGAAAAAGTTGTTGTTTGTTGGGCTAGGTTTCACAAACCTATAAATTTTGTAGGTTGTTCAAATTGAAACCCATTTAAATTCATTAGGTTTTAGACTAAACATTAGAAAGCCCTTTTAAAAAAAATGTTAAACAAAAATATTTTATCTAAATTTTTCTTTCTATTTATCTCCTTTAAAATATTAAAATATTAAGTATGAGAAATATATTTGGTATTATATTTTTAAATATAATAATTTAAAATTAATTAAATGTTAATAACTCTTCAAAATTAGTTCTTAATTATTAGTATAAATATTAAAAATAAATGATGTCTCCACATTTATGAAAATTTTGAGAACATAAATTATCAACACAATTACATAAATTTTAAGTTATAAAATATTTAACACATAACCTTATAATTAAACTAATAATGAAGAAAGAAGACAATTATATTGAAATTTCCTATAAACAAACATAAAATCTATGAAAATATTATATTTTTCAAATATTTATTATTTTATATGGAATTTTTAAAGGAAAAGGATCTCATGCTTTCAAAGCACGGTCGTTAAAACACTTTTTGAGAACCCCATTTATCCTACTTTTTCCAAATTTTCTAAAATAATGGAGGGTTTTGAACTTATTAATAATGTGTACGCTGTTTAGAGTAAATAAAACAACAGCTTGTCATGCTTCGATTGCCGTAAACGACACGATGTTCGTATTCGTCTAGGAATCACGACTCGAACAAAAGCAAAATGCGTAGGTAGGGACTCGACTCCTACAATGGCTAAACGAAGCTACGATGGGTTCACGGAGATTATATTCAAGAGGGAGATGGGCTTCTCTCATCCGAGGTCAATCTCTCGTCGAATCTCCGCTTCTGAGGTTCTCTTTTTTTTTTCTCCTCACTTACTGCTTTGATAGTTTTTGTTACTCCTTCTTGCTTGTTTCCGTTTTCTGATGAGACTTTTGCAACTCATGGGAGAGTAAAGTTTGCTTCTTTTATCGTGTACAAATTGTGGGTTTTGGATGGTTATGTCAGAAGTATCAGAAAGTCCTCTGATTTTCTGAATTCGTAACTTTAAAAAATTAATGGATGTCCAGGTGAGAGGTCTTGTTATAGTTCATGAATTCTAGCTTCCAGAATCCAGGCAATGCTGAGAGAACCTCACTGTGCTGGACTTTAGTCATTTAAAAGACTCAGATTGAATTGAAGTTTACGGGTTTTTTGCTACTTTAGGGAATAGTGAAGAAACTGGATCTGTACGGGAAGTTAAATGGGCATGAAGGCTGCGTGAATGCCTTGGAGTTCAATTCCTCTGGCGATGTACTTGTTTCGGGTTCTGATGATCGACAAATCATGCTATGGAACTTCGTGAACGGAAGCAGGACATTGTCGTATCCCTCTGGTCACTGCGAAAATGTGTTTCAGACCAAGTTCATACCCTTCACAGATGACCGAACAATCATAACATCAGGTGCTGATGGACAAGTATGTGTCTTGATCTTGTTTTCTCAAAGAACCTGTTGCTCCATGTACCTGATCTATATCATGTGGTGTCCAGGTTAGACTTGGTCAGATCCTAGAAAATGGTAAAGTGGAGACGAAAAGACTTGGGAGACACCGTGGTCGCGTGTACAAGCTTGCCGTTTTGCCTGGAGATCCCAACGTATTCTACAGCTGCGGCGAAGATGGTTTTGTTCAACATGTCAGTAGTCTCTCCATCTTTGTCTTTTTCACTTTCAACAATTACAAATTCTCAACTTATCTTTGTTGGGACAGTTTGATATACGAAGCAACAGTCCCACTACGGTTTTGTATTCCACTCCGTTCACACAGGGATGCAGGAGACATCACTCCAGCAGTAGAATCAGACTGAATTCTATAGCCATAGATCCGAGGAATACACATTATCTTGCAGTTGGGGGTTCCGATGAATACGCACGAGTTTACGACACTAGAAGAGTACAGCTAGCTCCTGTATGTCGCCACATCGTACCAGACGCTCCTGTGAACACCTTTTGTCCTCGTCATCTCCGTGAAACCAACAGTGTCCACGTCACGGGATTGGCATACTCAAAAGCCAGCGAACTACTGGTCTCTTACAACGACGAGCTCATTTACCTGTTTGATAAAAACATGGGTTTTGGTTCGTCCCCTGTTGGTATCTCTGCTGAGAAACTACAAGAAATGGAAGAACCACAGGTGTATACAGGTCACCGCAACGCACAAACGGTTAAAGGAGTGAACTTTTTGGGTCCGAATGATGAATACGTGATGAGTGGTTCAGACTGTGGTCACATCTTTATATGGAAGAAGAGAGGAGGTAAGCTTGTGCGGGCGATGTTGGGTGATAGGCGAGTGGTGAATCAGCTCGAGTCTCACCCGCACATAACGTTTCTTGCGTCCTGCGGGATGGAAAGAAACGTTAAGCTCTGGACGCCAGTATCAAACGCTGTTCTTTCTCTCCCTGAAAACATTGAAAAGGTAACACTACTAGTAATAGCCACATACATCTCCTCTCGACCAATGTTTCCAAACACTGAAGCTGTGTTGTTTTGGGGGAAATGCAGGTAATGGAATCGAACCGAGTAGGAAGAGAAGAGCAGTCGAGGGTGACATTGACCCCTGAAGTAATCATGCATGTTCTCAGGCTACAGAGGCGTCAGACATCGGCTTTTACAGAGAGGAGATACGTTTTGACTGACATGGACGGTGATGAAGAAAATGAAGCTCAGTTTATTTCAGGGTTAGTAGCTGGCGATGATGATGAGTCTTCAGAGATGAGAGAATGTAATGTGAGCTAAGTCCTTAACTTGTGTGATATATATAGTAAGGTTAAAAGTGTTCTCTTTTGTTTGTTTGAAATATACATGTGGATATTTTGCTTGTGTTTTTGTAACTTTTAATAATAATGAAAATAAAGAATGAGGACGTTTATAATCTTGCAAAAGCAATTCTCCTGGTACCAACATTTTAAAACAAAAGGACGCCAACCGAAAACAGAGCAGTGTTGACTTGTGAAGTCAAGTTGGTCATCATGTTTAATCCACTGATCATATATCTACTAACAACTCATTGCGGGCCAACTCACCAGACAAACAAGTTCTTAAACTATATAACAACCATTGCCCCTTTTTATCACTAGTACACATTTTTGTCATCGGTTAAATTTAAACACATGCAAATCTCCTACAAGTTTTCCAATGCCATTTATATTGCTGCATTTCTTATTTGGAACCAAAAATGTAACCACAAAATCTAATAATAAAAGTCGAAAAAGCAAAACAAAATTGAGTTAGTTAATCTATCAAGTCAAACAATTTATAAAGAAATGTGGTCCTTTTTAATTTACAGTTTGTTTCAGGCGACCTAAGGCCACTGTTTGTTTAGTAAAAAATAATGATCTGAGACTGAAGGACTAAAGTTGCTAACATTTACTTGCTGTTGTTGTGCAGCCTGAGCCCTCTGCGCCAACAATTGATGAAGTCTTGCATCCTTCTCAAAGGAATTTAGCTGAGAATAGAACCCTGATCTCAAATCAAACTCTGCTCCATTGTCGATTCTTCCTCTACCAACCGCTAAAATTGCAGGATCAATAAACTCAATGTCTCCTGCAGTATTTAAATTGCTACTTGGAGGTGGTACATGATAGGCGTTCCTTAACACAGAGGACGAGTCAAGCAAACGAGTTCCTACAAATATGTGCTATTAGTATCAGCCTACGCAAAACTAAACACTAACTCATCGTAATATGATACCTGTTACGAAATCAGAAGACAAGCTCGCTCTTTCATGCGAAGAGAAACCGGGAGGAGGTAATTTGCTGGGAGCAGAAAATCCAGGGAGAGCAGAAACTTGGGACCTCACAGCTGCAAGAGGACAAGTTTAGAGATACAGAGGAGAAAACAATCTTGGAGAAGTAGTCATTGATATTATACTAACCAGGACTTCTGTAAGAAGAAATTCCAGTGTTAGCAGCAAATTGTTCATATCCGCCAGAATAAATAGAAGCAAAACCATTTTGACTCCCCAACTTGTCCTGATAGATATCCCGATTCACTCCAAACTCTTGGACAGGCTGACCTCTTGACAACTGCCCATATATGTTGTAGGTATTTTGATTATTGTCATAAGCTTGATTATTTGATTCTTCATGCCGAGCAAAAGAGAATCTGGACTGGTCATTGCGTTGCTTTAGAAGGCTAGACTGTTCCAGAGTACTGCCCCAATGATCACTCTGGCCAAGTAACTTTGCAAAATTGTGCGGCATAGTCAAGGATTCATCCCAGGGATCAAAGTCCAAAATGTTAGAAATTATATCATTTTCTGCACTCTTAATGTTGTTCCTGCCGTCAGTATTAGCAAATAGAGAATGCTGCATATTGGAACCGGATCTGGAGGTCTCAGAAAATCCATTTGGAAGATGCACTCTATCGCTACCTATTTCAAAGGAGGACCCTGTATGTGAATCAAATCCACCAGAAGCTTCCCTGGTCTGGAAAGGACGAGAAGCAGTATGAACTGAATCCAGGACTGAACTTGATGAACTACACCTATAAGTCGAGGGGCTAACAGCATGTGCAACATCACGCCAATTACTATTAACAGATGATAAATCACCCACTTCCAACGCTGAGTTAACTTGCACCTGGGATTCCAACCCTGATCTCCAATCCCACTCTTCCCTTGAACCAGGAATCCCATTATGTGATACGTAAGCTTCTGCACCAGTGTTTGTCGGAGGATTGTTTCCGCACTGCTCAAGATTTGGTGCATTGTTACCAGGTTGTCTAATAGAACCTTGATCACAATAAGCACCGATAGCCTCTGGAACACCAGGCTCTTCATCTTTAGCATTTGTAGTTATCCCCATCCATGCAACCTCAGCCGCCAAGTTACTAACATTAGGTAAATCTTCAGCGATATCATTTGTACTATCAAAAGAATTCTCAACAGCTGAAGGCTCCTCCACGACTCTGCTATCGTATGAAGATTCTACTATACAGGATACTTGATTACTACTTGGATCTCTATTAGCTAATACAGTTTTCTTGGATCCAGGATCAACTACAATATTATTCTGCGAAGGCTTCAACATACACGGTTTGCTTTTCTGAGCCAATGGTTGACTTTCTTCCTTGTGAGGTGGTTTCTGAAGAGTGTTACTAGTGGATACATGCGAATGATTGGCCTTTGCAGTAGGCATAGCCAAAGTTCCATTCTCCGATTTAGATCTATGATTGTCCAAAGATCCATTTGATGCAGTTGAAGTTGCCAAAGATTGCTGATTTGTTATACGAGCCCCCCTGCAATATACTTTCGTTTTTATAAATGAACCATTAAAAAAACATCACCAATACAACGGCTTGTGACACATACTTACCATGATGCTGCAGCAGGAAGGGCAGTCGATCTAACAGAGCTCCCACTAGGTGGAGAACTCTTGGGAGAACTAGCTGCTGCACTCTGCACAATAAATATGAAGTGAAAATGAAAAATCAGTCTCAGACAGCATTGTTGTAATACAGAAAACCAAGGAGAACATAAAATCGTAACAGAAAACACATTTCCACAATTCGTATAGCAGAGGTAAGTTTTTACATAATGCCGCATACTCTACTCAAGTTTGCAGTGAGCAATATTAGAATGCATTCACCCATATATGACTATGGCCACAGGAGATCAGAATTGGATATGTTAAAGTTTCTCTGAAACAATTGATGCAAGCCAGATAGCACCTTATACATTTATAGAGCTTACAGTAGAAGGAACTTTTGCAATTGGTTTTGCACTGGAACTTTCACTGCAATAAGCATCCAGTGGTGGAGGTAGCATGCTCCCTGAACGGTATAGCAGAGTATTTGTTGCTCCAGTGATTTGCTGAACTCTGCTCATTCAAAATTACTATAAGCCTTAACTAATCGTCCAAAATATGAAAACCCCCGTCAATACATACGCTAGGTA
This sequence comes from Brassica carinata, assembly GCA_016771965.1. Taxonomy (NCBI): domain Eukaryota; kingdom Viridiplantae; phylum Streptophyta; class Magnoliopsida; order Brassicales; family Brassicaceae; genus Brassica; species Brassica carinata. Next base: position 10,015,993 of record CM028687.1, on the reverse strand, counting down.
TAGAAAATGTGTACAAGAGGAAACCTTAGAAAATATAATGATGAAAATTACCTTGTATGAGCAGGTATGATCTCATCTTTTGTAAAACTATCCTCTTGGGAGCCAACCTCATGCAAATAAAGGCAGTCAGGATTGTTGCATGCCTGGAAATAAAAACCCAATCCATAATCAAATAATATCAATTGCAAATTACAACGGAAAAGGAAAGTGAAGACAAAATTGAAGATAAATAGAGTAGAACAAGAGTGCCTATCGGACGTACCACATTTCTTAACCATGCATGACAATACTTGGTTGTCCCAAAACATGCCCTGTAGTATAGGAAGAAAAAGACGATCATGAGCTCAATAAATATTTACTTTTAAAAATAAAGAGTCTCAGACAACGGGACGCTCGGCATGACTTACTTCAGTCCTTTACCATCCAATATAAAACCATGAACAGACTGAATGCATCTGACAGCCTCTTCCTCCTTAGCATAGGTGATATATCTGGAGTCACAGCCGTTTACAATCAGAAAGAAACAATAATGCAAAACAAACATTTAGGAAACAAGTCATGTTAAAACAGAAATGTTATTCATAACACTAGTAAAAGTGAAACTTACACACTGCATGTGTTGTTAGGGAACTGCTGGATGAGACCCGTTGCTGTCCTGGACATGGAGACCTTAAGAACCTTTCCATACTGACTAAAATATTCTTTACGCTGGAGGATCTGGTAAAAGAAAATAAATCCCATTAGCAAGCAGATGAGTGTAATATGATTAAAATTTTAGAGAAAAATATCCCGTACATCTTCATCTGCTAGATCAAGGGGCAACCCGACAATGTAAACAAGATTTCTTTGAACCACTCGGACATTGGCTAATTGCTTTCTGCCTTCAGAAGGTTTCAATTTTGACTTCTGTGTCTTTTTGTGATCCATGTTCCCTTCAGAGTTCAGTCTTGGAACAGGAAATAAATATTTTAAAAAAACATCAGCGAAACAAAACAAAATCGGCAAAAAGATAACATATCAGGTGTGTATCTCAACCTCTCGCGATCAACAGTCATCCCGACAATCTTTTCCTTGTCATATGGAGTGCGGCAAGCTGGACAACGCCCTTCCGTTTGAACTTTCTCGGCCATGTCCATTATTTGATGCCAACACCAAACACAAATCTGCAAGATTGGTGTAAATACATACTAGATCATAAAAATCAGCAGAACAAAAGAAAATGACCTCTAAGACCACCACAATAGCTGTATAAAAAAGCACAAAACATGGTTTATAACATAACCATCAGCTACAATATTGTATGTTTATTAGATATACACCAAGACACAAGGATCAAAGTAAAGAATAAAAAGCATAACCTAACCTAATTGTATATTGATTAAAAAATTGCTATCACACTCAGTTCTACACAATGCATGCATGGACATGTAAAAGAGAGAGGATGGGTAGACCTGATAGCCACATTTGCAAGGATTCAATTGCTGATCAGTGAGATCCATCTCCTCTGCACACAAAGGGCAAGTCTTCTCACCGTAGTCACTCATACTTTTCCTGGATAAGACAAGTATACAAAGAAAATCATGGCCCATCAAAAGGAAGAATAAAAACACTGAAACGAGTGAGATCTGTAGCACCAAACAAGACCAATAAAACATAAGTAAATTCCGAAACATCTACTGAACAACCTACGTTCGATTCAAATTAGGATAATTAACTGCTCTCTATCGGGCTAAAACAGTGGAAATTTGAACTATTATCATACTTCCGGATCAAGAACCTAGTCTTTCTGTTCACTAAAGGATCAAACTTTAAGATCAATAATCTAAGATTCATCCAAATGCATAATATTGGCGAAAGAGCTCTCCGTAATTAAATAAGTGCATGCGATGCGACGGTTCAACAACCGAATCGTATACAATCGACGATTCAATATTTACAGAAAAAATCCAGTGCGTAAAATCAAAATCTGCAATGAGACTTTTCATATTCTGAATCAGTTAAACCCAAATGATCCCGAAACGAATCAGAGAAGAGACAGAATTAGGGTTTTTGAGATCCCGAAATGAGAAACCGCACATACGAGTGAAGGAAAGATCGATCGGGATTTGGGGATTCGAACTGGAGATTGCGAGAGAGAGCGAGAGAGAAACGGATGGTTGTGATTTTTGGCCGCAGGCTTTTGAAAATCTGGGTGACAGATCCGCGTCGCTGTCTGGGTTGAATAAAGGAATTTACTATACCCTTTATATTCTCCTTTTATTACGATTCTATCACTATACCGGTTCGATCACTCCGGTTGAAGTTTTTTGTGCGTGTGGTTGGTGTCAACCGAATCATTTTGCGGAATACAAGTAAAGTTTGTTGACCGAATAATATTGGGTCAATTTTTGTTTTGGGCAAACTTTAAAGTTTTAGTCTTAACTGTGAAATTAAAAATTTGTTGACCGAATAAATGTATACGCGGGTTTCAATTTCGTTCTTTTTAACAACTTTAATTTATTAATTAAATTAAATCGTTTTCCGCGCTAGGCATGGATTATGTTTGATAATTTTTTTTTAATTGCTTTAATTGCAGATTATATTCTTTATATTTCATAAAATAAATTGCTTTAATAAAAGCATAGACATTAAAAAGTTATTTATTCTTTAAAAGTACTATTGAATACAAAAATTTAAATATCCACCAGCTACACCAATCACAACGAAGTTTTCAAATTTTAATTAGTTTCACAATATTTGATAAATAGAAAATGCATACAAATCTGAAAATAACTTTTGTTTTGAAAAAAAAAATTTAAAACTAATTATATTATAAAAAGGTAAAATAATTAATTGTATAAAAACTTGAATATCATAAAAACTATGTTTTTTTTTGTAACACCATAAAAACTATGTTACAAACAGTTCTTAAACATTGAACCGTCATGTTTTCTCAATCTTAAAATAATATAGGCCAATTTACTTAGTAATATATTATATCATTGTTTGTTTCCTCACTGGTCTGAATAATCAAAAAAATAAGAACTCAAAATAAATTCTGAAAACACATCTAACTGATGATTTCAGAGAGGCTCATTTTTTTTAGGAGTCTCATTGTCGTCGGATTCTTCCACCTCCCCAATCTCTATACGCGGATTCATTGTTTACAGTCTTTATGTTTGATAATAATTTTATCTCTGTTTAATTTATGTTTCTTCATGCACTTTTTGATGGAAGAACATTATATTTCACGATTCGTTGTGTTTTTATTTTGTAGACTAAAGTTGTAAAGATTTACTTACGGTTGATGTAGTATTAATGTATATATTTTATTATTTATTTATTAGTTTAAGTACTCCTTTCCCAAAAGTGACTGTAAATATTCACATACTATTTGATGATCCAAAAATATTTGGCTTATTAATCTTGTTTGTTGTCCAAAGTTTGGGAAATGAATCTATGTTACGTTAATAATTTTCTAATGAATCTTTGTCTGTATTTTTTCCTAGTGCTCACTAACTTTATAATACTGACGTTTGATCTTTATATTTTATGATTGTTAGTAGTGTCCGTAGTTGCAGAAGGATTTGTTTGTTCAAGAATTTTTCAGGTTGAACACGATATATTATTTCTTTTAATGTAGTTATTTGGCGAGTTACTTTACTTAAATTTTATATAGTAGTTGGGGAATAAATGGAAGAACAAAATATAAGAAAAACAAATCTAATTTGCTATTTTTGATCAAGAGGAAGTTAAATTTCCAACTATTTTATCATATAAAGCATGGTTCTTCAAAGTTACTAATTAACATGATTGCGACGTGTGTCAATAAATTTTTAAGATTATGACATGTGTCAAAAATATGATACAATTATCTTTTATTAAGGATTTAAAGGTGATTTAGAAAAAGAAAATTCTTATTATAAAAATAGTCTTTTAAGGTTTTTTAAGGATTTAGAAAAGTAAAATCACTATTACATAATTGACACTAGGTGATTTTCCCGTGCTCATACACGGATATAAATATTTATAAAGTATATACATTATAATAATTTATTAATATTGTTTTTTTCAGTTTTTAATTATTATGTTATTTATATTCTAATCAATATGCATCACTTATTTTAAATAACATTATGTTATTTTAATTAGTTGATTAGATGTATAATTTTGGATATATAATATCTCAACTGTTTGATTATTATTTGGATATATTAAATAACATTTACTTTTTCGATTCAACTAAAATGTTTTTGTTATACACATTAAAATTTTCATTATTTTGTTAATTTCATGTAGTTTGATTCTTTTCTTAGATTTGTAAATATATTTTAGTAAGAATGTGTATAATTTAATATATATTGTTTTGAGAATCAAATAGTAAAAGTACACTAAACTGTTGATCAATTGAAAGTTGCATAAGTAAATGATGTCTTGTGTATTTGCATGATTTTCATATTAGTTTTAGCTCCTTTTTGATCTTTAGAATCCATATAGAATGCATATAGGTTGCATTTGCATTGCATTTGTCCTTATCAGGTATTGGAGATGCTAGTTGGTGACTTTGGAGACATTAGAGATGATTTTGGAGCAAAAAGATGATTCATGTTCGAGAAACTTCACCACACCTAAGTGTCCCAATGCCGACGCCCCTCACCTGGGAGCCTTGCACCAAGACCGCTGCAAGTCGCACAAAATCACGAGAAAACACGGATGCTCCCTCGGCCTCGTCCCGCGTCTTGAGAGGCCGCGCCAGGATGGAACCTCTCCCACGGCTAAGTGTCAGCGCGGCCTGGTGTCCCCAGCGGCCTGGTGGCCTGTCATCCTGGCCGCTGGCTGCCCTGTTGACCGGCTTTTTACCATTTTGCCCCTCTACGTTTTAGACTGGAAAACCTAAGTTTAAGTTTGTTTTGGAAGCCATCAGGCTGAATTATCTTTTGTTCTTAGAAAAACCACCAAATACTTCTTGTAAAACTTCTCTTCTTGGATTTTATTGGATCATTGTTCTTGCAATCTCTTTGATATTGAATCTTTTATTTGTATTTCTCTACATGATTAATCTTCTATCCAATATGGGTTTAAGAGGAATCATGGAGATTAGTGAGTAATCCTCCTTTGAATTCATGGGTTAGGAAGATCAAGGGTGATTAGGCTAGATCTAGGATGTTTGAGTGTAGATCATGCTTATTTCTTGCTAGTAGAGTATTCATAAAGCATCTTCTCGAGTTGGCCTCTCAAAGTTGATCTTTAGGCATTTCCCACCCACAAGGTGTCGATGAAATGCCCGAGACAACTCTCCTAAGCTTTTAACATACTTTACCAAAGACATTTGTTGTTAAAGGTGTTAAGATAGCCATTAGACTTGTTTGTAATGATTGCTTTCATTTTATTCAGCCAAAGACATTTGATGTTTGAATTGTGATAGCAAATGAACATTCATCTAGACATAGAGTTTGTTTAAGATTGTGTCTAAGCTTAAGATTGATAGTTTGACTGTTTATTTGCCATCTTTAGTTCGAAACCTGATCACCCAAGGTCTAATTCCTATGCCCATGAGTTCTCCTTTATCATATAGAAGAAAGCTTCCTCTTTTATTGCTTATTTGCTCTGTTATTGCATTCTATCATTAGTAGTAGTTTAAAACCACCTAAATTATCGGTTGCACTTAGATTAAGTAGGTACTTGCATTCTTGGTGCTTTGAATCCCTCAGAACTGGTTCGACATTTCACTCATATTACATCATTTGTCTTAGGAGCCTTGAAACTCCTAGCATCAAATTGGCGCCGTTGCCAAATTCTGAGTAGATTTAAACATTGAGATTTAGTCACTTGCTTGAGACTAAGTCGTTTTTTCTTTTATCTTGTTACTGATTCTCCATCTTCATCTCCCTTGGCATTTCAGGTGTATGAACTTGAGGAGTAGAGGCACAACAAACCTTGTTCCAAGAGTTGAAGACATTAGAGCATTTGAAAGGGAAACTAGAAGAAGGAGACAAGCAGAAGAGCAACAGGCTCACTTGCAGAGGTTGGATACAGACATGGAAAACTTACCACAAGGTGGAAATGTGAACGGTCAAAGTGCTGACAACCCTCCACCACAAGGGCCACAACACCCACAGCGACCAGCTCGAGCCATTGGAACCTATGACCGCCCTAACATTCATGGGCATAGGTTAGGAATCAGAGCACCAGCTGTGGAAGCCAACAATTTTGAGGTCAAACCAGGACTCCTCAACGTGATCGAGAACAATAAGTATCATGGCTTGGCTGTAGAGGACTCATTTGATCACTTGGACAAGTTTGACAGCTACGTGGGTTGTCAAAGACCAATGGTGTGTCTCGAGGACGCCAAGCTCAAGCTATTCCCTTCTCTTTGGGGATAAGGCGTCGATGGGAGAAGTCTTTACCCAGCGACTCTATCACCACAGGATGACCGCAAAAGAGCATTTTGGAAAAGTTCTTCTACTTCAAGAAGCGCAAAGCTGAAATGAAATTTCAAGTTTTCAACGAGAAGAACTTGGAAGGATTCAGAAGCTTGGGAGAGATTCAAGAGCTATCAAGCTCAATGTCCACACCATGGTTTCTCCAAGGAAAGCTTGCTGAGCACATTCTGAGGGGCTCTTCCTAAGTCTGAGCCAGGTTGGATATCGCAAGTAATGGGTTCTTCTTGGGAGAACCGGGAAGATGCAGAGGAGCTAGTTGACAACATGGTGAAAAGTGACGCATCTACAAGTGGAGACCACGACGAAGCGTTAGAACTGATGATAAACAGACAAGAAAGGAGCTAAAGGCTGCGAGGAGAAGATAGACATACTCATTGCTGATAAAGCTACACAAGAGCAGTTGAACTTTGTTGGAAACAAAACCAAGAGGCACCACCGCAGTTAATGAGGTTGATGGGCTGGAAGGGCAAGAAGAGCTGTGTTTCATCAATAACAATGGTAGTTGGTACAGAAAGAGCCTAATTTCCAGACAACAACTACCCACGAGATCTAATCCCAAAGAACCAACAAGGAGGCTACCAGCCCAAGAGCAACTACAACCAGCAGAGTGGTAACCAGCCTAGGAACAATCAGCAAAGCAACTATCAGCCTCAGCAGAACCCTCCTCGGCTTCCCAGCAAAGGGAACCAATCTTCTCAACAACAGGCTAATCCTTCTAGTTACACTCCTCGGAAAGCAGCGACACTCTACTAAAACAAATCACGGAATCACAGACTAGAAGTGAGAAGCATGTTGGATATGAGTTGAAGAACCTCCATAACAAGATTGATGGAAGCTACAATGATCTCAACAACAAGTTCAGGGCTTTGGAGAGCGGTTTGCTGCCATGAACACTCAAAGAAAATCGCAGAAGGTTCTCTACCGGAAAATCTGAGCAAAACCCAAAGGAGGCAATGAAAGCTGTTATCCTCGGAGTGGAAAGCGATTACCTTCTAGAACTCTCACCAAGGATGCCGAAACAAGGTGAGGAGGTTGCCATCAACATGGATGATGATGAGGTAGTGATTGTAGATGAGAAAACCAATGATGAGATCTTGGAGAAGATTGTGGAAGCCAAGGGTAAGGGAAAGGTTGGAGAAGAAAGGAGAACTGAGAAAGATGATGAAGATCCTGCTACAGCAAATGAGAAGCCTTTTGTTCCTCCTCCTTATGAACCCAAACTCCCATTCCCTGGAAGATTCAAGAGGCAGCTGCTAGAGAAGTACAAAGCTCTGTTTGAGAAGCAGATGAGTGAAATTCAGGTCACAATGCCTATCATTGATGCTTTCATGCTGGTCCCTCAATACAGCAAGTTCCTGAAAGATGCTGTAGCTGCAAAGAAGAAAGAAATGGAGGGGATGATGATCCTTACTCATGAGTGCAGTGCTATCATTCAGAGGCTTGATGTTCCAAGAAAGCTAGAGGATCCAGGATGCTTCACACTACCTTGTGCTATCGGACCTATGGTTTTTGAGAGGTGTCTGCGATTTGGGAGCTAGTGTCACTTGATGCCTTTATCTGTGGCAAAGAAGCTTGGATTCACTCAGTACAAGAAGTGTAGACTTTCTCTAGTTCTGGCTGATCGTTCAGTGAAGTACCCTGTGGGTATCTTGGAGGACCTTCCAGTGAAGGTTGGAAATTGTGAGATCCCTACAGACTTTGTGGTGCTTGAGATGGGGGAGGAAGCTCAAGATCCCTTAATCCTTGGAAGGCCTTTCTTAGCCACAGCAGGAGCTATTGTTAATGTGAAAGAAGGCAAGATTGATCTCCATTTGGGTAAATGGCACATCCTCCATTTTGACATCAAGGAGGTAATGAAGAAACCTACTACTCAAGGGCAAATCTTCTACATTGAGGAGATGGATGCTCTTGCTGATGAGCTCCTTGAAGAGTTATCACTAGAGGACTCTCTACAGCATGCTTTAACCATAGAGAAAGAGATTGTAGTGATTGAGAATGTGGAGAGTACTGCTTATGGGATGATGCTGGATTCACACAAGGGGTTTGCTAGTGAGGAACAGATGAGGAACTGCCACAAGTGATTCAAAAGAAGTTTCAGTCGCCAACAAGAGAGCGCCCAGCAAGATGACTGAGCGAGCTTAAGGCACCTAAGGTGGAGCTTAAACTCCTTCCCCATGGTGTAAGGTATGCATTTCTTGGCCCTAATGAGACTTATCCTGTCATTGTGAGTAGTGAACTTATCAAACCGAGCTGTCGAACTTTTAAAAGCACTTAAAAGATTTAGAAAAGCAATAGGTTACTCACTAGATGATATCAAGGGATATCACCCTCTTTGTGCATGCATAGGATACATCTTGAGGATGAATCTATGACTTCTATTGAGCATCAAAGAAGGTTAAATCCTAACCCGAAGGATGTTGTAAAGAAGGAGATTCTTAAACTTCTAGATGCTGGTGTGATTTACCTATCTCGGACTCTAAATGGGTATCTCCTGTGCATGTTGTCCCAAAGAAAGGTGGTATCACTGTAATTAAAATGACAAGGATGAGTTGATACCAACCAGAACCATCACAGGTCATGAATGTGCATTGATTACCGAAAACTAATTCGCATCTAGAAAAGATCATTTCCCACGCCATTTATTGATCAGATGCTTGAAAGACTTGCTAATCACCCATTCTATTGCTTTCTTGATGGATATTCAGGGTTCTTCCAGATACCCATACATCCCAATGATCAAGAGAAAACGACATTCACATGCCCTTATGGTACCTTTGCCTATCGAAGGATGCCATTTGGGCTATGTAATGCTCCAGCCACCTTTCAAAGGTGCATGATGTCAATCTTCTCTGATCTAATTGAGGATGTTGTGGAGGTGTTCATGGATGACTTCTCTGTCACGGATCTTCGTTTTCGCTTGTTTGTCAAATCTATGCAGGGTCCTGAGAGATGTGAAGACACCAACCTCGTGCTGAACTGGGAGAAGTGCCACTTCATGGTTAAAGAAGGGATTGTGCTGGGACACAAGATATCAGAGAAAGGAATTGAGGTAGACAAGGCAAAGATTGATGTGATGATCAGTTTGGCTCCTCCAAAGACAGTGAAAGACATCAGGAGTTTCTTGGGGCATGCTGGCTTCTACGAAGGTTCATCAAGGATTTCTCCAAGATTGCCGGGCCACTCACCAGACTGCTTTGCAAGGAAGAGATCTTTCTCTTTGGTCGAGGAATGTCTAGAAGCTTTCAGGAAGCTGAAGAGTGAGCTTGTGAGTGCTCCCATTGTCCAACCACCTGATTGGGATCTCCCCTTTGAGATCATGTGTGATGCTAGTGACTATGCTGTGGGAGCTGTTTTGGGGCAGAAAAAGGACGGCAAGTCTCATGTGATCTACTATGCAAGCCAAACCTTGAATGATGCTCGATGAAGTATGCCACAACCGAGAAGGAAATGCTAGCCATTGTCTTTGCATTTGAGAAGTTCGAAGCTACTTAGTGGGGTCAAAGGTTATTGTCTACACAGATCATGCTGCTTTGAGACACCTTTTGGCCAAGAAAGATGCAAAACCAGGCTTTTGAGGTGGATCCTTTTGCTTCAAGAGTTTGATTTAGAGATCGAGACAAGCCAGGAGTTGAGAATGGTGTAGCTGATCACTTGTCCAGCTGAAAATAGAGTGTGGCATCCCCATTGATGAGGGACTTCCGTAAGAGCAGATCATGGCCATTGGAGCAGTTGATTGCAGCCTGTGAAACCGCAGAAAGCTTGAAGAAGTTAAGGCTACTGAAGAGAAAGAACCTTGGTATGCTGATCTGGTGAATTACTTAGCCACAGGAAAAGAACCTTTGAATCTTGTGGGCTATGCCAAGAAGAAGTTCTACAAGGATGTGAAGAGGTACTACTGGGATGAGCCTTACCTCTACATTCTCTGCAAGGATCAGCTCTATAGGAGAGTGGTTGCTAGTGAAGAAATTGATGGGATCCTTACACACTGTCATGGATCATCCTATGGAGGCCACTTTGCTACCTTCAAGACAGTTGCAAAAGTGTTACAAGCTGGATTCTGGTGGCCACACATGTTCAAGGATACCCAAGACTTTGTCTCAAGGTGTGATTCATGCCAAAGAAGAGGAAACATCAACAAAAGAAATGAGATGCCTCAAAATCCAATCCTTGAAGTTGAGGTGTTTGATGTGTGGGGTATTGACTTCATGGGACCATTCCCATCATCCTATGGAAACAAATACATCCTTGTAGCTGTTGACTATGTCTCAAAGTGGGTGGAAGCCATTGCAAGTCCCACCAATGATGCTGGAGTTGTAACTAAGATGTTCAAGAGTGTCATCTTCCCAAGGTTTGGAGTTCCAAGAGTTGTGATAAGTGATGGAGGCACTCATTTCATCAACAAGCTGTTTGAAGGACTTCTCAAAAAGAAAGGTGTGAAGCATAAGGTGGCAACTCCTTACCATCCTCAAACAAGTGGCCAAGTTGAGATCTCTAATAGAGAGATAAAGTCCATTTTGGAAAAGATTGTGGGGGTTACAAGAAAGGATTGGTCTACTAAGCTTGATGATGCACTTTGGGCTTATAGGACAGCTTACAAGACCCCTTTGGGAACCACACCTTTCAACCTTGTGTATGGGAAAGCTTGCCATTTGCCAGTAGAGCTTGAGTACAAAGCATTATGGGCAGTAAAGTTGCTGAACTTTGACATCAAGAGCGCCAAAGAGAAAAGACTTCTTCAACTACATGAGCTTGATGAGATAAGAATGGATGCTTTTGAGAACTCAAGGATCTACAAGGAGAAGACTAAGGCTTTCCATGACAAGAACATCTTGAAAAGAGAGTTCAAAGAAGGAGATCAAGTCCTTCTCTACAACTCTAGGTTGAAGTTATTTCCAGGAAAGCTTAAGTCAAGATGGTCTGGTCCATTCAAGGTTAAGGAGGTCAGGCCATATGGAGCAATAGTGTTGTGGAGCACTGATGGAAGAGACTTTACAGTCAATGGACAAAGGGTCAAGTTCTACATGGCTACTACACCAGGAGAAGAAGGAACCACAATTCCACTCTCCAATCCTACCCCCGCCTAATCTCAAAATAAAGGAAGTCAAGCTAGAGACTTAAAACAAGCTCACTTGGGAGGAAGTCCCATGTCTATCCTTGTATATATTTGATTTTATTTTTGAATTTTTAGGTTGTTGTTTGGTCAAGATGTTGTCTTGCAGGTGTGACAGTGGGCATGAAATGTTTGGAGCAAGGAAACTGGCGTTGCCTGATTTTTGAAGTGTCCCAGCGGCCTTGTGGCGCGGCCTGAAGACCGCGGGGCTAAATTTTTCATTTGCCGGGTCCTTACTCGACCTTAGGGCGCGGTGTCACAAGCCGCTGGGAAATTCGAGGGTGAGATTTGGCCAAGTGTTACAGCGGCCTGGTGGCGCGGCCTGGAGACCGCGGGATATTATGTGCAATTTGCCGCACTCTCACTCGGCCTTGTCGCGCGGCACGGGAGGCCGCTACGTCTAAAAAATATGACGTAGGCCGAAAAGCTAAGTGCCCCAGCTGCCCTGGGCCCCGGGCGCCTCAAGGCCCCACTCCTGTAGAGCTGGCTGTAAGTAAATCTCAACTCAATTCCGGTTCAATTCAAGTGAACCGGATCGATTACCCCCCCCCCCCCTTACCTGTGCAAGCCCGGCTCCTCTCCCACTCTTCCTTCCCCATTCGCGAATTCTAAAAAAAAAAAAATTTCTCAAGCTCTCTCAAGAACTCAAGATCACAACTTTCTCATTTCTCAACCAAATCAATCGATTTTTGTTGCTGAGAACTCGAAATCACACTCTGTTCTTCTCTACCATTTCGGTTTTCATCAAATCAGCCTGAGGTATTGAAATTTCGAGTCTATTTTTCCTTAGTTGAAAAAGTTCACATTTTTAAAACTTGGGATTTGCTCGATTTCTTGTTCTAAAATCGTTGTTTATGCTTCCATTGGCTTGATTGATGAGTTGGGTTGATGAAAAGCGAGTCTAATTGTCTTGAATTGGAATTTCAAAAGTTAGGGTACTTGAGAATTGAGATTTTCGAAAATTTGGGAAAATGATTGTTTGAGCTTCTAAAGTCTCCTAAATGGTTAACTCTTGCTAGGAGAATGTTTTTTGATGAGCTGTGCTTGATAAATTGGTTTATGTGTGATGATAAATCTTCATGAGACTCAAACACTTTCCAAGTTTTGGTTTTGTAGGATAAGATGGTGAGAGACCAAGGGAAAGAGGGCAAGCGAGACAAGGGCAAGGGCATTGCAACTTTCTCCCAAGACCAACTTGTGACAGCAGATCAAAAATTTGGCAACCCAAATCGGAAACCACTTCGAGCAACCCTTGAGCGCCGTCATACCACACCTGCTGAGGTTCTTGCTGAGAAAGAAGCTGAAGTTGAGCGGATGATTGAGGAAGGTCTTCGTTCAGATGCTGAGGAAGAGGTTGAGTCACCCAAAGAACGGAAGAGGTTAAGGAGAACAGGTCCTCTCCCCTGTTTCACCACCCTGGCAAAGCGCATGAGGCTCATCAAATGGGCTCCAATGAGATTTCCTCATCGCGAGTCACTGCAACAACTTGGAATTCGGAAGATGTAACCATCCTTCTAAATATGGGCATGGAGTCATTTCTTGATATGGCGTACCGGTGCACAAGGAGGTGTCCTGCCAGTTCTTAGCTTCTTCGAGGTTGTTCACCATTATGAGAGAGATGAGGTTGATGGGTATGGCTACATCACTTTCAAGATCAGAGGCAAGGCTCACAAGGTTGGCTTCGCGAGGCTTAGCTCCATCTTTGGACTATGCGATGACAGGGATTCATTCTTACCCTCTTCGAGCGACATTGCCACTGATGTTTGGGGTCTTATTGCTAGTGAGGAGCGATATGCAGGGCCAGACAAGTGTAATGAGATCACAAACCCGGGAGTGAGGTATGCTGCTAAGGTTCTCAGTCACACCTTCTATGCTAGGAGAGAACCATGTGCAGAAATGAGGATGAGCTGAAGTTTTGGGTTTGGGACTTATCCCTTTGGTAGGAGAGGACGATCTGACAAACACCCTTCGAGAGACTACCAAGGCCTGGATTGATAGGAGTGCTTATGAGGAGGTTTGATTACTACAAGCATTGGGCATGGACTACATCAGACAAGACTCCGAAGCTGTTCATTGGTAGCTTAATCACACCCATACTGGCTGCATTGAGGATTGATTTGGGACCTCTGACAGAAGAACCAGCTCATATTGACATCCCCTACCTGAAGAAGACATCCTTCCTTGCTGGAAAAAGGAAGACGGATTTGCTTATGACTTCTACTCGGTATGACCACCGAGAGCTCATACTTCCTCCTGCCTAATGAAGAGATGACTACTGTGCTCACCTACAGCAACATACAGTTTGATCCAGAGCCTCGCCTACATACCCACCCCTTTACATCAGTCACAGCGCCACGAAAGAGGAAATCGAGAGCAGGATCTTCTCAGGCTGCTAGACACAGTGATGCAGATGATGAAGCGACACCGGCTCCTCGCTATGGCACGCAGCGCTACCACTTTCAGCCTTATGAGGGCACCACGACGAGTTTAGCCCTGCGAGAGTCCCTTGCCCAGAATGTCAAGCTGCAGAAATGGAACAAGATGCAAGACAGGACCATCAGCAAACTCACAAACTCGGTCAAGATCTTGAAGAGACAGATGAAGAAAGTTACTGCACTCCTAGCTAAGGCAACCATTGGCTCTGGTTGCCAAGTAGATGATGTGATGGGTGAAGCTGGCTCCTCAGCACTACCACGACCGTCTTATTATGAGCAGAGAGGCGCACCACATGAGCCATCCCGTTCTTCAGATTATGAGCTTCGCAGCGACGCAGAACCCTCTCCACCAGCGCGAATCCTCCAACGAGTCTCCATCAGTAGCCACTGCAGATGACTGGGACACAGAGGGTACATCCTTCTACCCTTAGTCAGGTATCTCCATCACCTTCCCTTGTATATACCAGTTTTTTTTATTTTGCATTTAGCTTCCCCGTCAAGCTGCCTAAGGTCTTGACCACCTCCTCTTAAGTGCTCTTGCTCTCCCTGGTCTCATTGTCTATCTCGTAATCATTTGATTCCGTCTGACTCCTCCTACTCCTCCTTCTCCTCTTTCATCGTCGTTAGTCCTTTTGACATAAGATTCTCGGCCACCTCGGTCCGGTGCTCAACTTGACTTTTAGTAGATCGTGACTATGATTTTAGATCGCTGAGTTATTTAAGCAATTCTTTCTATATTCTATATATTATTATTTATATTATTTTTGAGTCTTTCTTTTGATAAAAATGGATTCCGAACAGAAGAAGACAAGACTTCTTCCTGTATTAGTAGTGAAGGAAGAATTAGTGGTTGGTTTGATTGTTGACCAATGAAAAGCATGGGAGAAAACCAAGAAAAAGGGGCATAGAGATTTCTTCTCTTAATGAGATTGATAGTTTGATGTGAGGCCCGGCGGTAGCGATCAGAAAAGAAAATCGATTCTATATACGTTATGGTATGGAAAAAGATCTGACTTCCATAGAAAAACCAAAAAAAATTTTGAAAAATTTAAAAAAAAAAAAAAAAAAAATCATGTAGTTGCATTAGAATCGAGTCTAGAGCTTTCATCTATTTGCATATATATAAAAAAAGATTTATTAGTTAGAAGTCCTAAGCATATAGGTTGCATCATGCATTGGGGACAAGGATGATCTCTACCTTGTAAAGTTGCTCATGCTAAGCTCTCAAACTGATAACCTTTGTAATCATGGCAAGTAGCTAGAGCAGCCTTTAGAAAGCTTGTAGACTTCGAGCCTTGAAAACTCTCTTGAAACTAGTTGCTTGCTTGATATTGGCATTGTTCTTGAAAACCAACTACATGCTGAATTTGAACCTAATGAACTTAATTCCTCTTGCATATGGGCGCATGCATACTTGATCATGGATTTCATACACATTTGGGTTATCTTTCTCCATTATACCACCCTTTGATTAACCCAAATGGCACCTCCTTACCCTTAGACCCCTATCCTTCTTTGAGACCATCATAGTTTTATCTTGAGTGAGGCCTTTTTATGAAAGCTCGTCATGTGCAAAAACTTGAGAGTATTAGGAGCGACAATGGTTTGTTCTCATCTTGGATTTGAAAGTTTGATTATGATCTTGGGTTTTGGGATGTGAGGAAAAGAAAACATGAGCCGGAGAGTAAGGGAAGAAAGAAAGAAAATCACTTGGGATTTATAAAAAAAAAAAAATTCAAAAGAGCTCCTTTAATAATGAGAGCTAAGTAAAAAAAAAAAAAAGAAAAGAAAATCTCCCAAGCAATAAAAAAAAAAAGAGAGAGAGAGAATCTTTGTAGTGAGTGGGGAAAGTGTGATCTTTGAAATTTTGAAAGGGGTTGAATGATGAGAACAAGCACTTGTATGCATAAATTGCTCCTTTTCTTAGATAGATTTTGCATAATGATCTTGCTACTTTTCTTGAGTGTTAGCCACCCCCAAATTGCAATTGAACCCTACTCTTGTTTTGCATTAGACTCTTTTACTCACCAAACCAAATGAATGAGATCATGCGCCCATTTGTAAGACTTCACCTTGAGTGTGTTTGTGTGTGAATATATGTGAGAGTTGGTTGATTGAACTTGTTGATTGATGAGCATTACAATTTGTCTAGAGATTAAAGAGTTTTGATAGGCCTTGAGAAGTTAGAGTTGGATAAAGTGTTTGCTTCTGCTAGTTGGTATGATTATGCAAGGTTATCATGTTGAGAGCTAAGAAGAGCATCTTTTGGTTTTGAGTCCCCTCTTTCAAGCTTCTCCTCCTTTGTCCTTACTAGTTTACTTGTGGACAAGTAAAGGACTAGTGTGGGGGAGTTGATGTCTTGTGTATTTGCATGATTTTCATATTAGTTTTAGCTCCTTTTTGATCTTTAGAATCCATATAGAATGCATATAGGTTGCATTTGCATTGCATTTGTCCTTATCGGTATTGGAGATGCTAGTTGGTGACTTTGGAGACATTAGAGATGATTTTGGAGCAAAAGATGATTCATGTTCGAGAAACTTCACCACACCTAAGTGTCCCAACGCCGACGCCCCTGGTTCGGGAGCCTTGCACCAAGACCGCCGCAAGTCGCACAAAATCACGAAAACACGGATGCTCCCTCGGCCTCGTCCAGCGTCTTGAGAGGCAGCGCCAGGATGGAACCTCTCCCACGGCTAAGTGTCAGCTCGGCCTGGTGTCCCCAGCGGCCTGGTGGCCTGTCATCCTGGCCGCTGGCTGCCCTGTTGACCGCCTTTTTACCATTTTGCCCCTCTACGTTTTAGGCTGGAAAACCCTAAGTTTAAGTTTGTTTTGGAAGCCATCAGGCTGAATTATCTTTGTTCTTAAAACCACCAAATACTTCTTGTAAAACTTCTCTTCTTGGATTTTATTGGATCATTGTTCTTGCAATCTCTTTGATATTGAATCTTTTATTTGTATTTCTACATGATTAATCTTCTATCCAATATGGGTTTAAGAGGAATCATGGAGATTAGTGAGTAATCCTCCTTTAAATTCATGGGTTAGGAAGATCAAGGGTGATTAGGCTAGATCTAGGATGTTTGAGTGTAGATCATGCTTATTTCTTGCTAGTAGAGTATTCATAAAGCATCTTCGAGTTGGCCTCTCAAAGTTGATCTTTAGGCATTTCCCACCCACAAGGTGTCTGATGAAATGCCTGAGACAACTCTCCTAAGCTTTTAACATACTTTACCAAAGACATTTGTTGTTAAAGGTGTTAAGATAGCCATTAGACTTGTTTGTAATGATTGCTTTCATTTTATTCAGCCAAAGACATTTGATGTTTGAATTGTGATAGCAAATGAACATTCATCTAGACATAGAGTTTGTTTAAGATTGTGTCTAAGCTTAAGATTGATAGTTTGACTGTTTATTTGCCATCTTTAGTTCGAAACCTGATCACCCAAGGTCTAATTCCTATGCCCATGAGTTCTCCTTTATCATATAGAAGAAAGCTTCCTATTTTATTGCTTATTTGCTCTGTTATTGCATTCTATCATTAGTAGTAGTTTAAAACCACCTAAATTATCGGTTGCACTTAGATTAAGTAGGTACTTGCATTCTTGGTGCTTTGAATCCCTCAGAACTGGTTCGACATTTCACTCATATTACATCATTTGTCTTAGGAGCCTTGAAACTCCTAGCATCAGTAAATAGAACAGTGATAGTCTTTTGAAACCTTATGCATATATATATATATATTATAAATTATACAAAATACTTAATTGTAATAGTTGGTTAATATATCTCTAATATTATTTAAGAATTTCATATTTAATTAGTAATATGTTGAGTCGGTCTATAGTTTTATATATAAAAATATTTTTACAAATAAAAATATATTATTTTTTATCAAATGTTTGACTTTGTATAAAAAAAATTGGATTGGTCTAGTTACTCATTTTGTGGATATATTGTGTTACATATATTTCGTCTAATTCAAGTACACTAAAATATTGATCAATTCAAAGTTGCATAAGTAAATATAACAGTGATAGTCTTTTGAAACATAATGCATATATATATATACATATATATATTATAAATTATACCAAATACTTAATTGTAATAGTTAGTTAATATATCTCTAATACTATTTGAGAATTTCATATTTAATTAGTAATATATTGAGTCGGTCTATAGTTTTATATATAAAAATATTATTACAAATAAAAATATATTATTTTTTATCAAATATTTGACTTTGTATAAAAAAATTGGATTGGTCTAGTTACTCATTTTGTGGGTATATTGTGTTACATATATTTCGTCTAGTTCAAGTATAACTATTTCTAATCTAATTCAACCAAATCATATTAATTATACTCATTGTTTTAGTTTTGTTTTTCGTGTAAATTATACAAAATACTTAATTGTAATAGTTGGTTAATATATTTCTAATATTATTTTAGAATTTCATATTTAATTAGTAGTATGTTGAGTCGGTCTATATTTTATATATATAAAAATATTATTATAAATAAAAATATATTATTTTTTAATGCTTGAATTTGTATGAAAAAATTGGATTGGTCTAGTTACTCATTTTGTGGGTATATTGTGTTACATATATTTCGTCTAATTCAATTATAACTATTTCTAATCTAATTCAACCAAATCATATTAACTATATTCATTGTATTAGTTTTTTTTCATCTTAGATTTGTAAATATATTTTTTATTTCTTAGTAATTTAGTATATTTTAATTTTCAAAAAATAAAATTATTAAAATAAAGTGATGATAGGTACAAAGTTGCATAAAAATATAACCAATAAATTTTAAAATGGATGATTAATTTGTTACTTTAATATCAATATTTTTTTTTCTAAACTTTCCTTTTTATGTAATCACATTATATATATAAAAATAATTTTCTTTTTAAGTTTGATAAATATTTTCTTTATCATATATGTTATTTGAAAATATAAAAGGGAACTTAAATTTTTTTAAAAAAAGAAAGATTAAATTAAATTTTATTAATTAAATGTATCTTAGTTTATATTATTTAACTTATTTTGTAATAATTTGAGAAATAGATTGATTTAAATAAAATGCTTAATACTTTTCAGATATATCTTATGTTGTTTAAAATTATCTTTTAAAAGGAAAAATTATTTCCTTACTTTAAAATCATGATTATTTTGTGAACTTTCCTTATTATGAATTACACTATATATAAAAGATATTTTCGTTTTTAAATTTTATAAAAAAAAAATTATTATATAGGTTATTTGAAAAATAAGAAAAAGGAAACCTAAATAAAAAATGAAAAAATAATATAAGATAAATATTTAATAATGATAATTTTACATAACTGATTTATTAAGGGTATCATTGTAATCAACCACCGTGAGAATTAACGTGAGTGCGACACGTAGGAAACTGACTTCTCAAATAATATTATAGAGATATGTCGTCAATATATTTTTAAGATTGTTATATGTGTCAAAATATGGTACAATTCTCTTTTATTTCGGATCTAAAAGAGATTTAGAAAAGAAAAATACTCATTACAGAAATAGTCTTTAAATGTTCTCTTTAGGATTTTAGAAAATGAAAAATTACTATTACATAATCTTTTACAGTTATGTATGTTAAAAATATTTGTTTGTAATTTTCATTTTTAAAAAAGTTCAAAACGAAAAATAATTTAAAAAAAGATTTTTGAAAGTATTTTTCTTTAAAAAAATATTTTTTTAAATATACTAAAGAAAGAGAATTATAAAATATAAATATTATAAAAATGTAAAAGAGTACTTAATAGTAATTTTTAATTGCAAATAAAAAAGAGATTTATAAAATAGAATATTTTCCTTTTCAAAAAATACTAGCAAAAGAAAAATTTAAAAATTTATTTAATAAAACATTAACTTTGTACATAAGAAAGTGTATAATTTTGGTCATTGACTCGATTGACGTTATTTAACTTTCATTTTTTATTTTATTATAATTCTTATTTTGGGTTAGATTCAATTTAAACTTTAGGTATACCCCTAAGTAAAAATTTGATAACAATTCATTTATGCACCATAATCATAAGACTATATTGAAATGATTTATTATTATTATTTTTTAATTAAATTAAAATATCAAACAAAACCCGTTGCAACGCACGGGCTCATATCTAGTGAAATAATAATTCATTGTAATTGATTCTCCTCTTGATCAAAATTAGCAAATTAGATTTATTTTTACACTTCGTCAATGGACTTGATATTAACACTTCGTCCTGACTCTTTGCCTAAACCAACATTATCTCTAGAATCATTACACTTTGAAGTATTCTAAGAAGTTTACCAAGCATGCTTAATATTGGCTGACTTAATTGGCTACCTTAGTTGGTCCGTAATTTGTATCATCTCTAGAACGTTAATTTTCTTGCGTCCCAAAAATTCTAGTTTAGACATAATTTCTTCATTTAAATCACCAAACAACTCACTGAATATAGTTTCCCTTTTATGCAGCATATATCATACTTTTGGCGACACATTATTAGTTTATCACCATCACCTCGCTCCATCAGATTATGATTTTTCCTTCGGTTGTAGATTGCCTATAAGGCTTATCATCAACCACATCAATACTGTCAGATGGCCCAAAAAGTTGTCGTAACTTGCACATTTTCTCCATCACTAATAGTCTATTCACTCTCATTCCATCTAAGTCTTACTGCGGATCTTTAAAGCTACAATACGTACTACAACTTTCATTGTAAGTCTTAGCGGAGCTCTTTCTAGACAGGAAAACACTGACATCTCTCACACTCGTGGAGTTCACCAAATGCATTACCAGCCAGCCTGTCAATACTAAGCCTCTGTGGAAAACCCAAAAAAAAAACACAGCAAACCAATATAAGCATTTGAGTATAGAACTCTGGTTATGTTAGAGGTTTGGCTATGCAAATTAGCTTCATGCGAATAATATTAATCTAACTGTATAAAAGAAAGAAAATAAGATAGAAGTACCATTCCGAAGGCGGAGGAATTCCACATTCCAAGATAGTAAGAAAGTACTCGTCAAATGTCACCTATGAATCATTATCTTTCTTTCCGTTTTGTTCAAGTGGCCTGGTGCAGCTGCTGTTAACTTTGCATTATGCTGCCTTACTTGCTGTACCAACCATGTCCTTCAAAATTTTAATCAATCATTGTGTTTTATGATTACACTATTAAAAGCCTAAAGTAGAATGTTATTCAAGAAGGCGAAAAATCTTAATTTCTCTTTTAATCTGCAAGGGGCAAGATTTAGGTCCAGAAGTTGAATTCAAAACCAAGAAAAGGGATGCAACATGGAGTAAGCGTTTGGACTATACTAAACCTTCTTCTTCATAGGCTTCAAGATCTTGATGACGTATGTCTCGTTGTCAGTGGCATGGATGCTTTCAAAGACCTCACTATATTTTCCCACTCGAACCTTCCTCACCACGTCATAGACATCATGCACACTGCATTGTCATCAATGAAGTTACCTAAAACAATGATATACATATGAATAGTGACCGCACCTTTCAAAACTCTGATGGCAAGAACTAACATACATCTTTTACAAAAAAAGAAAAAAAAACGAACTTTAACATACATAATGTTTGGAACAGATTATAGAACCCTCAATCTACATTTGACCATGATCTCAGAGCAATCAATCCCTCAAATTCAAGAAAATCAAAGAAAAAGATCTAGAAAGCTATGTAATTAGGTTAAGAACGATAAGAGAAGGAAATTACCTCATTGAACAGCAAGGGAATCATAGTCACAAATCACAATAATCCTTAAGCCTATCGATGTTGGCAACAACGTAAACCCTAACCTTCGACGGTGCAATGGCACGCAAGATAGATGTTCTGATCTTCTGTGCTAGCGTTTTAGATACCTTTTACCTGAGATTGTTTTTGTTGTTGCTGAAGAATATGTTGACGGTAGAGCGACTGGGACTTTTCCATGGATGTACTTGGTTTATCTTTACCCTTTACGCGGAGGAGGTGAGAAGCAAGAGTGCTGAAAGGATTTTATAATGTGTAGCTTGGGGAAGGTGAAGAGCATGGTTGTTTATGATTGTAAGATTAATGATTCATTGTTGTGGAAGGTATGCGTTACATCGTTAATGCTAATTGTACTGTTGGTGAAGGTGAACCGGTTAGGTTTTTTTATAATAAACGTTTTGGGTCATAAAATGAATTTTAATGGGCCATAAAGTAGCACCCGCTTATGTTATTTCGGCTGCAGAATATGATATAGAACAGGCCTTCGGTTAGAAATGGTTTGAGTGAAATGACGTGGCATTTTGCCTACTCTTGATTGGTCTGAATTTTTATGCTGACGTGGATAGCTTCATTGTTGATTATTTAGAATTTTTAGTATTGTTAGACTAGGGATTAGCCAGGGCTATACCCGGAACTTTTTACTTTGATTTAAGTTTTTATTATAAATTTTGTATGTTTATTTAATATATAAATATTATAATCTATAATAAAATATAAGTGGCTACACAATATTTTTTTTTTGGAACAAATAGCTAGACAATTATAAAATTAGTTATTTCATCTGTCTGGAAAGACCTAGATAAATTTGGCGTTGGAGAGTGTGTTATATTTTTCACATAACCATTGACGTCTTAGAGCATGATTAATGGGGGGTTTTTCTTAGTTTTTTTAGTTAAAAATTAATAGATGGTTTCTTATATTCCGCTAAAAACTCCATCCTAAGAACCCTCCCCATTAATCATGCTCTTAGGACATTCTGTAAGACTTGTTGTTGGTCATACGTGTCATTCAGATCACATAAGTTACATAATTTGGCTTTGTGTGAATTAAGTTTTTACACGCTCATCTATTATTGAGTATGCGTGAGTTTTGTTATGTCAAAACTAATGTTGTGTTTGTGTAGGTTGAGGAACAAAATTCAAATGTTTCTCTTCTAAAGAAGTACATCATGCACGTCTTCTTATATTATTGATATCCAAGATAATGTATACAATTGTTGGAGGTGTTGCGTGTTATTATGTTTGTGGTGATTGATGATAATGAGGATGAAGTTTTTTTACAGATATTTCTTTTTTTTTTCTTTTTTCTTTTACATGGAAGAGAATGTCTTATTAGCTTTCAGTAAGACTTTTTATTCTCTGTCTTTGAAAGAAACCAACAATGACACATTGTTTATTGAAACTTTCTTGAAGATCTTGTCTTCTCTTACTATATGCACACAATATTTTTTTTTGAAAGAAATATTTTTTAATTTTTTTAATTTTGATTTTTGATATTTATTTATTAGAGGGAATATGGGTAATAGTGGTATTATGAAAATTGAACAGTGAATATTCCATTTTTGTAATCATAGCTGTTATCTGTGTATTTTTTTGGCAACAAACGACATTTTTATTACTCAAATTTGAGGTGGTCTGGATAACAAGACCGGAATAGAACTGTTATCTGTGTATAGGGATTGAAATTACTCTATCTTGTATATATAGTAGGAAAGTTTGCCGAAAAAATATATGCTAGGTAATAAATGATAAAATTAATAAATGGTCAATGTTCTTACACAGAAAATGTTGATAAGAGATGATATGGAAAGTAAAAGAAACCCTAAAATTTGAGTATTGTGAAGGAAGCAAAAATTCGCGAAACCCAATCCACTTAGCAATGTTAGAAATTCTATAAAGAAAGAAAAGTGAAATGTGTGTAATTCATTCTTTTTTCTTACACCACAACCATTAATTAATATTTTTATAGTAGTAATTTTAAGTGTTCATGTTTTTTGTAAAAATATTCTTTAACGTGATTGTGGGTGAGCTTGATATATATTTCACTATTATATCGGTAGATAGATAATGTAGTTTGAAATTTTGATAATATAAAATATTTCGTTCTTCGAAAGGGGAGATATCTATTATTATAAAAAGCAGTTCTTTCTCTCCAGGTTGTGCCACATGTGCATCCAGGTCACAAATTCATTGCATGAGGGGAAGACACGTGTCCCATCTCCGCAATACGCTGCGCTTCATTAACTTGAAAACGATTTTCTTTGGGTTTATTTCGTAACACGTCTTTCTGAAGTATTTTTGGGCTGAGAAATCAGATGGCCCAATAGAGTGACCCTTAACGCAAAGAAATTAAATTTTAGGGTTCGTTTCTCTTCTTCGTTCTATGGCGTCTCCTGATCTTCATCTTCATCCCTATCTCTTAAACAGTCCAACTTATAATTTTACATCTGTGAGTCGGCGTATTTGCAAGTATAAATAGGTCAGTATTCCGACTTATAACTTTACATCACTTTTGCATTTTTTTGTGAAGCATACAGAATCAAACTTCAGGAAGGTCGTCAATGGATTCTGACATGGTGGAAATAGCTCCTCCTGCATTTGCTTCGGGTTCGACAACTCTAGAAATCCAAAAGGTTGAATCTTTATATCCTTTTTTGTAGTTTATGTACCCATTTTCGTTGACTCCCTTAACAAGAAGATCCAGAGTTGTACTTGAGCAGTATCTTATAAATCTTATCAATTCTAATTATTGTTCTCCAGAAACCGAGCTCTTCGAACTCGGGCGTGTAGGCTTCTATGGAGGTAACATGATTGTAGAGCTGAGTGACATAAACAGATGCTAGAGCGTTCCCAGAAAGAGTTAGACAACTCCTTAATCAGGTATATATTCTATTAATTGATTCAGACAACGAATTGGTTATGAATTAACGTACTCTTACGCTTCTCAGTTACACCTCTTTTGTAGTTGCCACATTTTATGCAAGCATGAGTATGTAAATTTGGTGCTTTTGGCAAATATCACTTGCAAATACCAACACTCTTTTGTCAGGTTTGAATAGCTAAACATTCACCACAAGCACACCATATAATAATTATTCAATTCACTAATAAGTAGCGTTTATGCTTATCTTGATTAACAGATATCATTGGAAAAATTAGGGGCAACAAAACCATGTACCACGAAGACACGCAGAGCACTAAACGCTGCATGGAAACCATAATGCTTGATGAGATAAATATTTTATAATCTCCTGCTTCCATAAACTGTTAACGTGCAACATAAATGTTGGTGACAAGTTTAGTGTACGATAAGATACCTCTTTCCAACCATTTCAGGGACAAGCCTGTCTGCCACGGTATTTTTGATGGCCTTGCTGCGGACCTAGACACAGTATTACTAAGCTCTGGTGTTGAACAAAAGGTGGTTTTTGAGACAAATATTAACCCAAAATTTGTTAGAGGTAAAAATTATCTTTATGTTGCTAATTTCAGAATGGTATTGCGGTCAAGTTTTTGTTGATTTCAATACATTTCTGCTCATGTAGTCATATCATAAGTTCACATAGGTTTTACTAAAACCATTTTAGCAATATCATCCTCCAGGATAGGTCACTATACAATGACGCGTCTAGCCTTTATCAAAGTGCCCAGATATCCCTATTGTTTGATGTTCTTAAAACTACTATATTATGTAGTGTGATAATGGTTTAAATTTGTTGATTATTGTCTAAACTTGCAGTTTCTCAGTGAGGGAGTGACAATCTTGGTGATGATACATGCCTGGTGCTGCAGTTATAAAGAAAACACCACCGCTTTGAGCACTCCCTGCCTGAACACTAGAAGCGACACAACTAATGCGAATGTCACACGAGAATGTGCCTACTCAGGACCCTGATGTTGACGGTGACACTGGAGTCTGGAGAGGATGAGCTAGCTGAAGAGAAAGCCGCAGCTTTTAAGAAGTCCCGGAACGAGTAGTTCTATACCCTGAGTGACTGATAGCTGAATCACTTTCAGAGTTATTTTGAATTTTAGATTTTGTTTTTACTTCCTGCATCTTGAACAACTAAAGTTCCAATAAGTTATGAATCATGTGGTCGGTTCTTTTGTTTCTTTCTCCTTAAGTAATTTCACAAACCACTTCCATGATTATATTCATATTTGCTTATAGTTGCCCACTTTCACTTAAAGAACCTAGACTTATACAACGATAGTTCCCAACAAACTCATTTTCTCTTCCATGTATAAGAAGCAACTAATGCATCTTACGCAGCACTCTTTAACCAATACTATTGGAGCATAACCTAACCAAAACTAAGATCATCGACCTAAATTCCTTCAAATGTCCACCTCTGAGTTTACTTAAATTAATTTTAATGACCCCCACTTTTTTGCGAAAACCACACATACTGCATCCTATTTGAGGAGACAAATTCAGAGAACTTCAGCTAAAAATGAGATTCAAATGTCTCGATAAGGTTTATCAACAAGAAGACAAAGTATAGCTAATTACAAATGCACATATATTCCTTTTTCCACTTTTGATGCTGAACAAATTTGACTGTCGTTAATTTTTATTTTCCTTGGTTAAAACGGTTTAATCTTTCTACTTACTGGTCATAGCTGCTTGGTTGATCAAAGCTAGAAAACTAACCTTTACAGATATTGAGTGTGAACTTCTTCATGTTATTATCGTGTCACACTATACTGTACTTGCAGCACAATTCGTATACAAGTTACATGAATATAGTACTTCTAAAATAGCTAGAAAAAGGCGTTGCAGTTGCACCTAATGAATCAAAGTTTAAGATGATGATAGATGAATGCAATTGCAGGCAACTATTAAACTAATAAAATATAATGTTTCTGTACACCATGTACATATAAAAACAACCGCACAAAAACAAAAACAAGCTTGATTTCAATTTTATATTTTATAAAATGATCTTTAAACTCTGTCGACTTACTTTTAATTTTCATAAAAGTAAAACTGAAAAAATTAAAAGCAATAATGATGACAGGTATATGAATAGCTATTAATTCATCAGTCTCTCCAAACGCGAAGACGTTCAAAAAATAATTGACAATTATTACACCATTGATTCCAATCATGGGGATAAAAGCCTTAAGGTAAGGATTCATCGAGTAAAGTTTGAAAGTAGTAGTCTTTGCGAAAGCTATGACTATAAGATTAAAATACGAGAATTTGTGAAAAAAATGGATTAAGCAAAGTATGCTTCACATTCTTTGTCTCAATTCAAGGAGTGTCTTATTTGTTGATATAAAAAATATTATATAAACTTACGCACCAGACAATCCTAATTGTTTAAAATGCGACAAAAAAAATCAATGAATAATTTAGAATAATTTTATAAATAAAAGAAACATACTAAATATATAATCAAAATTTAAATTTAATCAAAAATCCCGGGCGTAGCCCGGACCGATCCTAGTATAATATATTGTAATGTAGTTTATTGGTAATACAAAATATTCAGAGCTTTAAAATTGAAGATCAAAATTTTGTTTACATTAAAATAAAATCTCATAGGCCGATTGTGAAAACTTCAGATTTTCATCATCAAAACTTTGTTATTTGTTTTTCTCAAAAAAGGGGAAATTTTACTTCTACCACATGTTTAGTATCATTATTCATCTTTACCTTCAATAGAAAATAATTTTTATAAATACCACAATCATTAGTGGGTGAATTACTAAACTGACCCTTATCTATTCTTCTCAGCCATCGTCTTCTTCTCTTCTTTGTAAATAAAATTCTGCGACGAGAATAAAGCATCTTCAATCTCTCACGGCGCCGGTAAGAGATTACGGAGAATCACAATTCAAAAAGTCAAAGATGTTGGCTCCTCTCCACGATTCACAGTTGGTATGTTTCTAATTTGTGTACTTTTTTGTTTGACTCAAGCAATGTTTTGGTTTTGTTCTTTCTGTTATTAAAAATCAAAGAAGGTTGGTTTAGAGATATCAGTTGAACATGCGATCTAAGGGAAAGAGTTTCGATTGTGAACATGAGTTTTCAAAAAATTATAACCCTTTGTAAATATAGGTTTCAAGTAATTTTAGGATATCTTTCTTCTGTTATCCAAAAATAAAATAAGGTTGATTTAGACTTGTCATCTGATAGTTCTGACTAAGAGAGAGAGAATTTTCGATAGTGAACACTGCATTTTAAGAAATTATAACCCCTTATAAATATGAGTTTCATGACATTGTTGATAATATAAATCAACGATTCATAGCATTCAATTGAGCGTGAGCGCTTAGGTAAATGCATATGTAATGGTTCTCTCTTTCATGATTCGCAACATCTTCAAAGATGTCAACATTGATACAAGTAAATTCGCTATAAATGTTGTAGCTAAAGGTTTTCCACAGGTAACATGATTATAACTGTTTATAAATCTTTAAATTTAAAATGTTGGATTTGTATTATAGATCAAAAATGTTATACTATAAGTTATTTCCTACTTCCTTAAGCCTAATATATTACTAACAAATTTTTTTTCAGGTTCTTAAAATAGAAGATAGTGGAGTTTATGCAATGAAACTGATAGAGTGCCATGCAATTCATATAGTAAGACTTGACAAAGCTGAGTGAAGAAAAAATTGCATACATCAGAGACAAGTTGGAGGTTGATATCTTCTCGAAATTACAATGAGTACTATTGTGAGAATGAACAAACTATTTATCACTTGCTTATAGTTATGTGTGAACAACTATCTGCTTTACGCGTATTTGTGGAACTTTTTTTGTAGAATTATGAATACTATATGACTTTATGTCTTGGATTTTATGGGTCTGCTTTAATTTATAAGTTAATAGGTAACTTTGTATTTCAGTAACTTTATAACAACTTATTAAAAATAGTTTATAAACTCTTATAAAATCAGTAATAAGACTTTAGGATTTATAAATACTTATTTACAAGTTATAAAGACTTATAAATCTATGTAAATTAATTTATAAAGGCCTATAAATAATATATAGAAAATTATAAATCTGTATAAAATATTAATAAACAAAGCTTATAAATGTGTTTATAAATCAGTTCTAAGCATTATTTAAGTTTTTGCAAGCATAAATTTTTATTAAGGTTAATAAACAAGTATTTAAATTTTATAAAGGTTTATATAAATTATAAGAATTTGTAAAAAATTTAAGAGTTATTAAAGCATATAAACATTTTATAAAGATCTATAAATTTATTTAAAATAATATATAAAGGGGTATAAATAGTTCAGAAAGGCTTATATTAAATGTCTAATATTAAGTAATTAGACAAAAGCTTATAAATATTATATAGATAAATTATAAAAATCAGATATAAAGCATTGGATATACCTTTTGAAATTCTGAACCCTCTCCCCAAAACCCCACTCTTCAACTTTAAACCTTAAATCTAGATTAGTTAACTCTAGGGATATAAATGTATTTACCCTTTAATAAAATCTGTTTTTGTAATTTTCCTAACTGGAGGCTCTATTGGTTAAAAGAAACTAAAAATTGTCATTCTAAGAAATTTCTCTTTAGGCATAAAGATTTAATTTATGTAAAATAATTAGCCAAAGCTTATAAATATTATATAGATAAATTATAAAAATCAGATATAAATTTCATATAACAAATAATTAGGAAAATATAAATCTAAATAAAATAATTTGCAAAGGCTTATAAAGCTATATAAAATATTAGCTTTAAGCATTGTCTAATTATTTTCCGGCATTAATATTTATGAAAATTCATAAACAATGATTTATGATTTAGAAATGTCTTATTTAAAGAATTTATAAGAGTTTATAAAGTGTTATAAAAATGTATAATGTATGAGAGATATGTATTATAGATTCATATTATAATGTATAAGGATTTATAGAAAATAATGTATTAGATTTTATTAAAATCCCTTATAAAACTCATTTATAAGAGTTTGTAAAGTTTTATTTTCACATTAATATTTATAAATATTAATAAATAGTGGTTTAGGATTTATAAATGCCTTATGTAAAAAATTTATAAGAGTTTATAAAGTGCTGTAAAAATGTATAATGTATGACAGAATTATTAAAAGGAGTTATAAACCCTTATAAAACTCAGTGACAAGAGTTTATAAATTGTAATAAAATCATTTATAATAAGTCTATAAAACTTTTATAAATGGTATGTAAACAATTTGTTTCTTCATGCCTCTATAAAGAACATCTTTTGTCAGTACTTTGATCATTTGATAAGTAAACAGCTTTAGTTTTTCTAAGGCTTTATAAACCTACTTGTTAAATCTAAGATGACACTAATTCTACTTCCAGCTTCGTCAACTCTTTGAATGTTGTTCAATTCAGTATTAGGATGTGTGTGAGTTTCTCTGAAACATTAATCATAGAGTTATTTACAAAAAGTTATATCTGTTCGAAAAGAATTTTTAAAACGCTTATAAAATATAAATGATCAAACAAATATTTTGAAGAAAAACTCAACAGCATTAGGCAAAATTTGAGAAGTAGAAGCATAACAGTGTTTGAAAAAATTGATGGTGGTGTTATTCCCTGAAAAACAAAACATAAAGTGAATAAGCCCTTATAAATGTATATACCTCAAGAATATTACTACTTTCAGGAATATGCAAATTTTGTGTACTAGAAACATCATCTTGCGGTTCTATCATATTTGATACAATCAGTGGTAATCTTTGTGTTTCTATCTGCAACATAAAATAATGAAGCTAATAAGATTGTACAATTATTTTATAAGTCTTTGAAAATGTTAAATTGTAATAAACACCTCAAGGATTTTGCTAGTTCCAGCAATGAGGAAGTTTTGAGTACTAGAAACGTCATCTCGTGTATGTATCATGTTTGACGTAATTAATTGTGATATATGCATTTCGATCTGCAACATAAAAACATGAACCAAATAATTTCTATAGAATAATTTTTTAAGTCCTTATAAAAATTTAAGAAGAGTCCTAAAATAACTCAAGGATATTACTACAGAAAACCTGGTTTGGCACAATTAAAGAGAGTGTGTACGTATATTTTTACAATATAAAAATATAAAAATAGTGAATGGGGCGAAGTAAATAATAAAGTCTTATAAATAAAACATGACCAAAGAGTTTACCGCAGAAATTGTTACACAAATCTGAAAAAGTCTTCCATTTTATTTATGTTGACTCATAAAGAGGCCACTTGGAGATCAACTAATAAAAACCGGAAGAAACTCTTTTGTACCAAAGATAGACTTTAATGGTGAAACGTAGCTAAGCTTTATAGTGTTGTCTATTGTAAAATCTTCTAGAACTACCCTAATCAACTCTTAGTAAAATATATCTTTAGGAATAATACAATAGAACATCTTCTTTCTTCATCAACACTGAAATCTCAGTGAATTCTATTCATTAATTTTCATTCCCCAAAAATATAACATATTTCAGGCACTATAACATGGATCAGTGAATATAAACAATATATATTCAAACATCAAAACTTATAGAAATGGTATGACTTCCTATAGTATGAAATTTATAAGGGCTTATAAATACCAGAGAGTATAATTTCAACATTGAAGCTTCATCAACATCACATAAACCGATCATGTTTGAAAATTTTCAACCTAAAATTAATTAAATAGATCGTACCAAAAGCAGAAGACAAAAATCACCTTGTTCGATGCTTCCTTCTCAAACTATCTCGACACCTTCACCAATCTTCTTCATTTGTTCATCGGATCGCGTCTAGATCTCACCAAGTTCCCTAGAGATCGCAAAGTTCACAGGCGATTTGGTCTGGAGCAACTTCCAATTTGATCCCCATACAAAGATTTGGAGAACAAAGAGATATAAGTTAGCAAGAGTAAAAATATATTCAACACAAAATACTCAAAGGATTAACAAGATATATCAAAAACGATAATACATAAGCATTGTGTTCTTCATCTAAAAATATTTATAAGGTTTTATAAATTTGAGATTTTAAATTTTCATGAGAAAAACTTTGTTTCCCTTCCCAGAATTAGATCGATTTTGAGAAATAAAACTAAAATTAAAGAAAGAGATGAAAATCACCATCTATTATCTTGTCACCTTCGTTAATGTTTCTTATGCGTTCGTCAGAGAGATCGTTTTGTTTCTCTGAGCTTGTTGATTTTGACATATTCGTCGGAAACTCAAATCTTGCCGGAGAACTGATTTTTAAAAAATCACGCTAAAATTAAGCAAAGAGATGACGATCACCATCGATTATCCGGTCACCTTTGTTAGAATTCGTCACAGAGATCGTCTTGTTTGTTCGAGAGCGTCAGCGTCGTCGGATCTAGCCGTAGAACTCGTCAGCGTTGTCGGATCTCGCCGGAGAACTCCTCAGCCGAAGAACTCGTCAACGTCGTCTGATTCAATTTGGATCTGAGATTTGAAGAAATCGTGGGGAAGAAGATAGTAGTTTTAGGTTAATTAGTCAAAGGTATAATGGTATTTTTCCTAATAAATTTTTAATAGTAAAGTTGATTAAGGTATAAATGAAATATGGTACAAGAAAAGTTGTATATTTGACAAATTCCCCAAAAAAACTTTGTTATTTGTTACTTTTTTTTCTTTTTGACTTTTTTTTTGATATTTTGGTTACTTTTTTTTTTGTTTTTTCTTTGGGAAAATTGTTTTTTGGGCCAGAAAATAGTAACTATATTAGGCTAATCTCTATTTTGTACTATTTTTGCCTCTAATCCCCTTTAGTATTTTTGAAAATAAATTAAATAAAGTTTTACAAACAAAAAAATTAGAAAAATAGTAACTACTGGTGAAATACTTATATCAACTTAATAGTACTTTTTCCAGTTCTAAAAATATTTAAATCATAATTTCATATTATGTTCTACAGAAAGTATAATTGACATTCTACAAAGTAGAAATGAAATCCACTTTTTTTCATTGAATCTACTATGCTTAGAAAACGTGATTTACAAAAAATAATAGTACTTTAAAAATATTTAGAATACACATTCCAATTCCGCCACTAATATATAGCTCTAAAATCTGTAGAAATCAAAATCTACATGTTACTATAAATCTAAAACCTGTAGAATCGAAATATACACATTACTATAAATCTAAAACATCTTTAGAAACTGAGTTCTACAGAACTAAATTCTACGGATAAGGATAATCAGTTCCAAAATATGGGAAGAATATATTTGGAAACATTTAGTTTCTTTATATTTAAAAAATTGATTTTTCAAAAATAAAAAATAAAAAAAATCATGATCTTATGATTTTTTTTTTTTGAAATATTCAGTTCCTTATATATATATATATTTTTTTTTAAATCATGATATATGGAAATATTCAGTTTCCTTAGATTTCAAAAATCGATTTTTCTAAAAAAAATAAAAAACATCTATTTTTCAAAAAAATATATTAAAAATCTATTTTTGATAAAAAAAATTTTGATCAAAACATTATAATGATACGTTAACTGTAATTACGAATTTAAAATAGAAATTTTGATTTATTAATTTTAATTACGAATTTAAAATTAAAATTAAAATTTTAAAGGTATTATTTCTATTTTTAAAATAATTAGTCTAATGGGACATAAATTATATGATATTAGCCTAATGGAACATAATTACCATTTTTTGTTAAAAAAAAAACAATTTTCCCTTTTTCTTTTGATTTTTTACACTCTAAGACACATTTTGTCTTTCATATTACACATGGAGACACTTCACCCATGTGACACACTTTTCTTTGATGGAAAGTCATAGATACCCTCAAAACTAACCCAACCACATTTACCTTTAACTATACTATGGTAAACAAAAAAAGGAAAAATAGAAAATAGAAAAAAGATCTATTTTGAAATTCATCTATTTCCCCCAAATCGCGAACCCTAATTTATCTCCATTTTATTCTCCGCCTTATCATCTCCGCATTATCGTCTCCGTCTCGAATTCGCCGCTGTCGTGACAATCTCACTCGATCCGCGCCGCGAACCATGAGAAAACCGAAGACGAAGAAGAAAGCGAAGATTTTAGACGAGGAAACGCCAATCCAAAACGAAACTGGAGGTATTTTCGCAACCCTTTTCTACCGATATCTTTCTCAGATTCTGTTTTTTCTTTAATTTTAAAGTTTCATTTTTTTTGGTTTTTCTCCGATTTTCAGATTCTTTTTTTCTGTGAAGATTTCACAAAACTCTTTCTTATGCTTGAAAGTTTCTTTCTTTTGATAATTTTTGAGTTCTTTGTTCTTTGTTAAACACCCGCGTGTTCATATGTAGGTACATCTTTAGAGGACATCGCGATAGACAGGTTCCCGACGAAGCGTCTCAACATTTACTCCTCCCCGGATCTTCTTCCGTTTATTCGCAACGTCCTTCGAGACACACCTGACTTTGAAACCATACGTCGGTCCTGTTTCGGGAAGCTCTTTGACCTCCCTACTCGCCAACGCCCAGTGTCCTGCAAGCTGATACACTCGTTTCTCACTCGACAACTATTATGCCTTCCCAAGAACACACTTTGGTATGTATTTGGTGGCTCTCCTTTCCGATATGATCTTGAGGAATTTGGTACTGTTACCGGTCTTCCGTGTGGTTCATTCCCGGGAGGATACAAGCCCAACACCGGTAAGAAGATTGTGGCTGGGAAAGACAGAGCATGGAAGATACTTTTTGGAAAGAAAAAGTTTGTGACGGTTGCTGAATGTTGTTGGATGCTTGAGAACGACAAGAACATGTCGGGGTGGAAGAAGTTAGGGATTGCTCTGATTGTCATAGTCGACGGCGTCCTTATTGCTCACAAACAAGAAGCACACCCTACTCCTCGGTATTTTAGGATGGTTGAAAACCTCAATACCTTTTTTGCTTTCCCTTGTGGTAGAGAGTCTTTCCTCAAGACCATCTCATGCATGAAGCCGCCAAAGTTTGTCCCCAACAAATGCGAAGATCTTGTTGCTACACTTGTCAAGAAACTCAAGCAGCATAGTTTCGGACTATAAGGATTCCCACTTTCACTTCAGTTGGTAGCATTTCGTTGTCATCCCACAGCTTCAAGATTATATACCAGCTCCGTTAATCAATCTTACAGTGATGGACTTGGAAGATGGTCATCTACCACAACACCCCTCAATCACTTCCATTGACATCCGCCGTACGGAATTCGCAGACGATGTAAGTACATTTCTTCTTACACTCTATTATTTGTACTTAACTCAGCACACAAAGAGTAATCATTTATTTACAATAATAATGGGTTTTTTCGGTTTTCTCAGCTGGTATTCACTCCTATCATACCCATCGAAAGACAGGAACAGCCAGGATGGGGAGTGTGGTCTGACGATGACAAGGAGGACATTGTTATCTACTTAGAACAACTGATAGCTGATCACACTCCTTCAACAAACAAATGTGACATGGTGGGGTTACATTGGAGCCTCTCATCAAGAAGCCGAAGACAAGGGTCAAGAAGAAGTCTGCAACTATTAAGCAATCTCTAAAAACCAGACAGCCTTCTGCTAGGAAGCAAAGGCACATAAGTTCATACTTTACGCGTTCAAGCACCAAGAGCTTCACAAATGTTCAGCTTACGGAGATTGTGATCCAACTTACAAAGCAGGTGAAGCAGCTCCGCCGCGAGATGAAACGTAGGAAGAAACGTGTGCATGGTAGGCAATCATCTTTTCACACTCTGCTCCTTCGCCGCAAGAAGTCCAACACACCTACTCATCAGTCTGAACCAACACCTAACAATACCGAAAGTCTTCATAATCAGGTGAATTGTCATTTCTAATAGTTTTAGCAAATTTACAAGGTTAATTTACAATAATGTACTATCCTCTTTATTTCAGGATGATGGCGCAATGGCGACAAATGAGTTGCCTGAAAGGCTATCCCCTATCATCAGTCAATATGAAGCTCAACTACATCGTGATTCTACCGTTTCTCCTCTTGCTAGCTCCCCTGTTAGTGAACCTTGCATCCACACTCAGAGTGTCCACGTTTCACCTGACCACAACACTAGAATGTCCACACATCTTCCGTTCACGGCGAACCTTGTAGCAACGCGACCCCTTCTTATCTAGGAACCATTTATCACCCTCCCTCCACAAGTTCAATGATCAACCCCAACGACGAGGATACAGCTGGCTACGACGAGCCACCTCGTACACCAGTCACCGTCTAACCTAAATGGGGCGAACTCAAATCCGTTGTCTACGATAAAAGTGATCACCCCAACAGCCCGGAGATTCATCACATTCTCTATCATGGTGTGAGGATTTACGACAGCATCGATCCAGACACGCCAATCTTTGATTCATCTATTCCTCCACACTCTCCTACGCGCAGTCGCTTAATGTTGTCACCACAGCCTACAACACAGTTCACAACACCCACTAAGAGCAACAATAGTTTGTCATGTTTCGCCGTTCATGCTGCTACAGTCAATACTTTCACAGCTACAGCTTCCTCCAACTCTCCACCCTGCCTAGGCACCAGGAGTCTATCTCATAAGGTACTTGTCACCCTAAAACCCCCCCTCGCCACCCTCCCCCGCCACCCCACTCTAATTACACACTTCTTAAATATTCTGTTCTTAATTTCAGGATCAGAAAACCGATGGAGTTGTCGACCTGACGACAACAAAAGACATGGGGAGGCACGTTCCATCTTTGGAGGAGGACCATCTCGCTACTGAACTATCCAGATCTCTATTAATTCCGGCACTTGCACTCATCTCGCCAGATCTCGAGTGGGATCTTTTCTACAAGACAATCTCAACTAAGCCGAACGTGTAAGTGTTCTCATCATAACGAACACCCCCTGTAACACCCCCGGACCGTCCTAGTCATAGGTCGACCCACCGGCCAACAATCAAACAAGAACATGGCCGATGAACCAACCAACGCCAAGGGTTGGAGATGAAAGGCCAACCGGCCAGCCAACAATCAAACAAGAACATGACTGACCGTCCAACCCAACACCCTGATCCGGAAGCGCTACGTGACGGGTCAGGAACAATCCGGCCAATGTCGCAGAATTTACTCCGCAACTTAGACCAGTTCGTCCACTAACTCGTCCCGCTAAGTCAGGGCATAAGGCTTTGCAACCTGTAGCAAGACTTAACGGTTTCCGTTAGATCGAGGCCTAAGGCTTTGCAACCCGTACCAAGACCTAACGTTGTGTTAGACCGGACTAGTCAGTTATCAGAGTACTCATGATGCGCATATAAAAGAATTACTTTATTGATTTAAGAAATATCCATACATTGACATAAACAAGACTGGGCCCGGCCTAATGCCAAATCGAGTCAACTAAACTCTTATCAAAAATACCGTTAACAAAAGGCATGAAAATCTACACCGGCGGTCCTAACGTCCAGCACCAAGCTATCCGATCAATCCTACTAAAGCTACCTGCAAAAAGGACAACGAGAGTTGGGTGAGTAACCTAGTGTTACTCAGTGAGTTACAATCCCCAACTAACAAATACAACCCCTCGCTATCCCACCCCAAACAAATCTAAAGCGAGAGGTTCACCTAATAACATAAATTAATAATACTTATAATAAGCAATCAGAAATCCGTAGCAGAAAATAATACGAGCAAAATATCGATACTATAAGATAGTCGCTAAAACTCGCAAATCGATAAACTAGGGTTTACCAATCCCTTTATACTATATAGATAACTAAGGACTTTGTGACTTTGTGTTCCTCCTCATCATCCTCGGCAATATCCTATCTCCCTACCACAAAGGCCAGAAGAAGGAACTTTAAACCGAACGCGGCCCACAGTACGCTCGGGTCACCGCGACAGCCCGATGCGTTCGGGCCACTGCCGGTTGTCACACGAAGATCGCGCCCACAGTACGCTCGGTCACCGCGAGACAGCCCACAATACGCTCGGTCACTGCCGGTCACTATCTCTTCGTGCAACCACTCAGCCATAGGCCATGACCCCGTCTCTCTGAGTGTTCTCGACCCAGCGAATAAGGGATTTCCATAAACCCGCCAGGTACGAGGTTGAGGAAACACTAATCACTCCTACACATGCCTATATGGCTAACATATAACCAATACTAAACCCGGTAATATAACCAAGGTTCTAAGCAATAATCACAATCAACACTATCAAACATATTCTAGAATCTAGCATAAAGACTAATTCCAGAATATCTAACTACCGCAACCTAGCGATATCATCTAAGCATTCAACGTTCTCTAACTAACCAATCAACCTAACGATTAGCATGCTACTACGATTCTCAAGCAATAACTAAGCATGCTATTAACCAATCAACCTAACCATTACTATTAAGTAAACAAACCGTTGCTCAGTTTAGACCTGGCCCCC
Organism: Brassica carinata; assembly: GCA_016771965.1. NCBI lineage: Eukaryota > Viridiplantae > Streptophyta > Magnoliopsida > Brassicales > Brassicaceae > Brassica > Brassica carinata. The sequence goes on along the minus strand of CM028687.1, from coordinate 9,977,863 downwards.
TGCCATGATCCAACTTCCAAGTAACAGGAACCTGCATGAAAACAGCTTAGCAATCAATCGATTATAACTCACAGTGTTCTATGCAGATAAGCAGCTGGTTGATCGGAGAGAACTTGGCCAAACCCAACCTAGACGTCTTGAATGGACAGGACTGGACTGATCTTGACATGAACAGAACTTCCCTTGATACTGGTCTGGACTGAACTCAACTCGAGCAGAACCTTACTTAGCTGCTAGACGATTCCTTCGGAATTCTGAGCAAAGTAGAACCATGACCTCGACTGAACTGAACCCTTAGAACTGAAATGATCTTGGACAGCACCTCCACTTGATCATCAAAGAATATGAGTAGAGAGGACGGATTGATTTGGGCAGAGCTTCCGCATAACAATTGCAGAAATTCTTCGATTGGACAGAACTTCGCTTCTTGGTGGAATATCGGGGTTTAGAAAAGACTATACCTTCAAAATGACTCTCTCTCTCTCTAGCCACGTTGACATGGTTCCCATCTGAATTTATCTTCACTTGATTGATCTTCAGTTGGACAGAACCTTCCCTAGGCGCTTACTTGAAATCAGTAGAGAAACTGATCTCGAAAACTCTCTAAAACTCTCGAAATAGCTCAGAACCTCTTACTTTCTTTTTCTACTTCTCTCTCTCTCTCTAACCCACGTTTTTAACTTGCTTTTGAAAGATCTGGATGAATGAAATGTGAAGGGGTCGTGGGATATTTATAGTAGACAGCAGCGAATCAGATCGAAGTTGGTGGCAGCCCGTGTCGCCGCGATGGCTCGGACGCATGCGTCGCGACACCTCGTGCTCCACATGTCCTTCAGCATGGCCAGGACTCATGCAAAGTGACACCTCTCCTTCCTGGACGACCAGATGGCTTGCTGCATGACTGGAGTGCATGCAAGGCGACACACAATCTCCACATGTCGACAGATGCTCGATCGCAGATACGGCGACATCTCGTGCTTCTGGTGTGTCAAGCTGCATGTGCTTCTTCCATGCACGTCTACACCTCCTCCTTGTGTTGACACTCAGCTGGTTAGGGGATAGACATCACGTCCTGACCCCTTAAATCAAGCCACCCCGAGCTTCTCGGTCGATTTACACTATTTCGGCTTTCCTGGTGAATTTTCGTCCCGCGATCAATCCTGAATAATTTTTCCGCTCCCGTTCTGATGAGCTGAATATTTTTAATAAACTCCAAAATACCGAAATTAGCGATTTTTGCCAATTTCGGTTTTCCGTCGTTGCCGATTCCGTCGTGATTTCTTCCCGCCCCGCTAATTTCGCCCCGCTTAAATTCCGCCCTGCTCCGACCTCCAGAATCATATTTTAGTGATAATGAAATATTTCCGGAAAACTTAGCGGTAAAAGCGTCGGCTTCAAAACGCCGTGCTTCTAAAACGTCGTGCTTCCAAAATTTTTATTCTTCCAAAAGATCCGTCTGATGAATCTAAGACATTGTCTAACATGGTTGAGCTGATTAAGATTCCCTCACGATCAATTCTTTGACCACCTCGTTCTTCGAAATTTCTCGATCGATCCTTCTTGCCCGCGGTTCGGCCACTATGCTGATGCTCGACCAATCTTCTGTTTTCTCTGAACCATGTCAAATATTTCGTGATGGAAACTCAACATTTCTCCTCATACTTTGATTCCCAAAAGCTCGGCTCCAGATTCTGACTTTGTTGATCTCGACCATTTTACCCCTTTGGGCGGGTTATCACACCCCCCCCTTTCTCAAATATTTGCTTTCTTATCCTTATTTGAAACAGCTACCACACCACCCCGTCTTCCTTTGAATTCTCCAACAATCTTCTTCTCGAGCTCGCTTAACCAAAGCAATGGACAACCACCCATGTAAGAGATCTGTGTTTTATAAAATTATTGAAAACTTTGTTCCCTACACCATTCAACAACTTTCTTTACTGATAATCAATCATCTATATTGTCTCAGCTCATGGAAATTCTGATCAACATGCTCACTGGCAGACACTCTACTCATCTCATAAGGGAAAAATCAGCATTCACCTCACCCATCCTATCCTCCTATATCGAGGATAGTTGGCCCGATTTTGGCCCCTGCAGGAAGAGATCAACATTCGTCTAGGATCAACGTATTGTCGACATTGTAAATAAGCCAGATAAGAAATGGATGGACGACATCCACACCATCTACACCCCGATGCTTTGGAACAGCTCCCACTGGGTAGGTCTACCCATCAACCTTGACATGGGGTATGTTGAAATCCTCGATCCTCTACCGGCTTTGCATGCAGACAGGCGTGTCGAGAAGTTCATGCAACCATTGGTAACCATACTCCCTTATCTTGTAAGGAAAGTTGCCATGTGTGAGCTTATTCAGTTCAGTGGATTCAGAAAGTTCGTCTAGAAACGCATACCTGAACTCTACATCAACACTCGCTCTGGTGACTGCGGACCTGTCAGCATGAAGTTTCTGGATATGCATGCACTCGGTGACCCAGCCCCAAGCATGGGAGGCATCACAGACAAAAGCGTCGACGACTTCCGCAAACAGTATGCGTTGGACATCTACAAAACCATTGTCATGGCTGCTTACTATGCCCCCAGCTTCCTCTAAACAGTCTTTGCTAAATCACTGAGCCCACCTTTTGTGTATTAAATAGGCATCTCTTTCTGTAATCGGTGTTCCTAGCTTATGTTTTTTATGTGCTTATTGCAATATACATTATGTGACGGCCTTTAGTGCTCTAAACTCTTCTAATATGGAAACTCTCTAATATGCATCACATTTGTGTCATCTAAAACTCCATCTTCTCGATGTACTGATATGTTATCGTAAAATATTAGTAAACCATGTTCTATTTCTAAAAAAAACAACTGCTTACCTGCGTCTTCGTCCACGTCCACGAAAGTGTCTGTCAAAAGTGAAGCATTTCCCTCCTAATTCCCGCATACTGAATTTTGAAATTCAAATTTCGGAAATCAAATTAACTGGGACGAGAAATATTAATTTTTTAAGCCAAGGTCTTCTCTAAAATCTCATAGCCATACATCAGACCCCACCCATTCTATTTTTTTCTATTTTAACATATCAACAGAAACCCCCAAATTGATTTTTAGGGATTTGTTAGGCATCATCATCGGCTGCACCTTACTGGTCCTCCCCATGAGCTCCTCCAGTTCTTCGCCGCGTTCTCACACACACAGAACAACAGTGGGCATCCCTTCTCGATGTTGGTGTGGGTCGAAGCTGACCACATTCGGTGCTCAGACCAAAGAAAACCTCTACTGCCGTTTCTACAGATACGAAGTCGGCGTGAAGGTATCCTCTTTCTTCCTCAATTGTAACACTTTCATAGAATTTCTCCACACTTACAGAGTTATACCCATAAACTATCAGAGACAATCGGAGCACCACTTGTTCAAATGGATAGACGAGACGATTATCGACGAGATTAGGGTCGTTGATTCAAAACATTGTCAGCTTCAGGAAGATGTCCAATCATTCAAGAGCACCACCAAACAATGTCTCCAGGAACATGGTAAGTACATTGATGAGTCCTTGCTGGAGTTGAAAAGGATTATTCATGACCAAAAAATGCTGCTTTTTGAGTTAAGGAGGGACCCTACACTACCTGATGCTAGTTTAGAGTCTTCGGTTACTAAATCACCGTCCCCACTCATCAACATTTCTGCTTCTGACATTGCACTAGGGACTATGGCATGGCTGTATGCAAAACTAAGCACCTGAACATTGTTTGGAAATCTCCGCAGCCATCGCCGATTTTTACCAAAATGTTCACCTATTGTAGTTCACACTGTTCTGTAGTACCCATGACTGATGTCTCCCCTAATTTTGGATGTCATAACTTATGCTATGATCGCTATCATATAACTCTTATCACGACATTGCTGCTCTTCAACTAAATGTGTCTTTTTACAACTAAATTTGACTTTAACTTTTCATGAGTATTTCAACAATTTGTATGTATAGACAGCCTTAATCATTGGTATGTGTAAACGACCTTAATCATTGTTTTCAATTACTGACTGATCACGTCTTCCATATAGACTGACTCATGGCTAATGTCCGGGAAACACAGCCACCAATTTCCAGCTGAACTAGTCTACTTACGCTGTCCACATCCACAGAACTATAATAGTAGATACACATGACCTTTCTGAAAACGTTTTTGCTAACCATCAATTCAACAAACAAAGTATCCATATGAAACCAAGGACACTCTACCATTTGGCTTATCAAGAACAAGCAAACGTTACCAGATTTTAAGGACCACATAATGAGTCTACCAACTCAGGTGATAAGAACAACATCGAGTCAACATAGACCACCAACCCATGGGTTTCAAGAAAAATACAACAACATTCCGAAATAATTGTCTTGATCCCACAACAAAATGCATCTTAACCATTCAAATCCAAATAAAAGCCATCCTTCCACGACATTATATGGGGACTGTGCAGTTCGTCCTGTTGTGTCCTTCCCCCATGCACCTACCATATTTGTTCCTAGCAAGTTTCTTCTGTGGCGCCTGCAACGACAATAACAAGTCAGTTTTGCCAAAGAATACCTACCTTAATAGGTTTCTTATAACTCACCCTTATCTCCACTGTCGATGGTATGAGTCTTGCGGCACCTCCCTGATTGTCTCTTCGTATTAGGAGGGTACAAAATCATACTGCTGACTTCTTCAGGTATATCAACATCCCTTGCATCACCGTGGGGGCTAATCACGCCAGCATACGTCTTCCTCCACATTCATTTTGTACCAATGGCCACACAATGTGTCGTGAGGCACACCGACACCGTTAGCTGCAATCATAGCATGACCACAAGAAATTTTGATATTATCAAAATACTTACAACTACACTTCCTCTCTGGTAGCATCACTTTGTCTGATCTACCAAACTTCTCCAAAATCTAACTACTCCAGCTATTAACCGCATTTATCTTGCTGCCTTTCACAATTGCCATGTTCTTCGTCATCTGTTTGTCCACTTCCACGCTCACCAAACCTCTGTGTTTCTCTGCCTTCTTCATTCTCGCACAAAACCACCTGGTCATCATTCTTTGGATGAAAGTTATCAACTCCACTATAGCAGCTCCCCTACCTTCCAACAAAGCCTTGTTAAGTTGTTCAGCAATATTTCTAGTCATAATGTTATACCTATAACCTGGGAAATTTGCTCTAGACTAACGAGCAACACCTATCTTTCCCAAATAAATGCCACACGCACTGTTAGTCGCCCTAATCTTTGCGTACAAATCTTTGAAATCACCAGGACTATGGGCCATCGCAGCGGATGTAACCATCTTTGCTAAGTTCTTACTTGAAAACCTCGAGGTAACATTCCTGGACAGATGAACAATGCAAGCACCATGCTTGGCCTGAGGATAAACCTTGCTCACAATATTAGATATGCACACAGCTCTGTCTGAAATGATCGCTAGAGAAGGAGAGTTCCCAAGAATTCTCTTAACTTTCTGAAAGAACCAGGTCCAAGCATCCTCATCCTCACTGTCCATAACTGCAAATGCAAGTTGAAAATTTTGGAAATTAGCATCCTGACCACTTGCGGTCAACAACACCCCCTTGTACTTGCCACTGAGGTGTGTTCCATCAACCACCGATACATGTCTCAGCTTTCTAAACCCACTTATTGAAGCACCAAAAGCTAGAAACAAGTATAGAAAACGTTCGTCCCCGTCTTCATCTACATCGGTTTCCAAATCAGCAATTATACCTGGATTTGCAAGCTTCAACATATGCAAATACTCAGGCAGTTTTAAGTAAGAGTCCTCATCAGACCCACACAGCCCCAAAATGGCCTTCTCCTTCGCCCTATAACACTTCATGTACGACGCGTCCACCCGCAGATCCTCTAGAACAAGTCGTTGCAAATCCCTAGCAACAGGGGGATTTCTCGTGTCTCCAAACTTTGCCTTGTAAACAGCAGCTATCACACGAGACGTTGCCTTGCTCTTGTACCCATTTCTGAACTCTATTGGACAACTATGATCAAGTTGTGCCTTCCTTATCTCGTGGTACACACAACCTCTAACTTCATGTGCAGTTACTCGCCAATCACATCTACTGTTCGGACACTCAACAACAAACGAATCTATCTTCGTCCTGGTCTGCCTAAACTTGAACTGCTGTTTTATCGCATAGATAGCTAAAGCTATCTAACAATCATCTTTGCTTCCAAACACCTTTCCCACTTCTATTCTACCGTCACACTCATCCACGTCCATATCAGGATATTCAGCTGCATCAAACTCCGTATCATCAAACAGCGGTGGTATATCAAAATCCTCATCATCTATTTCCTCAAGTCTGCGTTTTGGCACACTGCCTCTGTCAACAGCTCGCTTGAGCACTACCACCTCCCATCCAAGTATTGTAATCTTCGGGTTTCTCAACTTTTGCTTTATCTTCTCCTCCGCTCCCATCACCAACCTCAACATAGTGGTCAAAACAACTTTGTGTATCACATAAATATGTGTGTGGCCCTTTCTTCGTGGTTAGACCCTCAACAATCTCATCCTCGTTGTAAACAACATCCACAGCATCCAAACCTCCAAAATCACCAGCTAGTAATGGTTTCCAAAACTCCTTATCGTAACCTCTTGGCCTAAGTGAAATCTCGTCCATTTCAAAGCTCTCTCCCTTCTCTGTTGCCAAACTGCAACCACTCTCATCTTCAGCTTTGCTACTCTCTCCTTTCACACTCTCACTCATGAGTTTCTCCTCTACTTTCTCAACTTCCCGCACCAAATAATCGTCATCTGCAATGTCGATTACCCTGGTTTTTGACGCAGCTGATGACACATACTCCTTCTTTCCAGAACCACACCCAAGATCCTTTCTGCTAAAATGCTTCGCCGCTTCTGGTGAGACAAATTCCATACCAGAATCGTGCACAACTTCAGTATCCACAGTTTTTTTCTTCATTTCAAACTTTGCAAACAGATTCATCCCCCCCCCCTCCTTTCACTTTCTGGTGTTGACAGAAATACTTCACCGCCCCCTCGTTAGTTATTAGAACAGGTGGGGTCCTAATCCTTGTAGCAAGTTCGAAGCTTGTTGGGGGCCAGTAACTTAAAGTAACACGGTAACGCCCCTCATCAAGTTTAAACTCCCGAAGAACATTCCCGTCCAGCTCCTTGCACCCAATCTCGTCGTACATCTGAACCATACGAGCCATACGATTTTTCTCAACGACAAAATCCCACTTCCCTCCTTCCCCACAAACCCAATCACCTCTTAAAACCAGACATTGCTCGTCCATCGTGAAACCCTGCACCATTTTAGGAAGTGTGTTAGTTGAAGACTCTAAAAACAATACAAACTCATGATAAGATCCTTACAAGAATAGAGGACTTGCAGATGGGACTAGTTCCTTCACAAAAAAGAGAGAAGAAGGAACATTTATTATCAAAGCTACTTTCTCAACCACAGCTCCCCCTCACCTTTGGATTGCCTTTCATCCGACTGCTGTAGTTTGTCCCTCTTCTCCAGAAACCAAACGACATTACTCTTCCGAAGAAACACAAAACGCCAAGCTGTACGATCCTTGTCAAACGGTCAATATAAGAATATTATATCACTAACTCAACTATGGTCTCACTTAAGGAAACAAAGGGCACAATGGTCTCAAATGAGCTGAAAAACACGGTAAAGTGCCACTCCAGCGTGTTGTGTCTTATCGTGTTAAAATTTTTTGAAAAATGTCTCAATATGTTACACCCTCTTTTCTTTTTGACTTTTGATTATAAGTTGGTTATTGGCTTATGACCAAGAAAAAGAAAAGCTTAGTTATATCCTTTCTTCTTTGAGTCTAAAAACATCCCACAAAAATGTAAGTAAAATATGGTGTCGCAGTATATGATTTCTGCATTATCATGCTGCCTAACATACCGGAGAAAGTTAGAAGATGGCTTAAAAAAGCTGCAAAGAAACTGGTAGTGAATTAAAACACGTAATGAAGATATATGATAGTAAAATGATTAGTTACTTTTCAATAACCACACGTGATATTAATGTTTGATTTTGTCGAGAAACAAAATCAATTTTTGAAAATCTCGAAAGAAATAAGCGTAAAATCTATACTAATAAAGTAAGCTTTTTTATCTCCTTGGGGGGAAAAATGCCATGTGGCATTTTTTTTTAATAATTAAAATATTTTCTTAATTTAAATTTAATGAATTTTGGTATTAATTGTGAAATAAATTGAGGGTTTTAAACTTTTCTTCATACTGATTCAAACGCTTATAAGAGTGTTTTGAATCTGATCCGACTTCCATAGTTGAATCTATAAATCCGGTGACCCAATAGAAATCGGATTTTGGTTTTGTGAAAAACCCATAAAACACACAAAAATTCACTAAAACCCGATACATGTTGCAGCACTGGTTGAACCAATAGATAATTTTTAATTTTTACTATTTTAGTTCAAGTTATGTTTTAAAATTATTTTTTATATTCTAAATTTTTAATTAAAAATTTAAAATTTTCAGTTTTATTGCCGCCTTCCTCTTCTTCTACACTATAATTTACGCTTGCAAGAAAGGTGAGTCATAATTGTGCTTGAGCCGCGACGTCCAGAAACAGCATTAAAGCACGATGAGGCTTATTATTCCTCTACACTACAATTTACATTTGTAAAAAGGTGAGTAAATTATTATTTTTATTTTTATTTAACTCGGTTTATAACAAATCATTACATTTTTAATTTACCGATCAAAAGAATAAAATCATATGATCATGTGAATTGCAAAACGAGTTTTGATTGTTGAAGAAGAAAACCCGCTGCTTGATTATAATAAATTAGAGAATGCTCTTGCTGAAGAATATCCCAAAGATGATGAAGTGACAAATTTAGAAAATTTTGTTGGTAAGTTTTAAAATTTAGAGAAAACCAAAATTATTTGATGTGATCTGGTGTTAGTTTATTTTTGTTATTGACAATTTATTACAATGATTTTTTAATTTTGGTTTATTTTGGATTAGAAGTTTAATTTTATGTCTTGATTTTTTTAGATATAACTCTTATGTTACAATTTTTTAAAATAGTCTAAACTATTTCTTAATATTTTGTATCTACACTTAAAATACTTAACTTTAGTTTTTATATATATTTGCTTTCATAGATAATATATTATTATATAATAAAACTAATTCATTTATTAATCCACATTCATCCATGATTGATCCAATGATCCATGATCCCAGAATCGTCCGATTCAAGATCCGGATCGGGTTTCAAAACACTGGTTTATAGGATTTCTTTGAATTTGATGTTGACGATGGAGAATATAGCCTCTACAATTCTCCTTCCTTAACGCAATCATATAATTAATCCAGAAATTCCACTCATCCCACTATCTCCTATTGAATGCTTCTTTAGTTCCTCGCTTTTCTCGGCCATTGTATATGTATGACGGTGTGAGAGTTCGATGATAATCCATTTACTTTTCCCAATTCAATCATTGTCAATTTCGGTTTCATTGCTTTCGGAGTTAAAGACAAATCGGTGTAGATATTCAGACTAAAGCTATATTAATTTTGGCAAGCCCGAAATGTTAAGAAAGGGTGAGATATTGGGGTTGATATGTTGTTAATTAATGGGAAAGTACACGGTTTCTTATTTCAGTTTACCGCTTAATGATTGCTTACTTTTAAAGTAGTAGTTTTCTTATGCATCATTTTCTTTCTCGTGTAGTGCTTTTGCATGCGTTAATCAACTTTCTCGCGCTTAACACCTTCAAACATTTTTAAAAGAGAGCTCACCTATGACATGAGTATTTAAGATTCCAACTATATTAACTTTTTACGACTATCGATTTTACTCTATTTTTATTAATCGATTAGTAACAACTACTTATGCTATTCTACTTTGAACTAAACAACTTCAAACAAAATAATATACTACGGTCACAAATCACTATCAAAAAGATCAGAAAATATCATTTTTTACATATTTTTATTTTACATATTTTTAACATATTTTCTTTACTAAGACCATATAATAAATTATAAATTTAAGTAAGAATACAACATAACGAATCCGGCGCGTAGCGCCGGAATATCACTAGTATAACATAAACAATAGTATTACCTATGTCGTTTCTGAACGAATATGATAATATATTTATTTGGTTTATGGTATAACAAATTTACTCACATATATGAAATGGACAAATTATTGAGCACCCACGTTACACATGCTCTTAAAACCCACCTAATTAACATTTAAATAAACATTGAAGAAGTAAACTTTACAGGAAGAGAAAAATATTAGAAAAACTAATGGGGCAGAGAGATAGAACTGTAAAGGACGTTGGGAGGAAGACCATTGACGAAGTCAAACTCGAACAGCAACCGTCGATATGAGGCGGCTCTAATCTCATCCAAACGATCTTCCCATCTCCCTTCTTCTTCCTCGCAATTACCGCGAAAACTCATCCGAAACTCGTCTTGTCATTTTAAGTCTCTCATCTAACTGTAATAATATTATATATAAACGAGTCACACAATACCTCCAGATTCACTACACACCTTCAAAGCACAACAAGTCAAGCTTGAAGTTGACTAAGCGCGTGATCGATCGAAAGAGAGAGAGAGATGAACAACGCCGGCGGCCAATATCCGGATTTTCCGGCGGTGCAAACGCACGGAGGACAGTTCATAAGCTACGATATCTTCGGTAGTTTATTCGAGATCACATCCAAGTACCGTCCTCCGATTGTACCAATCGGTCGAGGCGCATACGGAATCGTTTGGTATGTTCGCTGATTTTTCCTTCTTCTCATTTCTGGAGATCGGAGTTTTGAATTTCTTTTTTTTTTTAATTTGGGATTGGTGAAGCTCTGTGTTGGATTCGGAGACGAACGAGCTAGTGGCGATGAAGAAGATAGCCAACGCCTTTGATAATCACATGGACGCCAAGCGTACACTTCGCGAGATCAAGCTTCTTCGTCATCTCGATCATGAAAACGTTTGTGCCTTTTTCTTTATTAATATCTGCTGAAATTACATGAACGATATATTAATAGCGGCCTCTTTTGATTTTTACAGATCATAGCTATAAGAGATGTGGTTCCTCCACCACTTCGAAGACAGTTCAGTGATGTTTATATTGCCACTGAGTTGATGGACACTGATCTTCATCAGATCATCAGATCCAACCAGGGTTTGTCTGAGGAACACTGTCAGGTAATAAACCTCTTCTTGATTTTTTTTTTTTTTGATTAATGATTTGTTTCAAGAAACGTGAAACTGATGATGAATCTTCTTGAAACAGTACTTCTTGTACCAGCTTCTTCGGGGGCTCAAGTACATCCACTCCGCAAAAGTTATTCACAGGGATCTAAAGCCTAGCAATCTTCTGCTCAACGCCAACTGCGATTTAAAGATCTGTGATTTCGGTCTTGCTAGACCGACTTCAGAGAACGAGTTTATGACTGAGTATGTTGTTACTAGATGGTATAGAGCACCTGAGCTTCTGTTGAACTCCTCCGATTACACAGCTGCTATAGATGTTTGGTCTGTTGGTTGTATCTTTATGGAGCTCATGAACAGAAAGCCTTTGTTCCCTGGTAAAGACCATGTCCATCAGATGCGTTTATTGACAGAGGTAAAAGCAAAAAAAAAAAAAAAGCATCTGCTTTTAGCATGGATTCAAGATTTGGCCTGTTTTTTAATATGTGATGAATCTTGCAGTTGCTTGGCACGCCGACAGAATCAGATCTCGGGTTTACACACAACGAGGATGCCAAAAGATACATCCGGCAACTTCCCAGCTTCCCTCGCCAGCCGTTAGCTAAACTTTTCTCTCATGTTAACCCATTGGCCATTGATCTAGTTGACAGAATGTTGACGTTTGACCCCAACAAAAGAATCACTGGTAAGTGTTATATTTCTTATCATCATCATCATGGTTTGACTCGAGACTAAGAAAAACATCTTATCATTTTTGTGTGTGTGTGTGTGTGTAGTTGAAGAAGCTCTGAATCACCCGTACCTTGCCAAGTTGCACGACCCTAATGATGAGCCAATCTGTCTAAAGCCATTCTCTTTCGACTTTGAACAACAACCTTTAGACGAGGAACAGATAAAAGAGATGATCTACAGGGAAGCCATTGCACTCAATCCAACATATGCTTAGAAGAGCAGCAACCGAATGAATGGCATGTATTACCAAATATCCATCCGATTCGCTGCCCCCTATAGTATCTTTTGCCTGTTCTTTTATTCATCTACGTTTTACTTGTGTAATCTTGTAATCCTATTTGTTTGTTTAATGTTGTATTACTGCTAGTGAGTGCGTGTAGCTCTGATGTAAAGTACTCCAGCTATGAAATAATTTCTTCACATTTTCTTACTTCAATTACAAGGACAATAAGGAATATATAGTATGGAGTTCTGTAATATTCTCATCAAGCCTGACTTTCCTATTCTCAAAATTAGTGGGTGCCATCATGGTATGGTATGGTATGGTTATAGTAGTCTATTCATATTCAATGACTTTTAATAGATTTTTATGATATTGGCTCTAGGTAGCTGCTTGCATTATTGAAGCAAATCATTGGCAACAATTTGGCAAATGGGTATTTATTTAGCAATATCCATTACAGGACAATTTAGAGTTGACTTATTAGGAGTTAGATAGGATAAAAATGTTGTCTTCACACAGGCTGTTCGAAGCTGACAGTGATGGCTCAACACACATCAAAGGAAACGCTTTGTGTTTTATACTTTTTTTAACGTTCCTTGTTGGAGGGTGCTGCCCGTGGAGAATAAAATATCGTGACCACCATCGAAAGTCATTTTTTTAAAACATTGTCGTTGGTGTATCATTTGCTTATATATATCTTCCAGCATTTCAGGCCACTTTTAACAAACAAAAAAAGAGTAGAAGGTGTCTACTTGATTTAGAGACATGGCTGGTTCAGTTACCGGTGATGCAGAAACACAAATATCAAACACCAAACGCCGTGTTGGAGGTTGGATCACCTTTCCGTTCATGATAGGTATGATATTCTGTTTCTCTGTTTTCATCTTTCTCAATTCTCATAACCGTTATAGCTTAGAACAAGAACCTGATGTTTCTATGGTGCAGCTACGTTGTTAGGCCTGACAATAGCTGCATGGGGTTGGTTACTAAACTTGATCGTCTACCTGATTGAGGAGTTCAACGTGAAGAGCATCGCAGCAGCTCAGATATCCAACATTGTCAGTGGTTGTATCTGTATGGTTCCAGCCGTTGGAGCCATTGCTGCTGACTCTTTCTTCGGAACCATCCCTGTTATCTCAGTTTCTGCTTTCATTTCTCTTATGGGCGTAGCTCTGCTGACACTTACAGCCGCGCTCGACTCTTTAAGACCCAACCCTGTGAGACAGCTTCAAGCCTATGCCAATCTCCTTCGAAAATCCAGCTCGGTGTCCTTTACACGGCCATAACTCTAGCCTCTATAGGAACAGGTGGGACACGGTTTACTTTAGCAACCGCTGGTGCGAATCAGTACGAAAAAACTAAAGACCAAGGCAGCTTTTTCAACTGGTTTTCTTCACAACGTATCTAGCCGGAGCTATAAGCGCAACCGCTATTGTTTATTCTGAAGACAACGTCAGCTGGACCTTTGGTTTGGTCTGTGCGTAGCTGCTAATTTCTTCAGCTTTTGGTTTTGTCTTGGGAGAAGATTCTACAAGCATGACAAACCCTTAGGAAGTCCCTTCACAAGTCTACTTCGCGTCATTATCGCCGCGGTATTCAAAAGAAAAGCTGTGGTTTCCAGCAACGAAAAGGACTACCACAGTGAATCACTCTCAATGCCCACAAATAGTTTGAGGTAACAAAACATCCTTGAGAACAGCAGTTTTATTGTAGCATTTTTTGAGAAATTTTGGGTTCATCCCTAGTTGATTCTCTATTTCATTTGATAGTGTGAGATTGACATTTGATATCTTTTAAAAATGAAATAAAATTGAATATTCAATTAGATTATATTTTTAAAATAAAATAATAAAATACATAAAATAGTTAAAAAATAAATTAATTAATATTGTTAAATCTTCAGCAAAATACTAAACCCTATACCCTAAACCCTAAACCCTAAACGTTAAACCTTAAACTTTGGATAAACTCTAAACCGTTGGAAAATCTTAAACCCTAAATCATACATTAAAAACTAAATTTTACTAACACTAAACCCTAAATCCTAATCATTAAACCCTAAACTTGGGTCCCTAAACTGAACTGAACCCTGGATAAATCATAAACTCTAGGGTTTAATTTTAAATATTTTTGATTTAGAGTTTATGATTTATCCAAGGGTTCGTTTATCCAAGGGTTTAGGGTTTAGTGATTGTAGTTTAGGGTTTTGTGTTATTAAGATTTAGTTTTTAATGTATAATTTAGGGTTTAAAATTTTCCAATGGTTTACGGTTTATCCAAGATTTATGGTTTATAATTTAGGGTTTGGAGTTTAGGATTTAGGGTATAAGATTTAGTATTTTGGTTTATCAATATTTATTTATTTATTTTTGTAACTATTTTTATGTATTTTTATTGTTTTATTTTAAAAATATAATCTTATTTGAAAATTCAATTTTGTTTCTTTTTAAAGATATCAAATATCCATTACAGGACAATTTAGAGTTGACTTATTAGGAGTTAGATAGGATAAAAATGTTGTCTTCACACAGGCTGTTCGAAGCTGACAGTGATGGCTCAACACACATCAAAGGAAACGCTTTGTGTTTTATACTTTTTAACGTTCCTTGTTGGAGGGTGCTGCCCGTGGAGAATAAAATATCGTGACCACCATCGAAAGTCATTTTTAAAACATTGTCGTTGGTGTATCATTTGCTTATATATATCTTCCAGCATTTCAGGCCACTTTTAACAAACAAAAAAAGAGTAGAAGGTGTCTACTTGATTTAGAGACATGGCTGGTTCAGTTACCGGTGATGCAGAAACACAAATATCAAACACCAAACGCCGTGTTGGAGGTTGGATCACCTTTCCGTTCATGATAGGTATGATATTCTGTTTCTCTGTTTTCATCTTTCTCAATTCTCATAACCGTTATAGCTTAGAACAAGAACCTGATGTTTCTATGGTGCAGCTACGTTGTTAGGCCTGACAATAGCTGCATGGGGTTGGTTACTAAACTTGATCGTCTACCTGATTGAGGAGTTCAACGTGAAGAGCATCGCAGCAGCTCAGATATCCAACATTGTCAGTGGTTGTATCTGTATGGTTCCAGCCGTTGGAGCCATTGCTGCTGACTCTTTCTTCGGAACCATCCCTGTTATCTCAGTTTCTGCTTTCATTTCTCTTATGGGCGTAGCTCTGCTGACACTTACAGCCGCGCTCGACTCTTTAAGACCCAACCCCTGTGAGACAGCTTCAAGCCTATGCCAATCTCCTTCGAAAATCCAGCTCGGTGTCCTTTACACGGCCATAACTCTAGCCTCTATAGGAACAGGTGGGACACGGTTTACTTTAGCAACCGCTGGTGCGAATCAGTACGAAAAAACTAAAGACCAAGGCAGCTTTTTCAACTGGTTTTTCTTCACAACGTATCTAGCCGGAGCTATAAGCGCAACCGCTATTGTTTATTCTGAAGACAACGTCAGCTGGACCTTTGGGTTTGGTCTGTGCGTAGCTGCTAATTTCTTCAGCTTTTTGGTTTTTGTCTTGGGGAGAAGATTCTACAAGCATGACAAACCCTTAGGAAGTCCCTTCACAAGTCTACTTCGCGTCATTATCGCCGCGGTATTCAAAAGAAAAGCTGTGGTTTCCAGCAACGAAAAGGACTACCACAGTGAATCACTCTCAATGCCCACAAAGAGTTTAAGGTAACAAACCAACTTGAAAATATAAAGCTTTGGGACATGAATATATAAAGGGTTTATTATGTGTTTCTAACTTAGAACCAATTAACGATAAGAGGATTGCCCCTTACCCAAACTTCCGGAGCTTTATATTTTCACACATTGTATTTGTAGCACTGAAAGACCATTCTAATGACTTTTTTTTAAATCTCAAACATGCAGGTTCTTTAACCGAGCAGCGTTGAAACAAGAAGACGAGGTTAAACCAGATGGCACAATTCACAATCCATGGAGACTATGCAGCGTTCAACAAGTGGAAGATTTCAAAGCAGTCATAAGAATCATCCCTCTTGCGTTAGCCACGATATTCCTGAGCACTCCAATCGCGACGCAGCTAAGCTTAACAGTTCTTCAAGGTCTAGTGATGGACAGGAGGCTTGGTCCTAACTTTAAAATCCCTGCAGGCTCTCTCCAAGTCATCACACTTCTCTCCACTTGCCTATTTATCATAGTCAACGATCGGTTTCTCTATCCATGTTACCAAAAGTTGACGGGGAAGTTCCTCACACCGCTCCAACGAGTCGGTATAGGCCATGTTTTCAACATTCTAAGCATGGCTGTGACTGCCATAGTTGAAGCAAAGCGATTGAAGATAGTCGAGAATGGTCATTTCCTCGAGTCATCTTCTATTGCTGACATGTCTGTCTTATGGCTATTCCCTCCTCTTGTCATAGTAGGAATCGGTATGGAACTGATTTTCAGACAAATCTATCAACTTGAAATGAAATTAAAAAAATGATCGTGTTCTTGGTCTTGTCTTTTGCTTGCAGGAGAGGCTTTCCATTTCCCAGGGAATGTAGCTTTATGCTATCAAGAATTCCCAGAGTCTATGAGGAGCACTGCAACGTCCATTACATCGGTGGTCATTGGGATATGCTTTTACACAAGCACTGCTCTGATTGATCTGATTCAGAGGACCACCGCATGGTTACCAGATGACATAAACCATGGAAGAGTTGACAACGTTTACTGGGTGTTAGTCACTGGAGGAGTCTTGAATCTCGTCTATTTCCTCGTGTGTTCTTGGCTTTACACATACAGAAATCTCGAGGATGATGGTCCCAAAAAAGATGTTGCTGTTTCACACTCTACTACTTTGTCCTCATGATCTTATAAGATGAAGAGTGAGAGAGATATAGAACACGTTATTTGTTGTCGGTATCTTCTAATGTTCTATGTTCTGTAATTGGGAAAAGACCTATTTCAACTTGAATTTTACCTGTGGTACCTGTTGCTTCCCAAACTTTGCAGTAGTGCAAATTATATACTGAATTAAATAAAAGTTCAAAAATATTATATAAACTGTAGGCATTGTGCCTTTTCATTTCTGAACTGTATAGTAGTGTTTATTCAATACTGTACTAAACAAAAATTCAAAAATACTAAATGAATTCTCAAAATCACATATATATATATATACCTTCAAAAGTGTTAATCAACCATTAATTTATCAATACGACATTGTTTTCAATAAATTTTGTAAAAATTAATAATACTGCATGAACTCTCAAAATCGTGTATATATATATATATATATATATATATATATATATATATCAAAGGTATTAGTCACCCGTTGATTATCAAAATGAAGTCATTTTGGATAAATTCTGTAAAATTAAAAATTAAATTTTCGGAAGGCTCGAACTCTCACACTAGTGTACAAGTAAGAACACATTAAGTGCTAGACCAAAGTAACTTTGTTGTATAAATTTGTAAACATTAGCTTATATAAAGTTTTAGTTTAATCAAAAAAAATGTTATCAAAATTTTATTGTTTTAGGTTTCTCAAATAAATATATAACTATTATTTTTTTACATTTAACTTTAAATATCACCATTTTAAAATTTAAATTAATTATTATTAATTTAAATATTTAATTTATAGTATTACTAAAAATTGAGATGTATTATAAAATTTAAAGTTTTTTCCTGTTCATGTGTATAAAGTTATTGTTAACATACAATTAATTTTTCAAAAAGATTTTTCAACTTTTAATAATATTAATAAAGTAATAATTTAAACTAATAACCTTTTTGAAAATTTAATTTTACTTTTAAATTTGACTGTCAATATATATATATATACGCAAGATTCTGAGAGTTTATATAGTATTTAACAAAAAAATGTTATTTTAATAAATTAATGGTTGACTAACACCTTTGACAGTCAATATATATATGCACTATTCTGAGAGTTCATGTAATTTAGCAAAAACAACTTCGTTTTGATAAATTAATGGTTGACTAATACCTTTAACGGTCAATATATATAATCACGATTCTAAGAGTTCATGTAATATTTTTGAATTTTTGTTTACTTCAATATGGAATACGCACTATTATAAAGTCCGAGAACGAAAAAGCACAACTCGTAAAGTTTACGTAGTATTTATAAATTTTTATTTAGTTCAGTATATAATACCGACTACTACAAATTTCGGGAATGAATAGGTGTTAAAATAAATAAATAAAGAGAAGAAGAAGCAATCTGGTTGAAGATACAATCTGGTTGAAGATACAATCTGGATTGACAAAACTTGTTTTGCAAGGAAATATGAAGGCTGTGACCCAACCTGACTTGCAAGGATAGGAAATAAGTTGGAGCTTACCTTGTGACCCTTGCTAAGGTCCAGAAACCTTAGTCTACACGTTCAGAATGCAAGGGAAAGAAGCTGGTTTGAATTGAACCAAGGAAGATCACATGTGGTGCATAAGAAGAAGGCCTGACCTGTCACTATCATCCCAAGCAGACTGTGCCCTCTTCCTCCAGTCCCTAAAATAATGTGTGTAGTGTTTTCCATGTTTAGTATTGTCATTTTTCTATTTAAGGTCTCCTTGTAACAAGTTGCAATTTAAGAGACAGTTAAGTTTCTCTTTCACCAATTATCTTATTCTCTGATTACTGATACACTAAAACTAGACCTTTCCTCAGCTGTAATTGAAGTACTTAAAGTTCAATCCAGAAGACCAGTTTACACTTTATTTCTGTGGGTTCTCGACTTAGCTAAAACGATAAGCGGTTTTGAATGATTGGTTGACAAGCAAAATAAAGCAAACGATGGTAATAAAAGTTCAGATTAAAAAGAGAGGCTGATCCAGGGTTGTGATCCGCGTGAAACCACCGCGACCAAACAACTATTCAGGCTCGATTAAGAACAAGCCTAGAGCTCAGAACTCAAGGTTAGTGCAACACACTGTCGTGTAGTTGTTCCGTTCACCGACCAGTCTTAGCTCCTAAGATGTCGCTTGGTCTGAGACTGATGGTGAACCTTAGCGAACAAGTCTGATCTGCTCACAAATGCACCCTAACATCTACTTTCATGTGGCTAGGGATGCAATGCTCAAACATTCAAGATCTAGCAACATATGACACTTTTGATGCACAGGTTCAACTTAAAATCATATGGTAAGTGATCAGATTAAGCATTAAACTCAGCATGAATGAAAGCAATCTAAGTAATAACCTATTTGTGTTTAGCCACGATCTACACTCTAGCACCCTAGATCAACTTCGACGACTACTCAGACATAGTACAAGAAAACATAAACATACTGACTGAAAGATACTGCATAAATCCCGAGAGAAACAAGAGGGTTCAGGATGATCCTTGATGAGAAGAGTAGCCGTCCCCCTTACAAATTGCAAATCACCAAATAATGAGTCTAGGGTTTCTTGTATCAAAATGTGCGTAAAAAATAATAAAATAAGAGATAAGGGAATTTTATATGGAGGCGCCGTCAACTTCTTAGAGAGGGAAAGTGACTAGGGAAAATCTTCAAAAGATATGGAAACTTCCATAAATGTCGGGAACAGTCTGCATGGTTGTTCCTCGTGATTGCTCTTCGGGATCAACCGTCTGACTGCTCCGCCTGGTTGTTCCGCGGGAAATACTCCAATTCTTGCACCTTTCTTCATGCACCTCCCTTCAGCTCTTTAGCCTACTCCAGACCTGAATTGACTCAAAAAGGACTAGACTAACTCGATAAAACATTGAAAACTGGTTAGAAAACATATATACAATGGTGTCAAAAACACCATATATCAATTCCCCCAGACTTAGATCCTTGTTTGTCCTCAAAAAATGGCAAGTATCAAGCACAAGGAGAAAGGTTTGAAAGTGTGGGAACTCGCCTATTCTCAACAACCATACCTTAACCACGAATCTCTGAACCATACAAGCAGTAGACTAGGACCACACACTCTTACCGGAACCCCACTGATCGCTGTTCGAAGATCGGCTCCATACTCTACATCTCAAACCTGAAAAAGCACACTATCGAGACATAACTCCTTATATTCATTTTTAGAGTGGCGTGAACCTCTCATCACAAGCACTATTCAGGGTAGACCGGCTAGGTATGGAAAAGGCTAATTTAGCGGTGGAGTTAAAGAGTATTAAGGGGCTACCAATTTTTGTAGTGGATGCATGATATCGCGCAAAATAGCAAGAGAGGATGGATCCATTGATGTCCACAGCCCTTACTCGTTTTGCTAACTCTGAAGCGACTGCTCCGATTGTCCGCATGTTCTCTACCATTGGTACCAACTCTCTTGTTCTACCTCCCGGTTCTTTCTCATCATAATCGACATAGTACCTCACTGGAACTCTCGCGAACAGGTTCTTGTTGTGAAGAAAGATGGTATGTCAAACAAGTAGAAGTAGTTGTGATCGATCAGATCAGAAAGCAACTGTTCTAGACGTGTGTACAGCAGAATCTTCTTCCTCGTCTGGCTGCAACTGAATTTTTGTATAAGAACCTCAACAATCCTCCTTCTTCATCAATGATCTCAAAAGATAGAAAAGAATATACACAATATATATTTTGACTGAATACGATTACATAAGTGAGATCAATAATGAGGAGGTGACGGAGAAGGAGGTTACGTGCAGGATGAAGATTTTCCACTGATCATTCTACTTTCCTGACCTTGTTCTCGTCTTTTTATGACGATGGCTGTTCTGTAGCGATTGTTCTGGCTTCTAACTGACTGTTCGCCTTGTTCTGAATGAAGTTCTATAGCAGTACGAGTAAGAGACTGCGTCGATCCTTTCCTCTTCGACTTTTTTGCACATATCTGCACATATGAAACTGAAAACAGAATGCATGGAGGTGGAATAAAGAGTTAGGTAAAGGTGAAAACTAGCTAAAGATGAGCTAGCCACTCAGGAACAGCCAGATTGGTAAAAAGAGAAAGAAGTCCTGAGTGTTGTTCTCGCTTCCCTGATCTAGTGCCCATAACAAGAGTAATTGCAGTCAATATTAGGTTCAAGTTAGGTGGATTTAAGTCTACCCAGTGTAACCTGATCGGCTGTAAACTTCTGGAGAGTCAAATGAGATAAGTCAAGGTGTTCCAGGTCCAAGTGTTGTTCTTTCGTCACTGCTAAGGTCACTAAATAAGAAAGTTAAAGCACGAGGTGGTTAAAGATCATCATAGAATAAGGTCCTAATTCCCATAAGAGTTTTTAAACTGACTCGATCCTAAAACAGACTTGATAAAAACATCAAAATGACTCAAAGCAGACGGACTGACCCTAAAAGAAAATCCAAAGGAAACACAAAGAGATTAGTAGCACACAATCGCCTCCCCCAGACTTACTTCACACCATCCCTGGTTGTGAAAATAAATAGAGGAAGGCTAAAACACACGAAATAGAAACAAATAGCATGCAGATAAAATAAAGAGTTCAGATGGATAAGAAAATGGTGAAAGATAGTGGGGGCGGATCATTCCGACTCGCCACTCTCGTCGCGACCTGCAGTCGTCCTCCTGTTTCGCAGTAGTCTCTCTCCTTCGGTCGATGTTCCAGCTTGTTCCTTCCCTGGGCGATGAGCTGGTCGCGGGGTCTGATCCTGTTAAGTAGTTCTTCCCTCCTGGCCGCTGAAACAACCTCCAGTAATCGCCTTGAGGATCCTTTTCATGAGGCTGTTGTTCTTGCGCTGGGAACCAATCATCCAGCGGCGGTATGTCTCATCATCAGCATCGTCATCAATGTCCTCCAGATCATAGTTAGGCGGTGGCGTGACTTCCTCCACATCTGCCATCTCATCGTCGTCCTGGAAAACCAGCTGCGGGTCATCGCAAAGGTGCCCCGGTTCTGGAAGGAACCGGATGTTCTCGAATTTGTCCAGGCTAGTGATCTCCGTTTGGGGGAGCTTGCAGAATAGTTAGGTCCCCTCCTTGTCTTAGAACATGTAGGCGCTCTCGTCGCGCAGGATGTGGCACTTGATCAAGTAGGAGATGTCAATGTAGTATGGCTTGTAGTTGGTCTCGAGGGCGAGGTGGTCGATCCCGAAGTGGAGGAACAATAGCGAGAGGAGACTGCCGTATCGATCCTTTGTTTGCGAACCTCTCATCAATAGTCCTTTCTTCGCGACGAACATCGCAGCAAGTAAGTACCCTGGGTTAGTGAGAACCTTCGCGATCATAATGCTTGCGCGCTGCTCCTATCTGATCTTTTAATCCTGAGTAGAGCATTTGGAGTTCTCCATTTGTGACCTTCGAAGTCTGATCCTTAGCGAACAGCAAGTTGCTGAGGACATTGGCAATGATCCGCACTGTAGGGTTGCGGATGTGGGACTGATAGGCTGTGCAAGGCTTGAAGTCTCCAGATGCGATGAGGTCCCAGAAGGTCTTGGCGGGTGGGAAACTCTTAACAAGACCTCCCTAGGATCGTCGGCTATGTCATAGATTTCGTTGAACTTGATGAGCGGGAGAGAGCAGTGTTTCCCACCAGCCATGAAGCGGAAGTGAGTGTTCTCGAAGGTAGGTTGGTGCTCGTTCTCATGGTAGATCTCCGCAGTAGCCAGAGCTTTCCGCACCAGTTCTGGTATGAGGATTTTCAGCTTAGTGCAGAGATCGAGGATTCCAATGGCGGTGAGCATACTCTGCACATCGTCATCGAGGCCTAGCTGTGAGAGGGTCGGTGAGTGCACGTACAGTGTTGGCTGGATGTCGATTGCGAGGAGAGCGTTGTAGGCCTTTGCTTTCTCCTTGTCCCAACCTTCAACATTGACATCAAGGACCCGTGGGTCCTCGATATCGATAGCTACTCATTCCTGCTCGCGAGGCCACGGGTACGATCGGTTAAGTCCGGCAATAGGTGTCGATTGGTTTGGGTTTTGCTTCGATGCTCTCTGGGCGATGTGCTTTGTGCGGACCTGCGAGAAAGAACAGCCATAGCAGGATCAGTACAGTTCATGGGTCGCTTAGAAAAGATGGGTTCAAGACCATTCTCAATAAAATAGTGTCCAATCGATTCTAAACAACCCAAATCGAGCACAGCATAAACTCAAACTCGCTTCAATCCAAATCAAACAATCCATTTTTCCTAGAGCAATTAAGAACACAATCAATTCGATCTAGGCGATTCATATTCTCAAAAAGTTGATTCCTTTAAGAAGCTAGAATTTAGGATGAAACGATTCAATGCAGTTTGTAACTAGAATCTATCAAATAGAGCACCAAATCGAGATGAGAGTGGCTTCCAAATCGCGATTTGCATGCGATTTTGGAAGAGGATTGCTTACCTTGGGTGCCATTGATAGATTCAACTGAAAAATCAAACAAAGCTCGAAAATCCGATGGTAAAGAATGAAGAATTGCGAAAAATGGTTGAGAATTGAGGGAGTTTTGATTTTAGGGTTCTTCTCAAAAGGGGAGTGTGTTGCGGCGTAGGAGAAGGAAGTGGGAAAGTGGGGTGGAGCAGCCTTAAATAAAGCGAACCCTAAACCGCTTCCCCTTCTGATATTTTCTTGTTTTCATTTTTTCTTTTGGTTCCAAAAACTTACCTGGGGGAGCAGTTGTTCTCCAGCAAGAACAGTCAAAGGACTGCTCCTTCGGGAAAATCTGGGTTTTCTTTTTCCTGAAACACAAACAAACCATAGAAATATAAAAGAGAGAAGTTATTTACACTTACCAGTGGGTTGCCTCCAACCAAGCGCTTGGTTTAAGTCACTAGCTTGACTTTGGTTGGCCAATCAAGCTGTGGAGGGATCGCCTAAGGGAATTTTTTTCACCATTCGTGCAGGTATGGCACGTTGATCATTCACAACGAATTCTCCTCCCTTTGTGTCCAGCAACACAACTGACCCGTATGGTCAGACCTCTTTAATGGTAAAGGGTCCAGACCATCCCGACTTCAGTTTACCAGGGAACAGCTTCAACTTGGAGTTAAAGAGCAAGACTTGATCATTAGATGCAAAGTTCCTGGAGATGATCCGCTTATCATGATATGCTTTGGTCTTCTCTTTATAGATCTTCGAGCTCTCGTAGGCTAGATGCCTGATCTCTTCAAGCTCATGGATCTAAATGGAATGCCTTTCCTTGGCTGATTTGATGTAGAAGCTGAGCATTTTGACAGCCCAGGCTACCTTGTGTTCCAGTTCCACAGGGAGATGGCACGCCTTCCCGTAGACCAAGTGGTAGGGAGTGGTCCCCAGTAATGTTTTATAGGCTGTTTTGTAAGTCCACAACGCTTCATCTAGTTTGAGAGACCAGTCCTCTTGGGTTGTTTCGTCTGTTTTCTGCAGAATACTCTTGATCTCTCTATTAGATACCTCCACTTGGCCATTGGTCTGAGGGTCATATGTGATTGCAACCTTATGCTTTACACCGTTCTTCTTGAGGAGGCCTTAGAAGACCTTGTTGATGAAATGGATGCCTCCGTCGCTTATGACTACTCTGGGTACTCCAAACCTAGGGAAGATAATGGAATTGAACATCTTGGTGACCACACCTGCATCATTAGTTGGGCTGGAAATTGCTTCTACCCACTTGGAGACATAGTCTACTCATTAGTATAAATTAGTTTTGTGAGAAGGTGGGAATGGTCCCATGAAATCGTGCCCCAACAGTCGAACACCTCAATCTCTAGTATGAAGTTCTGAGGCATCTCGTTCCTTTTGCTAATGTTCCCCATTCTCTGGCACGCGTTGCATCTGGATATGAAATCATGAGGATCTATGAACATAGTCGGCCACCAGAAACCGGCTTGAAAGATTTTCTAAACCGTTTTAAATGTGGCAAAATGACCAGCATATGAGGAACCGTGGCAGTGATGTAGAATCCCTGGAATCTCATCTTCTGGAACACATCGACGGAACAATCCATCTTTGAATTGTCGATATAGGAACGATTCATCCCAAAAGTAGTGTTTAGCGTCCCTCAGAAACTTCCTTTTATCATTCTCAGTTAACTCAACGGGTTCTTTCTCAGCAGCCAAGAAATTGGCTATCTCAGCAAACCAAGGTAGATGGGAATATCTCTTTTTGATCGCAGCAACATATTGTTCCGGTTCGGCAGAACAGTCTGTGGCAAACGCGTCTAGGCTGTTCCCATTGTACAGACCAATCGCATAGACATGCTCTTCAGGAAGACAGTCGTCGAGAGCAGTCTCTTCGTTGATCTTCATTCTGGATAGATGGTCTGCAACTCCATTCTCAATCCCCTTCTTATCCTTGATTTCAAGATCGAACTCTTGGAGTTGAAGAATCCATCTTAGTAGACGCGGTTTGGCATCTTTCTTGGTCAGCAGGTATCTCAAGGCCGCGTGATCCGTGTGTACAATCACCTTAGAGCCTACTAGGTAGGACCTAAATTTCTCAAAAGCATAGACTATCGCAAGGAGCTCCTTCTCGGTCGTGGCATATCGGCACTGAGCTTCGTCCATTGTCCTGCTCGCATAGGAGATCACGTGCAGCTGCTTATCCTTTCGCTGTCCCAGCACTGCTCCCACCGTGAAATCACTTGCATCCGTCATGATTTCAAACGGAAGGTCCTAGTCTGGAGGTTGTACAATTGGGGCACTGATCAAGGCTCCTTTTATCTTGTGGAAAGCAGCCAAGCAGTCGCTATAAATTCGAACTTGGTGTCCTGCAGAGCAACCTAGTAAGTGGTCTCGCGATCTTTGAGAAATCCTTGATGAACCGCGTGTAGAACCCCGCGTGTCCCAAGAAGCTTCTGATTCCATTGACTGTAGTTGGTGGCTGCAAGCTCATCATCACCTCGATCTTTGCCTTATCGACCTCTATCCCCTTTTACGAGATTTTATGTCCTAGAACAATCCCATCCTTGACCATGAATGACACTTCTCCCAGTTCAGCACCAGATCCTTCTCCTCGCACTGCTGAGACACCCTGCACAAATTGTTCAAACAAACAGAAAAAGAGCTTCCATAGACACTAAAGTCATCCATGAAAACTTCCATTCTGTCCTTAATCAAGTCAGTAAAAATCGACATCATGCAACGTTGAAAGGTGTTGGGGTCAACTCGAAATTAACGGCTAAGATTATTTCCTATCTACGAATTTTCCGCAAAAATCACTGAAAGAAAGATCGAAACGAACGAGCGTGACCAAGACCCGGCCGGGCGGCGACCGCGATTACCGGTGGCGGAATGACTGCATCGTGGCCCGGCGCCGGCGAGGCGACAGCGTCATGCTCGAATGCGGGCGACGGCGTCGTGGCCGGCGGTGGAACAACAGCGGAATGGCTGGCGCCCGGCCAGGCGACAGCGTCGTGGCCTACGAAGCGCAGCCAACCTAATCGGTCGCCTAACCTAATCCCGCCTGTCCAACTTAGATTAATCCCGTGACTTCCATATGGTGCGTGTCATCTTAGCTACGACCTAGTGTCTCTCGGTTCGTCTCGATTGGAGTTATCCTCGAAGTTTTACGACTAAAACTAAGAAGGTTGGTTTTCTCGTAAAGTGTATCGTTTAAAACTAGAACAATCAACTTGAACATCGATTCTTTAGGCTGTACGATTTACTTTGCGAGAAAGATAATCTTTCCGAGAAATCGTATAAACGTTCAAGGGCTTGAAACGTGTCCACGGACTCACTTACGATTTTAAGGATTCAGGCCCAACAAAGCTATGACGGTTTATCCTATTTCCCGAAAATAGGATAAATGTCAAGTTTCCGAAAATAGAGTAAAAGTTTAGAGATAATTATGAAGATCGACGAAAAATGGAATATTCCCGAAAAGAGATAAACTTGGGCCCCCCAGGCGAAAGAGTAGGAAGGCCACCGACCTAGACATGTATATAAGGAGGGCTGGAGCAGAAGAGAAGGGGATCCGAGAATTTAGGCTTAGAGAATTCCTGTTAGCTTAGAGAACTTAGGGCTTAGGTCGTTAGACTAGCGAGGCAAGGCTTAGGACGTTTAGCTGCCAGTAGCTCTATCTTTTCTATCATAGCATATCTCTTCATTTCTCGGAGAAATCTTGTATTCGTACATTTAATTAGTAAAACGCCATCGAGCAATTTTCTATTTACTTTTTGTCCTCTATTTACTCTTTCGATTTTGCGTGGTTACGCAGAGAATCCGGATCTTCAGGAAAAGTCGGGTTATCTTGGCCTTCCTCCGTATTTTATTCTTAAAAAATCGACAGTGTGAATTCGGTTCCCATAGATTGGCTAGAAGAAGGGGGGGGGGGGGTCGGATTCTCTAACTCAAAAACCGCCAATCGATTGAGATTCAGCGTGGCCGCTTCGTCTGCCCGCAACATCGTGTCATTCGAGGATCGAGCAACGGCTTGCCAAGCCAAACCTCACAATGATCTCCTCGTAATCGAACTCACGATTCAGGACATCGAGTGGTAAGGGTATTGGTCGACACCGGATGCTCGGCCAATATTATCTATAAAAGCACCCTCGAGAGAATGGAGATTGATCTAAGCACTCTCACAGGCGATTCCTGTCCAGTATTCGGACTCTCGGGAAACACTATGACCCTTGGCTCGATAGATCTCTCAGTCAAATCCGGGAGCGTCACCAAAACCGCAGAATTCCTGGTGGTCGACGGTCCAACATCGTACAACGTGATCGTCAGAACTCCATGGTTAAATTCCATGCGAGCAATCCCCTCAACATTCCACCTATGCCTCAAGTTTCCGACTCCTTTCGAAGTCGAGACAATACAAGGGGATCATAAGGTATAGCAAGTCTGCCTCGCCACCGAGCTAAAGCGAAAAAGATTCGAGATCGAAACCCCCCGGAAAAAGCAAACGATTCACGAACCGGAAGTACGAGACTCTCCGGAAACCTTCTGGCAGTCACAAAGAGCCGAGGCCCTAGAAGGGAAGCGTGAACCAACCTGTGAGCCGGTAATCTCGGTCTGCCTCGACAACTCTTTTCCAGAGCGATGCGTCGAGATTGGAGCCAACCTCCACGAACCGTTAAGAGCAAAGATGATAGCGTGTCTCAAGAAGAACCTCAATACGTTCGCTTGGACCGCGGAAGATATGCCGGGTATCGACATCAGCATAACATGTCACAAACTTAACATCGACCCAACTCACAAACCCGTTAAACAAAAAAGACGAAAGCTGGGACCTGAACGTGCCACTGCAGTCAATGAGGAAGTTGAAAAACTCCTCAAAGTATGGTCGATAACAGAAGTTAGATATCCCGACTGGCTCGCTAATCCCGTCGTAGTCAAAAAGAAAAACGGCAAGTGGCGAGTATGCGTCGATTTCACCAAACTCAATAAAGCATGCCCGAAGGATTGCTTCCCGCTTCCGCATATCGACCGACTGGTCGAAGCAACTGCGGGGATCAAGCTCTTATCATTCATGGACGCTTTTTCTGGATACAATCAGATCATGATGAACCCCGATGATCGCGAAAAAACCGCATTTATTACCGACCGCGGGACGTAGTACAAGGTAATGCCGTTCGGCCTTAAGAACGCTGGGGCCACATATCAGCGGCTCGTCAATCGGATGTTTTCCGAGCAACTTGGAAAAACCATGGAAGTATATATCGACGATATGCTCGTGAAATCCCTTGACGAACGCGATCATATAACTCACCTAGAAGAGTGTTTTGAAAGGCTAAACCAGCATAACTTGAATCTCAACCCCGCAAAATGCAGGTTCGCGGTAGCATCGAGAGAATTCCTCGGTTACCTCGTGACGTATCGCGGGATCGAGGACAACCCTAAAAAAATCAGCGCAGTGATAGAGATGGCCTCCTCGAGAACCAAGCGAGAAGTCCAGAGATTAATCGGAAGGGTCGCGGCTCTGAATCGTTTCATCTCGCGCTCCATGGATAAGTGCCTTCCGTTTTCCGAAACGTTGAAGGGAAACAAAAAGTTTGAATGGTATGAGGAGTGTGAAAGGGCCTTCCAACAGTTGAAACACTGCCTGGCCACTCCACCAGTTCTTGCGAAACCTATAGAAGGCGAACCTCTGTTTCTCTATATTGCGGTTTCCGCAACGGCAGTCAGTGGCGTCTTGATACGAGAAGAACGCGGCGAACAAAAACCGATCTTTTACGTAAGCAAAGGCGTTACTAGGCAGCGAAGCTTCGGTACCGTTAATGGAAAAGTTAGCATTCGCTGTCATAACTTCGGCGAGGAAACTGAGACCGTATTTTCAGTCCCATACCATAGTGGTTCTCACCACGTTCCTCCTGGGGACAATTCTGCACAGTCCAAGCCAGTCCGGCAGACTCGCATAATGGGCGGTCGAATTAAGCGAATACGACGTCGAGTATCGGCCAAGGACGTGTGCGAAATCCCAGGTACTCGCTGATTTCTTGGTAGAGTTACCCACATGAGATATAACCAACGAAGAACCAAATTCGACTTGGGTTCTTCACGTCGACGGATCGTCGTCCAAACAAGGGTCCGAAATCGGAATTCGACTCACCTCGCCTACCGGAGAAATCCTAGAGCAGTCATTCCGATTGAATTTTCATGCATCAAACAATGAGGCGGAATACGAAGCACTCGTCGCAGGCTTACGGCTAGCCCATGGACTAAAAATCCGCAACATTCACGCTTACTGCGACTCTCAGCTAGTCGCAAACCAATACAGCGGAGAATACGAAGCAAGGGATGAGAGGATGGACGCATACCTTAAACTCTTCCAGGACTTGGCTCGTGACTTCGACCAGTTCGCCCTCACCAGGATTCCCCGTTTGGAAAACGTCCAGGCCGATGCCTTAGCCGCCCTCGCCTCCAGCTCAGATCCAGGACTCAAAAGGATAATTCCCGTCGAATTCATAGAACACCCGAGCATTGGACCGCCAGTGGTCATCAATCTGATCAGGGCGCATATTGAAGATGCGGAAGAAGTCAAAAATCAGCCGGAAGAAGATGCGGATCAAACCGAGTACGGCTGCGACAGCCCTTGGTTAGAACCGATTCGAGCCTATATCGTGGACGGAACCTTATCCGCTGAGAAATGGGCGGCCCGAAAGGTGAAAACCCAAGCAGCTCGGTACGTCATGATAGAGAGAGAAATTTACAAGTGGTTTTTTCCGGCCCTCTCATGACATGCGCGGAAGGAGAAAATGCGAGAAAAATCATGGAAGAGGTCCATTCCGGATCGTGCGGAAATCATTCCGGCGGTAGATCTCTCGCAGTCAAAATAAAACGCCATAGTTATTATTGGCCGACTATAATCAAAGACTGCACGAAATTCGCTCGGAAATGCGAGAAGGGCCAAAGGCACGCTCCTACGATTCGCCAACCCGCGGAAGTCCTCTCCTCCATCTCGTCCCCGTATCCTTTCATGTGATGGTCCATGGACATTGTCGGACCTTTACATAAATCAAAGCAGAAACGTTTCCTCCTAGTCCTCACGGATTTCTTTTCAAAATGGGTAGAAGCAGAATCCTTCGCAAGTATCAAAGACGCACAAGTCGAGAACTTCGTCTGGAAAAATATCATAACTAGATATGGGGTCCCGTACGAAATCGTAACAGACAACGGATCTCAGTTTATCTCTACCCGATTCGAAGCATTCTACGAAAAGTGGAAAATACGACTCAACAAGTAAACTCCTAGATATCCGCAATGCAATGGACATGCAGAAACTATAAACAAAACCGTCCCAGACGGATTGAAAAAGCGCTTAGAAGCCAAAAAGGGGCGATGGGCAGAGGAACTCGAAGGGGTTCTCTGGTCACATCGAACCACCCCGAGACGGGCGACGGGAGAAACTCATTTCGCCCTTGTTTACGGGACGGAATGCATGATCCCGGCGGAAGTGTAATTTCCCGGTGTACGAGGGAGATTCCTCCCCGAACGGGAAGATCTAAACAACGCCATGCTGTTGGACAATCTCGATCTTATCAATGAACGCCGCGACCAGGCGCTCATTCAGATCCAAAATTACCAGCACGCTACCACCAGATACTACAACGCAAACGTACGCCATCGTAGGTTCAAAGAAGGCGATCTAGTCTTACGCAAAGTCTTCCAAAACACTGCTGAACAAAATGCAGAAAAACTGGGAGCAAACTGGGAGGGACCGTACAAAGTCATAAAAGTGGTCCGACCAGGTTCGTATCAAATCGCGAACATGCAAGACGTAAAATCCCAAGAACTTGGAACGTGATGCATCTTAAAAAATACTACCAGTAACAACAACGTGGTGGAAAGAACTACGAGACGGCTTGATCCCCGAAAAGGGGTACGTAGGCAACTCGCTAACCGGCGGGTTCAGCTATTCCCCCCCGATTAAAAGGGGGGGGAGGAGTGGGGTGCGTATACTCGTATACTCCCATGAATTTCGAAGACTCTGAATTTTCGAAACTCTTTACAGACAACACAATTCGCCAACTACTAAACGGCTACGACAACGGATCCAGTATCCACCAAACAATTATCACATCCAAAAAACGATAAAATTACCCGAAACAACTTTCGGTCTAAGTAAACATTTCTTCCGAAAGCCCATAATCCCCTTATGGCATAAGAAAAATAAATTCACAGCACTGCGAGACGTCGCTTCATGCTCGAACAAATATTTTTTGACGAAAAATTCATACGCCTTCAAAACGGTATCATTTCGTTGTTGCTGATCACAACAAACGAACTTTAACGTCCTAAACAGACAATAGCCGCCTTTGAAAGGGTAGGCTCTCTTACATCCGACAAGGATAACATAGCGCGCTATAAAAGAAATCTAAAATTTTGGTTAGCCCTTCCAAACAGAAGTAGCTCGATTCGTACCCAGACAAATCATATAAGCCGATAACACTTTGCGGATTTTAAAACGGTACGAGTCAGGTTAAAATCGCAAACAGGCTAAACGAAAGCCGACTTGTCATCGCAAAGCCTCAGTCCGAGAGTAAACCTAGGTCTTGTCCTAAACCCAGCCACGCTGGATCTTGACATCTCATAGACATAGTATCAATACCCGATACGAGATCCCAAAACTTGTCTCTTCGCTTAAGTCTATTCGTTTCACAAACCTTCGCGTAAATCAGTAAACCGCGAAAAATCTCGCTTTGTACAATCGATGGATACAGTGATCATCAGAGGGTTAGGAATGAGACGACAACTCATATCCTCTCCCTCTAAAATTCGAAAAACAGAAGTTCATTCAACTCATAAAAAACGAAATATTTTATAGATTGAGCCGCAAGTTCAACAAACGCCCTAAAAAGGGGCAGAGATTCAAAGCCACCAACGGCCAGTCCCAAAACATACATCATGGCCTCACAGCGGCTGAAACACAAACAAAATAAAAAATCCCTAAAGGGATCGATAAACCTAGACGTTCCCCGGAGCATCACCTTCATCCTCCAACTCGCCCAAAGTAGGAACGGCCTCGCCGTCGCCTCCCTTGGTCGCACCACCACTGCCTGCCTCATCCGCGCCAGCCTCGCGGTCCTCGACTGCCTGGCCCTGATCCGCCGAGCCCTCCGAATCCGGTACAAGGGTGCACTTGGACTTCAGACCAGCGAGAATCGAGTTGAAGTCCCCTTCGGAAACCGCCCACTCTCCCTTGCAAGACAGCAGCCTGGCTTCCTCGGAATCTAGAGACGGGGCCTCGTTACCTCTAAGCAGCTGAAGCTCACTCAAGCTCCCCTCGATTCCCGCCAAAGCCAAGTCCCTCTTACGGGCAGCTATCAAGGACTCGAAAAAATGGCCATCCTCGTCAGACGAGCGAATAGATCGCTACGGGAATCGACAGTCTCTGTCGACCTGCGAGCACCCATCTCCTCGTGGTTCTGGATCTTTTGTTGGAGACGGCGGATTTCCGCGGATTTGTGTTTCTTCTCTTTCTTCACTTTGAGCAACGAACTCACGGTCTTCCCGAGGTCACGGTCGAGATCGCCGATTCAAACTTCGAGCTGGGACGTCTGGGCAGCATGGGCATTCTCAATGGTCTGCAACACGGCCTTAGTACGCTTCAATGCCTCTTGCGACGACTCCAGCTCCTTCGACAGACGCGCGACCTCCGACCCGCAATCACCAAGCATCTCATCAATCAACGACATAAACTGTCCACGAAAGAAATGGTAAGGATCACCGCAAAAGAAAAGAAAGGAAGGTGTTACGGATAAATCAAAAGCAAACCTTGGAGCGATGTTGCGACAACAATCCCAAAGGCTCAACCTCTTCGCTCTTAGCGCATCTCTTCCTCTTTGCCGTCCCGGTCGCGGCACCGACCCTCGTGTGTCCTTTAGGCAACGGTGCAGCATTAGGTGCGGGAAGTCCTAAAATGATCTCCTTCTTCTTCAAAGGCGGAGATGTGGACTCCACCGCTTCCTCCCGACCGGAGATCATGATCGGAGAGGTAGAGGAGCCTGAGGGACGAGCCTGGACGTCAAGAATCTGCTCGGGAACGACGACTCTTTCCACGGGCAAGGGAGCATCGAGCGGGACCTCGGAACCAGGGGCTGGGGACGAAGGCACGGGCGAAGAAGGAACGCTAAGTGCTTCGGCTCTGGCCCGGTTCGATTCTTTCTCAGCACTGCGTCGCGAAAACTTGTCCTTGAAAGAGCGGAACCCGGCGACGAAAGGCGGGTGGCCGTGAACAGCGAAACGGCGGAGCTTGACTGGCCTCACCCATCTCAACATCGGAATCCTTCTTTTCATTTTGAGAGGAAGACATTTTCGTTTATGAGAACAAAGGGGGAAGAAGTTGAGAGAAAGAAGTGTGTGAAGAATGAGAAGTAATGAGCTACTACTTATAAGGATGTGAGGATGACATGGATTTCCGCAATAAAATATTCTTAACCAAAAATTTTGATTTCCAACTCAAATCATTCGCCCGCAAAATCGTCTTCGAGTCTTATGGGCTGGGGGCTAACTGTTGGGGTCAAAAACGGTTATCTCGAAATTAACGGCTAAGATTATTTCCTATCTACGAATTTTCCTCAAAACAATCACTAAAGAAAGATCGGAAGCGAGCGGTGACCAAGACCCGAGGCCGGTCGAGTGATATGCCAGGAATATCAGCTAGAGAATACCCTAATGCCTTATGATATTTTCTTAGTTCACACAAAAGCTTAGCAGTTTCAACATTGTTCAGTTCAGAGTTCACTATGACAGGATAGGTAGAATTAGGCCCTAGAAACGCATACCTGAGCCCCGCTGGGAGGGATTTGAGTTCAACCTTCTGAGCTTTCAGCTCGCTCCATGGGTTGTCGAGTTGGCTGTTCGTCACAGGTGTTCGTTTGGGAACTGCTGTTTCGGCTGGACTGCTCTGCTTGCTCTTGTCCTTTTCCCCCAGACTTAGATAAGCGACTAGCTTCTCCATGTTTTTGGCAGTGTCAAGCATCTTGTTGTAGCCATCCGCGTCCACGCTCATCACGTTATGCTCTGTCTCAGCTCGGGTCAGGGCCAATTCAAGTGGATCGTCGGTTAGGATTTCCTCAATCATTCCTCCTTGAGGGAAAAGTGCCTGATCGTCGTCTTCAACTGAGTAGGTTTGTCCATCGATCATTGGCTTTTTCAGCAACTTGTTCATTTCGAACTTCATTGCAATTTCCCCAAGATGGAGGTCAATCCTCCTTTGCCGGACATCTGTAATCACACCAGATGTGCATAGGAAAGGACCGCCCAGAATGAGTGGGTCCCTTGGTTCATCGTCAACCGGAAGAACCACAAAACCGGCTGGAACAAGGGTGTTTTCAACTCTGACATGGAGATCCTCCAGAATACCCACTGGCGACTTAACTGACCTGTCTGCGAACACCAGGGAAATTCTTGTCGGCTTAAAGTTGGTGAAACCCAGTCGCTTCGCCACTGAGTAAGGCATAAGATTCACACTAGAACCCAAATCACAAAGAGAACAGGTGAACACTGTCTTCCCAATCTGTACTGAGAGAACAAATCTCGCTGGATCACCCAACTTATTGATCGGCTTGTTCTGGAGTACTGCACTGCACTCCTTCGAGACCAGCATGATCTCGCTATCTCCAGATATCTTTCCAGGGATCAACCCCTTCATCAAGCTACCCATAGAAGGTATCATCTGGATCGCATCAATCAGAGGTAATTTGATAGTTAGTTCCTCCAACATCTTCTTACATTTCATCTCCTCACGATCCTTCCGAGATTTCTTGGCCGGAACAGGATATGGAACATTAGGGGTGTATTCACGTGCAGGAACAGGCTCAACAGGTGTAGCCTTAGGTGCCGGATCAGTCCCAGCAGGATGTTATGTTTCGTCATCCGAGAGAGGAGCAGCTTCTGATCGCGGTTGCTCCCCTTCCTTTTGCTTACCCTTCTCTGCTGTTGTTAGCTTCTTAGGAGCCGCATCTGGTAGACTCCTTCCACTACTTAGTTTCACTGCATTACACTCCTTGGGATTTTTATCGGTCTTTCCAGGAAGAGTACCTTGATGCCTCTTGACGCTCTCAACAGTCTGAGCGATCTGAATATCCATCTGTCTCATGTGGCTCGCAACGTTGTCGTACTTGGTGCTCAGGTCAATGAATATGTGGTTCATTCTGGAGTTGATGTCTGTGGTGACCTGATTCAGCGCCTTCTCTTGGATTTTCTGGCCCTGGAGGAGTTGCTGCAGCATCGTTGCTATACCCTTTGTCTCATCTTGCGAAGCGTTTATTGGTGAAGGAGCAACCTGTTGAGCAATCTGCTGCTTTTGGTTCTGGAAGTGGTTGTTCTGCGCCTGGCTTAGAACGTAGGTTTTTCCTTGGTAGGGTTTCTGGTAACCCGTGTTCTGACCTTGACTGTTCTGTGTGTTGTGTGTTGTCACCCTTGTTGTCCAGTTTAGGGTACGCAAAGAGGTGGGCGTTGTTCCCGACGTTGGGGTTTGGGTGATAGTTCTTGTACTTCAATCCTTGCCATTGATGTAGCTCACCTCTTGTTTATCGTCCCCGGTGTTATCTGATTCAGGTGTGACATCAACAACATTGTTCTCAGGCGCAGCTTCTTCCATGATGAACACTTGACTCTGGTTGCCCTTGAGCAGCTGGTCAACTTTTGCGGCCAGATCGTCTATGCTGTTCACACTTTTGGAGCGGTTGTGCTACTTGTTCTTGTTGATTGAACTCTGGGCCATGTTCTCAATCAGTACGTAAGCTCTTGGGGTTATTCGCGTCATGAAATCTCCATTGCTCGAGGAATCTAGAGCGTTACGGAACTCATAGCTCACTCCATCATAGAACACCTCCAGTATATAGTCATCATCAAACCCATGGGGAGGGCATTCCCTCTGGTACTCTTTGTACCGCTCCCAAGCATCATGGAACGGCCCATCAGTCATTTGTTTGAAGTTAGAGATCCTGTACCTTAGGGCTGCGGTTTTGGACTTCGTGTAGAAGTGGCTCAGGATTGCTGATCTGACCTGCTCCCATGTAGTAAGAGAACCTATCGGGAGAGAGTGTACCCAACGAGAAGCCTTCCCTTCAAGGGAAATGGGAACAAGGTGCATTTGACGTAGTCGGTGGCACTCCATTCGAGCGAGAGAAGTTGCAGACTCTCTCAAAGGTCTCGATGTGATCCATTGGGATTTCAGTAGTGAGACCACTGAACGTGTTCTTCTGTACCAGACTGATCAAAGCAGGCTTGATCTCATAGTCTTGTCGAGTACAGGGAGGAGGGTTGATGGCGGAGCGATCATTAGCGAAGTTCCGCGGGAGGTTCCTCTGTCCGATTGGAGCGCCTTGCAGCTCCTGCTGCTGTGCAGCGAGTTGAGCTGCTTGCTGAGCAGCTTGTTGTTGAGCTTGGATGGTCTGTTGCATTTGCTGTTGCATTAGCGCCATTGCCGCAGTGAGATCATCCTGATTGCCTTGATTACCCATTATGGTGTCGGTAGGCCTTTGTTGTCTGTTCTGTCTTTTTAACCTTGCGAGCTGATCGTTGGTGAGTGAAGTTAAGTCTCCTTGTGCGTTGCTCCGAGTGTGTCTACTGGTCATGCACCTGGGACATTAACTGCAACGAATAGAATAGAGCAAGTTAGATGTTACAGACTAAGCAAATCACTGAAAAAGAAGGTAAATATCTGGTCCCCGGCAACGGCGCCAAAACTTGATACACTAAAAATTAGACCTTTCCTACTGTCAAGTTAACAGTTGTAATTGAAGTACTTAAGGTTCAATCCAGAGGACCAGTTTACACTTTATTTCTGTGGGTTCTCGACTTAGCTAAAACGATAAGCGGTTTTGAATGATTGGTTGACAAGCAAAATAAAGCAAACGATGGTAATAAAGTTCAGATTAAAAAGAGAGGCTGATCCAGGGTTGTGATCCGAGTGAAACGACCACGACCAAACAACTATTCAGGCTCGGTTAAGAACAACCCTAGAGCTCAGAACTCAAGGTTAAAGCAACACACTGTCGTGTAGTTGTTCATTTCACCGACCAGTCTCAGCTCCTAAGATGTCGCTTGGTCTGAGACTGATGGTGAACCTTAGCAAAAAAGTCTAATCTGCTCACAAATGCACCCTAACATCTACTTTCGTGTGGCTAGGGATGCAACGCTCAAACATGCAAGATCTAGCAACATATGACACTTTTGATGCACATGTTCAACTTAAAATCATATGGTAAGTGATCAGGTTAACATAAGCATTAAACTCAGCATGAATGAAAGCAATCTAAGTAATAACCTATTTGTGTTTAGCCACGATCTACACTCTAGCACCCTAGATCAACTTCGACGACTACTCAGACATAGTACAAGAAAACATAAACATATTGACTGAAAGATACTGCATAAATCTCGAGAGAAACAAGAGGGTTCAGGATCATCCTCGATGAGAAGAGTAGCCGTCCCCCTTACGAAGTGCAACTCGCCAAATAATGAGTCTAGGGTTTCTTGTATCAAAAAGAGCGTAAAAAAATAAAATAAGAGCTAAGTGTGTTTTATATGGAGGCACCGTCGACTTCTGAGAGAGGGAAAGTGATTAGGCAAAATCTTCAAAAGATATGTAAACTTCCATAAATGTCGGGAACAGTCTGCATGGTTGTTCCTCGTGATTGCTCTTTAGGTTCAACCGTCTGGCTGCTCCGCCTGGTTGTTCCGCGGGAACGATTCCAATTCTAGCACCTTTCTTCATGCACCTCCCTTCATCTCTTTAGCCTACTCCAGACCTGAATTGACTCAAAAAGGACTAAACTAACTCGATAAAACATTCAAAACTGGTTAGAAAACATATATACAATGGTGTCAAAAACACCATATATCAGTTACTTTACTCTCTCATACTCAGCTCACATGAATCTCATTCAAACTCCCACCAATCTCTCATATTCTCAACCGTTCTCTTATTATACTCTCTCAGCCATCAAGCTTACTGATATGTGGTGTTTTTGACATCTTGTATATATGTTTTCCAATTAGTTTTTAAGTGTCTTTATCGTGTCTTTCTAGTCATTTCCGAGTCATTACAGGTCTGGAGTTGTATTGGATGGGCGATGGATCACTTGGAGCAAAAGAGGTAAAAAAGAGTACAAACTGGAGATTTTCATGCGGAGCAGCAGAGCGGAGCACCCGAGTGACTGCTCCAACGACATAGATTTTTAAGGAAGTTTCCAATATTTCGTGATTTTAGCTAGGGATCCCCTTTTTTCCTTCTGCAGCCGTCAAAGACCTGCAATATATCTTTTCCTATTATTATTCTCAGACTACGCCACTTTTTAGGGAGATTTTTGAGAGAGAAAATTGTACTCTTGTTAAGGGAGAAGTATCTCTACATCCTTTGGAGAATATTCTAAATCCTCTTTACTTTTTATTATTCATTCATACATGTTTTCTCATCTGTTATCTCTGTCTTTTCTTTATTTATGGCTGAGTAGTCAATTGTTAGGTCTATGGTGTTAGGGTGTTTAGATCCATGAGCTAAATACAAATAAGGATTATTGTTGTGATTGTATCCATTCGTGGTTACGCTTACTTCCTGATTTAAACTAACCGTTTAGTGTTTGAAACTAGGTTTAATCTAATCATCAAAAGGGCTTAGGTTGCTAGAAAACAACATGAATGGGCAATTCGTGAACAAATTGAATTTGAGCTTAATGTTTCTCTTTGTATTCTAATCCAAATAACAGTTTAGAATTGCTTGATAAAAGGTGATACGCCACGAGAGTGGATCGATCTATATGAGTATTTTGAGTTCTAGACTTGTTTGAATTGTTTCTTGAATAGTTATTTGGCTCATGATCGCTTGACACCTGATCTTTTGCCCTAGACTTGGCATCTTCTATAATCTGAAACCAAACCAACTCAAACTCTGTTACTTGCTTATTTTCATTCTTTTATTTTCAGTAAAACGATTTGTCTTAGCTTGAAATTAATGTAAATTGGTCATCTGGAAATTGAATCTCAATTACTACATCTACACTATTAGCTTGCAGTGAAGCACTCAATTACTCTCTTTGATTCTCAACCATACTCTCGTTACCTGCGACCAAACATTTCATTCTCATCATTTTCACCTAATTTACTCTACATTCTCACATGGTATCGGAGCTACAAGCTCCTGAAAATCTTTCTTACTTCCGCAAATGAATCTCTGATCAAATTTCTCTTCAAAATCTGTTTGGTTACATCCTTTTCCCTCTTGTCCAAAGGTCTTCCAGGAGGGAAGAACCTCACCAGAACTCAAGATAAAGGAGTATCTCATTCTCTGGAACTCCAGAAATCTTCAGCTCAATTCAGTGATATCACTCAAATTACCCTAAGGAGTGATATTACTCTCTCAAATAAGAGGTTCGATTGTAGTACTGAGATATCGAATCCACAGAGAGCAGGGGCACACAATAGACTATAGAAATCAAGGTTAAGCTAGGAAATCAATATTAAAACAGTAAATAAAGCAATGTGAACAATGCAGTTGTTCGATTAATTGAGGTTGTAAATAATAATAAGAAATAGCTAGACTTAGGGATTTATCAATCAGGAGATTCAAAACTATAATTCAAGGATGCTAAGGGTTTATAGATTCAATCTAGAAATCGATTATGATAAGCAAGTAATCATCTCTCTCAAGCAATTACTAATCATATGTCTAAGTCTCTGTTCCAGCTTTCGCATGCGAACAAGAAGTGAGTGTCGATCGATGCTATGGCACGAGCATCGATCGATACTTCCTCGAACAAGCATTAACGACCTGTCGATTATGTTCAACTAGATTCTTAGACCAAATTCTCATATGCTAAGTATCTAATCCAGCAGGATTCGGGTTCCGTTAATTGAGTGCACTTTAGTGTATCTCAATTGTCCTATGATTCTAGGTTCAAACAATCAGTCACACTTTCATGTGAATAAAACTATTCCATATCCTAGTATTACAAATCACCCTGGTGTAGAAGTTCTATAGATAACCTAGCAATCCTAATTGATTATAAATTTGACACTAAGCTCATGAAATCCCTAAGCCTAACAAGATGAATTACTCAGACATGATAGAAGAAACACAAATCATAGTCTGAATAATATAATAGAATAGAAAGCAATAATAAAACCAATGGAGTTACAATCAATCTCTGAAGGAGAATTGATCTTCTATCCAACCCTAAAACAAGAAGAAAGAATAATAGAAAGCTTAGAAAGTGTGTAGCCGTCAACAATGGCTTAGAAATAACATAAATAGGGTTTCTAGTCGTCCAAGGGCATTCTGGTAATTTGTGATAGCTTTTGGGCTTCAGGCGGTCATAAAATATACTCGACCCGCATTCTGGCATCCATGTCGATCGATATGAAGGCTTTCCCATCGATCGATATACATTTCTTTTCTTGACAACCTTCTCTCGCGAGGCAGACTGACCACTCTTCAGTAAAACGGGCATAACTTCTGATCTAACCGTTGGATTGACCTCATACCGGTGGAATTGGAAAGCTAACTCAAAGCTCTATCTTGTGTCAAAATATGGGATCAATCTCACCGTGGGAAGGTCTCCATCCATATCTAAACATCTGACGTGTCTTCGCAGCTCTGCACTCAAAAGACTCCAAAAGACACCAAAATCACCATATTTCGCCAGAATGTACCTGAACCTGTAAATACTCTAAATAGACTCTATATTGTAGTAAGTATATATAATAAAACCTATAGACCATGGCTAAAAATGGGTAAAATCCATGGTCGATCAACTCCCCCAGACTTTTACCCTTTTGCTTGTCCTCAAGCAAAACCAACAGGCAGTCTCTCTGAAAGAGGTTTGAAAACAGCAGGGACTCACATGATTTAAAACTTAGAATCATCACCTCTACAATATTGCAATCCACATCTAAAAAGTCCTAATCACAAAAGCACATTATACCATAACCTAGCTTACCAACCAAATTCACCTAGCCAACAACTTAGCAAATCTTGTCTGACATTCCCCTCTACCAACCTCA
This sequence comes from Brassica carinata, assembly GCA_016771965.1. NCBI lineage: Eukaryota > Viridiplantae > Streptophyta > Magnoliopsida > Brassicales > Brassicaceae > Brassica > Brassica carinata. The sequence continues at coordinate 9,936,380 of CM028687.1, read as the reverse complement.
TTTCTTAACATAAATAAAAGTGTAGGCTTTACCTTGGGAGTATCGATCACAAGATGCAATGATTCTCAAACAAGTATTTGAAACTGCAGGTAAAAGTTAGTTCATATCCTCTCTCTCTACTCATTTCTCTCTTAGTCAAAGTCTGCTTCTATTGCAGGATCATTGACCAAGATTGGACAGGCTTCCATGAATCAAGACTTAATGGTGGTTGCCACCAAATCCTGTTCACTTTTTTTTTACCTATATCCAAGAATTCATATGAATAGAACCTTGATGATTGCCGCCACCAAGTCCCGTTCGAATTCTTTTTGTTGGAATCCTTATGAAGCAAACCTTAATGGCTGTAGCCATCAAGTCCTGTTCGGATTCCACCTAACTAAAAACCTATATTTTTTTTTCTCTTTTTTTTTCTTCTTTTTTTTTTCTTTTTCGTGTTTTTTTTTTCTACCTATATATCTAGGGTCGAAATGGAGAGAGAGAAGGTGATAAATCTACACAAGGCTTTACCTTCCAGACTTGTCTGAAGAATCCGATCCCATGTATACCAAGCCCCAAGACAAGCAATTGAGTCAGGTTTAGTGTTGGAGGTCAGCTTTGGTTCCTTCAAACAATCTCAGCAAGTGTTGATAATTGACATATTGATCCACTTTAGTATCTTTAGTACTATCTGCAATCAGTAAGTCTAGAATGGTGCTAAAGAGTGGTTAGAAAACAAGGATAAATCGAATTAGATCATCATCCCCTTCTTGACTTAATAAAAACAAATTTTGAAAATATTTTAAATAAGACTCATAAAGGTAGATAAACGTTAGTAATCCCCCCCAGACTTAAATTACACGTCCCCGGTGTAACACGATCGTTAGTAAGGTGAAAATCAAAAGCGTATACAAAATTTAACAAGTAAGAACGATATACCGACCGATTAAGTGTCGATCGATGGAAAACGCTACCATCGGTCGATGCAGAGAGGTATTGTCGATCGATATCGACATGCTCTAATCGGTCGATATTCAAGGCAATCGTCTACTTGGGTCCCTATTCTAAATATCTAACTCAAACATAATATTAGTAGAACCTCCCCGGACTTAAACAACACTTTGACTAGTGTTATACGCCTAAGATTGGTGGGAAAATAAACCATAAGGACGATATTTAATAAGGTTCGCGAGTATACCTGTTATTGATTTGAGTATTGATCAACACAATGAAGTGGCGATCAATACTTGTGATGCTCACGATCGACAAGGATCAAGTGTCGGTCGATGCTGATGCGTAACTCGCCGATTCTTGTGCAAACTTCGTGCTTGAGCTCTTTTCCTATAAATAAAACACTTAAAGATAGTAGTTAATAACTAATAAAACCAAATTGCTAACTAATCATTTTTTTTTCGATGAACAGTGGTCCCGCTACATTACTGCACAAGAATCCGCCAGCCCGCAGGCATCGTTCACTTTTTTTTATAACCTACAATAAGTAAAAACGAAAAATCAGTAATAGATGAAAATAAAAACATATGTAGAACAAACCTAACAGTGGGTTGCCTCCCACTCAGTGCTTATTTTAAGTCATTAGCTTGACTTCTGGAGATCTGATTTAGTCTGGATGAGAATGTGAACTTGCTCCAAAACAAGTCTCAGTGTTCCTCTTCCTCATTTTGTTGATGCAGTTGATGAAAGCTCATGCAGAAAGTTCCCCTTTATCTCTCATCTCTGGATCACATAGCACTCTAACCTTGGTAAAAGGTGCATGACCTCCTCTGCAGCGCACTCTACACTCAAGACTTCCCTCCTGAAATTGTGAAGGAACTAGTGACAGGAAATCAGCATCTATATTCTTTTTCCTCTTCTTCTTCTTCCTCTTCCTGGTCCTTCCCCCAGACTTAGACGTTTCTGTCACGGCCTGTTCTGAAATATGGAGGGTGTCGACCGACGCTGGTTCTGTTGGACCATTGTCAAAGTCACTTCTATATCTCAATCCACTCTGAGAAACTGATGCATGCTGATGATTATCCAATACCCCAATGTAGGAATATGGTTGCACACTTCTATCTGGTGGAATTGAGATTCATCTTCAAAACAAAGTAGGAAACCGCAATCTTTATGGATCATGTATCCTGTTCACTCTTTGTGAATCCCAACAGCTTCACAGTGGTCTATGATGTTTAGGACAGAAAGGTGTGAAGTCTCAAACTTGTGCACTCTCATCAATTGGTTCCATCTTAATTGTGTATCCTGGCAGCTCATCCAACCATGGGTGTCGATCGATTGTTTTTGGTGGGTATCGATCAATATCAGTTGCGTCTGGTTGATCGATGAAATCAGGAGGTTTGAGATCGATGATGTGGGGTGGGTGTCGATCGTCATCAAGCCTCTGCTTAAGCCATTCTTCCAACTCCAAGAAGTCTTCTAGGGTGACTTTGTCTACATCGGAGGTAAGATCATAGCTTGATTCATCTGTGCTCTCTGTGTTGAGTGCAATGTCATGAAGACAACTCGAACTTTCATAGATTTCAAGTGGTATTGATCTTTGACAACGCCTGTGTCGATCGATGTCGGGACGCTGATGTCGATCGATGGTGTGGTGGTTATGTCGATCGATGGTGAGGTTGTGGGGTCGATCGATGCTGATACTAGTTTTGCAGGCTCGCGAGTTGAATCAGCTGTGTGTGCTTCATCGTCAGACAGCTCTATGCAAGAGATAAAGTCCTTGCTTCTGGTATTGTCCACAGGATCGTAGTAGACTCCTTCATCAATGTTAGTCAAGCACATCCTATTCTTCTTAGATCACAAACTGCTCCCATCAGATTCATGAAGGCTCTTCCAAAAGAAGAGAAGATGGCTTGCCCGATTTAATCTCCAAGACATGAAAGTCCACAGAATAGTGCAGTCTCCTATCTCCACCTTAACATTCCTGATCATGCCTGCTGAGTTTGCATTGGAGTTATCCATGAAAGTGAGACTATCTTGAGAAGGTTCCATCTTTAACCCTAATACTTCAGCAGTGTCTATAGCCATTATGCTGACTGCAGATCCAAGATCGATGTATGCTTTGGCAAATCATGGTTTTGTATAGAGCATGGAATCAAGAACTTCCTGTGATCTTCTTCCTTCTTGAGAGTCATCTTAGGCTTACGGCAGACCTTGTTGAATAACACCTCAATGTCTTTATCTGTCTCTCTGCTTTCTCTGAAGAAATTACCAAGTCTATACTTATAGTATGCATCCACGAAAGACATATCCTTAGGAACCCTCTTCACCCTCTTGTGAAATCCATCAAGTTCCACTTTGTTAACTTCTCTCCTGAGGTGTTTGGGAATAAAGGGTTTCCTAGATTTGACTCTCTTCTCACGTTGAACTCCTTCTTTCGTCGCATGCACTTCCATCACATGTTCATATTCATCCCTATGGTGTTGATCAATCTCAACGAGAGAGGTTTCAGCTAATATTGAGTGCTCTTTCTCTATTGCGTCTTCAGTTTGCTGACTGATCTGCTCTGTTGTCCCTAAGCAAACTGATGTCTGAGATGAATTTTGAGTGGCATTCAAGCGGTGTGCATCAAGATTTGGCAAACGTACTCGGTATGACGTGGATGGAAATCGATCGATTCTCTGCTGCTCTTGTCGATCGATGCTCCCATGTTCCTGTCGATCGATTCTTTCGTGATGTTGTCGATCGATTCTTTCAGCTTGTTGTCGATCAACGTCATTTGATCGGATGCGAACTAGGGTGGGAGGATGTGGGTGTCGAGTGGCGAAGTCGGAGTGGCTCTGAATTTGGACAGTCTTGTCCGATCCAAAAAGTGGTGTCGATCGATGCTTGTCTGATGGTGTCGGTCGACGCTCAGGCGATGATGTCGAGCGATGTTTAGATTTTGGTGTCGGTCGACACCAGTACGAGCTTCCCACAGACATAGAACTTTCGACTAGAAAAGCATCTTCTTCCTGCTTCTCCTGCTCAAGTATTTCCCCAAATTAATTATCTAAGATGGAATCTCTCTGGTGTCCTTCAATGGCTTGATCAACAGTGTTTTTGGACACGGGATGAACAGTAACTTGGTGAACAGTATCGCGATGAACAGTACCGTGATGAACAGTAACTACGTGAATAGTGTTGCGATGAACAGTAACTGGGTGAACAGTGTCGATCGACGCGGGATGAACAGTATCGATCGACGTCGGGTGAACAGTGTCGATTGATGTTGGATGAACAGTATCGATCGATGTTGGATGAACAGATCGATCGATGTCGTGAACAGCACCGGATGAACAAGATTGATGAACACTACTGATGAACAAGACCGGATGAACAGTACTTTTCTTTTGAAATAGTGCTTCTTGCTTCTTCACAGCTTCTTCAGTCTGAGAAGCTTGAATGTATAGAATCTTGACACGGGTATCTAAGGTTTTTAATATTCCAGTCACCTCTTTGCAGAGAAAATCCAAATGCAGATTCAAATCCTCACTCATCTCCTGCTGGTCTTTCAAAAGCTTCTCTAGCATAAATTTCATCTCCTCTATATCACGCTGATCTTTATCCTGGCATACAGCTTGCTCCACCAGTGAGACCTCATGTATGGAACCAGTCTCAGCCTCAATGATCTTGTTGTCATCCTTCAGAGCTGAATTTATCCTGTGCATATCCAGATTTTTGGCACTGTTGCTAGACACCAAGTTCTCTATCAGTCTCTTAGCTTCCTCTAGGGTTCTTGTCTGAAAGTTTCCTTCGCTTGCAGTATCCAGCATCATATGATATCGTACATCAATACCCTTGATGAACCTCTTCAACAGCTGAATCTCTCAGAAACCATGATGTGGACAGTCCTTTGGTATCTCCTAAACCTCTCCCAAGAGCTTCTAAAAGCTTCTGTAGGTTCCTAAGAGAATGTCCAAATTTTATCCCTTATCTCATCAGCCCTTCCTTCGTTGAAGAATTCAGTCAGAAACGGCGTCCTGACATCACTCCAGGTAGTGAGAGACCCCGGTGGTAAGTGCCTCAACCAAGTTTGTGCTTTCCCAGATAGAGAATACTTGAACACCTTGCAAATGATGTAGTCTGTGGCTGCTTCATTCTCATGTATTCCAGACACATAATCTTCTAGTGTCTCAATATGGTCGAAGGGGTTTTCTTGAGGAAGACCATGAAAATGGTGCTGAGCCACATGAGAGAAGTATATGGCTTTCATATCAACACCTTGTATTGCTGGAGGTTGAATTGCAGATCTGTTGGTATAGAACTGACTAGGTATGATCCATTATGCTATCGTTCTCTGACAAGAAACTTTGGCATCCTCAGTGGTAGCAGATGGCTCAAGGATTGCAGTCCCTTGTCCATCTATCTTCTGACCTGCTGCGTTACGCAGATGACACTCCTGGTCATGCAGGTCTTCGTTCTCATCTCGTACAAGAATTATATTCGCAACCATGTCTCGCGGCTCAGTATCGATCGATGTTCGAGGTGAAGCATCGATCGATGTCGGGTGGGAAATGTCGGTCGACAGAAGAGTAGCTTCGGTCGATGGGGGTGGGCGAGTATCGGTCGATGAAGACGGTGTCTCAGTCGACCGCGGTTGGCGAGTGTCGATTGATGGAGAACATCTTTCTTTGCGGATTGAACGCTCCAATCTTGTAGGATCTGAGACGAAAAGTAATTCTTCCTTACTGCTTCTGGTACTGATAGGCATGTACCTGAAAGACAAGAAATTTTTTTCACTAAGTAACTATAACAGTAAATAAAACCTAGACTAAACCTATTAATCAAGTCTAATGGCGAATCCTTGCTCCCCGGCAATGGTGCCAAATTTGATATCACTCAAATTACCCTAAGGAGCGATCTTACTCTCTCAAATAAGAGGTTCGATTGTAGTACTTAGGGATGGAATCCACAGAGAGCAGGGGCACACAATAGACTATAGAAATCAAGGTTAAGCTAGGCAATCAATATTAAAACAGTAAATAAAGCAGTGTGAACAAGGCAGTTGTTCGATTAATTGAGGTTGTAAACAATAATAAGAAATAGCTATATTTATGGATTTATCAATCAAGAGATTCAAAACTATAATTCAAGGATGCTAAGCATTTATAGATTCAATCTAGAACTCGATTATGATAAGCAAGTAATCATCTCTCTCAAGCAAATACTAATCATATGTCTAAGTCTCTGTTCCAGCTTTCGCATGCGAACAAGAAGTGAGTGTCGATCGATGCTATGGCCTGAGCATCAATCGATACTTCCTCAGACAAGCATTAACGACCTAATCGAGTATGTTCAACTAGATTCTTAGACCAAATTCTCATATGCGCCTAAGTATCTAATCCAGCAGGATTCGGGTTCCGTTAATTGAGTGCACTTTAGTGTATCTCAATTGTCCTATGATTCTAGGTTCAAACAATCAGTCACACTTTCATGTGAATAAAACTATTCCAGATCCTAGTATTACAAATCATCCTGGTGTAGAAGTTCTATAGATAACCTAGCAATCCTAATTGATTATAAATTTGACATTAAGCTCATGAAATTCCTAAACCTAACAAGATGAATTACTCAGACAAGATAGAAGAAACACAAATCATAGTCTGAATAATATAATAGAATAGAAAGCAATAATAAAACCAATGGAGTTCCAATCAATCTCTGAAGGAGAATTGATCTTCTCTCCAACACTAAAACAAGAAGAAAGAATAATAGAAAGCTTAGAAAGTGTGTAGCCGTCAACAATGGCTTAGAAATAACATAAATGGGGTTTCTAGTCGTCCAAGGGCATTCTGGTAATTTGTGATAGCTTCTGGACTTCAGGCGGTCATAAAATATACTCGACCCGCATTCTGGCATCCATATCGATTGATATGAAGGCTTTTCCATGGATCGATATACATTCCTCTTCTCGACAGCCTTCTCTCGCGAGGCAGACTGACCACTCTTCAGTAAAACAGGCATAATTTCTGATCTAACTATTGGATTGACCTCAGACCGGTGGCATTGGAAATCTAACTCAAAGGTCTATCTTGTGTCAAAAGATGGGATCAATCGCACCATGGGAAGGTCTCCATCCATATCTAAACATCTGACGCGTCTGCGCAGCTCTGCACTCAAAAGACTCCAAAAGACACCAAAATCACCATATTTCTCCAGAACGTACCTGAACCTGTAAATACTCTAAATAGACTCTATATTGTAGTAAATATATATAAAAACACCTATAGACCATGGCTAAAAATGGGTAAAATCCATGGTCGATCATTCAGCAAGCTTCATCAAGGTCTAGTCTATTGCAAAACCAGTAGGAACATTCTATTGTCCACTGGTCCACAACTCTCCAATATGGATAATGTTGGGGTTGAAAACGGTTATCTCGAAATCAACGGCTAAGATCATTTCCTATCTACGGACTTTCCGCAAAAAGGATCAACAAAGGTTGGATCGAAAAAAAGCGCGACCAAGGTCGGGCGCCGGTAGCTTCGCCCGTGCTGGCCCGGCGCCGTCTCGCCGATGCTGGCACCGGCGCCCGGCTTCGCCCGTGCTGGCCCGGCGCCGTCTCGCCGATGCTGGCACCGAACTGCCGGGGCCGCCAGCAGCAGCGGCTCGCCCGTGCTGGCCCGGCGCCGGTGCATCCAGTCTATTCCCAGATCGTCCGATTTAGATCGCACTCGTGGTGTCCGTAAAGTCGTAGCACCTTAGCTAGGGACCTAATGTTCCTCGGTTCAACTCGACAGTTATCCTCAAGTCTTACGACTAGAGCTAGGAAGGTTGGTTCTTCCGCAAAGTGTATCGTATAAAACAAGAACGATTGGCTCGAACATCGATTCTTTAGGCTATACGATTTATTTTGCGGAAGAGATGATCTTTCCGAGAAATCATACGAACGTTCGAAGGCTTGAAGCATGTCCACGGGGTGACTCCCGATTTTGGAGACCCAAGCCCAATAAGAGCTAAGACGGTTTATCCTAACTTATTAAAGTAGGATAAATGTTAAGTTTCCGCAGATAAATGTCAATGCTCGAGGATAACTACGAAGATCGACGGAAAATGGAATATTTCCAAAAGAGATAAACTTGGGCCCAAAGGCGAAAGGTTACACGGGCCACCGACCTAAAGTGACTATATAAGGAGGGCTGAAGCAGAAGAGAAGAGGATCCGAGATTTTAGACTTAGAGAACTCCTGCTAGCTTAGAGAACTTAGGATTTAGGTGGTTAGACTAGTACGGCAAGGCTTAGGACGTCTTGGCCGCCTCCTGTTCTGTTGTTCCGATAGTTAGCATATCTCTACTCCTCTCGGAGAAATCTTGTACTCATACTTTTTAACTAATAAAACGCCTCCGAGCGACCATTCATTCTTATCTTGCTATTTATCTTTTATCGATCCCAAAGTGATTACGCAGAGAATTCAGACCTTCAAGAAAGATCGGGTTAACTTGGTCTTCCTCCATATTTGTTCATCGGAAATTCACAGTGTGAATTTCGGTTCCCACAGAGAACACAAAATAAATGGCGACCTTGGAGACTGCCAAGGGTCCAAAAAAGAAACCAAACCACCTCCTCTGGTCCAAAATGTTGAAGAAAATCTATGGAGAAAACCATTTTTGGAGCAAGGTCACTGAAGAAGCTTCAAAGTCATTCTGTGGCCAACAAAGCTGAAGCTCATTCTTTCATCCCCCATGGCCCACGACAACCAAGAGGACGGGAGGGGTTTGAAGTGTGTATTTGACAAGAGAGAAAGTCACACCAAGGAGAGGTGTTGGGTACTCAATCCACACTTCAAGCCACTGCATTTTCAGTGAGCCCCATGGGCTGGAGTTTCAAGAAATCAGCTCAGATTTCTTGATAGTGAGCATAGTTAGCAAATCTATGTTTCTATTGTGTGTGCCTAGGTTGTCATCATATTTCTGGTAGGTTGAAACTGATTAAAATTGTGTTTTGCATTATCTTGCATGTTCTGAGTCTGTAAAGCATATAGAACTGCATTTCTGGTTGCTGGTAGTCCTATTTAATGTCTAAGTGGGTTGATTAGATTGTATGTCATGTTACATTGTTAGGTGGCGAAAAGTGGTCATAGTCGTGTGTTGCAGTAATGAATTGTTCATGTTGATTAATTGAGGTGTATGTCTTTTGTCTTGCTTGTCTCATATTGTCTAGAAATTTGTATTTAATAAGTTGTTTAGAGACTTTTGTTCTTATCTAGTCTATGATCCAGGAAAGAAAAAAAATTGTAGCTTAAAAGAGTCAAACTGTATTGGTTTGTGTCTGTTTAGGAATTGTCTTAAAATGGTGTTTTTACTTGTTTTTTAGGTTGTGGTGTCTCTGTATTGCCTAATTGTCTATTTATGATGATTATGATTCAGTAGTGTTGCTTGGACAGGATCAAGAAAGTTTATGTCCATTGTGTGATGCGCTTTTGTTAAAGTGTTTTGGAGATCAGACTTGGTGAAAACCCATGTTCTGATCTCTTGTTTGTTTGATGCTTGTCTCTAGTTGTGTTGACATGTTGCTCATGTTCAGAGCCTATGCAAGGTGTATATTTCTGACCATGGAGAGACATCTTCTGAGTAGATACAGTTGGCTTAAGCGCAGACGTTGGAGTTGTAGTGCTTCTTGTTCAAGAGACTCACAAGAAAGGCCATCACCTAAGTCATGAGGAGACTGGTGCTCCAAAGACATTGGAGTTGAAGGCAGATGATGAATCAGTTGGCTTAAGCGCTGATGTTGGTATTGTTGTGCTCCCGGTTTCAAAACTCATTGAAGCTCACCTTCAAGATTGTCCCTATACTCAGTCAAGCTTGAGGAGGGGAATCAGTGAGCTACCAGAAGATCTATGAAGCTCTCAGTGTCTTTTTTCCTTGGCAAGGACATCAACAACTTGGTGTTAGAACAGATGGCCCTAAGAGACTACTTGACAAGAAGATCAGGTAGAGAGGCAAGCTGATTGGAATGCTATGAATCAGTCCAAGGTGTGGGAGTTAGAATAATTACCTTCTAGTTAGGAAGTTATAGATCAGCTTTTACATGGAGAACAGTTACCTTCAGATGGGAAGCTATGAATCAGCCCATTGCATGTGTGCTTGTACCTGGTTGATAAAGCTTAAGGAAGCCAGCAAATGGCGATTTACAATCTGGCCAGCCATATGCAAGGAGTATTAGGGATAATATTGGCTGAGCAATCACAAAGCTTGATGTCCAAAGCATCTCATGAAGTCGAAGAGAGTTATGGTGGCAGATAGTGGAGTTGAAAAGTCCCCCTACATGTTGAAGCTTCAAGTTAACAATGCAAAGGCTGACTGCAAGAAGGAATGACGTGAGGGATTTTCAACACTTCTCATCAGCATTTTAGGATCTTATGCAAGGGAAGAATATAATCCTCATTCTCTATTATACTTAATTTGAATTGGTCTATCCCTTGAGAATTGATACATGATGTTTTGTATTGTGGAATTAGGTACTTATTGAGCTCATGAGCAAAGGAAGGCTTAGACTCACCCCCTAAATGGAGGCAAGAATCCATAAGAAAGGGGGAGACAAGTTCTGGTCATAAGAAGAAGCTCGAAAGCTGAATGAAATTGGTTTTCAAGTGAAGGATGTGGTGCCTAATCTGAGTCTGAAGCGAGTGGTGCTTGACTTGCAACTGAAGAGGGCCATGAACCCTAGATTATGAGTTCTTAAACTTGATTGGAAGGATCATAAACCCACTGGCCAATTACCAGGCTGAAGTAGTTGCACTCTTTTTCCCTAAGTATAGTTTTATCCCAAGAGATTTTTCATACTTAGGTTTTTAATGAGGCAAGTACTCTCAGTTCCAAACCTGCCCAAAGATCTCCTATAGTCAAGCTTGAAAGGGAGTGTTAGAATAAATAAATAAAGAGAAGAAGAAGCAATCTGGTTGAAGATACAATCTGGTTGAAGATACAATCTGAATTGACAAACTTGTCTTGCAAGAAAATACGAAGGTTGTGACCTAACCTGACTTGCAAGGCAAGGAAATAATTTAGAGCTTACCTTGTGACCCTTGCCAAGGTCCAGAAACCTTAGTCTACACGTTCGGAATGAAAGGGAAAGAAGCTGGTTTGAATTGAAGCAAGGAAGATCACATGTGGTGCATCAGAAGAATGCATGACCTGTCACTATCACCCTAAGCAGACTGTGCCCTCTTCCTCCAGTCACTTTCTCCACCTCTGGACGTGCCATTTCCCTACAACAATATTTGTTTAGTGTTTCCCTTGTTTAGTATTTGTTTATTGTTCTCATTTGCCTATTTAAAGTTTCCTCGTAACAAGTTGCAATCTAAAAAAGAGTTAAGTCTCTCCTTCACCAATTCTCTGGTTACTTTACTCTCTCATACTCAGCTCACACGAATCTCACTCAAACTCCCATCAATCTCTCATATTCTCAACCATTAATCATTATACTTTCTGTCTTTCTCAGCCATTAGGCTTACTCTCTTTAATTCTCAACCATACTCTATTTAACTGCGACCAAACATTTCATACTCATCATCCTCACCTCATTTACTCTTAATTCTCAGAATAAACACTACGAATAAAGTTAGGTTGAAATAGACCTTTTTCCCTTCCGTAATTGTAAGAAAATATCTTCACTTTGTAGCCACTGAAAAGTAGTTCTCTCGTACAAGTTTTTTTCTTTCTTCTCTCTCTCTGAATAAGTCTTAATGTTGAAGACTATAAACTATATAGGGTTTTTCCTTCACTTTTTTATGGGTTTACTTCTGAGTAGCTGCTCGTACTGTTGATGTATAATCAAATTCTTAGAAATAATAGGATAAGTGGGTGTTTCTTTAAAATCTCCTCTAACAAGGACAAACAAGTTTAGTTGACTTAATAAAATGTTATATTGAATGAGGTTGTCTTCACACAGGTTATTAGAAGCTGACAGAGATGTCTTAACTCACGGCAAAGCACGTTTTGAGTTGTTCTATTTTTATTTTAGTTTCTCAAGTGTATATACAGAAGCAGCAACTAAATCAAAGAGATTCAAAATCATAATTACAGGGATTGTAATGGTCAAAGATAGATGATTCTATGGAGTGGTGGACGAGATATGACTACAAGAGTTAAGGGATGATGATATGAGTTTCTTTATAAGTGTACATGTAAGACCGTCTCATCCTCATTCGAAAACGGCGTGCAGTTTATCCAAAAATATTAAATTAAACTGAATTAACCAAATTAAACAGAATATTAAAAAAAAATACTAAAACTTTAACTATCATAAATGCCAAAGAAAAACTCTTTGAAGTTTAACTATGTTGTAAATAAGATGCTCTGAAGGTTTATTATTTCCATCGACCAGAGGTCTCTATTTATACATACATTAGACCGTCATATAATAGACCGTCATAAGGAAAAGGAAATTTCATTCCTATTAGGAATAGTAAATAGTACTTATCCTAATTACATATGGAAAAGGATAAACATTAAAATATAGATAAATGTAAAGTCTCCAATCGCCCAAGGCATGGCGATTGGACCGGAAGGACATGCTGATGGGCCGGAACGGTTTGGGCCTGATATGGGTCGATTACCAAGTGGTCCTTAACACTCCCCCTTGATCGACACATCCGGTCAAGGTTCGTTACATGCTTTTTGATGTTGCCTCATTAAAACCTTTCCAAGGGAAAACCCAAAACCCAATGTGGTAAAAGGGAAACCAGGGATAGGAAAAAGAGTACAACGCATGAACTCTTCCTTGGACGTCATAGTCATATAGAGCTCGTGATACACTTTACCAATATTGGTGTTGCCTCATTAAAATTTTACCAGTAAAACCCAATTGGGACAAAACCAGGTGAAGGGAAAAGAGTACAACATGTATCACTCCCTCCCTGACTTGTACCTCCGTGCATGTTTTTCAAGTTGGCGCATGGACAATCTCATAGTTTAGCTTCATGGACGCCAAGTCTTGAACTGGTACTTCAATTGTCACATCCCAAACTGATAGATAGATTTCATGGATGTGTAGTTGGTGTAGACATGGTGAAGAAGTCGGCTGGTATATCACATGACCGAATCTTGTAGTACTTTGAGCTTGTTCTCCATTCTCCAAACGTATGTGACATGATTTGAGACCTTGTATGGACCAAATAGTATAACCTGCAACATTTATCAAAAACCAAACAAAATTATCTCTGGGTTTGGTTAGTATAAATCAATCTTAAACATTTTGTTCCTTTGAAGGTTATATAGGATGTTTTAATCCTATCCCATTGTCTCATGTTCGGATATGCCAAATTTATTTAAGCACGGTGCCAATAGCACTTATGGCAAGGAACGTGTATGGCTTTTAGTTCTAATGCCTTATGGTCTAAACATATCCATAAGCTATCCGACCTAGTATGGCTTTGCCATATCAAGGCGCCAATCAATGCACTTTTGGTCGGATGTGCATGAACTTTAATGGTACTTTTGTAAAGCCTTTCCCGGACCAAGGATGCATACCTTGTTCATAGCCATACCACGATCTGGGCTAATATGGAGGTCATTAAAGTCGATGGAGCCGGAACAAAGCCGGACATGGTCCTGATTGGTATGGCCCTTTTGGCGTGGATCAGATGGATCCATTTTCTTATGACCATCTCATATTCCACTCTTAATTCGTTTGATCATTGATCTCAATACACACATACAGCTTGTCTCGTGTATGTCTATGATCCTTATGCGATGCTGCAATTTATTGCAGTCCCATCATAGCATTTCTAGGAATCAATTGATAACCTGTATCATTGAAAACACATAACCTCTTTTAGGCTGGTTTATTCATAAACACAAGGGATTTTCTTTTGTAAGAATACATGGACTGATAGGATCGTTCTTTTAGAACTCCTTTACTAAGTATTACTTAGTCTATCATTTTATGCAGCTGCTTTTGCTTTAGTCCATAAACAGCTTAGGAACGATGCTGTTCTTTGAGAACTTCTTTTCTCATCTTTCTGGTACCTTTTTTTTCTTTATCCAGTGACTAATATGCTGCTTACTACATCTTTTGTTTCTTTTGTTCCCAGACCTCATAAATTTCGAGTTTATGTAGTAGCATCCACCACATAGGAGTATATCTCCTTATAATCTGTTCCTTGGTCTCTGTGAGTATCCTTGTGTAACAAGCCATTCTTTGAATGCTATAAGTAGGAACATGGACGACCTCTTGATCACATGATCATGTCCTACATCTCACGATTTTCTTTTCCTCACAAGACACATTTGTTTTTGGGGTAAAAAACGGTCACGACGAAATTAACGTTCGAAAATATTTCTCAAAAAAGATAATTCTCGTAAAAATTACTTAAACTAATTTTTACGATAAAATTATTGAAAAGATTTGTCCGCAGCGTCAAAACAAACTCCAATGGTTCGAGCATCAATCCACTCGACGATGGTCGAGTGGACATCATAACTTGTCTACTCGACGATCGTTGTTGGGGTCGAAAACTGTCACGACAAAGTTAGTATCAAAGCATTCAATAAAAAACATACATCTATGATATCTTTACGAAAAATATCGTAAAAATCGAATCCTTGCGAGGAACTCTACGACTAAATCGTGTCTTCGTTAAAAACTCGATCACTCGAAACAACGAGAGATCAACAACGGCGAAGGCTCGGCTCGATCATCGCAAAAGCAGCCAACGGCATGCCCGGCTCGGTCGCTATAGCGACCGAGCCGCAATACAAGCTCGGTCGCTATATCGACCAAACATGCATGCGTCACGGTCCTGTCGTAGCATCTGACATCTTCCGAAATGACAATACGATGTAAAACTATGAACTCTCGACTGTCCTCATTACAACCTTCCGCAAACCACGGCTTAACCATTTCTTGATTTCCAATCAAATGGAATCCTTGGTCTGGTTTTACGATAAAAACCGCGGAAATTATCTTTATCGAAGAAACCGTAATAAACGTCCCGAATCAAAAGACGGTCCAAAGAGTCCTAAAACTTGATTCGAGGCCCACTACGATTTCTTAAAACCCATAAGCGCTATAGCGGTTATGCTTGGTGAGATAAACATCAAATTCTGCGGAGAAATGGAAAGTTTCCGCAGATAATCATGAAGATCGGAAAAATGGAATATCTCCATTTTTTTGCTATGACGGCTTAAAGGCAGTAAGGGAAAGTGTAAACCGACCTAGAGGAGAGTATATAAGGAGTTCAAGACGAGAGGCACAGGGGGACTCTTCTAGACGGAGAATTCTCTGCACTTAGAAACTTTAGGCTTTATTCTCAACAAGTTCGGTTTCTATGACTGGCACACGATTACTAGACGAACTCGCCTAGTCAGTTCGATCTCTTGTCCAGCTCTATCAATTGAACTACGTTCGACTTGGTCCTCGAAAGGGGTATGTAGGCAGCCTTTAATAAGGTTCTGTCCGAAATCAATCAAAAACCTTTTTTGTATCTTTTTCGTCTTTTGTTATCGAGCTGCGACTCAACTAGGTTTAAGGTTTTGGGTCGCTAGAACTAGGTAACTCGCTGACAGCCTTTGCGGCCAAAAATTTTATAATCTCTTGTAATGATCGCAACACTCTTACGCGAATAAGATCTACCGTTTTCTCTAAATTTGTTTTGTTATCTTTTCATATTTTCCGCATCTATTTGGTCAGTTGTCGTTGGCTCCGCAGAGATCCGGGACCTCAGGGAGATTAGGATTTTCCTACTTTCCTTATTTATACGAAAATTGACGGTGCGAATTTTGGTTCCCACATTTTTCCACTTGTTTATATCATTAGATGGCGTTTCTATATAGCCAATACGCCCATCTCTTCTATAGATTCTTTAAATCTTCTTTTAAACTCCACGTTTCCTTTTAATCTATGAATGCATTCTTGTATTCACGTGGGTTATGATCCTCGCTTATATCTTTAAAACTCAAGTGCTATTTTCATATGCATCTTTATCATTTGTGTGTCGACACCTTTATGTACAGTTCCATTGTGTTCCAGACACGTTCTAATCGATTTGAGATTATTTATCTAGGACCTTTATTACCTAGCAGCTTGGCGTCCCAAGCTACATGGTCTGGTACCTTAGATGTTTAGCTGCGCAGCCTTTTCCCAATGTCTGGTCTGGTTTTCCTTATGACCTCGGATCTGTCATTTTATGCACCTTTCTCTTTCTATCCGAGGTTCGTTATCTTTATGAAACACATTGGTCTATCTTTAATAGACTCTGTAGCAACTTGATTAGGTCTCTCTAGGACACTAATTTCGTGGTGCAAGCTGGTTTTTCTTTTCTTTCCGGGTCTGTCTGGCATTCAATTAGCTAGCTTTGTATAATCTCTTTCTTTCTTTTGGACGTCTTTAAATCATATTCTCTAGTCCGAGGATCTTGCCAAGACAAAGATGGTTAATACCATTCCATTTCTCTTATTAATCTTTTACCAGCTCAGTACTTTCTCCCCCTGATGTTGGATAGTCGGATTCATTAGTCATGCAATCTGTGTACCTGGCCTTAATCTGATCACCCATATTTGGCTCAAGGTCTCTTAAAAATCCGTGGGAGAAAGACATGTTCATATCCAACATGTATTCCCAATCCTCTTCTGAGGTTCCATCTTAGACGGCACATATGTCTGTGGTGGTTTATTCACAATCTCTTAAGATGGTATATGTCTGGCTCATGACCCATATTCAATCTGAGATGGGAATATCTATGCTCACTTATATGGCCTGATGCATATTAACCTTATATATATGTAAAAATCGTGATGTCCCCAAGCTTATAGACTTTTAAAGTCTGAACCTTATAGGTAATGGCCTGGACGGCCAAGCTAATGGCCTGTGCAGCCAAGCTGTCATGTCCATGTTTATAGTATGGTCATGGACCACGGGTTTGTCCTCACTTCCCCTCATGAACATGCTATAATCTTTAGATGCTTGGGACATTATAGCCTAATGAGTTTCTCTTGTGTACATGTTACACAACGTGAGATTCTATGGGATAATTCTTCGTGCCTTTTACAATATCAATCTTTTGCATCAAGTTATACTAGGATGGCTAATCCAGTCATGCCATATAGTGTATAAAATCGTGGGGTATACCAATCTAGTTACCATGGCTCTTTGCCTCTTATTATACTGATCTTTAGCATAGTCTAGATCAGTAGAGTACACAGGTATAGTTTTTGACCACTTTCTTATAAGGCCTTAGGCAATTTTTCAAATCTGTAGAACCTTTTATTCTCTTTTTCCCATTGTTTCTTTTTGGAAACCATTTCTTGTTATTACTCAATGGGCCACGAATTTGGGTGTATATAATGCCCTTTAGGGTTTAGGGTTTAGGGTTTAGACTACTATACCAGCAATTTTGTACTCATTATTAATCAAAAGCATTTACATTCATCAATCAACAATGAATTCAAAACAATTCTTATTATTATTATAAATAAATTCGTGAATGTCAGAAGATTGAAAGCAAGACAGAAATCAAAACACAAAAGAATGTCAAAGTCTTATTTTCTTAGTCAATAGACAAGCCGGCCACACCATCCCTTATATTGGACACGGCTGCTTCGGATTCCTCATGCATCTCACTGCTTTTCTTTAGCAATTTGTTTTGCTCAATTATCAATAGGCATGAAAGCATCTGATCATAGGTGGTGAAACCTTTTGCTGTATAGATATGTCTTGACAACATATCTTCAGGATGGAATGTAGAGTATGTCTTGAACAGTAAATCCTCTTCTGTTACCTCTATACCACATAGTCTCATTTTGTAAACTATCTTAGACAAAGCCAAGTGATATGCATCCACAGACTCAAAGTCCTGGAATTTGAGACTCATCCATTCATGCCTGACCTTTGGTAATAACACCATTGTGTATCTGGACTTTAATTATGTCCAAAGGTCACGAGGATTCTCAATATGGAGATGCTGATTTCTCAGATCCTCAGTGAGATGATGGTGCATAATTATTATGGCCCTATACTTTTCACTTTCAGTTGCATAATTTCCCTGAATTGTAATCCTTCCGAGTCCGCTAGATTTCAGGACAACTGAAGTGTTCATTGCCCATTCCAACCAATTATCTCTAGAGAGATTTAGGGCAGAGTAATCCGAAGGCTCAAATTTCGACATCTGAAATTATTTATCAATCAATTCAAGATTTGGAATTCATGCAATCAATTCAAATAAGCAATGCACACAGATGCAACAAGGAGGCCACACGGCCACATTATCAATCAAGGCCACACGGCCACAAGAATGAATGCAAGGCCACACGGCCATGAGTATGCAAGCAAGGTCACACGACCATTTGGTTAATGCAATCAATCTGATCATGATTAAACAATCTAAAATTTTATGATGCAACCTGAGCAATTTGGTTTCTATATGATCATGCAATCAGGTTATTGAAAAAACAATTCAAGCATCATTAAAAAAATCGGATCAGATTCTCAATTTAGGGTTTTGAAAAAAATCGGTTTCAATTTATCAAAACAGGCAATATCAGACTTAAAAAAATTAAATCAGATTAATCAGTTGACTTTAGCAAGTTTCTAGCAACCCTAATGGTAAAAGGAAATTTTTCACAAAAGGAAATTTTTCACAAAAGGAAATTTTCAGAAAAGGAAAATTTTCAACTTTTAACAAAAAGGAAATTTCACAATTCTTGATAGATTAGGGTTTTAATCAACTTAACAATTTCTAATCAGTTTAAATCCATGTCGACATTAAGCAATAAAAAATCAAACAAGCAGCCCCAATCGGATTAAATCAGATTTCTTTAAAAATAGAGTTTGCTAATCGGATTCAATGCTGGACACGGTTGAGGTTTCAAGGCCTTTAGTGATTAAGGTTTTCAAATCATAAACAATCTATCACCTTAGCTCTCATGCAATAAGATCAATACCATTAATTATGGAAATCGGATTTAAAACCAAATTAGGGGATTGTTTCAAGGCCCTTTAGAGGATTTTAGTCTAGATTAGGGTTTTTAGAATTCGGATCAAAGTATCAATAAATCTAGCAACCTAAACCTCAGAACATCAATCAAGAACAATATGAACAGCTCAATCAAACAATTAGAACAATCAATCAAATCGGATTTCAAGGAATATACAATTAGGGTTTCGAATTTGATAAGCAATATATGCAGCTTGCATGTATGCGGCTGAGATCAATGTTCTTTAGGGTTTTAAGCAATCCTAGCACCAGGGTTCTAGGCTTTATGAAATCAATCAATCAATCAATTCAATAGGTCCATCTAGTAACCTAAACGATCCATTCAACCTAACAGTTCTATTTGGGATTCTGCCGATTAGGGTTTCTTAAATTTTACCTTTAGAACTTTTGAAGTGTAGATTTGGACCACCAAAGATAAGAAGAGAGCACGCCTGGCATGTTCTTGCTTGGTCGGATCTCAAACGAAGAGGAGGAGCACGCCTGGCCGCCGGGTTAGGGTTTCACGTGAATGAGAGAGAGAGAGAGAGAGAGATCCATTTTATTTTAGGGTTTATGTGTGGCAATTTTTGTCTCAGGGATTTTAGAGAGTCGTGTTGATAACGTGTTGTAAATAAGATGCTCTGAAGGCTTATTATTTCCATCGACCAGAGGTCTCTATTTATACATACATTAGACCATCATATATTAGACCGTCATAAAGGAAAAGGAAATCATATTCCTATTAGGAATAGTAAACAGTACTTATCCTAATTACATATGGAAAAGGATAAACATTAACATATAGATAAATCTAAAGTCTCCAATCGTCCAAAGCATGCGATTGGGCCGGATGGACATGCTGATGGGCCGGAACGGTTTGGGCCTGATATGGGTCGATCACCAAGTGATCCTTAACAAACTAAATAATCTGCATCAAAAATTCGAATGAAACCACAACAAAACCACGATGAGCCCAAGACACCAAACCGTCCAGATATCCAACTACTTGTCGTACTCACCTGAAATGGGTAAAAAGGAGAGGTGAGTGATAGAAGAGTCACTCAGTGAAGTATTGGATGTTAAACTGCAAAACACTGACTCAATACATAGCATTAAGACTATGTGGGCCTTGTTTTAGCATGAAATAAACACGGTGCCTAAAACACCTCGCAGAGCAAACATAGCCTAGTGCACTAGACAATAACAACCAATGCGCTGATCATACATAGCTACTTTTTGCACCTCGCATTTCCACATACGGATATATGTATATAACTTGGCGTTGCTAGTAAAGTATTCCACTTTGTACCCGGCAATCACTAAGGCATCTCTAGTACTAGGCATGGGCATAAAATCCGACCCGTTATCCGGTCTTAAATGTAAAAATACTAGCACGGATCGTGTAGGGTGGTACAAAAAATATCCAAACACGAAGTGTTATTATAATTAACCAAATCCGAACGGGTAGCCCGAAAAAAACCTGAAATTAATAGTCAATATGTATATTTGAAATATATATAAGTATTTCAAAAACTCAATTCAATATTTATGGTGAAATAATATATAAAATAAATATTAAAATTTAAATGAATACTTTAAATACCCAATTAATTATAATAAGTACTTCATAATTTGTTCATTAAAATAACAAGTCTACTCGATCTATAAGATAATGCATATTGTTTACAAACAATTAAAGTTTGTTTGTGCTTGATTTTGACATTTTATTGTCATGTTATCAATTTTAAGTGTGTTAGATTAATTTTTATTCAATTTAAGTATTTTTCTTTACCTTTTTGCTTTAAATTTTTGTTTTTTTACTTCAGATATATCCGAACCAAACCAATATAATCTGAACCGGGATAACCCGAACCCAAAAGATATATAGTTACTTAATAGGTTTTAGGACGCAATACAAATTTGAACCAAACCCGAAGTTTATTATCGAACCCGAACCATACAAATAAAATATTAAAATGGGACCTAGGAGTGTAAACCCGGAAATCCAAAAATTTGAAATATCTGATCTGTACCCGAACGCCAGACCTAGCTAGTACAAACGGTTCTGTACTCCTACAATCTTCACAAAAGAGTCATTAGCACTGACCTCTATGTGCCCCCGTAATCTCCACAAAAGACATCGCTAGTACAGACATCTCTGTACCCCGTAATCTCCGTATAACAATTCTTAACATCAATCATTTCATTCAACTGTTGAATCCTCTATTTTCTTATTTGTAATTTCATAATCAATAACAATAAACAAACAAGAGTCATATGCAGACTCGATTCATAGAGACGAAACATGTTTTGATCCTAGACTTTCCATAATAGTAGTATTAAACTACCACTAGATTAAACTGAACAAACTTCACCTTAGCTAATAAGGAAGAACTAGAAGCGTATCTCTATCTCTATAATATTATTTGAGGAGTCAGTTTCCTACGTATCGCACTCACGTTAACTCTCACAGTGGTTGATTACGATGATACATTTAATGAATTAAAATGTTAAATTTAAACACTATTATTGATTTTTATTTAAATTAATTTTTAATATTTTCCAAATAACATATATAATAAAAAGAAAAAATTATAAAGTTTATGAAGCGAATTTAAAAACGAAAAATATATGTACAAATAATATGATTTCATTAAAAAGGAAAATTCATAAAATAGTAATATTTCATTTTAAAATATTTTTAAATAACATAAAATATACTAATATACTTTCTTTATATTTATATTTTCACAGATAATCTTGATATTAGAAAAAGAAATATTATTTATTTTAAAACATAATGTTAAACAGTACAACAATATATATTTTCACAGTAACAGAAATATTTCTAATATATTCATCTATTTTTTAGTTAATTACATAAAATAATTAAGTAACATAAACTGATATATATTTTATTGTCTAAAATATTTTATTATTAGTATTACTGAAATGTTATTTGTATTTTCTTATATTTATTTAACCATAATATCTTTCAATTACAACAAAAAATATTTATAAAATTTTTTACTTATATAATAAGATTTCTTAAATACAATCACAATTTGTTACTGCTTATTTTTAAGAGACATTAAAAACGAAAATAAATTTAAAGAATAAACATATTTTGATCAAATAACAAAATATTTTAAAATCACAATATACACTTTAATGAGGTAGATATATTATATTTTGCATTATTAAAATTATATGTTTTCTTAATATTAAATTTGCTTTTGAATTTTATGTTTTTATGTTTATGGAACTTAATATAACGATAAACAAAAGTCATAAAATCATTTATAATTTATAAAAATATTTTAGTTATTGTAAATATTGATATGTGTTCATGAGCTTCCAAAAACGTATCAATTACTTATTATGTAATTTTCCATATATCATCGTTTTATTTTCTAATTTCCTTTTTTTAAATCAACATTTAATTTGATATATATATATATATATATATATATATATATATTATGAAAATACATGCACATTTAAATGATAAATAAAATTTGTTTGACTTGACCTAATTATAATAAAAATAATTATACCTCAATATGAATTTGAAAGAATATATGTAACTTAAGATACTCACAACATGAGTGACTCGACTAATCCAATTTATATCTAAAATCATAGATTTTAACTATAATAAGAAAATATAATTTTATAATAATAATAATAATAATAATTTATTTTATAAATATAAATTATAAGATGACTCAAAACACCTTAACAAATGAAAATAAAATATTAAGCAACTGTTTTAATTTAGTTTTTTTTGTAAAATTTATATATATATGCATGAGACTGCAGAAATAGTATCGTTATATTAATTTACGTAATTTGGAACCAAACACTTTAGTTTAATTTTTTATTTCATTCTAAGCACAATATATCTTAAGTTATAAATAATCTTCCTAAAATATATTTACATATCTAAGACAAAAACCAACCTAATGCAAATAAGAAAATTAATCAAAATTTTAATATATTTTGAATAAAAAATTTAATAATTGAATTCATAGAAATAGATGCAACCTAATATATCCAAAAGAAAATTATTTGATTGTAAAAACAACAAAACCGACTAGATATAACATATCTAAAATTATATGTCTAATTAAAGTAATATAAATTATGCATAAAACTATAAATTAATTTAAAATTAAAAATAAATAGCAATCAATTATTATAATATATATTTACTTTATAAATATTTATACATGTGCATGAGCACGGAAAATCACCTAGTTTGACAATAAACAAGATGACTTGATCAGCAAGAAAACTAGGGTTTTACCATGGATATTAACTCATACATGAGCTTACGCTTGGTGACAATGGCTGCGTCGTCGACGATGGTGTAACTCGCTCACGGCGGTGGATTTGTTGTGGTGATCCAACCATGACCAGTGGTGATAAATGGTGGCTCCGCCGTTGATATAGTTCTATATGTCTCGGGTCCGACAACATGGGTTACGCCTACGACACCTCATGGACGATGCTGACATGGACCTCATGGACGATGCTAACATGGATCTCTAGAGGACTACGGCAACTACAAGCATGGAGCCATGTAGAAAGTAAACCCAATTTCTGTCACTAATCTGGCCCATGATAACAAGAGGAGCCCATTCTTGTTTGCTTAATGACGGTGAGTTTTGTGCTAAACAAAAAAGGAAAAAGAAAAGGAAAACAAGGTGCAGACCAATTAAGAAAAGGAGACTACGTGAGGCAAAGTCGGTGGATTGGCTACAATATATAAAGGAAGGAGAGCTCACGTGAAAGGCATCCGAAACACAAAAGACCAAAGAGAAAGAGAGCTAAAGAGAGATCAGGTAGAAGAAACTTAGGAGATATTGTTCGAGTCATGTCGTTCTGGGATAGAGTTTCTTTGATCTTTCTTATTAGTTGTTGTGTCTTTCTATTGAACGCTTAGAGCGTTTGTGTAAACCATTTGATTGATAGTGAAAGTTGTGGGAGACGGTTCCCACCCGAGACGTACCGGTTCGATGCCGGGAACTCGGTGATCAAATTATCTGTGTTAAAGAAGTAAACAATCTTACAATCCAGAATTCCTAATAAGTGGTATCAGAGAAATCCAGGTTTTGATTGCAGTGTAAAAGAGATCTATGAGTCTAAACAAAATCGCAAAGAAGAAAGATAAAGGGACCTATCTGTTCTTCGAGGAGAGTGCGAATTGTTATCTCCAAGATATTGGCAACACAAATTTGAAGATCAAAAATCAAAGGGTAGCGTGTCTTTGGCTTAGGGAAGTACAAGGTGTCGAAGCTATAACACTCATCTCAAGGAAGTTGAACAAGGTCGGTATCGAAAGTCTTCCTAACAAGGTTGAAAGTTAGGCAGCGGGTTCCATTACTCATGGTGGTGCGAAGTGTGTTCAAGATTGATCTATCGAAACATGAAGTTATTGCTGATGTTTCAAGGGAGTTTAGATCAAGGTGGAGATTATGTTAGAGCTTCAGATTATGGTTTAAAGAAAGATGGTAGTGTTTCGTGATCGTCGGTGATTCAAGGAACGTCGAAAGAAGTCGACGGGAAGCCATGGTTATGGCCGGAAGAAATTGTGCATGATCTTCTTCGCCGTAAAGGAAGGGATTCACGGTTGAGAAGCTTGCAGGCAAAGGCGGTATCTAATTTAAAAAAAAAGGATCAGACTCTCAAGCACTTGAGAGGCCTATAAACAAGGATGATCAAGGATTCAAGGAAGATCATCAGGAGCTATATTTTCGAAAATATCTTGCAAGACGTAGGAGACTGCATGTTCTGAGTGAATTGGTTCTCAAAAGTTATCTTGCAATGAAATATGCAATGGTTTTTGTGTCAATAGTCTTTCTATTACGGGAGTTAGACGGTGTAGGAACCCATAAAAAAAATATATTATTAATAGAGTGGTCGAAGAATTGATCGTCAAGGAAACTTAAGCTGCTCGACCCTGTTAGAGAAGGTGTTAGATTGATAAGATGGAGGTGTTGGAATAATAAAAATTTTCTAAGCACGATGGGAATCGAAGCACGACGAGAAAACCCGAAATCAAACAAAAACTCTGATTTCGGTATTTTGGGATTTTTCGAGGAAGCCGGAGGCTGGGGAAATATTTTCCATCAAGATCAGAAATATTTTGGAGTTTATTAAAAATATTCAGCTCATCAGAACGGGCGTGGAAAAATATTTGGGATTGATCGCGGATCGAAAATTCACTGGAAGGGCCGGAATCAGTCGAATGGACCGAGAAGCTCCAGGTGGCTTGATCTATGAGATAAGGACGTGGTGTCAACTGCCTGGCATGGTAGCTGGCAAGGGAAGCACGAGGTGTTGAAGCTCAGGAGATCGCAGCATGCTGAGTGACACATAGAAGCACGAGGTGTCGCTCAACCTGCGACCAAGGCATGCTGATCGACATGTGGCCGGTGTGGTGTCAGTGTGCATGCAACCAGGCCATGTCTACAGACATGTGGAGGACGTGGTGTCAACTGCCTGGCATGGTAGGTGGAAAGGGAAGCACGAGGTGTTGAAGCCCAAACGATCACAGCATGCGGAGTGACACACAGAAGCACGAGGTGCCGCTCAACCTGCGATCGAAGCATGCTGATCGACATGTGGCCGGTGTGGTGTCAGTGTGCATGCAACCAGGCCATGCCTACAGACATGTGGAGGACGTGGTGTCTTCATGCATGCCATCTTGGTCATGCAGCCAGACATGTGGAGCACGTGGTGCCGCCGCGCATGCGACCGGAGCCATGCGAAGCGACACACGGGCTGCCACACGGCTTGTTTCTGATTGGTTGCTGCTTCCTATAAATACCCCACGACCCCAGATCATTTCATACCATCCAGAATAGTTCAAAGTCAGTTAAAAACGTGAGAGAGAAAGCAAAGAAAGAAAGTTAGAGTTTCGATCATTTTCGATCCTTTTTGGGCAGTTTTTGAGAGTTTCCGAGAACAGTTACTCTGCCCGATTTGAGTCGACATCTGAAGAAGGTTCTGCTCAAGTGAAGATCAGTCCAGACGTGGGTCTACTTGTGAAGGTCAAAAAAAGAGTTCGGATCGCAGAAGACGGACACGGGGTCAAGGCCACGGTCAACCAAAAACTGTGAGTTATAATCGATTGATTGCTAAGCTGTTTTCATGCAGGTTCCTGTTACTTGGAAGTTGGATCATGGCAGGGGGCCAGGTCTAAACTGAGTAACGGTTTGTTTACTTAATAGTAATGGTTAGGTTTATTGGTTAATAGCATGCTTAGTTATTGTTTGAGAATCGTAGTAGCATGTTAATCGTTAGGTTGATTGGTTAGAGAACTTTGAATGCTTAGATGATATCGCTAGATTGCGGTAGTTAGATATTCTGGAATTAGTCTTTATTCTATATTCTAGAATGTGGTTGATTGTGTTGATTGTGATTATTGCTTGGAACCTTGGTTATATTACCGGGTTTAGTATTATATTGGCCGACAGCAAGTGCGTAACCCGCCACTGCTAGGCATATTATGGGTGAGTTAGCGTTCCTTCAGACTTCGTACCCGGCGGGTTCAAGGAAACCCCTTATTCGCTGGATCGGGAAGAGTCAGAGAGACGGGGTCATGGCCTAAGGCTGAGTTATTACACGACTGTGGGCTGTCGCGTGGTGACCCGAATGACTGTGGGCCGTCGCGTGGTGACCCGAATGACTGTGGGCCGCAGTCAGTTGAAAGTTCCTTCTTCTAGCCTTCGTGGTAGGGAGATAGGATATTGCCGATGATGAAGGAGGAACCTAACGTCACCGGGCCCTAGTTATATTATATAGTGTTAAGGGTTTGGTAAACCCTAGTTTATCGATTTACGAGTTTTAGCGACTATCTTATAGTATCGATATTTTACTCGTATTATTTTTTACTGCGGATTTATGATTTGCCTATTACTATTATTGATTTGGGTTTTAGGTGAATCTCTCGCTTTAGATTTGTTTGGGGTGGGATTGCGAGGGGTTGTATTTGTTAGTTGGGGATTGTAACTCACTGAGTAATGCTAGATTACTCACTCCTCACTCTTTGTTGTTTTCAGGTGACCAGTAGAGTTCGTAGTGGTCGCGGGAAGTTAGGCCGGCTGGTGTAGATTTGCATCTTTTTGGTTAAAGCCGTTTTCTGACTATAAATATGTACTTTTACTCTTTTGGCTAGCCACTACTTGTATAATAAGTTGTGTTTTGTGAACCATGTTTCATGTTTGATAAATAAAGCGATGTTTTATGTAAATGCCTTGTTGTATCTGATATTAGCTTTGTCCAAGCTAACACAACGTCAGATTGAGGTACGGGTTGAGAAGTCTTAGGCCTTGATCTGACGGGACGTGTTAGTGGTCGAACTGGCTTAATCATGAATTGCACTCTTTGTAACCTTGGCCGGAACGCGCCTAACCCGTCATGTAGCGCTCTGAAACCTTGGTAGAAAGTTAGTCCATCGATCATGTTCTTATTTGATTGTTAGCCGGTGGTTCGACTTATACCTAGAACGATTCGGGGGTGTTACAGACGACGTGTCCTGTTTTTCATAAACAGCGGTACAAGACAGGTATATGTTCACATTGCCGGAGGGACGTCAAAGTTTTGTGACGTCTAACAGTATTGAGGTGGAGACTAAAGGTGTATTAGTCTAAGTTTATTATTTTGAAAACATGAGGAAGGCTCCAAGACAGAAGAAGACAAGATTCATAAGGGAATAAATACAAGAGAAACACGAGAAGCTGTGTTCTAAAATCAAAAGGCATCCAAGTAAGGAGGATGAGTGCATGGATAAATTAAACAAGCTACGTGGAGAGTAAGAGAGAAGTATGGTTATACTTGTTCTCTTTTGGCATCACAAGAAGAGAACTGAAAAAAAAAATTCTCTAAGGAGGACAAGGAAATAAAACTCACGTGAGGAAGGATCAATATCAAAGACATGTTATATGGTATTGATCAATCAGAAGAAGTCTGATGGTAAGTCCAAAGGCTGTTGAGATGCAGTCACCAAAGCGTTGGGTGTGTTAGGAGCACAAACAAGTATGGCAGCAGGGAATGGTGTCTCAGCTAGGAGAGATGTCATGGGGTCTAGAAGTGATATCAAGGAGAGCTGTGACAAAGAGAAGATTCAAGAACGTCACTGGAGCAGTTGGCGTAAGACAAGTTAAAAAGGAAGTTAGCAGAGATGGCTCTAATATTTAAAGCATGTATGGTTCTGTTTATTGCAACAGATTCAAGGAAGAGTTTGATTCTAAGATCAAGTGGACATGATAAGAATCAAAAGAATATCAACGGGAGTCAAGTTGCAATGTTTGATAAGGAAAAATCAAAACAAGGTTTCTCAAAAGCTCAGAAGTATGGTGAGTGAGAAGGTTACCTACGATAATTATGAAGCTAGGGTGGATATTGGCTTCAGGTGGAGTAGCTACAGGAAAAGCAAAAGAAGTTGCTTAAGGTGGAGTAGCTGCAGTAAATCAAAAGATACCAAGATAGAGTTTCGTAAGGAATCTCAAAGAATGGAAGAGACAAGACATAAGAAGATGCAGGTCAGGACAAGGGATTTACCAGGAATCATCAGAATAGCGGATAAGACGAAGGAGGTCGTCGGAGTAGCTATTAAAGAGAAGAACATGGGTTAGTATTTCATGATTCCACAGAGAAAAAAAAAGGATGATTAAGCTATCGCATTACAACAAAGAGTTGTATAGAAGCTGGGAATCGTACTTTAGAGTACTGGTGGTATCAGTGGCGAGTTTGATACCAGGAAAAGCGAAGGAAGAACATTGTCTGAATCACAGGAGAGTGGTTGAATTTGGAGCTGAAGAAGACAAGCTTCACCAGAGGCACATACATGGATTCGCCGGCATCTCGGGTTTAAAGTTGTCTGGGTTTGTTTCAGAACATGGTGGTGAGAGATGATTCACCGTCAGAACCGTGGAGTCTGGCCAGAAACTTATTACGGTTCATTCACGAAGCAAGGTAAGAAGAGAAAAGGGGGGGCAAGCAGAATTCATCGCACAAGGAGATGAAGAGGAGCTTGATAATACCTGAGATTACAAAGGGACGGCGGCATCGGAGGAGTATGCCAGGAGATGCAAAGATTATTTCAGAATTGCATCAAAACTCCACTATCAACAGAAGGATGTTAGGGATGGATGGCTTGACGAAACCCAGAACTCCAGAGTTCTTAAAATTGATCAGCAACGAAAGTCTTACCGGAAAGTGAAGACATATTGATCGGAATTGCAAAATTTGGTTATCTTGCCAAGGATTGTTGTGACGGCAATGGTGACAGTGATTTATGTATCTCCAGAGGATGTGAAGGACCGGAACAGGTTCTGTTTCTTCACCATCTGGAAGGCAAGCATGAGGGAGAGTCGCGAACTCTCTCAAGCTCATAAACCCAAGGTGGAGTAACTTGCCTGCCATGGAGGTTGACATCAACAGAAAATTCGTCATTAAGAGAAGAGACACAAATGGAGTTCATCGCCAAATGAAGTTGCAGGATTACATCCAGAATCACCGAGCTCAAGTTTTCTCAGCCAAATATGGAGATGCTTTACTCGGAGGTAGATGGCGGAGTGATCACCGGAGCATATCTGAGTTGCAGGTTCTTATCAGAATTAATCCGAGACGAAATTTATCCGGTCCTGCATAAAGAGAAAGGTCACAAAGGTACTTTCGTGGAGATAGGAACCAAAGGGGAAGACGGGTAATGATTGGAATTGCATCGATTCAGCAGAAGAGCACTAGCATTGACAGTTCAAAGGGGAAGTTCACACAGTTTTATAAAAAAAATATAAAAATAATCAGAAGTGAACCGTCTTCTGCGAGGTCACCGCAGTGAACCGGATCATCACTGTAGTGCGGATTCCACGATATATGTTGGCCCGTAATTGGTCCGATTATTATTATTTATTATTATTTTTTAAAAAAAATCAAATGAAAAAAAAAATATTAAAATAATAGAAAAAGGGGGTTCACAAGGGGTTCATTGATAATGATGTTCTGATAAATGATCGAGGTGGAGGTGAACCAGAGTTTGGTTTGATCGACCAATGGTCGTTTTCTGTGTCAACGAAAAAAAAACGACAAAGAGGTGGAGAGGAATATCCGATGCAGAGAGGAGATTGTGACTTGGGCTTTACAATTTGTGTGGGCTAAGACAAAAAAACAGAAATATGGGCTTAAGGTGGAGATTGTAGAAAGTAAGCTCAATTTCTGTCACTAATCTGGCCCATGATAACAAGAGAAGTCCATTCTTGTTTGCTTAATGAAGGTGAGTTTTGTGCTAAACAAAATAAGGAAAAAGAAAAAGAAAACAAGGTGAAAACCAATTAAGAAAAGGAGATTACGCAAAAGTCAGGTGGATTGGCTACAATATATAAAGGAAGGAGAGCTCAGTAAAAGGCATCCGAAACACAAAAGACCAAAAAAAGAAGAGAGCTAAAGAGAGATCGGATAGAAGAAACTTAGGAGACATTATTCGAGTCATGTCGTTTCGGGATAGAGTTTCTTTGATCCTTCTTATTACTTGTTTTGTCTTTCTATTGAGCGTTTAGAGCGTTTGTGTAAACCTTTTGATTGATAGAGGAAGTTGTGGGAGACGTTCCCACCCGAGACGTATCGGTTCGAAACCGGGAACTCGGTAATTAAATTATCTGTGTTAAAGAACTAAGCAATGATCCAGAAATCCTAACAAGCCATGGTGGTTGGTGATGACATCGTCTCTTCCTTCATCTTTACGAACCAAGCCGAGAAGAGAATATAAAAATAAAAGAAGGGAGGAGGAAGAGCGTATGGAGATGAGGTGGTGTATGAAGGAGAT
This sequence comes from Brassica carinata, assembly GCA_016771965.1. Lineage (NCBI taxonomy): Eukaryota > Viridiplantae > Streptophyta > Magnoliopsida > Brassicales > Brassicaceae > Brassica > Brassica carinata. The sequence goes on along the minus strand of CM028687.1, from coordinate 9,905,667 downwards.
AACAAATAGAGGGAGGAAGAGATAATCGTACGAGAATGATAGCTGCTCCTCTCTCACGTGGCCACTTAACAATAAAAGTAGGGTTTTGATTTCTTTTAAACACGATAACGATTTGGTTTAATAACAAAAATAATAATTAGATAAACCAAACTGGTTTAATTAAAGAAAGAAATCTGGGTCGTTACAATATGCTAATATTCCCTCAAGACAGACGTCCGGAAATATGTCTGATCTTGAAAGCCAGTTGAGTAAACCGAGTACCTAGTAATGGTTTCTTAAATCCATCAGCAAGCTAAGCTAGTCAGCAGAGCAAACATGTGACACCCGAAGAGTGCCATTCTGAATGTTCCTGTACAAAATGATAATCGAGAGCAAGATGCTTATAAAACAAGATTCGCACATAAGTTCTCACAATATATCATGGAATTATCTGCGGCGGCAACACTCCCGAGATCTCCCGCTTTTTCCAGATAAAGACAAAAAACTATTGAACTGCATGTTGAATTCCTACTAAATGCATTTTGAAAACAGAAAATAGTGAATAATGATTTTAATACAGAAGAAATGCATGTGCGGGAACTGTCTTTCTCTCACTATCCCATTTGAACACATAATATTTAAATTCATTAATTGAGTAGACCGGTGATATCTACACATCAAAAAAATATTACATCAAGAGGACTAGAAAATTTAATAGACATGGTGGAATAAGGAAGTTTATGACTCTTATTCGGAGAACATGAATTGCAGAAAGATAAGGATAACAATGACGAGTTTGGTAAAGATAACTTTGAAGCCACTTGATGAAGAATTTGAGACGAAGGATGTCATAATCTGGAATGCTATGTGGAAAGTGACTTTGAGACACGAAACAGGCTGAAATGGAATTGGAAAGAGATTTGGCAACTCATACTAAAACCCGCAATCAGAATTTTAACGTGAATATAACAATGATGAGGAAAACAGTAAGAATGATCTTTATAAATGGATCTCTAAGATAGTCTGAATGAACTGAATTTTTATATTTTTTATTTTTTATTTTTTTGCATGAACTGAACTTAAGATTAAGATAAATGACAATGAATATAGTGAATACAAAGAACAAAACATAAGATAACACAATTCTAAAGAGAGTGTTCTAGGTTTCAGGTGAGGAAATTGAAAAGCATATCTATAATGATCTTGGTCTTATTTTTTATAGTCCCCGTTTGTTCCAACAGTTTCGGTCAACTAAGTCTCAGGATACTTTTTCTGATTATGATAGGTGACATAAGGAGAAAATTATCATTGTATAACGTGATATATATATATATATATATATATATATATATATATATATATATATATATATATATATATCCTGATACACTATGGAAGATTTGGTCAAAATCGTTTTCACTTTTAAATAACACTCACTTATAACCTGATTTCTTATACGACAACAGAGGATAGAATATCAAAACGTGGTTAGGTGCTTCTAAACGTAAATCATTACCAAATCATTTCAATAACATAGAATGTTCATTCAGGGTCAATACAGGTAATTTTATACTAGTCAACGTTTACTCTCCTTTTCTTTTACATAACCATCACGAATGCTTCAACTTTCATTATCATTACACGACCATAAAAACATTTAGCACAAATCTTGATCAAATCAGTCTCGGGAAACTTTAAATTTTTTCAGAATTGACATAAAGACAATACAGAGATGATTAGTGGATACTACTATTAAAGATCTAGCTAAATCTTTTAGTTGTTTATTAAATCCACCAACGTGATATTGGAAAACGACAACAGTAGATGAAATGTCACAGTTAATCAAAGCAAACAAAATCTATATAAAATCATTGCACCAAGGAAAATTGGTATGCATTTGCGCTTATATATAGTGAGTGTCAAGGCTTTTACATCGTCATCACACACACAAACATAAGTCAAAAGTAATTAACTCCTGGTTCTTCTTTTCATCCATGGCTGATTTAGTCTCTGGTGACATAGAAGTGCAACACTCTGGCGATCCAAGAAGCAAGCGTGGTGGCTGGATCACTTTTCCCTTCATCATCGGTTGGTGTTTTTGTATTTTTCTTATGTTTTATGTTTTGTGTTGTCTATGTTTTTGGGTTCAAAAGCATAGACAAGTGATAGTGATTTTGTGGTTCTATGTGGTGCAGTTACGTTGTTAGGACTGTCCATAACTTCTTTCGGAGTTATACTTAACTTGATCGTTTTCTTGATTGAGGAATTCAACAGCAAGAGCATCGCTGCTGCTCAGATTTCAATTATTTTCAATGGATGTCTTGCCATGTTGCCTGTTGTTGCAGCCATTCTAACCGATTCTTTCTTCGGAGACATTCCCGTCATCTTGGCTTCTACGTTCATTTCTCTTCTCGTAAATCCAAAACTCATTGATGCCCTACTATCAACTTATACAAAAAGCTCATCATTTCCAAAACGTCTTTTTCAGGGCATCTTTCTTTTGACTCTTATCGCATCTTTGGATTACTTGAGACCTGGACCGTGTGAAATGGGCTCAATCCTATGCCAATCACCATCACAATTCCAGCTTGGGATCTTGTATGCAGCCCTAGCTCTGGTGACTATGGGAACCGCTGGGACACGAGTGACTTTGGCATCTGCTGGTGCAAACCAATATAAGAAACCTAAAGATCAAAGAACCTTCTTCAACTGTTACTTCCTCACGGTGAATACAGGCGCGATCATTAGCGCGACAGCAATTGTATATACTCAGGACAATGCTAGCTGGAAGCTCGGGTTTGGTCTCTGCGCTGCTGCTAATTTGATCAGTTTCATCATTTTCATCTCCGGGAAGAGGCTCTACAAGCTTAGCAAACCTATGGGAAGTCCCTTCACAAGTCTAGTCCGCGTTTTAGTCGCTGCTACGGTGAAAAGAAAGGCTATGATCTCATCCAAAGAAGAAGATTATTATCACCAAGGGATCGGTGAAAAGGACAAGACTACTGTTGTAGTGCCTTCCAAGAGCTTCAGGTGAAAACTAAAAAAAAGCTTGACAAGTTTATTAAATTAAAACCAGAAACTGAAAGAGCAATTACATTACATGTACAGGTTCTTTAACCGTGCAGCACTGCAGATCGAAGAGGAGAGTGGTGACGCAATTAACAACAAGTGGAGACTATGCTCTGTTCAGGAAGTAGAAGATTTCAAAGCCGTTCTTCGCCTTGTTCCTCTGTGGCTATCCATCATCTTTGTTAGTATTCCCGTTGGTGTGCAATCAAGCTTGATGGTACTCCAAGCTCTAGTAATGGACCGTGTGCTCAGCCCTCACTTCAAAGTTTCGGCTGGATCAATCCAAGTTATAGCTATCATCTTCTCAAGCATATTTATCATAATCAACAACTGGCTTGTTTATCCCATCTACCATAAGCTTACCAACAAGGTGATGACTCCGCTTCAAAAAATTGGTATGGGCCATGTTTTCACCATCCTAAGCATGGCCATCTCCGCGGTTGTGGAAGCAAAAAGGCTGAAAACTGTTGAAAATGAGCATCTCATGCCAGTGTTATGGTTGTTTCCTCCTCTCGTGATATTAGGAATAAACGAAGCCTTTCAGTTACCGGCCAATACTGAATTATTCTATGGAGAATTCCCAGAGTCATTACGGAACACAGCGACTTCATTGACCTCACTAGTGATTGGAGTTTCGTATTATTTGAGCACAGCTCTGATCGATCTGATCCAAAGGACCACTGCGTGGTTACCGGATGATATTAACCACGGAAGAGTTGATAATGTTTACTGGGTTTTAGTCATAGGGGGAGTTTTGAATTTTGGCTATTTTCTTGTCTGTTCGTGGTTTTACAATTACAGAATCCTCAAGGATGATGATCAAGAACAAAATCCTAAAGATGTTATAATCTAAGGCACATATATGTTCTGATTGAATTTAAGTTATGTGTTTGTGTTTGCAATGTTAGCTCATGTCTAAGGGGGATGTATTCAATCTAACAGTTGAGGTGATTTGATTTTTAATGGAGTTTTAGAAGATTAAATAAGTTGCGGAGATTTATGTGATTTTTGTTAAAATACTCTAGAATATCACCTAAAATCATGAGATTTGGATTTCAATTTTTTTAATTAAGAAACTCCACCCAAACACCCTAAAATCACCTTAAAACTTTAAAACTCCATAACTTAAATTATGTTCAATAACAGTGGATTTTAAAGTACTTTATGAAATGTCAAGTTCAATAACAGTGGACTTTAAATGAGTTTTAAAAATTCATGTTTAAATAACACTGGATTTGTCATTTTAATACAAATCACCTAAAATTTTCAGTTGAATACACCCCCTAAGTGTGTGTTTTTTGTAATTTACTTATGGAATGGAAATACCTTCAGCGATTAGTGTCCTATCAAATTCTTGAAAATTCCATTTAAATAAACCAACTATTTAATTATTCCTTATTGTTGAGACTGATTTTATTGCGGTCTATACCTGCAGATGCAACGATCCGACAAACAGCTTGAAACCAGTTGCAAATGTGGCAGGATCTGCTGTGGCAAGTTTGCCAAATGGAATGATCGAGATGTAGCTGTGCGGCAGACTTGGAGACTGGAGTAGCTGACCTAGATTACTTGGAGGCTAAGCAGCTGAAGATTTAAACTGGAGAAAGAAAAACTCAATGTGGAAGACTTCCAAAAGAGTTAGTAGACTTATAGAAAATATTCTAGTTTGTTATATTTGGGGATATATCTCTGGGAGAGTAGGACTTGTCTGTTTCTTTTAATGGTAGACTTCTTCTCTAAAAGTTTTATATATTTGGTCAAATTTCACTGGAAAATTTTAGTTCTCTTTTAAGACTATGAGACTCTTTATCTAATGCTTTGTTTATTTTTTCAAGTTCTTGTGATCATAAATATTGTCTTCATTGTAAATAATTTATTATAATTATGGTTTTGCAACTTAAAGAAAATGCTTGTGTGTTATCTTCTATCATTTTTTTTGTTGTAATTTGGATGATAATGATGATAGCAAGTTGTAGTTATTAGACACAAATTTGTAATAGAACATATCATAATTTTAACATCACATAAGATCAAACATTACATAAATTCATATATCTTACACAACAAATTTGTACAACATATTTGTCACTTTATTCTCTTGTTCGTACACAAAATAAACATGTAATATAACTGAACCATTCTCTTGCTAACTTCATAACTATTAAAAATTAAGTTATAAATTTCATTCAAGAGTTTCAATACTGGCAAGTACACATGAATTAACAAAAAAATTAAATTAAAAGTTCATTTTAAATTTGGAGAAAATGCAAATTTTTAAAAAATTAACGGAGAAAACTTATTAAGAAATCTTCTTTCATTAGCTAGAAAAATTAATAAATACGAATGTTTGTAATCTCATAATTATCACCAATTAAATTACGAATTTAATTCAGAAGCTTCAATATCGACTAATACACATGAATTAACAAGAAAATCTTAAAAAAATTATTTTAAATTTGGAAAAAGTTATAATAAACATAGACATAGAAGACTTTTGTAGACGTCTTCCAAAATAAAACTTATGGACTTAGGTTATTTTTGCAATTGTAAATTTAAGAACAAAGACTTCTTGGTAATTTCATAAAAAAATCATTTTTTTAAAAAAAAAGAAAAAAAATATTGGTAATTTTGTGAATAACTTGAACTTTTAGGATGAATAGAATAAATGAAAAATCTAAAAAAGACAAGTTATTTTAAAATTTAACTTCCCATAATTTATTCAAATTCCCATAATTTATTCCCATAATTTACTCTAAAACTTTTTTATTATTAAGAAATTTATATGATTTGTTAGAACAAAAATAAAACATATATTTATATTTGTAAGAAAAATATTAGAAGAATTATGAATACATTATTTAAAAATGAATTTGATATTTTTATTTTAAAGTAGAATCCTAAGAAAAACTTAAAAATGTATTAGCATAAATTATATATAGGTAAATGTTAAATTTTAATGTTTTTACAGAATAAATGATTATAGAGAAATTGCCACAAATACCATTTTACCAATACTATTTTTTATTTATACACTAACCAACTATACCCTTAAAATTTTAATAAGAAAAAGACCATTATACCCTAATTAATTAAACCTACGTTTATACCTAAATCAATTATATCTTCTTCCTCGATTTGATCTGAGACTATTCTACCCTAACTAGAGATGGAGAACCCATTATCTTCTCGGTTCGGTGAACACCTCCGAGTCTGTCCCAAATTGAGCTCCGATGGACGACAACGGAGGAGAAACCACGGTGGCGACGACGACGATCCGTAAACCCTACACTCTCCCGAACCACCCTAGCACCTCCCACCAGCTCCCCTCCCTTCCAAACACCATTCCTCAGATTTGCTCCCACCTCCACCGCCTCATTCAATCTCAAACCCCTCGTCACTCGCTCCTCCTCAGCCTTCGTAACCCGCTCCTCCGCCGCGGCCTCACCGCAAGAGAGAAAAACCTTCCACGGCCTCTGCTACGTCGTCGGCGACAACATCGACACGGACCAGATCATCCCCGCCGAGTTCCTCACCGTCGTCCCCTCCAACTCCGACGAGTATTCGAAGCTCGGCTCCCACGCCTTAACCGGCCTCCCAGCTTCATACAAGAACCGGTTCGTGGAGCTGGGGGAGACGAAGACGAGGTACTCGATCGTGATCGGAGGGGAGAACTTCGGGTGCGGGTCGTCGAGGGAGCACGCGCCGGTGTGTCTGGGAGCGGCGGGGGCGAAGTCGGTGGTGGCGCAGTCGTTCGCGAGGATCTTTTTCAGGAATGCGGTGGCGACGGGGGAGGTTTATCCGCTGGATGCGGAGGTGAGGGTGTGCAAGGAGTGTAGGACGGGGGATGTGGCGACAGTGGAGCTGAGGGAAGAGGAGAGTGTGTTGATTAATCATACGACGGGGAAGGAGTATAGGCTTAATGCGATTGGTGACGCTGGGCCGGTGATTGATGCTGGGGGTATATTCGCTTATGCCAGGAAGGCTGGGATGATTCCGTCTGCAGCTGCTTGAGGTATGAATGATAAAAAGTTTATCATCATGTGGTCTGTTATGTGGTGACATTGGTGTATGAGAGATGAAGATTGTTAGTTTGTGGGATGTGATTGAAAAATGGTTTATGAGAGATGAGCTTGAGTAGATTCTGGTGTAGGTAGGAGGAGACAAGTAATTGAGGTTGTGTGATGGTGATAGTGACTGGTTCTAGACTTTTGATATCATTTATCTTCAGGTGTTTCAAGTTTCATTCCTCTTTTTTGATACTAAAATGTTCAATTAGATGCAAAAAAAAAAAAAAAATGAAAATTATGGCTTCTCGGATCTGTTGGACTTGTGTTGGATTGTGTCTTTGGCTAATGATCCTTTTTCATGTTTTAACATCCAATAAGAAACACTCCATTTTTGGTTTTTTCTTACTTTTTTTTCTTCTCTAAGACTCTTCTCTATTTTGTTTTGCAGGGTCGATGAGAGTTATCTTACCACTTAGAAGTATCTTCAAGGATAAGTAATTCTCAGATTCCCATCTTCCATTCGTGTCGTCCAATAAAAAGGAAATAATAAGTGCATGTGATATGGTGCTCAGTAACATTGATGAAGCTGTTAAATCCGAAAAAGTCATACGCAATCGGATCATCGAAAAGAAAAGGATGCATGAAATTAAGCACTCATCGAATGGTTGGTATAAATCTTGAACAATCTACCCTGCGTTTTCTCATATGCGATGTAAACAGAGAGTATGTGATACTTTAGCTTAGGTTTGCTATTAGGTATTGGAATGTATAGCACGTAGATGTAGTAGGACAACTTTATCTTTGTTGTTTATATATGTGTGTATTGTATTGTGTTGTTCTTGTATATATGCAGTTTCTTTAAGCGCTCTTACTGAAAGTTGAGTACTATAGCTAACAAATGATCAGAGATGATTTATAAATTTTATAAACTCTTAAAATGATTTTAAGACTTTATAGATGAATTACCTTTCTAAATATTTATAAATAATTTTATAAAACCTTATAAATATTTGGTATATTCTTATAAGTGATTTTATAAAGGTTTATAAATCATTTATAGGAATATATATACAAACTATTGATAAAGGTTTATAAATGATTTCTAAATCTTTAAAATGATTTTATAAAACCTTATAAGATGATTCAAATCTTTACGAGATGATTTATAGAAAAGATTTTATAAGCTTTTACAAATAATTTTATAAGCAGTTATAGATGGTTTATAAGTTCATATAAATGATGTTATTATCCTTATAAATGATTATATAAAATCTTAAAATTCATCTAGAGCATTTGTAAACTTTTGATTATAAAATCTTATAAACTGTTAGACAGATTTATAAACTCTTATAAATTTATTTATAGCCCTTTGTAAATAGACTTGTGAAACCTTAAAAATGAATTATAAAATTATACTAAAAAGTTTTAAAATAATTTAATGTTATGCAAGATGATTAGTGATTCAATATATAGTTTTGCATGTTTTTAAAAGTTTATAAACGTTTATAAGCCTTTATAAAATCTTATAAACTATGAATAATAATTAAAAAGTTAAAGAAAAAACTTATAAAACATTATACATCATTATGAACATTTATAAAAGATTTTATAAATTCTTCACAAACTTCTATAAAATGTTTATAGACTCTTAGAATATATTTATAAACCCTTATAATGATTAATAACATGTATACAAAGATTTATAAACCTTTATAAATACTTTGTGATTTTCGAGAATAACCTTGTGATTTGGCCCCAAACTTCTCAAATGTGCAATCCAACCCTGTGATATGCAAATGAACAATCTAATGCAATATATACATCTAAATGCATCCTAAAATGATCAAAATGAACTAAGAACAAGTGCAAAAATGCAATAAAAACATAAGATATCAATAAATTATGTATATATCCTTAAACCCCCTTAAAAAATATTTTACAAACCCTTATAAATTCTTTTATTAGACTTTCTAAATGGTTATAAACTTTTTAAATGATTTAGTGTTCTTCTAACTGATTTATTTTACCTTTATAAGCCCTTATAAATTGTCTAAGCAGAGATATTCTTTTCTGTTATAAACCTATATATATATATATTATTCAAATATTACTTTATAAAAACTTATAATTTTTTTGATGTATTATCAGAATATCATAAAACCCAGATTTATAGTAATATTAGTTTTAAAAGTGACATAAACTGATTTTTAAACCATTAAAAACCCCTTATAAACCCCTCATAAGTTGATGTATTAACTTTATAAATTGTTTTCATAAACTTTATGAATGTTTTATAAACCCTTATAAATTATGTATATATCCTTAAAACCCCTTATAAATTTTTTTACAAACCCTTATAAATTCTTTTATTAGACTTTCTAAATGGTTATTAACTTTTTAAATGATTTAGAGTTCTTCTAACTGATTTATTTTACCTTTATAAACCCTTATAAATTGTCTAAGCAGAGATATTCTTTTCTGTTTTATAAACCTTTATATATATTATTCAAATACTACTTTATAAAAACTTATAAATTTTTTATGTATTATCAGAATATCATAAAACTCAGATATATAATAATATTAGTTTTAAAAGTGACATAAACTGCTTTATAAACCATTTAAAACCCCTTATAAACCCCTCATAAATTGGTGTATAAACTTTATAAATTGTTTTTATAAACTTTATGAATGTTTTATAAACCCTTATAAATTTTAAGTTATAAAACATTATACATCATTATGAACATTTATAAAAGATTTTATAAATTCTTCACAAACTTCTATAAAATGTTTATAGACTCTTATAATATATTTATAAACCCTTATAATGATTAATAACATGTATACAAAGATTTATAAACCTTTATAAACCCTTATTATGATTTGCGAGAATAACCTTGTGATTTGGCCCCAAACTTCTCAAATGTGCAATCCAACCCTGTGATATGCAAATGAACAATCTAATGCAATATATACATCTAAATGCATCCTAAAATGATCAAAATGAACTAATAACAAGTGCAAAAATGCAATAAAAACATAAGATATCAATAAATTATGTATATATCCTTAAACCCCCTAATAAAATATTTTACAAAACCTTATAAATTCTTTTATTAGACTTTCTAAATGGTTATTAACTTTTAAATGATTTAGAGTTCTTAACTGATTTATTTTACCTTTATAAACCCTTATAAATTGTCTAAGAGAGATATTCTTTTACGTTTTATAAACCTTTATATATATATATATTATTCAAATATTACTTTATAAAACTTATAATTTTTTGATGTATTATCAATATCATAAAACCAGTTTATAGTAATATTAGTTTTAAAAGTGACATAAACTGATTTTATAAACCATTAAAACCCTTATAAATCCCTCATAAATTGGTGCATAAACTTTATAAATTGTTTTCATAAACTTTATGAATGTTTTATAAACCCTTATAAATTATGTATATATCCTTAAAATCCCTTATAAAAAATTTACAAACCCTTATAAATTCTTTTATTAGACTTTCTAAATGGTTATTAACTTTTAAATGATTTAGAGTTCTTAACTGATTTATTTTACCTTTATAAACCTTATAAATTGTCTAAGGAGATATTCTTTTCGTTTTATAAACATTTATATATATTATTCAAATACTACTTTATAAAACTTATAATTTTTATGTATTATCAGAATATCATAAAACTCAGATATATAATAATATTAGTTTTAAAAGTGACATAAACTGCTTTATAAACCATTAAAACCCTTATAAACCCCTCATAAATTGGTGTATAAACTTTATAAATTGTTTTTATAAACTTTATGAATGTTTTATAAACCCTTATAAATTTTAAGTTATAAAACATTATACATCATTATGAACATTTATAAAAGATTTTATAAATTCTTCACAAACTTCTATAAAATGTTTATAGACTCTTATAATATATTTATAAACCCTTATAATGATTAATAACATGTATACAAAGATTTATAAACCTTTATAAACCCTTATTATGATTTTGAGAATAACCTTGTGATTTGGCCCCAAACTTCTCAAATGTGCAATCCAACCACTGTGATATGCAAATGAACAATCTAATGCAATATATACATCTAAATGCATCCTAAAATGATCAAAATGAACTAATAACAAGTGCAAAAATGCAATAAAAACATAAGATATCAATAAATTATGTATATATCCTTAAACCCCCTAATAAAATATTTTACAAAACCTTATAAATTCTTTTATTAGACTTTCTAAATGGTTATTAACTTTTAAATGATTTAGAGTTCTTCTAACTGATTTATTTTACCTTTATAAACCCTTATAAATTGTCTAGCGAGATATTCTTTTACGTTTTATAAACCTTTATATATATATATATTATTCAAATATTACTTTATAAAACTTATAATTTTTTGATGTATTATCAGAATATCATAAAACCCAGATTTATAGTAATATTAGTTTTAAAAGTGACATAAACTGATTTATAAACCATTAAAAACCCCTTATAAATCCCTCATAAATTGGTGCATAAACTTTATAAATTGTTTTCATAAACTTTATGAATGTTTTATAAACCCTTATAAATTATGTATATATCCTTAAAATCCCTTATAAAAAATTTACAAACCCTTATAAATTCTTTTATTAGACTTTCTAAATGGTTATTAACTTTTTAAATGATTTAGAGTTCTTCTAACTGATTTATTTTACCTTTATAAACCTTATAAATTGTCTAAGCAGAGATATTCTTTTCTGTTTTATAAACATTTATATATATTATTCAAATACTACTTTATAAAAACTTATAAATTTTTTTGATGTATTATCAGAATATCATAAAACCCAGATATATAATAATATTAGTTTTAAAAGTGACATAAACTGCTTTATAAACCATTTAAAAACCCTTATAAACCCCTCATAAATTGGTGTATAAACTTTATAAATTGTTTTTATAAACTTTATGAATGTTTTATAAACCCTTATAAATTATTTAAATAATTATATAAAACCTTATAAATATTTGGTATATTCTTATAAGTGATTTAATAAAGTTTATAAATCATTTATAGGAATATATATATATATATATATATATATAAACTATTGATAAAGGTTTATAAATGATTTCTAAATCTTTAAAATGATTTATAAACACTTATAAATTATTTATAATCCTTATAAAGTCTTATAGACTGAATTTATAAACTCTTATAAATGAAGTATACTTTAATAATTTATTTAGAAAGCCTTATAGTCTGATTTTATAAACTCTTATAAAGTCTTATTAATTGTTTTATAAACCATTATAAATAATCTTTTATTTCTTATAAATAATTTACAAACATTTATAATAGAATTATAGACACTTATAATAGCTTTATGAATATTTACTTCTAAAGTTTTGTAAAGAATTAAAAACTCTTATAAAAGATTTATAAACTCTTGAAAAAGATTTGTTAACTCTTATAAATTGTCTTTGTGAAGAATATTCAACTCTTATAATATTTTATAAACCCTTATACACAGATTCATAAACTTTTATAAATATATTTATAAAACCTTATAAATGGTTTTATAAACCCTTATAAATGGTTTTATAAACCCTTATAAGAAGTTTCTATAGAAGATTTAAAACACAATAACTTGCTCAGAAAAATTACAGCAAGTAAAGTCTTACACACAGGTTTAAATTTTCTCATCACCAGCAGCCACATTCCTAGTCTCCCATTCTATATCATGACCATTTTGTAAGCCATTTTTTCTCTTTGCTTGGCAATATAAATAAGTTGTTCTTACCTTCGCTAGCTATTAGAGAGTAGACTGTAAGTTCCAAGGTCATTTAGTTGTGTTATAAACTCTTATAAATTATTTATACTTTTATAAGCCATTATAAACTCTTACAACTTGTTAATTATCTCTTATAAATGATTTATAAGCTTTTAGAAATATTTATAAGGAAGTGCCCAAGAGTCTTTACTGCCCTGGTATTCGTCTCATTGCTGAGTGGTTTCGAACTCGAGTTACATGGGAAGCTTCATGAGAGAAGCTATGATGTGGCTTCTAAGCTCACCGATAGCAGTCTTTACCATTTATATTTGTTTTCTGATAACATTTTTGCTACTTCGGTTGTGGTTAACTCCACTGCTCTCAACTCCAAGGCCCCTGAGAAAGTCGTCTTTCATCTTGTCACTAACGAGATCAACTACGCTGCGATGAAGTCATGGTTTGCGATGAACATGGACAACCTCAGAGGAGTCACTGTTGAGGTTCAGAATTTCGAGGATTTCAAATGGCTTAATGCTTCTTATGTCCCCGTCCTCAAGCAGCTCCAAGACCCTAATACCTTTTTATAGGGCCTTATATATCAGTTTATAAACCTTTATAAATCACTTCATTAACAATTATCATTCAGTTGACAAAAACTCACGTAAAATCAAGTTATAACTCTAATACATCAGTTTATAATCTACAAACATTTATAGGAGAATTATAAACATTATAAATACTTTCATAAAGATTTACTTATAATTTTTGTAAGAATTTATAAATGATTTATAAACAATTCTAAATTGATTTATAAACACTTCTAAACTAATTTATAAACTCTTATAAATTTCAATTCTTATAATCTTTTCAATAAATCCTTATAAATAGATTTATAAACACTTATAAATAGACTTATATTTCATATATATTTGATCAACTCTTATAAATATGTCCTAAACCCATCGACACAAACGAAAAAACTCTTATAAACCCTTATAAAATGATATAAATCATTAAAAATGATTTATGAATTCTATAATTAGACATATAATAATGATGCTTTTGGCTATAAAATGATTTTATAAATAATTATAATTTATTTTATAAAGATTTATAAATTAGCTATAAAATTATACAAAGGCTTATAAATTATTTATAAGAGTTTTTAATCATTAAAAATATTTTACTACTCAGCTATAAATGTTTATACATTATTTTGTATTGATTTATAAATCAATTGTAAAGATTTAAAGTGAGTCTTATAAAAAATTATAACCCCTTAAAAATAGTTAATAATTTTGACAAAAATTTTCCACAAATCCTTATAAATGTTTTATAAAACCTTATAAAATATTTTATATATTCTTACAACTGATTTATAAACCTTTATAAATAGTTTATATATATAAATATTACGTGATTTATAAACCCTTATAAATATTTTATAAGTTTTTATAAAGATTTATAAATCATTTCTCAGGATTCATAAATCAATTTGTAAGGGTTTATAAACCTGCTTATACTTGATATAAGACTCAGTAAATTCATAGCATTTGTATACACTCAACATCTCCATCTAGATATTACGTAATGCTCTTCTAAAATATAGATAATGAAACAAGGCAGGAAGTTGTATCAACAAGATAACGATTGCTGACTTGAATCTGATAAATATTGTCAATAAAGAGATGCAAACGAGTGGCGAGTATTTTCCCTCGGGTTTTTAAGAAGTAAAATAAAAAAAAAGAATGAACTACTCAAGATAACTGGTTCCAAAACCTGTTTTTCAAGCTCCTTAACCCTAGCTTCTGCTTCTGCTTTTTTTTTTCTTCTGCACGGCGAAGCTGTAACCAAGAACAAAGGTTACGCACAGCTTCATTATTTAAAAATAAGTTTCCATGAAAAACATCTAACCTTCTCCAATACAATCTCATACTCCTCTTGTAGCATATCCAGCTGCAGTTTAAAATTAATCAGCCTCATTACATATCTTCTGACTCGAACACAAATTCTGATTCGACCAAAACATCACAAGGTATATTGACCCGACACCAAAAAGGCTAAAAGAAACCATCACATACTTCATCACGAAGAGCTGAAGCTTCCCTCTGATCACCCTTTTTTCTTTTTAATTTACTGATGGTAAATCAGCAAAAAACCTGTGAACATTAAAACTCTGTAAATTAGACGAAAGGGGCAAAATCACTCTTATCTCTTTGAGCAAGGAGGCCTTTGACCATTTCTTATAAACCTCTATATCAAGCTTTGTTATTAGGCTTTGACTAACGACATTTATAAAACCATCTCGAACCAAATTCTATATTTTTCCTCAAGAATTAAAAGAAAATTGAGGTGAGCTTTGCTTCAATGGTCTAAAATGTTAGAGTTGAAAACGCAACAACATTAATAACCTTTTATCTCTGCTCCTAGTTGGAGGATCAAGTGGAGGAATAGCTTTCGGAGCTTTCACCGTGCTTGGAGGCATTAGATTAGGAGTCGGAGCCGTGGATCTAGCCGATATCGACGGCCTTCCGGCTGAAGCAGAACGCACCGAAGGCACTTGCTCAACAAAGTTCCTGCCTAACTAATCAAACCAAATTAAATAAACCAAATCAAAGCTCATAACATGATCAAAATCAAACTGATATGAGCTAATTCTAGAATCAGGGATATGAAATTCACCGCAGAGGACGGCGATCTGTTGCGGAGAGCGAAGGAAACAGCCGGCGGTTTACTATCTCTGTTGATGTTATTGCTCCCAGTGGATGATACAGAAGAAGGTGCGTGACGAGCAGGTGCGAATCTGAGGCTCAGATCTTCATCCTCGTCTTCCTCATCTTCATCTCCGTTGTCTTTTTCTGCAAGGCCATGACCTTGGCCAATCTCTGCGCCGCCGCTTTAACAGCGAAGTTCCGAGACCGCTTGGCGGTGGAGAAATCTCCGACGCCTCCTAGTTTTTTCCGGTGAGCAGTAGAACCTTGATGGAGACAATGGATCACGACAGAGAGAAGGGAACGATGGCTTGAGGATAAGCCAAGGTTAATTTAGTCTTTTTGGTATTAATGAACATGGTATTTATGAAAAGACCATTTAATTGGTGGTAAAGTTGAATAGTGGTATCAAAAAAAGTGTAAAAGTAAAATTTCCCCCATGATTATATCCGAAACTGTAATTACATGAGATTGGAGGTCGAATTGTCAATAAAATACAAGACTACTAAAAAGGTATAAAACCTTACCCGAAGTTATTTTTCAGCCGTCCAGTAAAAACAATGAATAATATTCGAATCATCGCGAGAAATTCGCTGCGGCGGCGGGATTTGAGTCTCCGATCACCGTCTCGTTCCTTCTGTAACCTCTCCCTGGAATCGAATCGGTGAGTTCTCCTCTCCCGCTGCTGCATTCCTTTCTTTACTCATTAGTTTGACTCTTGAATATTAAAAACAAAAATACAGACCGTCTTATGGCATTGCATTCGACATCGATGGTGTTATCCTTCTCGGTTCCTCCCCTGTTGGTGGCTCCCCTGGTGCCCTCCGGCGGCTCTACGATGATTCAGGTTTATCCACTTTTTTTTTTTTTTTTTTAATTTTTGTGCAAATTCTTTAGTATTGATTCATGGAAGATAGAAGCGTGAATCTTCTGCTGTAATATGTAGTCTTAATGTGCTTAGATTTGTGTATAGTTAGTTGTATCTGTGTCTGTTATTGATGAGTTTGAGGTTTCTTTTGAAGGTGCTTTGAAGATACCTTTCTTATTCTTGACTAATGGTGAGCTTACCCTATTATTTACTTTGAATATGAAAATCATTTGGATAGTCTCATTTAGCATGCGCACATTTCATTTGGCTATGACAGGAGGTGGCCTGCCTGAATCTAAACGAGCCTCTGAGATGAGTCATTTATTAGGTGTCCCTGTTTCTCCACTGCAGGTTTAAACCTCCTTTGTCGCATCATTTCCTTTTTTTATTCAATAATCGCAAAGTGCAACGCGTTTACACATTCTCTTTTGTGTTGCAGATGGTACAAGCACATTCACCTTTCCGGAAGCTAGCCAATAGGTAAGTTACTTAATATAACCCATTATAAAAAAAAAGACACATTGTTCATCAGTTGATATATCAAGGATATATGTAACTGGCAAATCATTGGATAGAGAATCATTGCGTTTGATTGTATAAACTTTGCTTTACTCAGTAGTAAAACGTTTAATCATTACCTGGATCAGGTTTGGAGATGAGCTCGTTGTTGCGGCTGGAAAAGGGGAACCGGCCGCGGTCATGTCTAATTATGGTTTCAAGTAAGCTCTTTTCTTCAGTTTCGTGATTTCCTTTTCTTTGTGTATGTGTGCTTCAAACTTCTATTCAGGTGATTGTGTATATTTTGCATGGATTTTCAGAAACGTGATTTCATTGGACGAATATGCCTCTTACTTTGACAACATTGATCCCTTGGGGCCATATAAGAAATGGATGACTGGGCAAGACGTTCACAAGAAGACTAATAGATCAAGAGAAAGTGTTGTCTCCGAGAGAGTTCAGGCAGCTTTTATAGTTAGTGATCCTGTTGATTGGAGCCGAGACATCCAGGTTATCAAATGTTCATAGCTGATACATATTGTTTTCGTTCTTTTGGATCGCAAACTATTCTTATAAGCACCCATCATGACAACTCTGATTGATGCTTTTTTGTCAGGTTCTCTGTGACATTTTACGAACTGGAGGACTTCCTGGGAAAGAATTTGGACCTCAACCACATTTGTACTTTGCCAACGACGATTTAGACTATCAGGTTATCCGTTGTTCTCTATTTCTGTTGACTTATCATTAAGATTTACTGATGCTTGGTGAATTGAACAGACAAAGTTTCCTACTGAACGTCTTGGCATGGGAGCTTTTAGAATCGCGTTAGAATCCATATTCAACAGGTAATAATCCAAAATCAAGCACTTGTCATCTCTTCCATATGAGTCACTGCACATCTTTCAGAAAACACAGAGACTACTCTTCTTTAAAAAGGCGTGTAATAGACTGTGCTATTTATATTTCCCTGATTCATTTTTACATGATCGAGTTTGGATATGTGTGCAGAATCCATGATAACCCTCTGGACTACACATCTTTTGGGAAACCAAATCCATTCGTGTTCAAGAACGCAGAAAATGTTCTGAAAGAGATCGCTACATCAACTCATTCCCACTCAAACCAAGGAAGTCACCACTTCAAGACGCTATATATGGTCGGAGACAACCCAAAAATTGACATCAGGGGGGCACGACAGGTTCTGCGCTCTTTTCTTTCAGAGTAGAGGACATTCCACTAATCTTTATCTGAAGGCATTTTTGTTAATCTGTGTGACAGGCCGGGAGTCCTTGGTTCTCAATCTTGACAAGAACCGGAGTTTTTAAAGGAAAAGATAATCATTCTGAGTTTCCAGCTGATCTGGTTCGTAACAACATCATCACTTATGTAGCCTTTAGAAGCTTGTTAATATTCCCACGGGCCAACGTTTAATGTTCATCTAAAACTTTTTTCAGGTAGTTGATACAGTCGAGGAAGCAGTTGATTTCATCTTGACAAGAGAGTCCGCCAAGTTAAGCTTGATTTGAGTTATTATTTCACTCTGATTTTGTTAAGATTATATTTAATCACACACATTCTCGCCGTCTTTGGCCAGAGATATAGTATTTAACGAGAGAGGACATATTCCTTGAGCCTGCAATGAGATTTTGCAATGAGATTTTTGAAGCTTTAAGCTAAAAATATAAAGCCGGTCTGGAACCAACAACCTTCCACCAATAAAGGTTGGAAGGCCATGCTAAGTAATTAATTACGTTTGGGCGTTCTGTCTCAGTTAATTAGAATTTTCGATATCATGCTTGTAAGTTACTTTCAGGTTTTGCTAATTATCGGATTTTGGTTCGGTTCGAATTGTAACCGATGTGTGAAATTATCTAAACGTATATTTTCAAAACCTGAAAATTTGATTTAGAAAAATGATAATATATAAATTATTCGCAAATCTAATTATATATTAGTTAAATTATCTAATTTAATTAAAAGTTTCAAAATAACAAATAAAATAAACTACAAAAAATCTTTAGAATACTATAAAGATATTACTAGATTTTGACCCGCGCTTTTAAAGCGCGGAATAATTTTTCAGTGAAAATTTTATATAATCGCATTTTCTATTTATTTAAAGCGGTTTGGACAGAAAAACCGTAACACGAAGTCTAAACTGAACCAAACAAAAAGTACATAACATATGTGAATCTGAAGTGTTATTAGCGAATCGAGCGGATAACGAAAAATAAAAAAGAAAACCAAAAATTGATTAACCGATATGTACTTACAAATTTACGAGGATGAGACCTAGGATGTGATATAAATTAAAATATAATTCAAAATACCCAATCCATATCTCAATGGGTACATAAACGTCCAAGCCTAACTTAAAGTGTGTTTTATGATTTATTCATTTATTTTTATATTTGATAAATCTTTTACATGTTTGTGGTAACAACCCGTAAAAATATATTCATAAAAATATTAAAAACATGTTCCATCATATCATTACAGATTAATTGTAGCTATCTATTTATATTTAGTTTATTATATATATATATATATATATATATATAGCTTTAATAATCTAATCTATAAGAATTATACTATTATGTATTTGTCCATTTGGTTTTGAAGAATTTATTTCTTGCATTTGGATTAAAGTGTATTTGAATGGAAGTGCAGTTGTACATATACAAATTAGTTGGCATATATAATTATTTTATATTTTAATACATAAAATATAATTGATTAGTTACTTAAGTTTAGTGTTAATATAAATTGAATTTATTATTTTTAAATAATATATTTGTTTTTTAGTTCCTTAACTTTAGGCTAGGGCATATATTAATAATATTAATCTAGTTATATCTATAAATAATAAGAAAGATAGTTAAAAACTATTTGTAACTAATAAGTAGATAAAAATTGTTTATTTTTAATAGTATTTGATAAATTAAATTGAAAGCATGATTTTTACCCAAAAGTTTAAATCGCTTAGATCCTGTTGAAATTAGTACAATTGTTTTGGTTCAACCAAAAATACAATGATGCATATAGTTAGGAAGTAAATAATAAACTTACATTATTGACATCGTATATGGCAATGAGCAAATCCTTTTATAGTATTATTATGTTTGTCCGGCTTTGTGAATTTTTCAATTTTAATTTTATAATATTCTTCAAATAGTAAAATCTAAATATAAAATACTCTATGCTAAGTCAAATAGTATTATATCATTTTTAAAACTGATGCAAATCTTTAATGTTGATATCATTTTACAGGTTTTAATGGCAAAACAAAATGTCAAATCTTAATGTTTACCAAAAAAAAAAAAAGAAATGTCAAAATGTTCTTGTATAGGATTTGAATCCTATTTTATTTTTATGAAAAGCCAAACGCCAATGTAACACAAAGTGTAAAACAGTTTTTTGTTTAAATTAATTTAACATTCTTTCAAAAAAAATGTTCTTGTAGTTTTCTGATTCTACTTTTATGTGAAGGTAACATTGATTTCCAGAAAACTCATTTCTCAAACATGATGGTTAAAATGACTACAACAAATATAATAATTTGTGATTGTTATAGGTAGATATGATTGTTCCTAAGCATTAATAGTTCACGATTTGTTCTTCTATATATACAGTTTGACTTAGGGGTGACTTAACCATTGAAGTGAACCCTACACTAATTTCTTTTGTTAACTAATAAAAGAATCGACTTTACTTAAAGTGATAAACTTAAAGACTAATAAATTTAAGTTACATGCATTTTTGTGTATCGAATTTGTGTTTATACCAGCCAAAATCCACCAGAAACATGTGACTGAAGCATGGATTTTACAAAACTTGGGAAGCGATTCCCCAAATCAGCCTGCAGTTTCTCAGCTTTTGAAAATGCGTTTTCTCTTATTTCTTCAGAAACATAAACTTGATTCGACAAATCTCTCCCCTTGGACACCCTAATAAAAGGAATCAAATTTTATATCTTAACAAATGTTTCCGAAAAGAAAGAAAGTGAGTTTCGGATATTTCACCTTGAGGGTATCTGCACTCGTTGAACAACAACCTATTTGATTGGAGAACAAAAACAAAAAAAATCAAAAAAAAAAACAATTCATAAGACAACCTAAAACCCTAAGGAAAAATTGATCAGGAGAGACGAAGAAGAAGAAGCATTTGAGATACGGCTAGATCGAAGAACAACCACGAGCGGTTTCTCTCTTTCCAGATTTGATTTAATTTCTTTTGTTAACTAATATATAACGTAAATAATATTGTTGAACCAAATATGGTTATAATATTAAACCAAATATTGTTACCATAAATATAGGAATGACACACTTGTAATACATAAATTAAATAAAGGAGATGTAAAAGATTCTACAAAATAATGAGCTGGATAATTAAAAGGTTTTTTGAATGAAAGAGTATTTAATTAAAACCATATGTTTAAATAAAATCAATGGCATAGAAAGGCAAATACTTCAAAACTTCAAGGTGGCCTCAAAAAAGCCCCTTGTGTTTTAATAGTATTGATTGGTGTCTATATCCATACGGGAACCCTTAATTAGACGGTTACCTTTGCAACTACTTCGAACTGTTCCATGACTTTTTTGTCCCTATTCTTACATCTCTTGCCTGGCTCAAGTACTGACCCAGCCTGCTATTCGTTGCAGACAAGGGACCTTTTTCATTTTCTACTAGCTCTCTCTCTCTCATGCTCTCTTATACTTTTTTATCTTCTTTTCTGCTTTTCTTTCTTTCCTCTCAATTACGAAACATGTCTTCTGATTTTAACCTCAATCTCTAATTGTTATAAAAACTTTATTATTCAATATTCAACTAACTTCTATTTTCTTACCATCTATTTCATATGTGACTTTAAATATAAAAGATATCTAGCGGTATCCATCAATTTTAAAAATTCTACAATGTTGATTTCTTTAGTCAGTGACAAAAATTAATCAGTTTCCTTTTCACATTTTTAAATCTGTTAGTTTGCTTGTTTTGTGTGGGTTATGCAAGATTCAAACATTTTCCTTTGATTTTCCGCTTGTTTATGGCTTGACAAGAGTGTTAGTGTTTCTGAAAATTCCAAAAAATAAGTTTTCTGAGATAGTAGGCTGGATTTTAAAGTAAGCGAAAAAGCTTTAGGTTTGCTGTTATGGCTATCTTTAGCTATTATTTTTTTTGGTCTTTTATGGATTTTATCTGTATATTGCCACCGTAACTGGCGATTATGCAAAGAGGTTCTGACATGGTAGAGTTAATTGTTGTCACTGATGAGTTTGCGAAACACGTGAAGGCATTTCAGATCCTCCATTGTAGTGGTCATGGTCATGAAATCGACGATCCAGATATATGTTTGGTTAGCCGCTACGAAATTGTTATTAGATGATACAAGTTTTTTGAACTGTTACACAATATTACAAAATAGGTTACAAAATAAGTGTTGTTAACTAATACATGGTTTGTTAACTGTTACAAACTTGCTTACAAAGTAGTGGTCGTTAGATGAACCATCATATATTCACAGTCTCATGCAAAGCAAATAATTGACCTTAGCTGATGCCTTGTTTGTTACGTGATACATTTTCTTGCACATCGTTTGTAAGCCCATATATGTTTTCTTATTACATGGTTTATTAAGTTATACATGATTTGATACTAAAGACTCAATATTCTTTGTTATGTATACTACTGATTTTTTTAACACTCTACATGTAAAATTTCTAAATGTTACAAAATGGGTCGTTTGATGTTACAAAATAATTGTCACTAATTATTACATGATTTATTACTCGATACATGGTTTGGTAGCTGATATTTTGTTTGATACATAGTTTTCAGGTTGATAGATAGTTATTGTTAGTTGATTCATAATTTGTCCACAATCCTTTTCTATATATGACCAAGAAGTCAATGTAATATTATTGTTTTTAAACACATTATATGTTTGCTTAACAAGTAAGAATTTTTATTAAGTGTTAAAAGAATCAATACTATACAAAATATAGTGATATTTATTATTCGGTATTATACCATGTAACCTGTAACATGTAACAAACAATGTATCAGTCAACAATTATTGTACCGCTTAACAAATGACGTACAAGCTGATGCTAATTATTTTGGTTGGTGTGTTATGAACTAAGCTATATATGAATACATATAGTTTATTATTTACTTGCTAGTAGCAGTTTTACGTTTCTAATTTTTGTTACAAACTCTAATAATATATTGGTTAAATTTTTTTTTTTTAAAGAGAAGATTCAAATATTGAGAAATGGTGGTAAAGAAAAAGAGGAGAACAATAGAAGTTTGAGGTTCAAAAAAACAGAATTAAAATTCTGAATGAATACAAAGAAAAAGAATTATGAGTTTGTATAGAAATTGATTTCTTCATTAAAATGAATAAAAATTTGTATTATGAAAAGAAAAATGGATTACGCATAGAATTTGTAACTGAGAAGAAAATGTCAGAGAAAATAAGAAGAAAGAGGTGGAGTGTGAGAAAGAGAGTGTCAGGAGAGAGGGAAAGGAGCGTAGGTTGAAGAGAAAGAAAGCGAAGGGCCTTTCGGTCATCCTGACGCACAAATGAGATGACTTAGTTGCCATCTTTCAAATCATGGTTAGTTCTCTAAATTTTATTTATTTTTGGCTCAAAAATCAACTATTTCATTCACCAATAATTTGGTACAAAGATTTTGACCACACCAGTTTAACCACACATACAACAATGCATCTTAGCAACACCCTGGAACACTCACTAGGTGATCTCTCACTCGGATCCAGTGCAACCTAGAGTACATTATTGCATTTTTCACCACTGCGAGAACGAGTCCATCCCAGGACCCGAGATGAACCGTCTCTTAAACCATCAAATTCGACTACTAAAAAACAGTTAACAAAACATGACCATAACCTACGAAACTCCTATAGTGAGATTCCAATGAAGCACTTAGCATCCTAGTACTAAAGATGAATCCGTTAAAACCACAGCCAGTTGCTACATCACCAATAAGACGCATAATCTCACCAAGGAGAACCAGAAGCTATAATCAGCGGTTTTGAAACTGTGAAAGTCGGGTTGAGGCAATGGCTCCATCCACGTCGAGCCAGAACCCTGCAAGTTAGGAGAAGTAGCAACACTACCGGATTTGTCACTAAGTCGGTACTGCGAATGTGTTGCTACTAAACGTGTTTAACACCAAGCTTCATAGTATCTTCCATAGACCACGTGGAAGAGCTTGAGACTCGCCACGTTCCGCCTCTGAGAACCGGAGGAAGGAGTCCTCTTGCTGATCGCCTACACGCCAATGACGAAGCTCCGTTTGATCAAAGTGAAGTACTTCCCTTCCCTTCCCTAACCAAACCATAGACGATTCAGGTCGGAGTTGGAAATGATCAATACACGCAACTTAGAGAACCAGCCCAGAGAACACACATCCTCTCTATTTGCTCCGGTACGTATCCTAAGGAGAACCTCCGAAGTTCACCTGGGCGAGCTAAAGCAATGAACCACCCACACGCTAGGCCAGCTCCACACAACCACTCGCCCCTCTGATTCCGCATCTGAGTATCAAGCCGCCTCCAAGACTGGCTTCCAGATCTGCAAGTAAAGTGACACCAAACGTTACCACGCACCATCACCTCCGGGAAGAGGCCAACGAGACCAAGGGAAAATGTTCGTCAAGCTCCGGACCCTAAACCCTAAAAGCCGACCCATCTCTAGATCTCCGCTTCACACGACTCACATCTGCTCCACATTTTCCATTGGCCTGACCAGTTCTACTCCGCCGCGGACAGAGCACCACCGGGGACCTCCGTTGAGCTCCAGAGACATCACACATATCGTCAGGAATAACATAAATCGTCAAGAGGACAAAGAGGAAAACGAGATTGAGGTAAAGAGGAACCTCCGATGCCGGCTAGGAGCACCGGACGTTGGGGGAAATATGCAGCCGTCAATGTAGGGTTTTGTTCGATGGGGAGGATGTCGGGAGAGAAAGTGGTTTTTTTTTTGACAATCGTTTACATTGGTTAGTTCTCGTAATTTGGGCCTCTATTTGGAGTAATCCCCTAAATCTCCCTACTATAAAATATTAAAATTACCTTGGCATATACAAACATTACATATTTAACTAATATAATTCAAATTTCGGTTTGGTTCAATTCGGGTTATACCAAACTCCAAAGTACCAAACTCATAAAATTTCGTTTGGATATTTTTGTAAAATGCTTTGGATTGAGTTTCGATTTTTCCGGTCCGGATTTAGTTAGGTTCTTCGGTTTGGAGTCTATGATTAATTGTAAAACAATCGGTAAAAGAGATGAACCGTTTTCTTTTTGTTTATTTTTTTATCAAGAACGAAAAAAATCTATCGTCGAAAACATAGCAATGCTCTGACTCTCTGACACAACAACGGAACCAGGCATCTAAGTTGTCTTAAGACAGGTTGGGTTACAATTCCCCAAAATTCAAATTTAAACCGAAACAAACATTAAAAAAAAAGTCTAAGATATATAAAATCATGTATTGTCTCTCAAGTAACCAAAACACTCTAAATACATTTGCTCGGGTCTCAACTATATAACATGAAATTATATCATCTATCAAAAATGGTTGGTGACTGAGCAAAATAAGGTCAGGAAAGGTTTTGAGGACCGAATTTATCACAATAAATTCTATAAACTCTGCCAAAGGGTGGTGGTGGCGGTGGCAAATGAATTGCATGATCGTCGTACCTACTACATGCATTAGTTCATCACCACCATGCCTATGGTGATCAAAATGACCACCATTTCCAAAACGAGGCCTTTTGTTGTGACGACCCTTAAACTCATCACATCTGTAGTTGTGATGAGGTGGTTGATGATAAACTTCGACTGGCTGCACAGGAGGAGAAGGAGGAGGAGGCTCCACAATGGGTTGGGGGACAAACAACCTGTCTTTAAGATGTGCTCCATCGATCTTGCCATTAAGAAATTCAAAAATGTCGTCGACGGTTTTGTTTATAGAACCGTATATCTTTTTAGCTCCTCTGTCATTAACCACCCTTGCAACATTTTGAGACACGTCTATAAAATCCTCAACCTGTCATATTATTACACACCGAATTTGAAGCAAATTAGATAAAGAAACACAAAAGTAAGAATGCAAATGAAAATATCATCGAAGAAAATTGTTACATTAATCCCGACACCAGCTTTTCTCCACCTTTTGGATATCCAAAGACCACTCAGCAAACTGACGCAAAGTCCTTGTCTCCAAAGGAACTCTACAGATTGTAACTGCAAGACAGAAGAGAAAAAAACATGTTGTGGAGCTTCGCTTTCTCAGTTGATGTTTTGGATTTGAAGGTATAAAAAACGATAAGCACCTTGACAAAAAACGTTACAAAGAGTCTACCCAAAGATTCTTTGTTTTTTTGTCCCCAGTTCAAGAATTCCAGCGTCCTTTTCTCAACATTGGGAGGATCAATTCCATCTGAAAAATAAAAAAGACGAGAGATAATAAAACATAAACAAAAGCCAGAATAGGAGGATAATACAACATAAATCTACAAAGGAGAGGAAAATACCATTAAAACATTCACAAACTTTGAATATGTGATAATATTACCTTTAAATAGTAGAGAAAATGGAGGTAGAATGGGAGGAGTTTGAGTCTGTGTTAACAAAGAAGATTAACAAAATTAGACACTGCGTGTAACTTCAAATATATGAAAAGCTGGATAGCGACAGGTGGCTATCCAACAAAGAGTGGCTGAGTGGATACCTGTAAATGATGAGCGACTAGCAACGTTATAGATATAGAATTCAGGGTGTTGTGTACCGCACTGTTAACATAATGTGCTTTGGCCCAATGCTTAATCTGACATAGACAACAGAGTGGCATTAGTAGATGTATTGACCGCCACAACTAAACATATATAAATATATGGTAGCACTATTAAGTTCACTATGTGGTAAAGCCATATGTAGAGACTTGAAAGAAGTTACAGCATACGTAGAGCCCTGAGATCTTACCAAGAGACAAAGTTTCTGAAACCTGTCATCAATCTGAGATATAATCTGAATGATCCGTGAATTTAAAACGCCGTCTTTGCTATCAACAGCCAGATCACATTCAACAGCAGTCCTTTGATCAACGAATCTGACAATTGGCACCCTAGCACTCAAGATAGGGACAACATTCCTAACATGCCCTTCTCCTACAAAAATGCAGTTTCACATACATCACACTGTCCCCGTAATTAGCACATGGAAATACACTAAAAGACATCCAAATACTTACCCTGCAGAGAGCGGAGCTTTTCTGCAAATCTTCCAAGGGTTTGGAGCTTCGTTTCACGACGAAGCTCAGATGTTCCATTACCAAAGTTGATAGAGACATCTAAATCACTCTTTGCGAAAAACATATCCATCGCAAAAGACCCATACTCTTTAAGGACCGGCCTGCTACCCTTAGAATTTCCTGATGGAGACAAAAAATAATAATAATAATAATAAAACATATGAAGTGTGTTTTGATGTTAACAGAGCGTAATGTTACCATAGATATCTAAAGCCAATGCATTGAGGTGTTTCAGAGTATCCTTCCTAGCATCGTAGTCAGCAGAAACAGGTCGACAGGAGCAGTAGACATCATTCAAAACCTTATCAAGGTCAACTAAGTTATAAGTATCAATCTTGTATCTCTGTAACGCTACTGACTCAGAGTTCTTCACCTTCTTTCGAATCCCTGATTTAAAGAAAAAAAAAGGATGATTAGTGAACACAAATCAATCTTAGAGGTTGCAGCCACTAATAATATTCAGTTCACCTTTACTTGAAACAGTGTTTTCCGCAGCCACACCGCTTCGAGAGTCCATAGGAGAAGTGGTATCACACTAATTACCCTTCAATTTGTATTTATAAAGAGAGAGAATTATCACACTAAGATTTAGAAACGCGATTCTGTTCCATAGTGTTTCGAATCCTGAAGCACAAGGAAGGAGAAGAAGCAGTCAAAGTTTTCGGATTTGAAAACAGAAAAAAAAAAACAAATGAATTCCAGATGAACACGAGCGGCTACGGGTTTTAGGGCTTCCGTAAGAAATTCGTTGGAATTAAAATACCAGTTATCGTATGTATTAAATATGTATTTCAATTAATTTTTCTTTTAAATTTGTTAAGTTTCCTGCCACAATTTATGAGATAACCTTTCAAAAAGTAGCACACAAACAATTACCAAAAAGAGTGGTATTTGCTAGCAACAAATAATGGAGCAAGTCAATCAAATATAAAAATAATTGCAAAAAAAAAAAAATATATATATATATATATATATAAATAACTCTAAAACTACAATTTTTTTAAACGTGCAGACCGACCCTATTTTAATATACAATTTAGTAAACATAGAGTACAATAAGATATGCATCATACTATTATTTGCGAACACACTTAAGTAAAACGTTATAAACTGATTGACTGATTACTCTTATAATATGAAGATAACTACTTAGAAATGCTCATATGTCTTTTTTTTCATTCGTCCTCACGTTTTAATTTATGATTTTTCTTTTTTTTAAATCCCTATTTATCTCATTGGCTAATCATCTCGCTAATCCGTTTCTAATTTTCTTCTCCTTAACCCTTCTTAAACCGTTTTCAATCACACCATTTTTATCAATCTCGGTTCATCTTTAATTTCTAATTTCCTTCTGGTTAACCTTTCTTAAACCGTTTTTAATCACACCATTTTTATCAATCGCGGTTCATCTTTAATCTCTTTGTTTATTGGTTTCTTCTCTCGGTTTGTATATCCTCTGTTAAACATTTCATCGGTTTTTATCTCTTCATATTTCGGTTTGCTACATCACGGTTTATTCAAATGATTCAAATGATGCATGTTATATACTTTTATCGGATTGATGCATTTTCTATTGTTTAGCCGCATATGAATTTTATGTTCTTTGATTTATCAATTGTTTTTAGAGGTTGTATACTTTCAGAGTTTAGGGTTTAGGGTTCTATTCAATAGAGTGAGTCTGCATTTGAATACTTCTATGGAAACGTATCATAGACGATTTTCGTCGTTTAGATTATTAGGGTTTTCGTTGTTTGTTGAACACAATTAAAAAAAACAAATATGACATTTATTATAAAACGTCATGCGGCAAATACGTATGCGGTTGTGAAAAAAGATATTTTATAGGAGTATATCTTTTTGACAAAACAAGAATTATATGTATCTTCTATTGAAATTTTTGTTTTAATTTTGTTGAAACTTCTCCGGGAAATTTACGTCTCCTATATATTCGATTGAAACCTCATTTTTTAAACATAAACTGCCCTCGAACGTCTACCGGTATACTATTCTTCTTCTATTATTTTTCATATTTCTTTATACACGTTTGATGATATTTTTGATAGTACACATTTGATGATACCTTTTTTTTGTATTGCCTACTAGATGAATCTGAAAAACGTCGACGGACAAGCAAATCACAAGGCAGTGGTCAATGGATTGTATACTCTTTCGGATCCAATGGTGCCAAATAAGTTTGACGGAAAGCATTTCTATGTTTGGAAACGAGAGATGGAGCTATATGTTTTATTAAAAATATTGTAGAGATTATTCTATTGTTTTGAGATTCTTCTATGTTTCGAGGGAAACATATCATAGACGTTTGATGAACACGATGTTTTAGATATTTAGAGATTTCGTTGTTTGATGAATACAATTATTTTTGAAATTCTGTTTTGAGATTATTTCCAAACAGAAAGAGAAAGTATATTTATTGTTAACCATTTTAAAAGGAAAGAAGAGATACTTGGTAGTTGAGATATATCACAAATTATGGTAGTTGAGATACTATATTTATTGTTAATCATTTTAAAAGGAAAGAACGAGATACTTGGATATATTATTCGATCTTATAGGTTAAGCAGTCTTATACTTATATATACATCCTCTCATTTACGCCAGAGCGTTTTACTTGATCCTTCTCTTTCAAAATGTCAATCGTCTCAAGAACAACTCAGATACAGCAAATTCGTTTGAATATCAACAACAAAGTATCTATTAAATATTTATTGAGTCTTTATAATATTATAGAGTTTCATATTTTCAATGTAAAATGATTTTTCTTATTTAGATATTACTTGGTTGTTCCTGTTAATGACCATACTGATCATACAAACTTTTCATTTAACTGTGATTGATCACATTTCATGTTAACAGGAATTGATTTATGTTATTGTTGGGAAGAGAGTTATTTTCAAGGACTCCATCAAAATCATCTCTAGCGGACAATCAGACACTGATATACAAGAATTGCCACCAGAAACTCGATATGATAGATTAAGAATGGATTCCAAAATGGATTACTGTGTATAGAAATAAATATATCCAATGTCCTTTTTATGTTTGTACTCTACAAAATTGTTTTAGTTGTTGTAAAAATTTATTGTTTTCTACTTGAATGAAATAGTATTTTTTCCTGCATTATTTGTTTTCTTAATTATAAAATTTTAAACAACCCTACCAAATATTTCAATGAATATTACATTTCTCTTATAACTAAATACTGTTCATATTATTATATCATGACATATGATGTTTATAACAATATAATTTTCTATTAATGTTCGAATTATTAAATGCAAAAGATATCCGGTTGATGTAAATATACGATAGACATTAATAAAGCAAATAATTAATGATGATCAAACAAAACGTAACCTATAATAAGTAAACATATAATGTAGGTTAATATTCAATTTCCATATAACACCATTTGTTATAGTTATAGTGTAATTAATTCTACGATGAAATCTACAAAAGATCTTTCCAGTTACCGAAAGAACTACACTCATATCATAATCATCGTTATTTTCATTCACTATTCCGTTTTATGATTTACAGGTCATTCATCTTACGAGCATGGACGATTCTGATGAATCTTCCATTGTTTTACCAAACTCTAAAGGTAAGAATCGTATTCATATTCATCACAAAACGTAATAGAGAATAAAGATAACGATTTTTATGTTTTTAATAGGTTTATCACAGGCGATGCCTTTATTAGTTCAATTAATACTATTTGTTAATTGTGATCTTATACATCTTTGTTCTTTATAAGGTATCTTAAAACAATCAGTATTACTATCATAGATTAGTTAATGTTTACATTATTTTAATTTGTCTTAAATTTCAGAAATGCCTGTTTCTTCAATAACTATTGGACACTCGCGATTTTTTTTTGTCAAAGATGATTGTCCACCAGCTAACAAACGTATGCTGTTACAAAGTATGCTCTAATTTTAAATGTTGATTATTCTGTTATTTGATTTTATTAATATGTATTATTTAGGTGGAAGACCATCGTATAATTTGCGATCAAATGATTATGCAAGGAACCCGTCTGTTGATATAACAAACACTCAGATACATAGTCAAATATGTTCAAATATTGTTGGTGAAATTAATAGTACCACTCAAGCAACCGGAACAACCATTGTTCTACCTCTCAGAAAATGTAAGAAATATTATTTCCACCTTCTCACTTTCTTGTTGGAAATAATGAATTGTTTATAACTACATTAGGAGGAAGACCAAAGAAGAATACCCAACAATGTCCTGTGACTGAAAGTTCGAGTCAAATTGGTTAGTTTTGTTGTTTTTTTATTATAGGTTGAGTATTTTGTTGTGTAAATTATGAGCTGCTAAAAAAGCCATCTGAATGAACCCTGTTTCTCAAAGAAATCTTAGGAACCCATTTATTGTACATAAGATATCCAGTTTCCTGTTTACATTAATATTTTCTTATAAATTTTATGTGTATGTTCAAATGTTTCTAGACAAATTCAAACTTGTTCTAAATCTACCCCAACAATCATTTCGTTATCTCTTCGAAAGCGTAATATATAATAATTTCTCAATCTTTTATCTTCTTTTTAGTAATAATGTTCTTTTAAACTACCAGGAGGAAGACCATGCAAAAGTATCGAAGTAACGAATGTTCCTCATACGATTCCTTTAATGCACATTCCGAGTATAACTGGTTAGTAAAGTTGTTTTTCTTATTAATTCGATGTTACGTTTTGTTTTGATTACTGGTGTAATCAAACATATTAATGTCTTTATGTTTGCCTGTTCATATTAGTGTCTTTATGTTTGTCTGTTCATATTAATGTCTTTATGTTTAATTCCAATTGTAGATTCAAATATTCCTACTCGAGAGATATTAACCAGTCAACCTACCGGAACAACCATTTCGCCACCTCCTATAAAGAGTAACGTATTAAATTTTTTTAATATTTTCGTGGCTTTTGACTAAAAAGTTTTTTTTTATCAACTACATCAGTGGGAAGACCATATAAAAATATAGTAAGAACGTCTGTTGTTGGTAAGTAAACTTCTTTGCATATTTACTATACAATAAATTTTTATGTTAGCTTATTATGATGTTTTTTTTAAAGAATCAAATGTAAGTGTTGGTAGTGAAAGATTTGGGAGACAAATTGACAATATTATACCTACTCCAAGTGAATTATATTCTATACATTCTTTATATATGTTTTTGGATAGAAATATTGTGATATAAAGATATTTATGATTCATAAACGCTGTGGTATACAACATTTGTTATATCGAATCAACATAAGAGTCAAAGTCTTAGACAGAAGGCTCCAATAATAAAACGAAATGAAATTCGACCTGGAAATATGGACAAAGAAAACGTTCATATAAACTCTGGTCAAAATTATATAATAGAAGATCATCATGAAGGTAACACACTGCTTTATACACATTTAAAATATAAATTTGTAGTATATGTTTCATATTGTCTATTTTTCAAATTGTAGCATATCAAAATAGATACGAAGTGGATAGTGAATCAGATCTGAGAACGATAACTATTTCGATGATGTCAATGATGTTGATTTACCTCATACATACGACCCGACAGGAAAAATCAATTTCATTGAACGTAAGTCGTCCGATGGAAACATATATGTTGAGTACACATGTAATATCAACTTTACTAACTCAGTACTCATGCTGTCGTATGATCTTATTATTTATTAGTCTTTTCTTATATAAATATAGATTACCAAGATGACAGTGATGCAAGTTTTATAAAGCTCATATGTGGTACGGTGAGAGAATAGGAAAATCAAGAAAGCAGTCAGATCCGAACTTTACCATGTGTTGTAAAAAAGGAAAGATTGTTCTCCCAGCTTTTCGAGATCCTCCATTTGAGCTGTTTGGTTTGTTAGTTAAAGACGAAGCTTTGAGTAAACATTTTCGTGAATTTATTCGAGCATACAACATGATGTTTTCCTTCACATAATTGGGTGGAAGAATAGACCATTCTGTTAACAATGGTCGTGGTCCATATGTATTTATAATGAATGGTGAAAATTATCACTTAATGGGTGATATGTTACCGGCAGATGGTAAAATTCCAAAATTTCTGCAGCTTTACATATATGATACTCCGAACGAGATTTCAAACGGAATCAATTCATACGGGTAATACGTTGTTTTGTTATATATAAGTTCTTACCGAATCAGTGCTTACAGCTTTATATATTTCAAACTTAATGAGATTGTTATTATTACTTCCAGGGCAACTGGAGCCGATGTATCAAGTCTGAAGGAGAATATTGTTAGACTCTTGAAGAACCTTTTGGATGAGCACAATCCTCATGTTAAGGCTTTCAGACAAGCTAGGGACAGGATTGATGAGGATGGTGGTGAACATTTTAAGTTACGTTTGATTGATGGAAGATCTTCAGATGGAAGAACACACAATTTGCCTACTGCAGATAAGGTAGCGGCACTTATTCCTGGAGATTTTGTCATGAATATGGAGAAACGAGATATTATTGTTGAGATTAAAACATGTAGATTACAGAGAATCAGCGAACTTCATCCTTCGTATTTGCCTCTTCAGTATCCTCTATTATTCCCTTATGGTGAAGATGGTTTTTGTCTTGACATACCTATTGGTTTGCAAAACACAAGCGGTAGGTAACGGAAATCTGTCACAATGCGAGAGTATTTTGCGTATAGAATTCTTGCGAGGAATGGTGAATCGCCAACCATAACCAGATCAGGAAGGCTATTTCAACAGTTTCTTGTCGACGCATACACAATGATCGAATCCAATCGTCTGCGTTACGTTTGGTTCAATCAGAAGAAGATACGTTGTAACGACTTTGAAAGCATCACAAAAGCCTCAGAGGCTGGTGTGGAAACTCTAAGCGAGCAAGGTACAAGAATTTATATGCCAACAAGTTTTACTGGAGGACCACGATATATGCATCAGCACTACCTCGATGCAATGGCTATATATAGATATCACGGATTTCCTCACATATTTATTACATTTACCTGCAACCCAAAGTGGCCAGAGATTACGAGATATCTTGATGAAACGCATTTGACAACCGAAGATAGACCGGATATCATTTGTAGAATTTGCAAGATTAAACTTGATGATCTAATCGCTGCGTTGATGAGGAAAAGAGGTGGCGTTTTTGGAAAAACTAGAGCAGGTATCAAATAAGCCTCTCCACTGTAATATATATATATATATATATATATATATATATATATTACCTTAACATCATATAACTATATGTTTTCATACTCGCAGCAATGTATACAATCGAATTCCAGAAAAGAGGTCTACCGCATGTACATATATTACTTTTCCTTGAAAAAAGTAACAAGATTACTACTGGTGACGATATTGACCTTTTTATATCTGCGGAAATTCCTGACAAACTAAAGGATCCAGTTTTGTATAAGGTAGTAAGTGATAGTATGATGCATGGACCATGTGGAGCGGCAAATCCCCGTCAGGTTTGTATGATTACAGGAAAGTGTTCTAAAAAATTTCCCAAGAATCATGCAACGGTAACATCTATCGATAAAAATGGTTTTCCTTCGTATCGACGAGCAGATAATGATTGTTATGTTGAAAAGAATGGAGTAAAATTGGACAATCGTTATGTTGTACCCTATAACAAGGAACTTATGATTCGGTACAGAGCACATATGAATGTTGAATGCTGCATCTAAACTCGAGCTATAAAATATTTGTTCAAATACATTCACAAGGGTCCTGATTATGTTTCTGCCGCAGTAGATAGTGAGAAAGATGGAGTTGTTGATAAAATTAAACGATATCTGGAGTGCAGGTATAACCCCAATTATTTATTACTAATTTCTATTAAAGTTTGAAAATAAATTTTATTTTAATTTTATTATACATTATTTCAATTGTTAGGTATGTTTCTTGATGTGAATCTGCGTGGAGAGTACTTCCTTTCCCTACTCATTATCGTACATTGGCTGTAGAAAAACTATGTTTCCATGTACCGAATCAACAGATTCATGTTCATGACGAATCCGAACCTTTGGAAAGTATTCTTGAACGTACGACTGTGAGTGTGTCTCAGTTTTTAGGTTGGTTTGAAGCGTGTAAAATGTATGAAGAGACGAGGGATATAACGTATGCGGAGATGCCTACTAGATTTACTTGGAACCGAAAAGAGAGAGTATGGAAACCGAGGAAACGTCCTTTTGCGAAACCGAGGAAACGTTCTTTTGCAGTTGGTAGAATCGCACATATCGGTAATAAAATCGAAGAGCTTTACTATCTTAGGATTCTATTGAACTATGTGAAAGGACCTCAAAGTTTCGAAGATATTCGTACCGTGGAAAGTGTGACATATGAAACATTCAAAGAGGCATACAAAGTGTTGGGGTTGTTTGATGACGATAAGGAATACATACTAGGCATTGAGGAAGCGAGCAATCGGTCTTCCGGTTATTATCTACGTAGATTCTTTGTTATTATGCTTATAAGCGATTGTCTTACAGAACCAGAACTTGTCTGGAATTTGACATTGGAACATCTAACAGAAGATATTTTGTATCAGCAGAAGAAAAAGCATAATAACCTTGGTAAAAAATATATATATATATATTTAAATATTTATTTACTGTCTCTATTATAATTTAATACAGTTCTACATATAATATACTAAAGTTTATTAGAAAATATACTTTGCAGCTTTAACTCTAACCGAGGATCAACTAAAAAACATCGCTCTTACCAAAATCCAACGTCTCCTGCAAACTAGTGGTCGCTCTTTGAGTGACTGGGATAAAATGCCTAAGCCAGATGATTACAAGAGCTATGATGGGAACCGTCTGGTGGACGATGAGCTCAGATACGACCAAGAAGAACAAAGAAAGGAACAACAAAGACTGCTCACTGTGATTACGGATGAGCAGAGAGCTGTCTATGAAGAAATATTAGATGATGTTATTCACGATAAAGGTGGTGTATTCTTTTTATCTGGTTTTGGTGGAACTGGCAAAACTTTCATTTGGAGCATACTATTTGCTGCTATTCGTGGATTGGGTAAAATTGTTATCAACACTGCCTCCAGTTGGATCGCTGCTCTTTTGTTAGAAGGTGGACGTACTGCACATTCTAGGTTTAATATCCCAATGAATCCTGATGAAACCACTTCTTGCAAGATTTCACCATATTCAGATCTTGCAAAGGTATTGCGATTAGCTGATCTTATTGTGTGGGACGAAGCACCTATGATGAGTAGACATTTTTTGAAAATCTCGATAGGACCCTATGCGATATTATCATAACAAAAAAGCACAAACCATTTGGTGGCAAAGTTATTGTTTTCAGATGTGATTTTTGTCAAATTCTACCGGTTATTCCTTATGGTGGTCGTACGGAAACTGTGATGGCTTCTCTGAAGAGGTCTTATATTTGGGAACATTGCAAAGTGTTGAGACTAACCAGGAACATGAGACTGCTTTCTGGTCGTACCGAAAAAGAATCTGAAGAACTTAGGTTATTCTCAGAGTGGATACTTGCAGTTGGAGATGGAAACATCAACAATCCAAATGATGGGACTGTGGATATTGATATTCCAGAAGATCTTCTTATAAAATAATGCGATGATCGGATATCTACAATTGTTAAAGAGGTATAC
Organism: Brassica carinata; assembly: GCA_016771965.1. Lineage (NCBI taxonomy): Eukaryota > Viridiplantae > Streptophyta > Magnoliopsida > Brassicales > Brassicaceae > Brassica > Brassica carinata. Next base: position 9,868,719 of record CM028687.1, on the reverse strand, counting down.
GGAGGTAGTGCTGATGGTGTATCAGATAAAGAGAGTTTTTTCAGAAAAAGGGCAATTCTTTGTCCTACAAATGAAGACGTCGATCAGATAAATGATTACATACTAACAGGAGTGAGAGGTACTTTTAAATTTATTTTTCTCTTATTAATATTTTGCATATTACGGTTTAATATGTGTCCATGCCGTTTCATGACAAATAATTTCGTTCTCAGGTCAAGAAATGGTATATCATAGCTCAGATAGCATTGATCCTACTGATGTTGATCCCAGCAAAGTTGTAGAATATCCTGTAGAGTTTTTAAACTCTATAAAGATTTCAGGTTTGCCTAAACACGAGCTTAAACTCAAGGTTGGAGCAGTTGTGATGTGTATGCATAACCTAGATCCTCCCAATGGGTTATGCAACAGGACCATGCTTATGATAACAAACCTATCTCATCATGTTATTCGGGCTGTTATCATGACAGGAAGTGCACTACATATCGGTAATAAAACCATGTTACTGAGAATGTATGTTACACCATCAGATGGGAGGTTCCCATTCCGAATGCGTCGTAGACAATTTCCTGTCACGTTGGCATGGCCAATTACGATAATAAAAGCCAGGGTCAGTCACTGGAAAACATAGGTTTGTTTCTTCCGAGGCCTGTTTTTTTCTCATGGCCAGCTATATGTTGCACTCTCTCAGGAAAAATCGAGGTCCGGTTTGAAGATTCTCATCACGGATGAGAAAGGCAATGTTTACAAAACGACTACAAATGTTGTTTACAAAGAAATTTTCGATGATATCCATTAGAATAGATTTTGCTTTAATCTGTGGTTTGTTGATGTTTTTGGTTTTGTTTTTGTTCAAATATTGAATTATTTTTTTATAGAAACGTTCTTTAAAATGGTTAAAGTAAGATAAAAATTAATATCTATTACTATTTTCAAGTTGCTAATCATTGTATCTTGGAGCATTAAAATAATATATACATTAAATTTAATTATTATCGTTTTATATTCGATAATGTCTTTTCAGTTTATCTTTAAAGGCAACTGTTTGTAACCTAATTCACCACTATAAGAATTGTTTGATATTTCCATATTCTCAGCTATTTTCTTTTAGAGATGGAAACCGTTAGTTACTTTTCTCAATTGGATCGGGTGAAGTTGTCAAGAGCAAAAATTTTGGTTCGGGTACTCAGAGATTTCACCGATGACCCAATTTCATCTATTGGAGGCTGCTATACGAAAGATAGGAAGATTCTACTATCGGATTTTTAAGTTATGTAATGATTTATCTTCTATTATATTTTTATATCAGATCGAAAATTGTCTTTTAATTATTTTTTTTTAAAATCTGGAGTAGGACGATAGATTGCTTGCTATCATTCCAAATAGTCACCTGCTCTCTTTATTCGTTTATCATCTATCCCAAATGAGATATGTTTCTTGGAAGAAACATCCGTTATGCCAGTTGATACAAGAAGACGATTGAGTCTATTTTCTTTCAAGTCTGTCATCAATGTAACTGATGGATCACTTTACAAGAAAACCAACATGGGTATTCACTTTCAATCTACATGAGCAGTATTTATTACAAACAATATATATTTTCATTTCGTTAACATTTTAGTTTCATTTTGGCAGTAGATATACTTGGTGCCATTGTCAAGGTTGAGAAACTAATGCATACCAGTCCAATAAGAAACGAATTTTGGGATATCAAATTCGAAAGAATTGTTTACTTTACTATACGAGATTTAAAGTGAGTAATCAATTTTAAGGATATCATATTGTAATATATATAGGTTAATGAACATTATTCAATATATAAATTTTCTCTCTGCAGTGGACAGAATTTGCGTTGTATAGCATGTGGTTGTTATTCTGACATGTTTGAGAATTTATGGATTACACGTTCTCACAAGGATGTAAACATTTGCATCTTGAGGTTTTGGAGGATCGACAGAGAATTAGGTAACATCAGTTGTGTTAATAAACATTTCAGTGAATAATAAACATTTCAGTTATTCACTTATATTATTTTGATGTATAGATATTCATATATTTTATTTATGAAAATCTTATTGTTATGTATGAAGGTTCTGACCAATTCATTGTTAGAGCGGTCAAGAATATTTCTGAATTATTGTTCGATCCTCCTGTGGTTGAAGCGATACATGCTAAATATAAGTAAGTTTTACATGCAACAAGATTATTTTCATTATAGTTAAATCATCTTATAGTCATTCTTATTCTTTTTCTTTTAACTCTTTAGGATGCTTTCGAATCCTGATTTTCAATGTAATGATGATAGATACAGCGGTGGAGCTTAGTTTGATGTATGAATCCTAAAATGTGTGGAAGTAATAGTATGATGATTCCCACATATAAAGACTTTTTGTTCATAAACTTTATTACTTTATTTCTACTAACCAAAAAGCTATATAAATCTAATGATTATATTTTTATAGACTCTGGTAATTAAATGATGAATATTAATGAAACGCGTAGAAGTATTCAATTTAGAAAACTGTGTATTTTCTTGAGTAGACAGTTTTGCACATTAAAGATTTGGTAGTCCATAGAATAATGACGACATCATCAGAGCTATTATTATGTCAAAATGTATTTTAATGAACCTTGTCATTCTTTTTTCTCGCTTTACGTTATTATCACATAGTCGATATCTAACAAATGCAAATTGCTAAATGAAATTAATCATTAGATTGAATAGAGAGAAACTGTTAATGAAAAATATTGTTATTGACCAACATTTTTTCAATAACAAGTCAAGAACGTCAATCTCCTTCAGTTATTTATTTCTTTGATAAAAACCATTAAGCTCATCATTCTTCTTATTGTTCTATTTTTCAATTATTTTATTATGTTTTACATTTTTAATAATGAATAAAAATAATCATCTGGATTACAGCTTTTTCGTTATTAATAATTGATGTGTTATTTATCAAAAAGTATAAATAACTATAGAGTTAACTGTATGTACCTTCTCAAAAGGTACACAATATCAACATTGCGTCCAACTTTTGAAGATTTAATTGAGATAACTTGATAACATCATTTCTAACTTTTTCTGACATTCATTATTTCCCATCATTGAAGGTTAGACTATTTAAATATTATTTAAATATTAACTTCTTAAACAATTAAATCTATTGTTAAAATACATAATTGTTAAATAGAGGTGAAGTTGAAATTTCATAACCTCGAGATGTTTTTCTACTTGTGAGTGTTGTTCTTTTCTCTTATTCAACATGACAACTTATACATCTTTGTCCAAGCTTAATCCAGATCCAGAAATCAAACAAATTATTCAAGTTAAACTTTTACGACAATGGAAAACCAGATTGCCATCTCCCAGATCGTACTACTTGAAATTGATTTTGGTTGATTTCGAGGTTAGATGTTTAACTTATTGTTTACTGCTATCCTATAGACCGTTATCTGTTTTGAATAATTTGTTTCCATGTACAAATGAATTTTGTTGATAGTTATTTTATTCGATTATATTATATGGTAGGATGCCCAAAGTTTTTTTTATTTTTATCGTTTTGCCTTGTGCATTCCAGGGGAACAAAATCCAAGCCAGAATTTCTCATGATTGTGTGATATTCTTTGTTGATGAATTTCGGGAATACATGTGGTATTCTGTCAAGGATTTCAAGTTAAAAACAAATGTTGGTAGAACCAGAACAACCGCTAAAATCTTCAAGCTTAAATTCACTGTATCAACCACTGTGAAGAAAATTCATTCTGTATCAACTTCCCTGTATTTTTATCCTGCAAATTTCGCTGATATTATCCGTATGAGGCTTGACTTCAAAACTTCGGTTGGTAAGTAACGGAGTTATAATTTATTTAAAACTTAAAATTTATCTGTTTGTTTAATGACTATATTTATTTCAGATGTTATTGGAATAGTAGTTAATTCTACACCACTTCAATTTCTTCTGAATGAAAAATCTATGATAAACGATCTTGCATTCGTGAGTTTCTGTATTGAAGATGATAGGTATGTTTATTGTTACTAGATATTTGTCTATGTGTATTTAAGCTATTTAATAAAACAATGTTTATTTTTCATAGAGAACATATCCTCCGATGTGAAGCTTTTGGGGTCGTTGCAGTTGATTTTGAACGAGAACGAGTTTGTGCTCGACTAAATGGAGAACCGGAAATATGTCTATTACGTTTTTGGCATATTAATCAGTTCCCGGATGATATTTTGCTTGGTATTATTCAAATAATAATTTTTTTAATAATGAATATTTATTATTTTAATTACATCCAAAATCAGTTATTCTTACAGGGTTCAACGAATACAGCCAAATTCTGTGGAATCCTGACGTGCCTGAAGTCAATGACCTATGAGCAAGGTATGTTATTATACAAAAATCATGCATATGAAAATCAAATTATATGCGAATAATTATATCTTTATACGTAGATTCTTTTACGCAAATGAATCCGACTAAGATAAATCAGAACGGTGATATGTATAAAATTTAATTTAAATATTGGGAAACTATTAAGTCAATGTTTTTCGTTTCATAATACTGAAATGCCATTTACTCTTAGATTTCTTTCGAATCCAAAGTAAGTATATAGTCTGCTTAGAACCTAAGAATTATAATTACAACGAATCTTTTTTTGTTGGTCACATATATGTGATATACGTATGATACATTGTTAGATATGTAATCATCAACTTAATTATAATATTAATGCCCGCACATGCGTGCGGGCGGTCCACCTAGTTACTTATTATAAAAACTGAAAATATTGATCATAACTATATAAATGATCTTTTAGAAATATGTAAAAATAAGATAAAGGTATACATGAAATGTACACAAATTTTTTTTATATAATTCAAAGTTAATCTTTTAAGCTAAAGAATTAGAATATTATCTTCACATCAAATTTTCAAGGAAACCAGCTAAATTTAATAAAATTATTAAAATCTTAAAAATAAACTATAGAATAAATTTAATAAGATTATTAAAATCAACACACCAACATTCTTGAAAACCTTAAATTAAAACTTATAGACCACGTTGTAAAATAAGATACAATTCTATAGCTTTGTACGTTACATATAAATCCTATTATGTGCATAGAGCGCAGATCGGCCCTAATAATATATAAACATATATATCTCTAATTTCCATGATATTTGATTTAAGATAATAATTTTTTATATTTAAAATATATTTGTTTCAATCAAACAAGAACGTGCACAACAAACAAAAAAACTTTAACAAGATCAAAGATGCTGCTACAACTTGTGCACAAACATTCGACCCGAGGTTCTTAGATCAAATCCAAAATTCTAAGGTTAAATGTCTTAAAAATGGTTTCCTATCCGTTCCAAATTAAGGCTTTGCAATCCGAGTTTGAAACCGTTAGTTGGTTCATCTCAGACTAGGACTAAGATCATCTGAAACCAACGCATTGTCACAAACCTTTATTATACATATAATAGTTAGGGTCAAACAACATCAAATATACAAAGTGCACCACTTTCAAATGTATTTAAAATGCATAATCATTTGCAAAAAGCACAAATACTAAACCATCAGAACTATTCCTTTGCAACCTGAGATACCCCTATGGTTACCTGTAAATTAAAAATTCTGACAAGCAACTAATTGGTTTAGTGAGTCAAAGTTCCCTAACAGTAAAATCACCCCCCTCCCCCATATGCATCAATCATTAAGCAACTAAGATCAATTATCTCAAGTAATATGCAATGACAAAATAAAGTAATCAAGTAACCTAATCATCCACTCTTCAGGAGTGGTTAGATCATGACCGTCCCAGCCAAATCGGATCTAGACATAAAGTCTCAAAAAGACACTTGAAAGACATAACCTACCACATCGACCCTAATCACAAAGTCTCAAAAGACAACTGAAGAGTCATAACAAAGCTGCATCGTCATGCCGCAGCACAGTCGACATTAGTTACTCTATCACCGTGTTTTCGTGTCCTGCTTGTAACTAATTTTGGTATGACCCCTGGTAAGGCACGACTTTCGGGTGGACCAATGACTCTCACGATACTCCTCCTCAAGTGTTAGAATATCACAGAACACTTCTTAAGAAAAGTCGACGGAAATCCGTGGCTACGACTAATCCCGTTCAATCATGTGCAAACATGCTATTTCATCTGCCAAGGCCCAAATGATATAACACCATCATACAAGTATATGCATCACAGCATCAATATGTAACAAATATTTGTTACCCCTGAGCCAAGGCGCAAACGATATAACCCAATATCTTTCACAACCATAAATCATTATCATATCATAATATTTCAATCGAGACTCTTGTTCTGCAGGCTCCAACCGCACACTCAACAATCAAAACCCTTAACCAAGACTCACCTGAAATTTATGGTTAGGTGGTCGGTTTTGGTTCCAGGTAGTTTTAGTTTCTTGTAACATCCCGAGTTGTGATATGTGGAAAGGCTTAAGAGAATTGATTTGGCTACCTATGTCATCAAAGTGCACTAACCTTTTCGGGAGCACATCCAGAGAGAACTCTAGAGTTAAGTGTGCTTGAGCTGGAGTAGTCAAAGGATGGGTGACCTATCGGGAAGTGATCCACGATATCGCGAGTGAGGCCAAAGCAAGGGAAAGGTCATGGGGTGATTTCAGGGTCAGTAAAAATGATTTCGAGCCTTCGTAATTATTAACGATCGACTATCGTATGGGATGGGGCCCACGGGATGAGAGATCGGGCGTAGGTGGCCCATTAGCCGTGGGTGGTCGGGGCGTTACAAGTGGTATCAGAGCCAGGTTAGCCGTCTTGGTTCTGGCTCGAGAGGCGTCTTGAGACATGTCGTGGGGCGCCGCGAGGGCGTTGCGTTCTTTGAGAGGGGTGAATTGTAACATCCCGAGTTGTGATATGTGGAAAGGCTTAAGAGAATTGATTTGGCTACCTATGTCATCAAAGTGCACTAACCTTTTGGAGCACATCCAGAGAGAACTCTAGAGTTAAGTGTGCTTGAGCTGGAGTAGTCAAAGGATGGGTGACCTATCGGGAAGTGATCCACGATATCGTGCGAGTGAGGCCAAAGCAAGGGGAAAGGTCATGGGGTGATTTCAGGGTCAGTAAAAAATGATTTCGAGCCTTTCAGAATTATTAACGACCGACTATCGTATGGGATGGGGCCCACGGGATGAGAGATCGGGCGTAGGTGGCCCATTAGCCGTGGGTGGTCGGGGCGTTACAAGTGGTATCAGAGCCAGGTTAGCCGTCTTGGTTCTGGCTCGAGAGGCGTCTTGAGACATGTCGTGGGGCGCAACGAGGACGTTGCGTTCTTTGAGAGGGGGGTGAATTGTAACATCCCGAGTTGTGATATGTGGAAAGGCTTAAGAGAATTGATTTGGCTATCTATGTCATCAAAGTGCACTTACCTTTTCGGGAGCACATCCAGAAAGAACTCTACAGTTAAGCATGCTTGAGCTGGAGTAGTCAAAGGATGGGTGACCTATCGAAGTGATCCACGATATCGCGGTGAGTGAGGCCAAAGCAAGGGAAAGGTCATGGGGTGATTTCGTGGTCAGAAAAAATGATTTCGAGCCTTTCGTAATTATTAACGATCGACTATCGATGGGATGGGGCCCACGGATGAGAGATCGGCGTAGGTGGCCCATTAGCCGTGGGTGGTCGGCGCTACAAGTGGTATCGAGCCAGGTTAGCCGCCTTGGTTCTGGCTCGAGGCGTCTTGAGACATGTGGTAAACGAGGACGCCATGCTCTTTGAGAGGGGTGAATTGTAACATCCCGAGTTGTGATATGTGGAAAGGCTTAAGAGAATTGATTTGGCTATCTATGTCATCAAAGTGCACTTACCTTTTCGGGAGCACATCCAGAAAGAACTCTACAGTTAAGCATGCTTGAGCTGGAGTAGTCAAAGGATGGGTGACCTATCGGGAAGTGATCCACGATATCGTGTGAGTGAGGCCAAAGCACGGGAAAAGGTCATGTGGTGATTGTAGGATCAGTAAACAATGATTTCGAGCCTTTCGAAATTATAAACGACCGACCGTCGGATGGGATGGGACCCACGGGCCGAGAGAGCGGACGTGGGTGGCCTATTAGCCGTGGGCGGTCGGGGCGTTACAGAAATTTCGGCAGAATTTTGGTTCTCTAACATCTGAAACTTAGATTGAGAAAGAGAATATCCGCTAGACAAAACTGGGATCTAGTTCTACTTCTATACTTAGGCTAAGAAACTAAAAGGAAAAGTTGAGGTCGCTCATTTTCCATGTTATCTTATAAGTTCTTTCTTGTTGCAATGGCTTACTTTCGACTATTATGTACCTCTCTCGATTAAAGACATACGGGAGCGGGAATTTTACCTTCAGATTTCCTTCTTGGATCGTTTGAATACTATGGTCGGATTTCTAGGATTTTCTTTCTATGGTGGGATTTAGTGTGCTGAGTCTTAAGGGTCTGGTCTAGGCGCGTGGAGAAAAGAAGAGGTGGCTAAATGTGGCAGCATCTGCACATTAATCTTCATCGGCTTGGTGACACATGTCCAGCAGCTTCATCACAAGAAGCTGCATCAGGAGGACACACATATATTTAGGTAGCTTACTCACCCCCAGCAGCTGAAGCACACATACAGCTTGATGAGCTGACGTCCATCTTCCGTTACCTGATTAACTCTACCGATCGATTCATATTCATATTTAGTCGTTGATATACCATGGATTTGATCCACTTTCACCCATGGTATATTGGTTTTTACTATATAATTATTATGTTTTCTAGCCTATTAGGTATGTTTTCAGGTTCAGGAGTGTTGTGGAGTAAAGTGATGATTTTGGAGCCTTTTAGAGTGTAAAAGAGATTTCATCCGAGCTGACTATCAAACTAGACCAGAAGTCGACATGCAGAGATAATAATCGATCGATGCACATCCCGCGGCCGCCGATCGATACGTAAGAGAAAGACCGACAAATGAAGATTATAATCGATCGATGCACATCCCGTACATCGATCGATATCGAGACGCGAAAATCCTGATTTGGTTCCAGCCGACTTATAGCCCAAGACTTCACCAAATTACAAGATTACCCCTGACGAGTTTTTAACCTAATAGATAAATACTTGCCTAGGTGTTAGGAGGCAAGAGAGCTTTTGTATTCTTATTTTCACAAAGTTTAGAGATTTTGAGAGTTGGAGAGAAGATCCGAGAGATTTGTGATTGGAACTCCATTACTTTTATTATCTATACTATTCAGTTTTCTTACCTTGTTTGTGTTAGGAATTGCTTAGCCATGTCCGAGTAATTCCATTGTTAAATTTAGGTTTAAATAAGTTAAAGGGATTAACCCCAACTATAGATTGGTAAGTTGTGGTATTCATCAATGTTGTTCTTAATGCTTGTTCTGTAATTGCTAACTGTAATATGAACCCTAGGAATTTGTATGTTTGAGCACTCTTGAATAATCGTCTTGACCTATTGAACTAAGATTGCTGTGAGTAAGGTGATTTCACGATCTAGGAAGCTTAGTGAGCATCATTCAACCCGCGTAAAGCTTAACCGAAGCTCATCGATCAATATCCCTACTGGACAATCGATCGACAGCGTGAAAGGTGCATCGGTCAATATCTCTAAGATCATCGATCGACACCGCCGATGATCGAACATTCTTGTTCCGGTCATTAAATCTAGTTATAATCGCCCAAAATTCAAGCCAGCTGATCGACTTGTTGTTAAATAAAGTAGTTGAGCTCTAATATATATGCATGCAACTATTAGGCATCTATAGGATTATAATCTATGAATACGAATAGAAACCCTAAGTCTAGCGTTTTCCAAATAAAGTTTCAACCCAATCATCTTGTTAATACAAGAACTACCTTGCTCACATAGATTATTTACATTACTTTAAACCATAAAACCACAATTCACCTAGAATTGATTCTCGATTAGATTTAATTGGTTCCCTAGCTCTTTGGTTTCGATCCCTAAGATACAACCGAACCTCTTATTCGGTAGTAATTCCTTCCTTAGGGTAATTTGGGTGAGATCAATTTGCCGTCGCCGGGGAGCTTTGATCGCCATTAGATTTAATTTGATTGATTCTAGGTTTTATTTTTCGATTTTTTTTACATCCAGGGACACTTTCCAAATTTCCAATTACACCTCAAGGCACTTATCACTTTAGACACACTTTGGCTTGTCAAAAAGACACTGATATCCATAAACTAAAGAGAACGGAACTGAACCCATTTCCTATCATATCCTTACGGTTTTGAGTTTCAGATATTTCTTCCTTTTCCTCTCGAAAGCAAGCAAAACCCTAGAGTCTCCATAGAAATCTCAACACCTTCTCAATCCTTTGGAGACATATATTCTAATCTTCAATCTAATAAAATCTCCATCAAAATTTCAAGTTTCCATCGGAATGTATAAGCGGAGATCCCGTCGATTGAAGAACCCCAACATTCAAGGTCTGTTTGATTTTATTTTTCGTCTGGTTTTTGTAAGATTTCTCTTCTCTCTTTCTGGAGATTCCGGTCGAAGAAACCTGACATGCATGTATTTTTATGATCTATTCTCTCCGAATCTCCAATTTGTTAAGATACAATTTGTTAAAAATGTAATCTTTTCTAGAAAAGCTTTTTTTGCTTTTAAAGAAGATTCAAGTTGATTATGTCGTTGTCTGTTTTTTTTTTCTTTCTCTGTCGCTGTCTTGTCCATGGATGACTTCAAGAGGTTCAGTAATCAAAGAGTGGAGCCAGACTGTGACGAGACGAAACAGAGTCTCCCCTGTCACCGCCATGGTTGTGGAGCCTCTCAATGCTGCCAATCAGATTCATCAATGATGGGAACAGAACCTTAGTTCATTACTGTTAATGGCGAAAACTGGTGGTGGTTACTCGTTTTCTAGAGCTATTACACGTCACTTGGTTTGTTCATTATTTCAGTTCAAGGTCTCTGGTCTCATCAAAGGCTCCGTTAAATCAAAGGTTCGAACTTTGGTCTATTTCTCTAATTTCACCATCAAACTCTCTAAACCAATGTTTTTTTTTTTTTTTTAGATTGTGAAGGAGACCTTCATTATTAGCGAAGGAGAAGGAGCCAAAGCAAGTTGCTACAGAGATTATATCTTTCTTCACAGAAAAGAACTTCAACATCACTGGTTGTAGAGAAATAATCATGTAAGCTCATTCAAAAAAAAGTTTATAGTTTTTTTATATCGGTTTTAGTTTTAGTAGACCATGTTCACACTTTTTTTTACTAAACCCTGTCCACAATACCTTGAAGAAATGTTTCACTTGATTAACAGCTTAATGAAGTTGAAGAGATGATCTTTATAGCTTAATACCAATACATCTTATACAGAAATGTTTCATTGATTAATTTAATTTAATGTGTTAGAGATTGAGTAAGTTTTGATTGTTTCATTTATTGTTTTGAAGAAGAGAGTAAAAAGCACCGGGAAGACAATCACACTTGCATCTGCTTTAATAGCATTGGGTATCAAATATAGACCAAATTTATGTACATGTCCACGCATTTTTTAAATAAAATCTTGTCCACAACTTTCAATTTTCTGTCCATATATTATATATTTCCTATGTCCATGTCCACACAGTTTTATTACAAAAGCTTGTTTACAACTTTCGGTTTTCTGTCCATGTATTTTATAAAATCTTGTTTCTTCTTTTTTTGGTGAGTGTTTTGTTCATATGAATCCATGTCCACATCCACATATTAGGCGAGGGTTTTGTCAAAATATAGATGTTAATGTTTTGCTGTCCATGTCCACATTTTGGTGTCCATGTTTACAGTTAATAGTTAAATCTATCATCCATATATCCACATTTTAACAGTCCATTTTTAATCTTATGGTCGAGAATATGGTCATTTTATCTGTGAACCTAGAAACACAAATGCCACCAAGATAACTAAACTGCCCTAACAAAACACGCCTCACAACCCGTTTCCCTCAAGGAAAAATATGTCAAACCAACATCTAGGGCCCACCAGAAAGTGTCTCATAAGTGGGAAGTGTCCCTAGATGTAAAAGAAAGATAAAATATGTCCTAATAGGTAATCAACTCTTCTTTTTCTTTACCCCCTTTCTAATACAAAATTTTTCTTGTCTTTTCAGGTGCATGCCAAGCAAGCACGTAAGCAACAAGGACAAACAACTCGCTATTCTCGAAGATCCCGCCACTGAACGCCAATCCGCGAAGACTTACGCTCTACATCGATCGACACTACACCTTTTTCATCGATCGATTCGTGATCCAACAGTTTACCGACACTCAACCGTTTATCGACTCGCGATCGCTTCTACATCGATCGACACTACACCTTTTTCATCGATCGATACTCGCTAAGCATGGTCGCGATTGTTATTCACGACAAGATGAGAATAAACCTCAGATGACCGTGATGGTCATCTACGTAATGCAACAGTAAGAAACTAGATGCGAGGAGAATGTAATCCCCGAGCCCGACATCGATGTTACAGAGTCGCTCGACCTATAGATGAGGTCGCCGAACAAGATCATCGGCCGACTACAACCATCCGTGACGAAGTACTACGCCAACAGATCAGCCATTTTCCTCAAGAGATTCGAAGCAAAATTTTGAGTCAGCCATAAGATACACACACTCGTCGCAGATACCCTATTCGGATTACCACACGAGCATCCTATGGACCATCTTGAGAGGTTCGAGGATCTTATTGTCGCTAACCACATGGATGGAGTCCATGAAGACTACCTACTCCGCAAGCTCTTCAATTACTCTATGATTGAGAAGCCAGATCGCTTAAGCGTACCGCCTCATGTGAAGACTTGAGGAGCAAAATTGCTACATTCGCGATAAGATGGAAAGTCTTTCAAGGACGATGGATCGATTCAAGTGCTTCCAAATGAGACTGTCCACACCACGGATTCAATGAAGTGCAATCGCTAAGACTTTCTTCGAGGTATCGCTGAGGTATGAGATGGCTCTTGATACGCTTAGCGAGGAAACTTCAACACTAGGAATCCGTAAGAGTCGTGAGACTTATAGAGAATCTAGCTAACAATAGCAGCACCAAGAACACTAGCTTTGAGAGAAAGAAGTCATTGCATCCCTCGGGAAGGATCGATGGAAGAAGTTACAAAGAAAGTTGGATGTTGTTCATGAGCTTCTCGCAGCGTGTCCGCCACCAAGAAGAAGAAGTCGTATACACGTAAGGAGAAGAAGATGTGAACTACATCGAGGTACCGGATTTGTGAGGTCCGAAACCGTGGTGGAAATATGAACTTCTATGGCAATTGTCAAAGGAGTAATTACAACCGAGTTCACAGCCGTAAACCCTACAAAGAACAAAGCAGAAACTATGGGAATTCACTTACCGTAATCCACCACCACGCACTCAGAGAGCAAGATCGGACTATGCTTGATCGAGTTCTTGAAGGACAGCATAAGCTAACGGTGGATTTCAATGGAAGATTGATTCTTTCTACACCAATCTGAACACAAGGATTGAGAATTTAGGGACCTGCCAGAAGCTTGAGATGCGTGTTGTTCGACTTGAGAAGTCAAGTAAGAGGCGTGAAGCCTCGACTGTAGAGGAAGGAGATGAAAGCATGAAGCACCACGTCACTTCGAGATAGAGAGTTACATGAGTTTCGGGGGATCACACTCGTGTTGACCGATATCAGAGAACACGCATCGATCGACACACTACGACACAGATCGATCGACAGACCTTTGTCAACATCGATCGATGTCACCTGCCGAGTCGACTGCAAATTTCAGTGCAGTACGAATTTTGACTCATGAAGAGTTCGCAGAGTGACATCTACACCCTCCCTCCCCTTTCTACGTCAACATCGATCGACAGCCCGAGCCAGCCAACGATCGACAGAGGGAGTCCAACATCGATCGACATTCACCATCTCACATCGATCGACGAACACCTCTCAAGTGCAGTTACCACCCATTGATATATCCCGAATCAATGCACTCAGAACACCACCTAAACCATCAGCTAACCCGCTAGAGACTACCAGCAAACCTTCAGACACTACACCAGAGCCTATGCAAGTTGATACGGCCATTGAAGGGAGAAAGTTGAGGAAAAGGAAGGAGAAGATTCCTAAAAACCTGAAGAGAGAAACTAATGAGAATGAGATAGATGGTTTCACTAAGAGAGTCCTCAGAATCCCATTGGAGAAACCTTTTGAGGAGGTTTATTTCATACACAGATTGTGGATGTTCTTCAGAGAGACAAAGGATACTGAGGAGGACATTAGGAGAATGTTTTATCTTGTCAGAGAAATGATAAAACAGAGGATCACATTGAAGAAGAAGAGTGATCTTGGGAAGTTTGCAATACCATGTCTAGTGTAAGGTATTGAATTTCCTCATGCACTTTGTGACACAGGAGCATCAGTCTGCATCCTACCTAAGGTTATGGCAGACGATCTGGGTTTGAAACTAGAGCCTTCTTCAAAATCTTTCATCTTTGTGAACAATTCTCAGAGGAACTAAGGAGGTATCACCAGAGACCTTGAGGTGCAGATAGGTAATGCCCTTGTCCCAGTAGATTTTCATGTCCTGGATATCAAGCTAAACCGAACTCTTCCCTTCGTTTGGAAGAGCATTCTTGGCTACAGAGTCTGATGTGACATGAACACCAACAGATTATGTCGACATCGATAGATCGGATATCCACTATGACCGGTCGAGTTGTCAAACAACAGTCAACCTCGTGGATATTGGATATGATCTTGGCTATATTGCAGCATGCCATTGTGGAGCAAAGCATGAGACAGAGTACTCGGCATCGATCGACACCATCACTTTGTCATCGATCAATTCCTGTGAGTCAACACCGACCGATAATCATCATCCCACGTCGATCAACATGGAGCATCCGGTTGACCACTATGCTTTGCCAGATCATCGCTATCAAGATTTTGATTTTCAACCCAACAAATGCACAAGATGACTATTCATAGGCGGTTAGGCGACGATGGATTTCATGAGAGTTTCACGGTGGATACCGCAATACTTTCAACCAATGAGGATACTACAGAGAAATATGATGAGGACTATCGAAAGGAACGAGCTACAGAGATTTCCCGTGAAGTAGATAGATTTCCAAGTCATACCTTCATGTTAACACATTCGCTATCGATCGACAGAGGCCACTCATCATCGATCGATTTCCACTCTCATCCAGCAAAACTATCACAAGCATCGATCGATACCGTAACTAGTACATCGTTCGATTTTGAGGCAACCGACCTTGAGAAAGAAAAAGGAAATTTTCCGATTCAAAGTAGGGCATCCGATTGCTATAAAAGAATTTTTGAACCCAAGAAGTTTTCTCAAACCACAGAAGCAAGCAACATGGAAGCACACGCACACCCAACCCAGAGCATTGAAGGAACCTGCAAGAGAAGCAATCAATTCAACAACCCTAGTTTAGCAGACAGACGTCAACCGTCGATCGATACATCATCCACTCCATCGATCGATTCTCAACCTTTACCTCAATCTCAATTTTACACTAAGAAACGTATCGAGTATGGATATCTAATGCCTGATGAATTTGGTATTTTCAGGGACCCAGATGGCCATGCAAGATCTATGGATGGAAGGACTCTACACATCACCAAAGATGACATAGAAGACATCCTTGGTGGCGATGGACCGAAAACTTGTTTATGCAAAGAACGATCAATCCGCACAACATACCTGAGGATCCAGACGAACATCCTACAGTTAATGTAGCAGATACTGGCTTTCACCAATCCTACCGACCAGTTACCCAGCCATCGATCGACGTCGATTATCCAACGTCGCTCGACAGAGCAACAACTACATCGCCCTACGGGACACATCAAGTATCGACAGATAGACGCCTTGAGTTTGGACTACGAGCTTATGGTCAGTATGGAGCCAGAAAATTCAGATGGAAACAGAAAGATGAGTATGGAGTCTTCAGAGATGAGTTTAGATATGCAAGAAGAGTCGCTGGTGAGATTATCCCTGTCACCAAAGCAGACATCAGAAAAATTCTAAAGAGAGCATCTATGTCTGTTCAGAGCTACATAGGTCTTCCAGAACGTGCCGCTTCATTCATTGAAACCAGGCTAGCACCAGAGATCTACACCAAAGATGAGATTAATGAATTGGTAACTGGTATTTGTCGAGCTCAAGAGAAGCACTACAAAAAAGTCTACATTGATAGCAGATTGTTATAGCACGTCTTACCGAACTGTTATTTTAGATGATTTAAAAATTTATGTATTATATGTTAGTGTTAGATAAACGCTATGATAGAGTAAAACCTAAAATAACACTTAATTAGTGCTATTTTGAAAATTAAAT
Organism: Brassica carinata; assembly: GCA_016771965.1. Lineage (NCBI taxonomy): Eukaryota > Viridiplantae > Streptophyta > Magnoliopsida > Brassicales > Brassicaceae > Brassica > Brassica carinata. Next base: position 9,852,337 of record CM028687.1, on the reverse strand, counting down.
GATCGGAAAGATAAAATCACTTCCCCGCCAATACTTAGCGGAAAATTAGATTTAAGAGCCAAAAGATATTATTTAAGCGGCTTCAATAATGCTATCAAATACATATAATAGCTTTTCTTATAACACTAAGAAAATCTATTTGAACCCCTAAACCCTAAACATAGTTTTAAACCCTAAACTCTATAGACAATCCTTAAAACTCTAATCTGTTTTATTATAACTTTAAATCTTAAAATTAAACTCAAAATTTAATCCTTTTAATCTTAAACTATAATATCATAAACACATATCTTTGATCTTTCTATGTCTAACTCGTAGCTATAATAGTTTCAAAACTCAAAAAAACCTGACATCCAAAAGAAATAACTTGTAGCTGAATAGGTACCTGAATGTCTATGTCTAACTGGTTATGTAAACAAATAAAAATATTTGTTAACCATTTTTGTATTCTTGTCACTAATAAAGTAATTTCATTCAAATATATCGAATTATTATAGTTAATATGTAAAACAAATGCTGTCAAAATATCATAGTAAATATAATTAATGAAGTAGTTCAAAGTGAGAAAATGAATGCAAAATATTAAATAAAAAATTAAAAATAAATAATTTTTTTTTGTACTTATGTAATAAAAGATGTAAATTTATTTAGTAATATATATATATCTTATATTATAAAGTTGAGTTTTACTCTCTCCTGAGAGAGACACGTCAGAAATTCACTTCTTTAGGTAGTGACGCGTGTCCACCTTCATTAAACGTTAAACGTTGCCTTCAATTAATTTGGTCACGGGTTTCGTCTGTTTCTATTGGGCTGCATTTCCAGGCCCGTCTAGCTCGGTAAATCAGTAAACGGCGCTAAGGTTTACTGTGTTTGTCGCGTCTTCACCCTCCTCCGTCTCCATTCTGCCTCCCTCGCTTGATCTTTCGTCTTCCTTATTCTTTCGGTGCTAGATGCTGGTAACTGATATCCCTCATAAAGCCTTCCATAATCAATTGCACACGATGTCCAATCAATGAGACCCTAGAGAGTGGAAGGCGGTGGAAGCTCTGCTATAAAAAGGTACCGATCTCATGTTTCAGAATCATTCTTTCTTCTAAACAAACCAGTTCACAAGAGTATTGAGACATGGCTAACGGTATGGTTTTTCTCTCTGATCTACAAGCTGGCCACTCTTCCTCCTCCGTCCAAGTACGCCTGCTCCGATTTTGGGAGGCTAGGAACGTCCGCCGTGGGGGAGAGCTTATGGGTGTCCACATGCTTCTGCTTCTTGATGTTCAGGTGATTTGTTTTATATGTTTTTGATTATATCTCCGGCTATATTCTATATACAACGCCACCGTATTGATTCCATTTTATAATAAATCATTGTGCATTTGAAGTTATTATATGAACCCTTTCCGTTTTAAAATTTTGATTTTGGTTGGTAGGGGAAAATATTTTCTGAGTTTTAGATTTTCTCCATGGATTGTGAACAGGCACCTGCAGCAGCTGCAGCTGATGAAGATGATGATGACATGGATCTGTTTGGTGACGGGACAGAGGAGGAAAAGAAAGCTGCAGAGGAGAGGGAGGCTGGTAAGAAGGACAACAAGAAGCCCAAAGAGAGTAAGCGCACTGTCTTTTTTTGTTTATTTGTTTTTTGATCCTGAACTCATGTGATAGTTGAGAAACTGCATCTTATTCTCTCTTTTCTTTTTGAATTTTTGTTAGGTGGAAAGTCCTCTGTGCTCATGGAAGTCAAGCAATGGGATGACGACACTGACATGAAGAAACTTGAGGCTTGTGTTCGCGCTGTTGAGATGCCTGGTCTTCTATGGGCAGGTTGTACGTATACAAATCCATTTCTTTTTGATTGCAATGAAATAAAGCTGGTTTTCTAACGGAGACTGTTAAAATTTGTTGCAGCAAAGCTGGTTCCAGTTGGTTACAGGATCAAGAAGCTCGCGATCATGCTCACAAGTTTTGATGATCAATCTGTGTTTCAGTTCGTAATTACATGAACCATAGATAGAACCAGTAGATAGAAGAAGCTCTTGGATTGGAAAAGGATGACGAGGGAACAAAGGGAGATAGGACTAATGAGGAGAGTCAGTCGATTGAAGTTGTGTCATGAGTCCTGACAAAGCCAGGACAGGCTGCTCTCTTGACCAAATTGTGATACACAGCAAATGTAAGATTCTAATAATACTCATGTACTATTTTTTTTTTGTCATCAGGAAGACTGCTTTTTATTACTCACAATGACTCACTGGGAAGGATCGTTTAAACTTTAACCCTCAAAGTAATATTCTTTCCTAATTGCAGGCTTGAGATTTAGTTCCCTTTATAAGCATACCAATAATTGTTTGAAGCAACTTATTATAAGTATTGACATCTGTATATTGTTTCATGCAGACTATTGCATCAGATGATCAGAGAAAAACAGCACACATGTGAGAACTGATACAGAGAGAAATGTATCACCAACGCATTTATGGAGGCTCTCTTTCTGCACATCTAAATCTTAGCGACTGGTTACATTCATCAGTTCCTGCTAATACATTTGTATTGGAGTAAGTTACTATCAGTCTTCTTCCCAAGAATGTCTCTTAAGATTATTTAGTTTTATGAATGCTTTTCCATATTTAGAGTGAAAGCTATAAGCACAAAATGTGAGTTTTTTGAAGCTGACGCGTATTAGATGACATACATTTAGATGACTATTGAACTCCATTATAATTTTACAACACACTGTTACAGTTTTAGTGTCACTTTTAAGTATTATAGCAAATGTTATTTTGGAACTCCTATGATCCGGGCGGGATAGGTCATGTTAAATCCTAGCATTTCCTTTGGTTTCAGGACATCACTAATGATGTATTTTTAAGATTACAATGGTTGGAGTCTGGGAGTATTGAACATGTCCAAGGAGGAATATACCAACAGATGCTCTCGCACAAAGTGTTACGTGCGAGATTAGGCATCACTTCTACATTACTGTTACTGGTCCAGCCTGGTTGCAGTCGATGCTTGCTCAAGAAAGCAGAAATGCTTGATGCAAGAGCGCAGTAGTTTTAATCATTGTCTTTTTATACAGACAGGTCCACCCCGTTAGTTCTACTGTTTTGTCTTTTTGACTGAATCAGTAACTCTGTAGGAAACTCTGTTTTGGTCTTTGGAATTATTGAGAGTGTTAAAAAAGCAAATGTTACTTGAAACACAGGTGGTGTTACTTTAGAATTTTATTAAACTGTCGTAGTCAAAAATGTGATTCCGTCTAACTTTTCAGTCACAATATCATTCATTATTGTAATTAATCTATTGGAAAGTTGAAAAGAATAATTAATCTATTGGAAACTTGAAAAGAACCTACGATTTTTATTGTTACTAGATTGTCCGATTCAAAATTTTCAAACTATATTTATCAGAATTAGGAAAAAAACATTTTACATTAAATAGAATAAGATTATATATATATATATATATATATATATATATATATATATATATATATATATATATATATATATGTGTATTTGTTAGATTGTAGAATGTTTACTGGAAATAAAAATATGAAAATAATGTTTTTGGATCATAATGTTGGACTGAATATATTCAAAACAATTAAACAGATGCATTAATACTTAATATTGTAAACAAAAAAATAAAAAGGTCAGAGTTTAAGTGAGAAAGTATATAAAATGGTATATTTAATAACAATGCAATACTATGATTGGTACTTAGAAAAGGTAGCAATTGTAAAACAAATTACTATTTTTCTTTGTCCGCAACAAAATAATATTTAATAATAAAAATTAAATACATTGTGCATATATTGAGAATAATTTGATTTCTGTTTTTACACTTAGCTTTAATCCATAATTACATTTAACTATAATTAGATTCTAATATGTTGTTTTCTGTTTATAGTTTAACAAATGATATAGTAAATATTAATATTTTTCATAGAAGTTTTAGTGTATTTAACTAATACAAAAATCTTAAAAGTTGCTTATTTACTTCTTTTAATGAAATTTGTAATATAAAATAATGAAATTTAGTGTAAAAATAACTGCGAATAAATTAAACATTTGAAAAAGATTAAATTGTTTTAGGGAAAATAAGTATATGTTTTATAGGTATTTTGAATGCAAAATCTAAGGTTATATTATTGAATCAAATGTGATTTTTTTTTTGAAAAAAGCTCAACCATAATTTTAGTATTGATATGCAACTAAATATATATAGACTTGCATAGTCCAACAAAATACAAAATGTAAAATAACCTGGTAACAAACAAAAAATAATAGAAATGACATTAGATAACTTATACTAAATAAACATATTAAAATATCTATACCAACATAATAAAAATAGAACACAGCTTCACTAATAATTACAACAATTGTGGTAAAATTAACTATTTCTATGCCATAATTTTGCTTGCACATGAGAACATGAGTATTGGATGTAATTTATAGATCGTCATGAACAGAAAACCAACAAGTCTGGAGCTGACAAATGCTGAGATAGATCATATGTTCTTTATGCGACGTCTCTATATTTACAATACCACAAAGAAAATGCCATCTCAATAATTTTGAGATGACTGACAAATGCCTACAGTCATCTGCCACTATTCAGTTTTCACACTTTCCAGTTTCAATGTTTTATTACTTTGATTAGCTTTGAATTATTACATTGTTCTCACTTAATATAACATATTACTTTTGATAAGAAAGACAATTTCGACACTTCCACTCAAATAACATGTCGAAAAACTATACTTTTAACAAAAAGAAGTTTATACTCTTATAACATATACAACAAGTTTACCCACAATCAAATCCTTCCAAACCTAAATATTACAAACCACAAATAACTCAGAAAAAAGGAATCAAAATTTTTTTAAAAAAAAACAGCATGAAAACCATTTGAAACCCTCATAGCATACCAATACCACAACTCTTTAATAAAGATACAATTATTAAAAACAAGCAAAATATATCTTATCACATATAATCTATTCCTTCCTCACCTAAAACACTCTAAAAGACTAAATCATTATCATATACATCTCTTGCAAATGCAAACCAAAAATACAATTCCAAATTTATACAGAAAATACTAACATATTAAATCACAAATAAAGTATATCCCGCCCGTAGGGCGGGCCGACTCTAGTATATATATAAAGTAGCGTTTTCTCTTCTGTGAGAGAGACACGTCAGTAAGTCCTTTCTTCTGAGCCTGACCCGTGCCTCATCTTATAATAAACTGCGATTGGTTTCAATACGTATCGATATGTTTCTTTGGTTTTTGTTTTTATATTATTGGGCTACAATCATCTTTATTTGGGCTTTTACAGAAAAAGAAACCTAATCTCATCACTTACATTCACCTTCTTCAACAATGGGGGCCGTTGACATCTTCACCCATGCTCATCAGCTTCTCTTTCATCTCCAACAATGGAGTTTCATCTCCAACCCAGCTATTCTAGACGGATTGGGATGATAATACCCCGGATGTAGAGGTTTTTGTGTCGTTTCATCTCCGGTTCTTCTCCCCGGAACCGTTATGCGATCCCATTAAACTACCTTCTTAACTCCTTCAATCCATTACAACCATGATTTCACATTCAATGCATATTCCCTTTCTTCAAGGCGGTGCATCTACAACTATAAAAGGTTAGTCTACAAACCGTAAGCATCATCCTCATGAATCCAAATAACACTTAAATCTTTTTCCCAGTAGAATGGCTTCGTCTCAAGGCAGGTTCATAGGTGTCTTAGCTAGAGATTAAAAGTATTTGAGAAATTTAAAAAACAATTCCATAGTTCTCTGTCCATGTACGGATCATCTTTCTTTGTAAAACCCTTTAATCGTTTGTTTTTGCTGTGTTCTGCTCAGATTTAGTGTTCAACATTTTTGTTTACAGAACAGGACAGAGAGCATGATCAAGGAGAGAAACAGAAACTGAGTCTTCTTCAAACCTTGAGTTTAAAGACCCTCTTCGCAGATTATTTGTTTCTGATAGCTTACGAAGGTACTCCTCTCTCCCAACACCATCTTATGCACACACACAAATAAATTATCTACTCTGTTTGGTGTTGGCTATCTGAGTCAGCCTTGCTTAATAGTTTGATGTATTAAGAAGGGCAGGTTTTGCATCCCAAGGAACGGGTGACTCATCATCATCATTCCCTTACTTTCTTGAACTAATATGCTTCATGATATCTGATACTAAAGACTTTTGCAGATAGAATAGGCGGGTCTGTTTGAATGCACATAGTGGCTTACATAATTTCTGTTGCCTTTGAGTTATCTTCCCTTGATGAGACATTACTGTGCTTCAGTGTCAATTTATATCGTTTGGGGATAGCTTTCAACTTTAACATTCCATCTCTTTGTTTCTATTCACGTTTAGTAAGACCTTATTGTGCCTAAATAATAAGCTTCTTACTGGGTAGGCTTTTCTGGACTTTAAGCTAATGATGTATCTCACGTGTATTTGTGCTTCTGAAATTGGGATTTATTCCTCTTTTGAGTTTTTGTGGGAATTTATTTAAATTTTATTGGTTATAATTGGATGGGTATTACATTGACCTTCAATGGATCATAAGTCAAAATCTGAACATAGCTACATACGTTTGTGAAGCATTCATACTTTTCTCTATTATTCCAGACTCCACAATAAGACTTTCTCAAGTAATGAAGTGTCATGTTCTTCCTTTTGCAGCTGCATTATTCACTGTGAAACACTTTGGGGTCAGTAGTTTCTCTACGTGTGCACCCGAACTGATGTCCGTTTAGAAGTCTTCAGGCCAGGCTTGCGTAGTTTTAATTGCGAGTGTGGATGACACTGTGTAGGATGAACAACCTCGGATGTTGTCAGCCTTTCCCCTTTCCTTCACACGTAAACATACCTACTTATGTTGTGTGAAGGTTGCATTTTAAGATTTGTTTTCTTTTTCATTTATTACCTTTTAAAAATACTTTGTACATAGTTGGGTTGTTATCGGGAATGCCTATTTTTTATGATCTTGTTTTTTTCCAACTGAATATTTGGGTTTCCAATGAATTGGAAATACTGTTTTTAACTTTCAGTGATTTATATATATTGGCATAAAATAACAGGAATATGATATGGTTTATTTGACAGAAGTTTTAAATAAGTATGTATATATCAAATAGAAACAATCAAAATTAGATGTTCAAACAATCAATATTAGATTTTTCACTCTCTAGCTAAACTGATAAATAACTTTTTACAGTGAATTTACTTTTTCACATTGTCTTTTTTGTGACACATCTATATAAATAAAGTAGTTTAAAAGAGGAAACAGAAAAATATACAAGAGAAAATAAAAGCACCAATGAATTCATAAGGAAAAGAATAAATAGAAAAATAAACAATGATTTATTAGTTGAATCACCAAATACTGAGAAAAATGAAAATCCATTACATTTGCATGGAAATCTTCTTACTAAGACAATTCTATGATTTCTAAAAAATCATAAAACAAATGGTAAATGTCAGTAATACTTTCGGTTGAGAATAGGCTAAATAATTTGAAATGTATACTATTCTTCTAATATTTTAATTACGTTTTCAATTTCATGTAAGTTAACTGTTCTCAAAATTCCCATTTTTATTCATTTTCAGAGTTACATATTAAAGGCTACCTTGATAGGAAGTGTACGACCATCCTGGGGATGATATGCCGGGAGCCACATGTGTCCTGCGAAGAGATATTTCGTTATGATGAAATCAGACATCTAGGTATTTTGATGGTTGCTAATTGCTTTTTATTAGTAAACATAAATTTTTAAAAACACATAATGTTTCATAATGGTTTGTAATTTAAAAAAAAATCTATGTGTCTTAATGGTAGAGTTAAACTGAAATATTAATAATTATATTTTCAAATTTTTATTATAATTAGACAAGTTATTATTTCTAAAATGAATTTTAAAACACTTAGATAAAACTATTGTAAACCAATTATAAACATTAGTGTATTTTAGTTGAAAGTAATTTTAAATTTAAAATAAACTTGTATTATTAGTTTATTTACTCATCCGTCCAAGGGGGCGGTTTTACCTTAAACCTGAATAAAACAAACAAAATCAAATTTAACCAAACAAAACACAAATCAAACCAAATTAAAATCGAACCAAACAAAAAATAGACTGAATTAAAACCGAACCAACACAAATCAACCTAATTTAGATTGACTTTGGTTAAAGTTTTTTTAGATCCAAATAAACCGAACCAAACCCAAACCAAACCTATAATTAAACCAAAATGTCCACCCTTACTGGCAAGCATCACATGCTCCAAAGGAAAGTATAATGTTTAAAATATTACTTGAACTCATAATTCAAATGGACATAAGTCACATAATCCCTTTTTATCATGACACATGCATATCAACCCCCATAAGTAGTAATAATTGTCTCTTTCTAAAATAATTATATATTTGTCTCTAGCAATTCTAAGGTTACAATACTAAAACCGGGAGTAACAATCTGGACTCCTAAATTTTTTTTTTTTTAACATTATATATAAATAATTTTTTTTTTACAAAATATTGTTAATATCAAAATTCTATTCAGAATTCTGTTCATTATTTATTTGTTTATAATATTGTAGACAATCTACGATGTTTTAAAAATGCTTCATAAAATTAATATAAACTTATATAAATTAATAATTTTATTATAATTCCCGTAGGGCGGGCCAACCCTAGTGATAATAAATGAAAGGATTAAAACTGATTTAAAAAGAATGAAAATCTGTAAAAAAATCACTTAAAATAGGCAAGTATTATTTTGTACTGTTATCCATGTTTCCAAACAATTCTCATTTATACTGCTATCCATATTTCTATACAGTTCTCATTTTGTACTTCAGTTTTAATAACATAGATGAATATATAAGAGTTATGGAATAACTTTGTTAGAGGATTAAAGTATTTATTAACCGGCCGTATGTGGAGATTTTTTTACGCATAACTATGTAGTGAGTGTAGATTATTCAAGTAAGTTATCATGTGCTTTTATGGTACTCGTAAATCGTGATGTAGTTTATAAATATCATGTCAATTGTCATGCATATGCAGATCACATTAATCCATATTTTAGTGCTTAATATTTGATTGTGTTTGTTAGAAATTGGAAAAGGGTTGAGGATCAGGATCTTATTATTTTCTTAGTCCAAAATGAATGTGGAAGTTAACATTTTGAAGGGAAAAAAGAAAAAAAGGTAAATAGCTATAAGCTAGGAAGTATTAAGATTTCATAATGTTTGGAAACATAATTAAAAAAAACTAATGCAACTTAAACGCACTCATGTCCTGTAACTTAGTCTCCCCTTGTGCTTGGATGTTACTCACACCGTGCCTACTTGCTGGAACACCCATCTTCCTTCATAGTGGCCTCCTCGCTTGACTCTCTTCCATCAATAGAGGTGTGACTTGAAGCTGTGGCCTCATCACCTTCTCTACCTTCAACATCATCATTTTCCAAACAGTCACCATTTTTCACGGGAATAATATTAAGTACATCACTCCTATGCAGAAGGTTTTCATCAAGGAGCTTAGCCATTCCGTCAATAAACATGTGGGCATATATTTAAGTGCCTGAAAAGACAGCAAAGAAATCTTTAAGATCTGTAGAGATTTTAAAACCTCCAGTAAGCATTACATTTTAAAAACAAAGGTACATTATTAGCTTATACCTTTCTATGTCATGGTGTCTTCATGCGTTGTGTACTCTTAATCACTTCATTATAAGTAGTCCTAATGCCCTTTACGTGCCCAACAATATCTCTGTGGAACATATTTACGCTAAGCTAGTAAGTGAGAAATCAAATAAATGTTATCAAAATTATTGGATTTTGGATTTAAACCTGACCTGGTAAATGAGTGTTCGTGTTGGCTAGTTCCATTACTTGTTAAACCGGTGTGCGCTTATTGATAACTGAATCACCATCGTCTAAGAAAAACTATATTACTCAAATAAAACGTCACTCAGATAAGAAAAAAGTCAGATCAAATGTTGAAACTTATTAATAAGTAGAATGTACATTCGCGTCAAGAAGCAACATACTAATGCTACATCGAGAGTAAAAGCTCCAGTAGAGTAAACCGGGACATATCTAGGAGAAACCTGAAGCTAAAAGAAGTTAATGAATCTCTTTTGGTGTCAATGGTATGCATCCTCTGTTTCTTAGCTCTTCATCTCTAAACCGTGAGTCTTAGACTCTTTCTTGCCAAATCACCTAAGACAAAGTGAAAGACTAAATTTTATGTTTGTCCAAACCTACTCTAGATCATTAAGAAAAGACAGAGATATTTTGGTCAATGAAAGCACTGATGTTGAGACCTCTTTTAGTCAACATGAAGAAGTCATTTCAAGAGAAGCGAAGATGATGGCAGCAATGAGAGAAGGAAAGAGATAGAGTCACCTAAGGACTGTTGCTTGTAGTAAATGAAACTGATTCTTCTATGGTTGAATCTGATGGTTGTTGCATGATGTGATGTTGAACTTGATGCTTGTGGTCGTCTTTTTTATGATGAAGAGTTCTTGAGGGCCAAATCTGCAACTGTTTTAGACTCAGTGACGAAGCTATTAGCGACAATCTATTGAACAACTCAAATATACATAACTTCTCACGCTAAACAATAAAATAGGTTCATGAGCAAATGATAAAAGAATTACAAATATATGATTATATACAAGAGGGAGGTGGTGACAGGATTCAATGATAGCAGGCGAGAATATCACAGATGTTGTATTGACAGTAGGCTCCTTTTAGTGGAGATATCTGCCAAAAATACATCTTCCCATGGAATATGAGTCCCCAAAAGATAAACTCTTAGTTCTCGATCCACTAAATGTGTTTAACTGACAAAAACAACTTGACTTTGTTAAAAATATACACAAAAAGAGTTCAAATAACAGATTTTTTTTCTTTAGCCAGAATATAGAACTCTAAAGATTTTATCTTTCCTCCATTCATTTAAATCAAATGGCCCAAATGAGAAAACTTACATGTAACTCTCTAGAGAAGATCCAAAGAAAATCTCCATGAAGCGTACAAACTTGGCATCTCTAAGAGGAGACTGGACGGTAGCAAATGGGACTCTAAAAAGATTGTCTTTCTCAAGTTCTTATCTTATTAAAGACGGCAATGAGATCGATGCCTTGAAGAGAAACTAAAGAAGCATAGTAGAAACGACAAAACTCTGTTTGTCGATATTCCTAAAATGATGAAATCGTGTAGATATGGGGTTTGAATAAAATGTCTGTTAAAAGACCCAATCAATTTTTTTTTCTGTTATAGACATGAACCAAAACCCATTCAATAAAAGATATGGAGGAAAAAAAAGTCTTAATGAATGTGACAAATGACATTTTTTCCCATAGAGAAAAAATTCTATTTTATTATATAAGACATGCCATTTAATTTCAGGTATATTGGCGATTGAAAATTTTCTCAAAAGAAATTTAAAATAATTTAAAATGGCACACTTTGCTCTCCGTGATACGCAAACAAAAAGTTTATTTTGCTCTCATATAGTGTCATAAACGTTTATGTTAAACTTAGCTTTCCGACAATAAATGTCATATTAGTTTTATCATCTCAGTTCATTATTATAACTTGATCCCCAAAATATCACAAACCATATTCCTTCTTTATTTTTGAAATACTAAACATCTTCAAAACTGCAAACTATTTCAATAAAAACATGAATTATGAATGATAGTCTTTGTCAAAATAGTTGTTTATAAACAATTTAAACTAACAATATGTATGTTACGAAATAAAATAATCTAATATTTTGAAAGTGTGTTGTTTGTAAACATATATTTATTATATTGTTTGGTTAAGCAAATCAAAGATAAAATTATCCTGTAAATGAAAGACAATCCCGCAGTCTTATACTAACAAGTGTTATAGTACTCATTATTTTTTAAAAAATAGATATATACACGCGTCAACAATCGTTAGGTTATATTTTTTACTATAAAATCAAGCAGATTTTTTTCCATAATTCCATACTGAAAAATGTCAAAATACTCAACATTTCCTTTATCTTTTAGATATGATTAACAAATCTTATCTGTTTTCTTAACCACATAATTGAGATTTTACGATAGAATTTAATAATATGTAATTTTACATTTGTAAAAAATATTTTCTAAGGTATAGATATTGACACACGTCAAAAAATCATCAATTTATATTAATAATCATCAAATTTCTTAAGCAGAAAGTAACAATTTCTCAATTTTTTAGTTTTTTTAATTCCCCAATTTTTTTTTTTTTTTACTTTTTCAAGTTTCTTATATATCATTGAGCTTGTTTCATTTAAACATAGTACAATTATCTTTGTCTTTGAACCTCTGGGGTGCTTCCCCTTCGATTTGCTGGTAATAAAATCATGTCCATCAATTCATACAGGCTTTCTTTGTGTCCTTTATGTTGTTCCTAAGTCTGTTTATTTTCTTTTTCAGCTATGGAAACCGATGGTCAGGGAGTGTACTCTTTTCTTACAAAAAAAGATGTTGTTGAGAAGATGAAGAGTGAAATCAAGCAGATCTCCGAAGTCTTCTCGCTGTCCAAATCTGATGCAACCGTAATTCTAATCTCTCTCCGGTGGAACTCCTTCAAGGCTTCAGACCGTTTGGGTGACGACAAGGAGAAACTCATGGGCGACTTAGGTTTGGTTAAAGTTAACAGTTCGAATCAAAAAAACGAATCTGTGTCTTCTTTTGCAGATCAGGAAAATCTGGTCTCCACACCCTTTTGTCCACACAAGTTTTCTGAAACTTGTTGGATAAGTTATCTCAACAACCTTCTGGAGAACAACAAGGAGGAAGAGAGAGTCCTTTGCCCTAACGCAAACTGTGTCGCGTCCGTTGGACCCGATACGATTAAGAAACTCACCGAACCAGCAGTGAAGGAGATGTACAAGAGATACGTTCTGGGATCATTCGTGAAGGCCAACAATGAATCTATCAAATGGTGTCCTGCTCCAGGTTGCGAGTACGCCATCGAGCGTCATGAGGATTTGATGGAAGATGATGAGTCTTCTCTTGACTTTGGTGTGGTGTGTTTTTGTGGTCACACATTCTGTTGGAGTTGCAAGCTCGAGTCACATCGACCAGTGACCTGCAAGGATGCTTCTGTTTGGTTTAGTTCCATCTTGGATACATTAAAGAACAATGCTTGGCTCGTTGAAAACACCAAACGTTGTCCTCGTTGCAACACTCACGTGCAGAGAACTGATGAACTTGTTTTGAGAATGATAACTTGTATCTGCGGGTTTGTCCTTATCTCTTAAAACTCATATCTCTTTGCATTTTCAAAATCAAAAACTCATTCATGTTTGCTTTAATGTGTTTATACACTCAGATGTCGCTTCTGTTGGCGCTGCTTTCGGTCAGAGGAAGAGCACAATGGAAAATGGAACTGTGTTGAAGTCTCTTTTCAACCATCAATGGGTCAAGAATTGGAGGATTCTCGTTACCTGCGTCTGTGGGAGGCATGTCATGAAGAGCTTGAGAAATCCAAGTTGGATCTCAAAGCCATAGATGAGAATGGGATTCCAATACCAACATCGGAGAACTACTTCAGTTTTAGCGACGGAGACGTCGATGCTGTAATGGAAGCAACTCTGCTTATGGTGCAGTGTAGGCTTGTACTGAAATGGAGCTGTGCTTATGAATATTTCATAACCATGCACCAAAGCGCCAAGACGCAGTACGTGAAGCACCTTCGAGGAGAAGCTACAAAGACACTTGTTAGACACAGAGCGACTCAAGAAGAGTTGATGAATCAAGCTCTCTCTTCTGGAGATTTCAGTTGCTTCAAGCTCAAGTTGTCAGCCAGTACAACAACCACTGGTAACTACTTCCATGAATATGTCAAGACTCTCGAAGGTTGTTTCCCTGGCACTTAGTACCGTATGTACTATAATAAGATTTTGTTGATCATTTTGGATGTGATTGTAGTACTTTGAAGACTTTTGAATAATTAATAAATCTACTTTGGATTTAGAGACCTGTCTTGTTTGATACATTGAAAGGAAAACAAAGTGGAATCACAACAAGACTTGTTTTCATTCACTCTAGAAACTAAAATATTAAAAGAATCACGAACTCATGTATATAATAGGGACTAATCTATAGTAGGGACTAATCACGAAAATATGTACATTTTTAGCTCACGAAAAACGTTATAGTAGGGTTTTCATAGTAGGGTTTTCATAGCGTTTTCCCATATGCTATGTCATCGGCATCCATCATAGGTACCCCCTCTATGATATCTTTTTTTGACGCTTGGATGATGTTATTACGCTCTACGATAGCATTTATAGTTTGATATTATAAGATGAAAAATATAATAGCATTTATTTAGGAATCTTGATCTGTTATATGATAGCATTTTGTAATTATTATAGTTTGAAAAAAATATAATTTATTATAAATAAATGTTGAATTACAAAAATAGTATGCTTTATAAATAAAAATTAATTTACAGACCTAAATCTAGTGAAAAAAAAACTAACACCTAAATTTCTAGTTTCTCCTCCGGAACTAGTGCTGCCCCGACCCTCGACTTGCACAAGCCTTGGTGGTACAGGCCTGCGGGACTTTGATCTCCATTAACACCTGCGCATAGCACCTGCAAGAATAAAAGGCCAATAGAGGCAATGGAAGCAACCAAAAAATATAACAGAGACTAACCTCAGGTCCTTAAGCTTATAGATCAGAATGGAAGTGTCCTTCATATGTTCATACAAACATGAAAACAATGCACATGAGCATATGGAATCAAATTTTATACCAACAATGTTGTCTAATTAGAAGAGATGTGTTCTATATCAGAGACGTACCTTGTTTTTAGAAGGCTCAGTAACTTGTAATACTGCAGCAAGCTCATCTTTAGGTACCTGCAGGAAGAAAACAGCTTCAACATTCAGACAACAGAAAAGTAATAGCATACATAACCTTAAGATTTTCCTCATACTCAACCACTGTGTTGGATTTCTGAAAGAAAAGGAGTATGGTGGTCACATGCCCTTAGGCAAAAAATGATAGCTTGAACAAAAAGACTATCTCTTGAGTAGATACAAAACTTGTCCACATTACGCTACACATATTAGTAATAGTATATTAGTAAACGCTCATGTTTCGTCCATCTAAAGAACATGCTTATTTCTGAAGATAAAATCTAAGTTTTGTCAACTCGTAAGAAACTTGTCATACGAGTTCAAAGTTCTATAAATTAATGATACATATACAAAGACTTGTTATACGAGTTGATACTCACGAAACAAAGCAAAACATCTCATATGCATAGAACTGTCAGTATCAACCACAAAACATTGCAGTAATACAAAAACAAAACACTACAGTCAAGAACAGAGACTCACCTTGTATATGTGACGTTTGTCAGCACCAACATCCTCTGTTCCATAGAAACTCTTCCCTTTCACTTCATCTACGATCATCAATAGAGATGAGCTTCTTTTACAGACACTGACACAAAGAAAAATGAACACCAATATCAATGAAACCAGTTATAGAGCTGTTTTAGAAAAAAAGAGTTCTGTTTAGAAACATAAGGCAAAAACAGAATAAATACAGAAACATCACCAAAACCAAAGGCAAAACCAAAAGAAAAATCAATCAATTAAAAAGCTTACTGACTCCATTTTCCTGACTCTATTTTCTTCATAGCTACAACCGCCATTGTTTCTGGTCCAATTGTCCTCGGCTTCCTGTTTATAGATTCAAACAAAGCTTCAACATACACCAACACGTACAGGATCTAAAGCAGAGTTTTCTCTAACCTGTTGCAAATTTATCCAACACTGAGTTTGAAGATAGCTTCTCCACTTGCCTTAAGAGTCCATCAGTGAATGTACCCATCAAGCGATGATCATGATCAACCTTATGCAAACACCCACATCCTTCGCTGGTTAACTCCACCAACTGATCCATTATCAAGTCTCCTTCTTTACAAACTGGAAGCTCATCTCTTCTTCATAACATCCTGGATAGCCCTGGGCATTCGGGTATTCGGTTCGGTTCCGGGTAAGAACCATTCGGTTCCGGATATATCGGTTAAATCATTCTTATACCCAATAGGTACTTATGAGATTTCGGTTCGGTTTCGGTTCGGTTTCGGTTTGATTTCGGTTTGGTTCTGGGTACCCGGTTAATATGTGAATCAAATATATATATACAAAATATTTTAGTTAACATGTTAATTCAAGTGGTCTAGTGGTTACATACTTGCATATTCGTCAATTAAACAAGAATTCGAGTCATTAAGATGTTAATTTTATAAGTTTTCATTGTATTTTAATATAGAATTACTATATATATATATGTATAATATAAGAGAGTAGGTAAAAGATAATGTGGTATGGTGGTAACAATGTTCTCACTGATCCTATCGAACATGGATTCGAATGTGCTTGATAACATTTTACCTTATATTAGAAAGTTGAAACTTTATTTTTTGGATATTTGGATACTCATTCGGTTTTCGGTTCGGTTCCGGTTCGGTTCCGGTTTTTTGGATATAGAAATATAGGAACCATTCGGGTATTTGAGGATTTCGGTCCGGTTCCGGTTTCGGATATTTTGCTGCGGTTTCGGTTCAGTTTTTCGGATCCGGTTTTTTTGCCCAGGGCTAATCCTGGACATGTAAAAAACAGCCCAATAATAGATTCACTCCCAAACCTTAATGGTTCTTAACACTTAAGCTCAAAGTCATACCTTGAAGATTAAGCTCTTCCCGATCCTACCGGTGGGATGATTAACTGCATACTCCTCCTTGGTTAGCGCAGGGTACGAGACGGAGAAGCTCCCGCCGGATTTGCTGAAGAGAACGAGAACGTCGCTGGAGGCACTAGGGTTTCGACAGCTTCACCGGTACATGTACTAGTCTCCAACCCCCAGAATCTGCAGAAAGATACAGAGTTTAACGAGATCCGGTGCGTGTTGGATGTATTTCTCAGCCCCAGCTGCGATTCAGAAGCCTCTAGTCAGTCACCGGTGCCTGGGTTCGTCTTTCTGTTGGAGGAGAAGATCTCGGTGGCGTCGGATCTGCATCTGGTTGCGGTGGCTAGGGTTAGGAGTCAACTCACCAGCAAGAGATAGAGAATCTGTGGGACTCTTTTTTTTAATAGGGTTTCTGTGTTCTGGAGAGGGTGTGGGGTTTTTTTTTTTTTTTTTTAGAACTTTTGGATAGAGGTTTTACACTCTTTTGTGGATTCCACATCGACATACATATATATAACATATACATACATATACAATTTTAGAACCCAATTGGTAGAGTTCCATTGGAGCTGCTCTAAGTCTCTATAGCACAATAATTTTTTTTTAATTTATATATCCAAGTATTGGTGAAATTAGTTCCCGCTCATTGATACCATATCATTTATTATATCATAGCGTTTATCTAATGCTTTTATAAAATTCGGAAACTTTCAACTCATCTACGATAGAATTTCACCATATCATTTATTATATCATAGCATTTATCTAATGCTGTTATAAAATTCGGAAACTTTAAATTCATCTACGATAGCAGTTCAGTAAAACGAGCTATTGTATTGTGTTATGAATGTCGACTTTTTTTGTAGAGCTAATCACAAAGTCTCAAAAGACAACTGAAGAGTCATAACAAAGCTGCATCGTTATGCAGCAGCACGGTCGACATTAGTTACTCTATCACCGTGTTTTCGTGTCCTACTTGTAACTAATTTTGGTATGACCCCGGGTAAGGCACGACTTTCGGGTGGACCAATGACTCTCACGACACTCCTCCTGAAGTGTTAGAATATCACAGAACACTTCTTAAGAAAAGTCGATGGAAATCCGTGGCTACGACTAATCCCGTTCAATCATGTGCCAACATGCTATTTCATCTGCCAAGGCCCAAATGATATATCACCATCATACAGGTATATGCATCACAACATCAATATGTAACAAATATGTGTTACCCCTGAGCCAAGGCCCAAACGATATAACCCAATATCTTTCACAACCATCAATCATTATCATATCATAATATTTTAATCGAGACTCTTGTTCTGCAGGTTCCAACCGCACACTCAACAATCAAAACCCTTAACCAAGACTCACCTGAAATTTATGGTTAGGTGGTCGGTTTTGGTTCCAGGTAGTTTTAGTTTCTAAAGAAATTTCGGCAGAATTTTGGTTCTCTAACGTCTGAAACTTAGATTGAGAAAGAGAATATCCCCTAGACAAAACTGGGATCTAGTCCTACTTCTATACTTAGGCTAAGAAACTAAAAGGAAAAGTTGAGGTCGCTCATTTTCCATGTTATCTTATAAGTTCTTTCTTGTTGCAATGGCTTACTTTCGACTATTATGTACCTCTCTCGATTAAAGACATTCGGGAGCGGGAATTTTTCCTTCAGATTTCCTTCTCGGATCGTTCAAATACTATGGTCGGATTTCTAGGATTTTCTTTCTATGGTGGGATTTAGTGTGTGGAGTCTTAAGGATCTGGTCTAGGCGCATGGAGCAAAGAAGAGGCGGCTAAATGTGGCAGCATCTGCACATTAATCTTCATCGGTTTGGTGACACATGTCCAGCATCTTCATCACAAGAAGCTGCATCAGAAGGACACACAGATATTTAGGTAGCTTACTCACCCCCAGCAGCTGAAGCACACATACAGCTTGATGAGCTGACGTCCATCTTACGTTACCTGATTAACTCTACCCGATCGATCCATATTCATATTTGGTCGTACCACTGGTACTTTTAAGCTGTAGGAGATTAATTTCTTCGACCCAATTTAATTTTCTCTAACTTACATCATTCACTACCGAGCATGGTCACCTTCATAATTATCCTACTACTTTCTCGTCCAGTTAAGACGTTTGAGGCCAAACCATCAAATCTGATCCACTAAATTCCCGAGGAACCTTCTGGTGCTATCAGGTTCTTTAAAAACAACTTGAAATTCTGAGTACTTCTCAAGCAGATCACTTAACAGATTCTCGCTTCCCATTATCCGGCTAATCACTCGACATCACTTGCGATCATTCAATTCTAACATTCCGTAAGCCTTTTTACATTTTGTAGAGAAATTAATTTCTCGACCAGATTTACTTGTGTTCCGACCATGGCTACTTATTTATGTTAATAGTCAATGAACCTTGAATCACTTGTATTATTTTATTCATACTTAATTGGTTTAAAAATTTTGTATGATTAATGGGAAACAAACTCAAATTGATACATATAGCAATTAGCCAATTAGAAGACAACCATTCTGTATTATCATCATCTATTAAAATATTATTAAAAAATGTTTATAATATACATAAGAAAAATACAATGCAAAGCTCAATTTCATATACCAACTTAACTTATGGTTTTTATATTTTACATTATGTGATTAATAATATGATGGTACATATAAAATATTATTAACTATATGATTACTAATATGTTAGTATGTATAAAATACGATTAATTATATGATGATACGTATATGATATATAATAGTGATTAGGGATGGGCGTTCGGGTACCCATTCGGCTACGGTTCGGGCCTATTTGGGTTTTGGGTTCAGTTCGGATCTGTTTGGGTTTCGGGTTTCTGGGGTTAAAGATTTTAGCCCCATTCGAATATTTCAAAATTTTGGTTTGGGTTTGATTAGGATATTTGCGGGTTCGGATAACCCATCTATATTAATAAGAATGAAGTACAAATTAGGCTTGTTTGGAAACTTGGATAGGAATTTTTAAAAAGAGGTTTATTTCGAAACATAGATAGCACCTAAAAAAGAGGTATGTTTGGAAACATAGATATCAGTATAAAAAAAAGAATATAATTTGTTTCGAAACATGAATATAAGTATATTAAGAAAAAAATAATGGACTTATGTTATTAAGAAAAATTGGAAGTCAATTATATTGTGAGAAACTATCTATTTGAGCCACCTCTAAAATATACGAAAATGGAATAATCTAATTATAAAAAAAAATATTTTTTCTCAAATAATTATAAAACAAAATTTAAACTTTTTATATATATTTAAATCAAAATAATAATTTAAAGTTGAATTATGTAAAAAATTGATTCAAAAATATACACATATTCAAAAAATTATTTTTACTAAAATATTTTCTAATAACCATTATTAAAAAATGTTTTCAACATATATAAGGAAAATACAATGCAAAGCTCAATTTTTCATATACCAACTTAAATTATGGTTTTTATATTTCACATTATGTGATTATTAATACGATGGTACATATAAAATATTATTACCTATATGATTACTAATATGATGGTATGTATAAAATATGATTAATTATATGATTACACGTATATGATATATAATATTGATTAGGGATGGGCGTTCGGGTACCTATTCGGGTATGGTTCGGGCCTATTTGGGTTTCGGGTTCAGTTCGGGTCTGTTTGGGTTTCGGGTTTCTGGGGTTAAAGATTTTAGCCCCATTCAATATTTCAAAATTTTGGTTTGGGTTTGATTAGGATATTTATGGTTCGGATAACCCATCTATATTAATAAGAATGAAGTACAAATTAGGCTTGTTTGGAAACTTGGATAGGAATTTTTAAAAAGAGGTTTATTTCAAACATAGATAGCACCTAAAAAGAGGTATGTTTGGAAACATAGATATCAGTATAAAAAAGAATATAATTTGTTTGAAACATGAATATAAGTATATTAAGAAAAAATAATGGACTTATGTTATTAAGAAAAATTGGAAGTCAATTATATTGTGAGAAACTATCTATTTGAGCCACCTCTAAAATATACTTAAAATGGAATAATCTAATTATAAAAAAAAATATTTTTTCTCAAATAATTATAAAACAAAATTTAAACTTTTTATATATATTTAAATCAAAATAATAATTTAAAGTTGAATTATGTAAAAAATTGATTCAAAAATATACACATATTCAAAAAATTATTTTTACTAAAATATTTTCTAATAACCATTATTAAAAAATGTTTTCAACATATATAAGGAAAATACAATGCAAAGCTCAATTTTTCATATACCAACTTAAATTATGGTTTTTATATTTCACATTATGTGATTATTAATACGATGGTACATATAAAATATTATTACCTATATGATTACTAATATGATGGTATGTATAAAATATGATTAATTATATGATTACACGTATATGATATATAATATTGATTAGGGATGGGCGTTCGGGTACCTATTCGGGTATGGTTCGGGCCTATTTGGGTTTCGGGTTCAGTTCGGGTCTGTTTGGGTTTCGGGTTTCTGGGGTTAAAGATTTCAGCCTCATTCGAATATTTCAAAATTTTGGTTTGGGTTTGATTCGGATCTTTGTGGGTTCGGATAACCCATTTAAATTATTTTAAAGATTTTAAAATTCATTATATACTTTAAATTTCTCAAAATCTATAAATAAAGTAATATATTACATATAAATTTGAATAACATATGTTCGAATACCTAAACTTAACATATAAATTAGTTTGGTTTAAATATTTGGATAGCGAATCAATAATTATTTTAAGTATTTTTGGTGTCTTGAGTATACTTTAACGATTTTAGATATTTACTTTTGACTATTTGTATATATTTTCAAGTATTTAAACCAACTTAAAAGTATCATATATATTCTGTATGTTTTTATATATATCAAATCTATAAATAGTTAATATATATATAAGTATATAACTATATTTTGGATACATTTTGAGTATCCGAAATATTTCGGTTCGGAGCAGATTCGGTTTCGGTTCTCTAAATACCAAAATTTTGAATAATTTGGATATTTAATCAATTTTGGTTATGAATATCGAAATATTTCGGTTAGGATCGGATTCGGTTTCGGTCCTCTAAATACCAAAATTTTGAATAACTTGGATATTTAATCAATTTTGGTTGGGTTTGGTACTACTTTTTGGATCGAATTGATTCGGTTCTTCGATTCAGGTTTTTCTTAGCCATAATATTGACATGAGAAAAAAAATATATATATATATATATATATATATATATATATATATAAGTATATAACTATATTTTGGATACATTTTGAGTATCCGAAATATTTCGGTTCGGAGCAGATTCGGTTTCGGTTCTCTAAATACCAAAATTTTGAATAATTTGGATATTTAATCAATTTTGGTTATGAATATCCGAAATATTTCGGTTAGGATCGGATTCGGTTTCGGTCCTCTAAATACCAAAATTTTGAATAACTTGGATATTTAATCAATTTTGGTTCGGGTTTGGTACTACTTTTTTGGATCGGAATTGATTCGGTTCTTCGGATTCAGGTTTTTTTCTTAGCCATAATATTGACATGAGAAACAAATAGAAGCATATTTTAAAAAAAATATACCCGCGCGGGTGCGCGGATCAAAATCTAGTAGATTTTATAGTTTGTATTGAAAATATTATATAAATGGGTAAATATTGAATATATCTGACATCAAAACCACATATTCAGGTGTTCTAAGACTTTAATACGGGCTCTTCTACTTATCATTCTTTGTCAAAAAGAATAAAAAAATCAAACTAACTGAATCTAACTGCGGTAGCAAAAGATAGTATAACTATTAAAAAAGAGTCCAAACTTTTAATGACAACTATAAATATTGAAAATAAAAAGACATGAGAATCAATGATAAATAGAGATTTAAAATTTATTAGAAAATAGAGAATTCAACACTTAAAAAGAAGATTCAACGCTTAAACAAGCTCTGGGATTAATAATAACAGAAGCCGCACATTCAAGACAAATCAAAATTTGAAGAAAAAAAGATTAAGTTTCCATGATCAAGATTGAGTATATCAATTCACACTCGTGAGACTAAAGCAAGTTGCCGCCCTCCTCAACTCCTTCTCCCCTATTTCATCTATAGGTTCCTTCAAAGATTCACCAGAGCTGCAACCAATCCAAAAAAGAGGTTTGTTTGGAAACATAGATAGCACTTAAAAAGATGTATGTTTGGAAACATGGATAGCAGTATAAAAAAGAATATAATTTGTTTGGATGGATATTAGTATATTAAGAAAAAAAATAATGGACTTATGTTATTAAGAAATATTGGAAGTCAATTATATTGTGAGAAACTATCTATTTGAGCCACCTCTAAAATATTCGAAATTGGAATAATCTAATTATCTAAAAAAATATTTTTTCTAAAATAATCATAAAACAAAATTTAAACTTTTTATATATATTTAAATCAAAATAATAATTTAAAGCTGATTTATATCATAAATTGATTCAAAAATATACACATATTCAAAAATTTATTTTTACTAAAATATTTTCTAATAACCATTATTAAAAAATGTTTTCAACATACATAAAATACAATGCAAAGCTCAATTTTTCATATACCAACTTAAATTATGGTTTTTATATTTCACATTATGTGATTATTAATACGATGGTACATATAAAATATTATTACCTATATGATTACTAATATGATGGTATGTATAAAATATGATTAATTATATGATGACACGTATATGATATATAATAGTGAATAGGGATGGGCGTCATAACAAAACTGATAGATAGAGATCTTATACAAGAGGGAGGTTGTGACAGGATTCAATGATAGCAGGCGAGAATATCATAGATGTTGTATTGACAGTAGGCTCCTTTTAGTGGAGATATCTGCCAAAAATACATCATCTCATGGAATATGAGTGCCCAAAAGATAAACTCTTAGTTCTCGATCCACTAAATTTGTTTAACAGACAAAAACAACTTGACTTTGTTAAAAATATGCACAAAAAGAGTTCAAATAACAGATTTTTTTTTCTTTAGCCAGAATATAGAATTCTAAATATTCTATCTTTCCTCCATTCATTTAAATCAATGGCCCAAATGAGAAAACTTACATGTAACTCTCTAGAGAAGATCAAAAGAAAATCTCCATGAAGCGTACAAACTTGGCATCTCTAAGAGGAGACTGGACGGTAGCAAATGGGACTCTAGAAAGATTGTCTTCCTCAAGTTCATATCTTATTAAAGACGATGATGAGATCGATGCCTTGAAGAGAAACTAAAGAGGCATCGTAGCAACGATAGAACTCTGTTTGTCGATATTCCTAAAATGATGAAATCGTGTAGATATGGGGTTTGAATAAAATATCTGTTACAAGGCCCAATCAAATTTTTTTTTCTGTTATAGACATGAACCAAAACCCATTCAATAAAAGCTATAGAGAGAAAAAAAATCTTAATGAAAGTGACAAATGGCATTTTTTCCCTTAGAGAAAAAAAATTCTATTTTATTATATAAGACATGCCATTTAATTTCAGGTATAGTGGCGATTGAAAATTTTCTCAAAAGAAATTTAAAATGGCACACTTTTCTCTCTGTGACACACAAACAAAAAGCTTATTTTGATCCCATATAGTGTCATAAACAATGTTTATGTTAAACTTAGCTTTCCGACAATAAATGTCATATTATTTTTAACATCTCAGTTCATTATTATAACTTGATCCCCAAAATATCACAAACCATATTCCTTCTTTATTTTTGAAATACTAATCATCTTCAAAACTGCAAACTATTTCAATAAAAACATGAATTATGAATGATAGTCTTTGTCAAAATAGTTGCTTATAAACAATTTAAACTAACAAAATGTATGTTACTAAATAAAATAATCTAATATTTTGAAAGTGTGTTGTTTGTAAACATATATTGATTATATTGTTTGGTTAAGCAAATCAAAGATAAAATTATCTTATAAATGAAAGACAATCCCGAAGTCTTATATACTAACAAGTGTTATAGTACTCATTATTTTCTTAAAAATAGATATATACACGCGTCAACAATCTTTAGGTTATAATTTTTACTATAAAATCAAGCAGATTTTTTTCTATAATTCCATACTGAAAAATGTCAAAATACTCAATATTTTATTTATCCTTTAGATATGATTAACAAATCTTATTTGTTTTCTTAACCACATAATAGAGATTTTACGATAGAATTTAATAATATGTAATTTTACATTTGTAAAAAATATTTTCTAAGGTATAGATATCGACACACGTCAAAAAATTCATCAATTTATATTAATTATCGTTAAATTTCTTAAGCAGAAAGTAACAATTTCTCAAGCAGAAAGTAACAATTTCTCAAATTTTAGTTTTTTTTAATTCCCCTAATTTTTTCTTTTACTTTTTCAAGTTTCTTATATATCATTGAGCTTGTTTCCTTTAAACACAGTACAATCATCTTTGTCTTTGAACCTCTGAGGTGCTTCCCCTTCGATTTGCGGGTAATAAAATCACGTCCATCAATTCATACAGGCTTTTCTTTGTGTCTTTAATGTTGTTCCTAAGTCTGTTTATTTTCTTTTTCAGCTATGGAAACCGATGGCCAGGGAGTGTACTCTGTTCTTACAAGAAATGATGTTGGTAAGAAGATGAAGAGTGAAATCAACCAGATCTCCGAAGTCTTCTCGCTGTCCAAATCTGATGCAACCGTAATTCTAATCTCTTTCCGGTGGAACTCCTTCAAGGCTTCAGACCGTTTGGGTGACGACAAGGAGAAACTCATGGGCGACTTAGGTTTGGTTAAAGTTAACAGTTCTAATTAAAAAAAACGAATCTGTGTCTTCTTTTGCAGATCAGGAAAATCTGGTCTCCACACCCTATTGTCCCCACAAGTTTTCTGAAACTTGTTGGATAAGTTATCTCAACAACCTTCTGGAGAACAACAAGGAGGAAGAGAGAGTCCTTTGCCCTAACCCAAACTGTGTCGCGTCCGTTGGACCCGATACAATTGAGAAACTCACCAAACCAGCAGTGAAGGAGATGTACGAGAGATACGTTCTGGGATCTTTCGTGGAGGCCAACAAGGAATCGATCAAATGGTGTCTTGCTCCAGGTTGTGAGTACGCCATCGAGCGTCATGAAGATCTGATGGAAGATGATGAGTCTTCTCTTGACTTTGGTGTGGTGTGTTTCTGTGGTCACACATTCTGTTGGAGTTGCAAGCTCGAGTCACATCGACCCGTGACCTGCAAGGATGCTTCTGTTTGGTTTAGTTCCATCTTGGATACATTAAAGAACAATGCTTGGCTCGTTGAAAACACCAAATGTTGTCCTCGTTGCAACACTCACGTGCAGAGGACAGATGACCTTGTTTTGAGAATGATAACTTGTATCTGCGGGTTTGCCCTTATCTCTTAAAACTCATATCTCTTTGCATTTTCAAAATCAAAAACTGTCGGGCTGTTGTCTCAATACCTCGGCTTGGGCTTGAAGACGGAGTCCCACAAGTGTTGAGTGTGTGATAACAGGCCTGCAAAGCTCTTCTGCAAATAAGCCCAGTCCGTCTAGGGCATTCTCTGTTGTGCCTGCATATATGAGGGAAGCGTTATGCTTACTTGAAAACGACGGCAACAACATCAGATTGTGGAGAACGCGTGAAAGAAGATTGTCTTGGTAAAAAGATCGTCTGGATATACCTGAGCATACAGCAATCGAGGAAGACGAACTAGGTTATAGTTCATAGCTCTTAACTTTGGTGTTGAAGTGGTTTGAGCTTTACTTCTCTTGTATTTTACTCTTTGTACTTGAGATAGTGGATTGGAAGCGTAGTTCTTCCCCCAGACGTACCGCAAGGGAACTGGGTTACCAAAGCTTTGTGTCTTGTCTCCTACAAACAAACAAACAAATCGTGTCAAGGTTAATTGATCGAGAATTAGCTAACATCTAGCTGAAAGATCTAAGGTTTAAGTTAAGCAATCTAACAACTAAAACCTCACAAGTGGTATCAGAACATCAGGTCAAGCAAGAGGAACAGTTTCAGTTTTCTTATCTGCTATTGGTGTGTAAAGAATCTACTTACGAGTTGTTGGTATTATCACGGTTAAGTTGAAATCATGAAGAAAACTCGGATTAAGATCGATGTTGAGAAGTTTGACGGGAAGGGAGATTTTGGCATGTGGAAATTCAAGATGCTTATGCAACTTGAGAATTCTGGTCTTGACAGTGTGCTGAATGAGGAGGACACAAGCGACACTGAGAAAGAAGTGAAACCTGATACCTCATCAGAAAGTCTATCTCCAAAAGAGATGGATAAGCGAGCTAAGAATATGATCTGTGCCAGCCTAAGTGATCTGGTTCTACGCAAAGTAATGAAACAGACTACAACTTTAGGAATTTGGAAAGCACTGGAGAAGGACTATCAAACTAAGACACTACCTAACAGAATCTACTTGAAGCAAAGATTTTCCAGTTTCATAATGGATGAGCATCGAAGTGTAGAAGAAAATCTTGATGTATTCTTGAGATTAGTAGATGATCTGGAGAGCTTAAACATCACTGTCAGTGATGAAGATCAAGCAATACAGGTTCTGTCTAGCTTGCCTAAACAGTTTGATTCTCTAGTACATACTCTAAAGTATGGAAACGTCAAGGAAACCCTAACTCTTCAGGAGGTTACTACATCAGCATATGCCAAGGAAGTTGAACTAAAAGAAGCTGGACTTATTGGCAAAACAAAATCCAACGCAGAAGGATTAATAGTAGGAAGAGGAAGGTCCGAGACTAAAACTCAGGGCCAAGGGAAAGGGAGATCCAAGAGCAAGAATCACAGATCAAATTCAAGGCCTAGAGGACCAGGAAAACCCCGAGAATGTTGGACATGCGGTAAAGAAGGGCACTACAAGCGCGATTGTCCAGACAGAAAGAACTG
This sequence comes from Brassica carinata, assembly GCA_016771965.1. Taxonomy (NCBI): domain Eukaryota; kingdom Viridiplantae; phylum Streptophyta; class Magnoliopsida; order Brassicales; family Brassicaceae; genus Brassica; species Brassica carinata. Next base: position 9,824,560 of record CM028687.1, on the reverse strand, counting down.
GAAATCGAATGACGAGTCTGCAAACTTAGCCCATGATTTAGAGCAACCTATGATTCTAACCGCAAGCATTCAGGATCCTATGAGAGAATGGGTAATGGAATCAGGGTGTACTTTCCACATCACACCAGAAAGAGAAGTATTATTTGACTTCAAGGAAATTGATGGTGGAAAATTTCTAATGGGAAATAATTCCCAATGCGAAGTCAAAGGTATTGGAAAAATAAAGATCATGAATTCTGATAGAGTTCCAGTTATCTTGAGTGAAGTAAGATACATGCCTTCAATGAGCAGAAACTTGATTTCCTACGGTCAGCTAGAGAAGAATGGTTGCAAATATGAAGGGAAGAATTTTACTGTCACATTCTATCGAGATGGAAAGAAGGTGTTATCCGGTAAGTATCGAGATGGACTATACTATCTACAAGGATCTGTTGTCAAAGGTGGAGCTACTGTGGCTAGAACAGAGACAAATCTTACGAACAGATGGCATTCTAGATTGGGTCATATGAGCTTAAAGAACATGAATCTCTTGGTCAAAGGAGGATATTTGAATTCTAAAGAAGTGCACACTTTGGATTTCTGCGAAAATTGTGTCTTTGGCAAAGCTCATAAACAAAGCTTTCCTGAAGGGAAGCATTCATCTAAGGAGAAGCCGGAATATATACACAGTGATCTTTGGGGCTCTGTTACAAATGAGCCAAGCTTATCAGGCTGCAGATACTTTCTTACTTTTATTGATGACTACTCTAGAAAGGTCTGGATCAGATTTCTGAGAAGCAAAGACGAGGTTTACGAGAATTTTTCAGTTTGGAAATCTCTGGTGGAGAACATTACTAAGAAGAAGCTGAAACATTTACGTACAGATAACGGTCTTGAGTTCTGCAACATCAAGATGGATAATCTCTGCAGTGATTCAGGAATAAAAAGGCACAAAACATGTACCTACACTCCACAACAGAATGGGATGGCAGAGAGAATGAATAGAACTATTGCTGAGAAGTTGCGATGTATGTTAGCAGAGTCTGGATTGGAGAAATCGTTTTGGGCCGAAGCAGCGTGTACTGCGGTATATCTCATAAACAGATCTTCCAATGCTTCACTGAAGTCTCAAATTCCAGAAGAATTGTGGACAGGTTCTAAGGTAGACTACAGTCACTTGAGAAGGTTCGGATGTGTAGCATATGTGCACATAACACAGGACAAGATGAGTCCTAGAGCTGTTAAAGGAATCTTCTTAGGATATCCTCAAGGAGTGAAAGGTTATAGAGTATGGATACCAGAAGATGGCAAATGCTCTAATAGCAGAAATGTTGTATTCGATGAGGACAAGTTGTTTCACGAATCAGAACAGAAGATTGAGAAACCTAAGAAAGCAGAGAAAGTGACTTTTAGAACCGAACTGATACAAGGTCCTTCAACTCAAGGTCCCACTGGTCAAGGTGGAGCTGTTACGAAAAATACAAACTATGCCGGTCAAGGTGGAGCTGACTCAGAACGAGAAAGTTCAGAATCTTCTAATGAGTCGGAAAAGGATGGAGAATCCGAAAAGAATGACTCTGAACAGGCAGATCAACAAGATCTTGATGACTATGTGTTGGCAAGAGACAGAGAACGGAGAGTGATCAGACCACCATCCAGATATGAAGATGGGGATTCAGTTATTGCTTACGCACTAGCCTGTGCAACCACCATTGAGCTAGACGAACCAAGAACAGTTGCTGAGACAAAACAGAGTAAGAATTGGAAGAAGTGGAAAGAGTCCATGATAGAAGAAAAGGTCTCTCTTGATAAGAATGAGACGTTTGAACTTGTTCCAAAGCCAGAAAAGCAGCATATTATAGGCTGCAAATGGATTTTCAAATATAAGGAAGGTATTCCAGGAGTTGAAGAACCAAGATATAAATCTCGTTTAGTGGCTAAAGGCTACACTCAATTGGAAGGAGTAGACTACAATGAAATATTTGCACCTGTGGTAAAGCATGTGTCGATCAGGATCATGTTATCTATTGTAGTAAACTACGATTTAGAGCTGGAACAACTGGATGTTAAAACGGTATTCTTGTATGGTACACTCGAGGAAACCATCTACATGGAACAGCCTGAGGAATTTATTGAAAAGGGAAAGGAAGAATTTGTGTGCCTTCTTAAGAAGTCCCCATACGGACTTAAACAGTCCCCAAGGCAATGGAATAAGAAGTTCAAAGAATTCATGAAGTCACAGGGGTTTAAACGCTGTACTAAAGATCCGTGTGTCTACACTAAAGGAACATAGATAGATGATATGATCTACTTGTTACTCTATGTTGATGATATGCTTGTTGCAGCTAAGGATATTGATAAGATCAGCCGTCTGAAGAAAAGCTTGAACAAGACGTTTGAAATGAAAGATCTTGGACCAGCATCTAGAATTCTTGGTATGGACATCAAGAGAGATAGAAAGAATGGAATCTTAAAGCTTTCACAGGAGCGGTACATAAATCAAGTCCTAAGAACCTTCAACATGGAAGAGAGTAAGGCTGTGGTTACACCAAGTAACTCTTTGTTTAAATTGAGAAATCTAAAGCCAGAGGAGATAGAAACAGAGAGAAGAATGATGGATACAGTTTCCTATGCGAGTGCAGTAGGGAGCATAATGTATGCCATGGTTGGATCACGACCAGATTTGGGGTATGCTGTGGGATTGGTTAGCAGATACATGGCAAACCTAGGAAGAAATCATTGGGCTGCGGTGAAGTGGATCCTAAGATATCTAGAAGAAGCATCTAATGTGTGTCTAACATTTACTAAGGCAGAGGAATTTGACATTGAAGGTTTTTCAGACTCAGACTACTCTACAGACTTAGACAAAAGAAGATCAGTATCAGCTTATGTATTCAGAGTTGGAGGCAATACGGTCAGTTGGAGATCATGTCTACAGCAAGTAGTTGCACTATCTACTACAGAAGCTGAATATATGGCCTTATCAGAAGCTACAAAAGAAGGTATCTGGCTTAAAGCTATGTGCGAAGAGCTAGGATTTAAATAGGATTCATTCAAGCTGAACTGCGATTCTCAGAGTGCTATATGCCTAGAAAAGAACAGTGTGCATCATGACAGAACTAAACACATCGCAAACAAGTACTATTTTATTCGAGATATTGTGGAAGAAGGTTCAGTCAAGATTCAGAAAGTTCATACTACAGAGAATGCAGCAGACATGCTTACTAAGAGTTTACCTGGTAAGAGTTTCGAGAAGTGCCTAGGCCTTCTCAAGGTAATCCGATAGTCAGCTTGGACACGTCCTGAGGCTCCTGTTTTTTTGTGGATTGGAGGACCTCGCAATAGGACACAGACAGATACTGGAAGTGGTCAGCATTGGTAACAAGGAAATCAACACAAGAGGTCTTTCGAGTGGTAAAGTTCGAAAGAAGGTTAATCCACGGTATCAGAAGATTAACCGGTGCTTAAATGGCGATACAAAGGTCAATGATTCTAATGTGGTCGAGCAATCAAGTTCGAAACTTAAGAGTGAATTGATGAAAGTGTTATGGAGAGGTTACCTTTGGAAATTTTGGCAGTTTAAGTAACGTGAGTTGTTGAGGTCTCAGAGTTCTTTTCAGCTGCAGATGAAACAAAGATATTGAGATTCTTTACAAGTCGTTAAACTGAGAATAAGGAAAACTGAAAGGAGATTAACACTTATTACCAGAGGATTGAAATTCAGATGTTCTGTAAAACTTCAATTGAAGATACGAGGAAGAGATTTGTCGACGAATCTCGAATCGGTTTGAGATATCTTCATGATATGGAAGTAAGATCAGACTGGAGAAGGGAAATCAGATACTGGTAGAGGAGTTTGCGGTGAATCAAACCGAAAAGGGGTCGCCGGATTCGACTGGTTAAAGTCGATTGAAAATGCTCACATCGCCGGTTGCATGTGAAATGAAGAGATAAGGGAGATGAATAAGATATAGCTTGAGGTAGCTACTGCGGTGATAGGTGAAGATCCGCGTAGGAGATCACTTCGAAGACAGAGACAAGGGAGTCGGCGTAGAGAGAGACTAATGAGCTTTCTCGAAGACTCGGACAGAGACAAATGTGGAGTTTGTCGGGCTGTTGTCTCAGTACCTCGGCTTGGGCTTGAAGACGGAGGCCCACAAGTTTTGAGTGTGTGATAACAGGCCTGCGAAGCTCTTCTGCAAATAAGCCCAGTCCGTCTAGGGAATTCTCTGTTGTGCCTGCATATATAAGGGAAGCGTTATGCTTACTTGAAAACGACGGCAACAACATCAGATTGTGGAGAGCAGGTGAAAGAAGATTGTCTTGGTAAAAAGATCGTCTGGATATACCTGAGCATACAGCAATCGAGGAAGACGAACTAGGTTATAGTTCATAGCTCTTAACTTTGGTGTTGAAGTGGTTTGAGCTTTACTTCTCTTGTATTTTACTCTTTGTACTTGAGATAGTGGATTGGAAGTGTAGTTCTTCCCCCATACATACCGCAAGAGAACTGGGTTACCAAAGCTTTGTGTCTTGTCTCCTACAAACAAACAAACAAACCGTGTCAAGGTTAATTGATCGAGCATTAGCTAACATCTAGCTGAAAGAACTAAAATTTAAGTTAAGCAATCTAACAACTAAAACCTCACAAAAACTCATTCATGTTTGCTTTTAATGTTTATACACTCAGTTGTCGCTTCTGTTGTCGCTGCTTTCGGTCAGAGGAAGAGCACAATGGAAAATGAAACTGTGTTGAAGTCTCTCTTCAACCATCAATGGGTCAAGAATTGGAGGATTCTCGTTACTTGCGTCTCTGGGAGGCGTGTCATGAAGAGTTTGAGAAATCCAAGTTGGATCTCAAAGCCATAGATGAGAATGGAATTCCAATACCAACATCGGAGAACTACTTCAGTTTTAGCGACGGAGACGTCGAGGCTGTAATGGAAGCAACTCTGCTTATGGTGTAGTGTGGGCTTGTACTGAAATGGAGCTGTGCTTATGAATTTTTCATAACCATGCACCAAAGCCAAGGCATGATGCGTGAAGCACCTTCGAGGAGAAGCTACAAAGATACTTGTTAGACACAGAGCGACTCAAGAAGAGTTGATGAATCAAGCTCTCTCTTCTTGAGATTTCAGTTGCTTCAAGCTCAAGTTGTCAGCCAGTACAACAACCACTGGTAACTACTTCCATGAATATGTCAAGACTCTCGAAGGTTGTTTCCCTGGCACTTAGTACCGTATGTACTATAATAAGATATTTTTATTGATCATTTTGGATGTGATTGTAGTACTTTGAAGACTTTTGAATAATTAATAAATCTACTTTGGATTTAGAGCCCTGTCTTGTTTGATACATTGAAAGGAAAACAAATCACAACAAGACTTGTTTTCATTCACTCTAGAAACTAAGATATTAAAAGAATCACAAACTCATGTATATAATAGGGACTAATCTATCTCGCTCGCCAAGATAGTCATCATCACGAAGACACCAACGTTTTTTGGAAGTTTGTTGCAGAAGAGATTTGTGTCTTACTATCATCTAAACAAGTTCATGTTTCCTTGTTTGTCATCCTCCTATATATTAATTGAGAAGTCACTTAAGTGATTTCTGTTGACGTATCACTCATATAGACAGTTTGAAACAAATCGTTATAATTCTATTGGTCAATGATTTTTAGTTTTCATTTATTTTAATCAAATTTAAAAAAAAAACAATCTTAAAACCAATTAATGTTAGTTGCCACACAATTTATATAATATTATGCATAATCATTTATAGTATCTAATGGTACCAATTATGAAAAATCTATATAATACTTCATCACTTATATTTCTTCACGAAAAATCTATTTATAAATTGTATGAATTATGTTGTTAAAAGTTGGTAATAAAACTAATATACTATCTTTATTTTTCTATTATAAACAGTTGTAAAAAGCTTTATTTTTATATATAAGTCATAATATACATACAAAAAACATATAATTTAATAAAAACATATTATAATAACTATTAATGCATCATATAACGAGTTTATAAATTATTTACATTAGTATAAAATCATCTGTGATGATTAATATATATTTTGTACAAAAAATTAAATTCATTTATATTGATTTATTTCTAATGGTTTATAAAAGATATATAATGGTTTATAATTATATAACTATTTGGTAATCATTTTCACGGTTTTAAATCATCAATAATGATTACTGTATCATTGATAAGAGTTTACAAATCAATATGTAAATATCTATAAAAATGTTATAAAGATTTATAAAGCCATTAATAAGGAAGAATTTCCCATCATTTATAGGAGTTTAGAAAATATTTATGAAGGTTAACAGGTTTGTAAATTATTTTAAAACTAACAATCATTGAAAAATATTTTTTTTAAAAATATTGTATAAAAGTTCTTAAATCATTTTTAAGTTTATAAATTATTTATCATAGATAAAAAAAAATTTCTTGAGTTATAAAACCATTTATTAGGATTTATGAAACTATTTATAAGGTTACTAAAACTTCTGAGAATAATTCATAAAAATTAAAATTTGTAAATATTTTATAAATTATTTATAATTGTATAGTTTCCTTTATAAGATGTTATAAAAATGTTATCAGAATCAATCGCTAAATATAAAATTGAATAAATAGAACATTATATTCATGAGAGACTAGAGTTAATACTCGATTCTTATAACTCATATAGCTTTGATTATAATAGAACTGACATGCATATTTTTAGTAGAAAAAAAAAAAGAAAGACGGAAATAAAAAAAACACGAGTGGATAATAATAATATAGTTGTGAATTAATAAAGTTTATGTGCTTTCACAATATGAATACAAATTGAGTAACGAAGCTCAATATAAATAATAAGTTCTAAAATTGATAAGGTCAAAGATAGAAAACATAACCTAAATTGAATGTAAAAATAAATTATTTACAAAATAATGATATGTAACTTTGCGGTATAATAAGCTTTTACAATTTATAATAACAAAGTTCTAACAAATTTTAATGTTATTTTAATTTAATAAAATAATTGAATCTCACATTAATGTTAACTATATATGTCTAAAATATTGATATGACAATATGATATATTATACTAACCAGTATAACAAAACCATCAATAAATTTATAAAAACTTTATAATATTCTATACGTAATATATATTTTCATATAATATTTACATCCACCTAGTTAATATTTAATTTCAGACTCTCTCTTTGTCTATACCAACTAGCTTGTTCTTCTTGGTTTCAAACTTATTTTATCAACCATTCACAACTTTTACTCTGAAAGCCTCATGAAAAACACTTTAAACATACATGTTTATTGTAAGGAACTCTGAGAGATATTTCAACTGTTGAAATGTTACATCATATTGTTTTTTCAAAAGACATCTCCTCTGCAGACAGAGCTATTACAACCTTTCATTTTCAAGATTTTCAAAATGAGCCCAAGTGGGGCTCACTCACAGTCCAATAAGCCCGCCACCCAACTAAAACTAGAAACATGAGATAGAGAACATAAAACAGGAAGATGCACACAATAATCGCGAAAAACAATCCAGGGCCGGGTGAGTTTGCCGCCACTGCTAGTGCATAAGAAACGCCCATGTACATCCCTACTGAAATGAACCATGTCGTAAACAGACCCCTGAGTGGTAAGAGACAAAAAGTGCAGGTTGGAGAGCAGTAGAAGCCTAGGGTGTTGGAAATTCAAAGAAGGATGAAGAATCCATCTTTTATCAGTAAATCTGCATGTGCATTCTTCTTGTAATGCGGATCCTTGGATAGGAGTCCACCACCAGGAGGCTGGAGGGCAGTCTGATATGTGGCCGTTATTATCAAAGTGAATACAATCAGGAAAGCTCCACGAGCTTCTTCTGAAGTATTAGTCCTTAAGCGGTTGGTGATAGTGGAATTGAATGTCGAAAAATCGAGTGGCGATTTAAAAAATTCAGACACTGCCTTGGGTTTTGGGATAGAAGCAGCCTCTTTACACCTGGTTTTTAGAACAACTTGTTCCAAATCCAAGTCCCAAACACCTGCGTTCTCTAGGTTTCCTAAGATATCAAGGAATGTTAAACCATCACCATTTACTTTATTCCTCTCCACAAACCGACATTCTAATAATAGTCTTACCGACTACACAAAATAACATCATTCTTTTAGGAACCTCATTTCATTGTCATTCAACTTTGATGTGGAAAAAAGCCATTGGATAATATAAAACATACCTGAAGATCATCCTTATATGCTTCTAGGTGCAAGGCCGTGTTGTAGCTGAAATCCACTTTATTCAACAAACGGATCTCGATACTCGAAGCGTTTCTTTGCCTCATTCACTGGATCCATCCAGTGAGGACTTGGAGAACTTCGAATCTATCATTTATTACAGCAAGGTGCAGAGCGTTCTGGCCATTCACAGTCACATCTTGGATACATTCAGGGGAGACAAGAAGGCTCTTTGATTTTTTGATGATGTGGACGCTCCATAGACCCTCAAAAGGTCTCTTTAGTTAGTATTAGTATAGATTTTCAGATAGATGTTTAATAATGTACTTTTTCTAATATTATAAATCTATTTATTATTTATTTTCTTATATTATATATTTACTTATTCTATGTTTACTTATTCTATGTTTACTTATTCTAATATTATAATAAATGTTTAATGTAATATTTTATTCTTATTTTATATATTTAATTATTATTTATTTTACCATACATTTTTCAGATAAATGTTTAATTTAGTTTTTTTTCTTATATTGTATATTTACTTATATTTTATTTATTATTGTATATTTACTTATTCAATTTTTTCTTTTATATCTTGTGATAGTATTATGTTAGATGTTTAATGTAATATTTATATTTGTTATATTGTATATTTATTTATTCTAATGTTACGGTTAATGTTTAATATAATATTTTTATTTCTTATATTGTATATCTACGTATTATTTATTTTATTATAATTTTTCAGATAGATGTTTAATTTAGCTTTTCATTTCTTTATTGTATATTTAATTATTGTTTATTTTTATTGTATTGCATATTTACTTATTCTAATTTCTTGCTTTTATATCAAATGGTAATATTATGATAGATGTTTAATGTAATATTTCTATTTATTATATTGTATATTTACTTATTATTTTTTTCTTATACTGGATATTTACTTATTTATGTTTTATCTTTTATTTTTTAATAATGCCACATGGGTTCTTTTGGAAAAATGGTTTTGATGATGTGGACGCTCCATAGACCCTCAAAAGGTCTCTTTAGTTAGTATTAGTATAGATTTTCAGATAGATGTTTAATAATGTACTTTTTCTAATATTATAAATCTATTTATTATTTATTTTCTTATATTATATATTTACTTATTCTATGTTTACTTATTCTATGTTTACTTATTCTAATATTATAATAAATGTTTAATGTAATATTTTATTCTTATTTTATATATTTAATTATTATTTATTTTACCATACATTTTCAGATAAATGTTTAATTTAGTTTTTCTTATATTGTATATTTACTTATATTTTATTTTATTATTGTATATTTACTTATTCAATTTTTCTTTTATATCTTGTGATAGTATTATGTTAGATGTTTAATGTAATATTTATATTTGTTATATTGTATATTTATTTATTCTAATGTTAGGTTAATGTTTAATATAATATTTTTATTTCTTATATTGTATATCTAATGATTATTTTATTTTATTATAATTTTTCAGATAGATGTTTAATTTAGCTTTTTCATTTCTTTATTGTATATTTAATTATTGTTTATTTTTATTGTATTGCATATTTACTTATTCTAATTTCTTGCTTTTATATCAAATGGTAATATTATGATAGATGTTTAATGTAATATTTCTATTTATTATATTGTATATTTACTTATTATTTTTTTCTTATATTGTATATTTACTTATATTTTATTTTATTATTGTATATTTACTTATTCAATTTTTTCTTTTATATCTTGTGATAGTATTATGTTAGATGTTTAATGTAATATTTATATTTGTTATATTGTATATTTATTTATTCTAATGTTACGGTTAATGTTTAATATAATATTTTTATTTCTTATATTGTATATCTACGTATTATTTATTTTATTATAATTTTTCAGATAGATGTTTAATTTAGCTTTTTCATTTCTTTATTGTATATTTAATTATTGTTTATTTTTTATTGTATTGCATATTTACTTATTCTAATTTCTTGCTTTTATATCAAATGGTAATATTATGATAGATGTTTAATGTAATATTTCTATTTATTATATTGTATATTTACTTATTATTTTTTTCTTATACTGGATATTTACTTATTTATGTTTTATCTTTTATTTTTTAATAATGCCACATGGGTTCTTTTGGAAAAATGGTTTTTTGATGATGTGGACGCTCCATGGAACCTCAAAAAGATCCCTTTTATTAGTATAGATTAATCTAAGTTCTTTAAGAAAAAGATTAGGGTTCGACCTAGTAGCGAACGAATACACATAATTTCTAAATCAAAATATATGTATATATATTTTAGCATAGTTAACAAGTTTTATAATAAATCTAAATATATGTATATATATACATTCATAAACTAAATATTCTATATTTATTCTGAATATTTTTTAATCAAACTTTGTAATTAGTTTTATATAGATGTATCTAAGACTAATGAATTTAAATTGATTAATAACTCTTCTTACAGATTAAATACATTCTTTTTAACTCTGGTCATATCAATTATATCATCGTATAATCTTTATTTTTTATTATATATGATGATTTAAACTATCTATAACGTACACAATATTGATAAATAATTTTACAGACAACGATTTCATGATGGAAATCTCTCTATAAAATTAGATTGATGGACGGTTTTGATTATATGGCAACCTTGATAGACATTGCTCTCTGCAAACACGATAATAATAATGGTTCTGCATGCATCATTTGGAAATCTTATATAAACCTTGCATCCTATAATCCGTAAGAAATTTCATCCTTTGAGTATCAAACCCTCTGAATATCGAACCCCATATCAGATATAAAATCTTTTTAAACATTGACCACTAAGTCATGATACTTCCACACTAAATTCATTATTGATGGTTTGATTTTTAAAATAAGTTAATTCATTTTTGAACATGTCTTAGTAATTTATATTCACTTTCACCATATCTATAATTAAATTTAGATAATTCATTTTAACTGGATATGAATATCTGTGAAAATTAAGCTGTAACTACTATCATTATTTTATTTTAGTTATATTTGTTTTTATAATATATCTTTTAGTTTTGTTTGGATAAAATAAATCATGATTTTCATGATATTACGGAAATATGAAGTAAAGTAGTAAATCCAGACAAATAGATCAAAGATAATGTTTTATTGATTAATAGAGCATGAGTACGACATATTGGTTTGTGAACCCTGATTCTAGCCATCTGATTCTATAGTCAAAAGCGAATAATAGTCAACACTCCTCTTCTACGGTTTAGGGGTCTCTTTTATAGGTCTTTGTAGTCAGAATCTAGGTTAGATCCTTCCATATCTTAAAATATAGAAAATTATCGCTTTAGTAAAGTTTTTGCTTTTACCGAGAGGTAGGAGGAGAATATGACACAGACTGGAAATCGTTTGAACAGAAGAAGAAGGCGGACATCCTACTCCGAGCAGAAGTACTTGCTTCATGAATTATTTTTCTCCAACAGTTTATCCCTTATCTTTTGAATTCATGTTTGAGGAGCAGCATGTTGCTTCTTAAAAGTTACCTGGATTATCTCAGCATGGACCATATCAAATCCGAAAGGAAATGCTTCATGGAGAATGCACATGGTGATATAAGCGACTCTCTTAAGTCACTTGGCATGGAGCCATGTGATCAGATGATCTTAATAGACTCGTGGTCCTGAATTTACATTACAATGATCTATGTAATCAGTTTTATGGTGTGTGGCCTAAGTGGTGTGTGTGGGAACCGAAATTCACACCGTCAATTTCCGATAAAGTTTTATGGAGGAAAACCGAGTTAACCCGATCTTCCTTGAAGGTCCCGGATATCTGCTGGGCCGCACACGAAACAATCAAATAAAGTTGCGAAAAATAGAAATCGTAAAAATTGAGCGAAAGAGATCTTATTTCTGAATTCTCGTTTGAGCGTGTACAACAAGAAAAGAAACCGGCCGTGGGGCTGTCGAGGAGTCCGCTAGTCTGGTCGCCTAAGTCTATCCTAGTTGAGTCGCAGCTCGCTAGTGAAAACAAAAAAGAATGCTAAATCTCTCTAAGTGCTAAGTGCTTGAAAGTTTTTTATCTGGTTTGCTTCTTGCTCATAGCTCTCCTTATATACTCCTCCTAAGACGGTCTATCTTCTCGCTGGCTGAGTCGGCTTTTTCCATTTTCGTCCATCTTCGGGTTTATCGGAAACTTGACATTTATCTTCGGAAATCTTGACATTTATCTTCTGGAAACTTGATATTTATCTTCTGGAAACTTGACATTTATCTCTTATGTGAGGATAAAGATAAACCGTCATAGTTATCCTTCCTTTTCGAAAATCGACGTGGGCCGCTTTGGCCACATTGGGCCGCTTAGCGCTTTTACCGTTTTTGAAGGTCAGTCTGGTTTCGGTGTTTCGAAGGAACCTCAATTCCTTGTTTAGTCGAGAAAGTGGCGCTCAGAAACCGTGATCATACCAAACTTGCGACATTGATCCAACAAGCTAAGATGGGATCGAACTGGGCACGATAGGACCGAGACGGGGCGAGGCAGCGGACCGGCGCCAGGCCGACCACAGCGGCGGTGCGCCGGCATGAAGGCGTGGCGGTGCGCCCGGCACCAGGCAGTGCCGCCCGGCGTGAGCGGGCCGATCCAGCGTCAGCGATGCCGCCCGGTGCCAGGCAGCCAGCGTCCAGCGTGCCGCCGTATGAGCCAGCCGCGTCCAGCGTGCGCCCGGCGCCAGGCCAGGTGCGCCAGGCGAGTGCCGCCGGCGACCAGCCAGCGTCCGCATGCCGCCCGGTGCCAGGCCGCCTTGCTGTCTGTGGGTTTTCGTTGTTCGATCTTTGCCTTGTCAGTCGCTTTGCGGGAAATCTTCTGAGTTTGGGAGGGTCTTTACCAGATTTCGAGATAATCGCTTCTAATCCAACGAGATTCCGCGAGTATCGGATTTGAGATGGACTTGGATCTGCAGATTTTCCGTCGTCGAGGATGCGAGCAATGTGGCTCCGAGTTTTAGATGTGTTAGAAGATGAATCTTCTAAACAATCGGAAAGGCTTTACGGAAGACTCATTGTAGATCTCGGACAATCCAGACATGGGTTTCAAGGGACCAAGATGCCGTCATCGCCCGAGATCGTGAGATGATCGCACGGATGGGTGCCAGGACCCTCCCCGCTACGCCAGATGGGAGTGGACGAGCCTTCCGTGAGTTTTATCGGCGGCGACCGTTCTTGGATTTGATCGCCGCTGGTTTTTCTTCCGAGGATTTTCGGGTGACGATTTCGTCATTGACCGATTTTGACCCCAACAGTTAGCCCCCCAGCTAGCTAGGAACCGTAGAGCCTGTCGGATCCTAGCTTGCGGTATAGCCGTGTGGGAAGGTGTTGAGACGTAATCGTTTGCCGAAAATCGGGGTAAATAGTGATTTTACCTCCTTTATATGGAGTAAGAAATCTCATTCTTACTTCATCTTAAGGTTTTTACTCTCTCTCTCAAGAATCATTTCTCTCTCTTTAAGAACAATGTCTTCAAGATCCTCAAAGAGAAACTCTTCTTCCCATTCATCCTCGGATGACTCTCCTGCCTATGTGGCGGTGAAGCAGGAGGAGTCGGTCGAGGAGGAAAAGAAGAATGCGATACCGAAGTCCTTGTAGGTTCGCCTCAACACTGCCGAGATCCCTGTTCAGGGGCCTCTGAGGCAGCCCGGTGCTCCTTTTGCGCCGAGCTCGGTTTCTCGTAAATATCTCAAGGTTCTTCGAGATTTTTACCAGGTTCCTGAAGGAGTCAAATTCCGGATTCCTGTTGGTAACGAGAGTGCAAGGAAACCTCCGCAAGGTTTCTTTACATGTTACGGCTTTACGCATCGCCGTATGTGGTTCCCAATCCCTGGTGCCATTGTTCGTGCGCTTCACGCTTGAACTTCGATCAGCCAACTCAGCGTTCCTGCCTTGGAGAGTTGGCTTGGCGTACTGATCGCTAGCTACGAACTCGGGATTGATCTTGGTCACGATGATTTCGAAGGTCTTTGGGGCACTCGGCCGACGGGGAGTGACGGTTACTACTCCATGCTGCCTAAGAATGATATGGCCGATATTCAGGGGACTACTTCGAATCCCAAATCGTGGCAGGAGCGTTTCTTCTTTGTCCAAATAGATGGCGAGTCTGTCGAGGAGAGCTGCCTCCATCTATTTCGCGAGCATGGAACTTCAACCGAGGTATCTGACGAAAAACCCTGTTGTCTATCTCACCTTTCGAAGTGCGAGTTTTAGTGAAAAATTTTCGTTTTGTAGGGAACAACCCTACCGCGCATTTGCCCGGTGGCGTCTTTGTCAAAGAGATCTTCTTCGTCAAAGGCCGTTTTCTGAAATCCTTCACCCTCGAGCGGATCCGAGGCGGTTAGGCTTTATCGGTCGAGGTCCTGTCCCGTCGTACGACGCCAAACCTGTCACCGCGGCTCCTACTTGGAGGCGCAGACAGAGGTCTCGTAAGGGGAAGGAAATCGATGATGGGAAAGGCTCGGAAAGTCCTTCACTGTTGGGAGAAAAAACTAGTTTTGTTCCAACGGAAAAAGGCGGAGCCAACGGTTTTCCACCTAAAACTTCTTTGATGGCCTTCCTCCGGAGTTTACTACTGGCGAGTCGCTGGAGGATGAGGAGAAACAACGGGTTTTGCGAGGGCTCCCAGCGTGTCAGCGAGGTTTGGCCCTTGAACTTCTTAACCTTGCGTTGAATCTGTATATAAGCATGCTTGCTGATCTTGAGTTTTATGCAGGGACTAAGAGTGTTTAGCGAGGCTTGACTTCGAGTTTCCGCAAATCCAGGATTGCTAACTTCAAGACCACAGAAGCGGGCGAGCTTTTCGGTTCCGACAAGAGGTGAAGGCACGAGCGAAGCAAGCTGAGCTTCATGCTTGGGCTCGCTCGGGCGGAAAGGAGAGGAAGAAGGATGGTCGCAGCGAGGTGGCAAGACGCGGAATCGCTTGCTGCTGAGTTTCAATGTTTTAAAGCTCAGGAGTTTGTTGGTGATTTCAGCGAGTGCGGGGTTGATCGTAAACCTTTACAAATCTCGAACCAGTTTCTCTTCGATTCGAGATTGCTGAAATGAAGGATCTGTGCTCATGCTGAGTCCTTGGTTCCTCCGGTAGAAGAAAGAGTCCGGAGACTATGGGAACCTATCGAGGTTTGAGGATCTGATGGAGGCGGAACCGATGAAGCGGCGAGGATGGTGGGAATGCTCGGCGTGAATGAGGAAGTGGACCAGCCTGCTAGTTCATTTGGGATTTCCGCATCCGGTTTTTCAATGTTGACTTCCTTTGTGAACTGAATTTTTTGGCGTGTGTGGCGTTTCTAATAATTTTTCTCGACCGTTGGAGGTTGCATTCTTATGTTTTGGGACTGGCCGTTGGTGGCTTTGAATCCTGCCGTCTTTTGCGGCTTTTATGAATATGAAAATTTGCGAGATTTAGTCTTTTATTTTGATTTATACTTCGTCAAGTGTAGAGGAAGGATCACGAGTAGTCGCCATTATCCTAACTCTTTTTGTCGCTTGGTCCGGTATGCTACTTTTTGGCGTTTTAGGTGTAGCGATAAGAGACATGTTTTGGGATCATTATCACGATACTATGTCTGTGAGATGTCAAGAGATCCAGCAAGACTGGGTTTAGGGCAAGACCTAGGTTTACTCTCAGCTTTGAGGCTGTCTGCGATGACTGATCGGCTTCGTTTTGCATGTTAGTGATTTCTTCCTGATTCTTTTCGTTTAAAGTCCAGCGACTAATTAGCTTATATGACTTGTGTTAAAAGAATCGAGCTATCTTCGGAGTTTATCGAGGAGCTAAACCAAAATTTTGGGTTTCTTGTATAGCGCTATGATATCCTTGTCGGATGTAAGAGGACCTTGTAGGTCTGACTACGAGTTTGTATTGAGTGAAGCGTTTCTTGTGTCGTCCGTCAGGGTCGGCGAGCGTGATTATTTTTAGTCACTGGTGGACTATCTTTTGCGGATATTACGAGTTTTGTTATCTTTTTAAGAAGTTGCGACGTCTCGCGTTTCTCTTGAAGATATGATTTTCGTTTTTCCGAAGCGTTGATGCGTTTAAGTGAGCATGAAAGATAGAAATAATTTTATTAAAATTTCGAGAGTTCGGTACATGTGCGGATTTTTGCGTTTTTGTGGGAGTATAGGAGTATCGCGCAGTCCCCCTTTTGGTGAGGGGATAGCTGAACTTCGCGGGTTTCGACGAGCTGCCTACGATACCTCTTCGAGGATCAAGCCATCTTAGTTCTGATAGTTGCCGCAGACGTTTTTACTCCCCGTGCGTTGCCGTTCCGATCGTGCTTGTCGGATCAGAGGTTTGTGCGGGGGTCGAGCTGTCCGCTCTTACGGCGGTGGATTCAGAGGCTTTGTCGCCGTCTTGAATCGTTGCCTGTTCGGATGATTCTGGATCATCTTTCTTGAGTCGGGAATGTTATATGATTCCTTTGCTTGTTTGGGTTGGTCGCGGGGCGTTCCGATCTTTTACCAGTTTGAACTTGGCTGGAATGAGTCTCGATTGTTTCGACTACCGAGATGGCTGCGGTTCGGTCGAGTCGGAAACTTGATACGAGGTGATATGTGGATGGTACTGCCTTCATGGAGTTGATCCAAGGGGTCCCCATGATGGCGTTGTAGATGGCGGGTTGTCGACTACTGCGAACTTCGGCGATTTTGTGACCTCTTCGCCATGACCGGAGCTTGATTCTCCGAGGGTCATGGAAGTGACACCGAAACCCGTCAAAGGTTTTGGCTCGGGGCGACTTCCCCAAGTGGAATCTTCATCCTGTAGAGGGTGTCGCGGAAGATGGCGTTGACCGTGCTTCTGTGTCGATGAGAATGCGGCCGACTTGAGATCTGGATCACCAGATCGATTACCAAAGGATTGCGGTGAGGTTTGTCGATGCGGCGGTCTCGTGTTCCTCAGCGATTGTGTGGTTAGGAACATCGCTGTCTGGGAACCAGTTGGAACTTGTCTCGGCTTTTCCCCCGTAGGCTTTTATCGATGAGACAGAGTCTTGGTAGAACTGTGATCCTCCGATGATCATGTTTACCCTCTGGCGACTACTGTTGTTCCCTTGGTCGTCTGTCTTCTTCCGCTTTTCCCCGATTGGTTTTCGGTCGCGGTCCTCGAGACAGTTTTATTGGTCTTTAGGCGGTCGAGTCAGGAGCAAGTCCTTTATACTCTTGACCTTTGATAGCTTCGCGGTGAGGAGTTTTGCGGCGAGCCGGGCGCCAAGAACCTTGCAGTTCGCGGTGGAGTGACCTCTGGTCGTGGAACTTCGCAGTAGGAGTTATCTTTGTACTGGTTACTGGTCCAGGTGTTTCCGGAGGTTTTGCCTTGTTCCGAGTTGATGGTGTAGTTATGCTCGCCTTGGGCGTCTTCCCCTTCGTGATGGACGTACTTGTCGTTACGAGAGGGTTTCTTCTTGGAGGCGGTTTTCTGCGGTCCGTGCTTACTGCGATAGAAGCTTCATCTCTTCTTCCATGATGATGAAGTCTGTTGCCTTGTGGAAGTATCCTGGATTGTCGCGGTTTTCCAGTAGTATCCACTTCGAACTTCGACTTGTACCAGAGAGTTTTCCTCGGGGCGTCGATTGCGACATTGTCGCTGATGCCCGTTACTCGGCCATCACCAGTTTGAACCTTCCATGAAGTCGGCGGAGTGACTTCGTCTTCCTTCGAGCTAGACTCCATAGATCCCGTCGGACGTTTCTCATCCATGAACATGGAGTATTGTTTGAAAACGCCGAGGCCAGTTGGCGGAAGCTTCGATGGAGTTCCTTTTGAGCGGAGAACCACTTTCGGCGCAGCGTTTGAGGTGCTCGGCGAAGAAGACAATGACCTGCGTCCGTTCGCTCCGGGAGTTTGCACCTACCCTTTGCGATATGGAAGGACTGCAGGTGCGACTTAGGATCCGTCGTACCGTCATAGACCGGGATTTTGATCTTCCACGGGTCTGAGATGCGTGTTTCCGTGATCCAGTGGTGAGCGGCGTTTTCCGTGCTTCCTCGAGAAGTCTATCGATCTCGGCGGAACTGGTCGCTGATGGATTTGTGATTTTACGCTCGCCATTACGGTCTTTTTGTTGGAGATGAATTTAGCATTCCTCCGCAAGGCCCGTTAGATAACATAATTCAGGTCATAAGCTCGACCGATCAAACTTAACCGGGGTTAATTGATCGGCTGGGCCAACATCAGTTCATGGAACGATCGCCGGCTGGAAAGCCCATCAAACCATCGATCGGTTGGGAGGCCCATCAGCGACAACTTGGGCCTGAACCACTAGAGGCGAGCAGTGGCGGACGAAGAGAGCCTATAAAAGGAAGACAGACGATAAGGAGAAGGAGATCGGCAAAGCGGACACTAAGGCTTTGGCGGCAAGATCTAGGGTTTTCAACCAATCGGCAGCTTAGTGTTTTCGTTGGAGTCTTTTCAATAAAGCTCCAACCTTTCTTTCCCGTTAATCTCTTTGTAAACTTCGTCGTTCTCATACACCGATCAATAAGCGTCTTTGTAAGACCCACTAAGCCGAGTTTATTTTACTATCATTCGATCGACCAAACTTCGTATTCAACATTTGGCCCACCGTGGGGCTTCTGAATGCGTTGACAGCGTCGATATGATTCCCGGCGACACACCTGCGGCGGCGGCCGACCGTCAGCTTACTCGCCGGCCTCCGGCCTACCGGCTGCCGGTCCGTCCGTTCTGAGATGCTACAAGCCATCATGGCACGCTTCATTCAACAAGAAGAAACCAACAGGGCCGCGAGCGAGCGTTTGGCGCCCTCGCCGCCGACAGAACTGAAACGCAGAAGAAGACTGTTCGCCACTACCGGGCGACGCGAACCAGCCAACAACCGAAGCACAGGCGACCGACGGCCCGACCTCTTCAACCAGTCGCCAGATCGCAGATCTGCAGCTTTCCCTACGAGATATCCATTCGAAGATCCACCACGTTAAGACCTCCGCTCCGGAGATCGGCGTGTTATCGCTCCATAGCGGAACCCTTTTGCCGGTGAAAATAACGAAAGTCAAGATTAAGCAAGCAGAGAAGCCGTATCCCTCCATACACGAGCGTCAGCGATCCGACCGATCACATGACCGCCTTCAATATTGCCATGGGTGAATAACTTCCGGGCGAAGAGGGGCGCAAGCCTCTGTCAGCTCTTCGTCGAGAGCCTCTGGACCAGCTCTAAGTTGGTTTTCCCATCTTGAAGAAGGTTCGATCGAAAGTTTTCACGACCTGTCGCATCATTTCTCAAAAATTTCATCATGTGGTCTCGAGGAACCTCCATGGCCGACTATGGAAGCTTTCCAGTCTTCGACCGAAAGCCTTAAGGACTTTATGGAGAGATTCAAGCAAGTCCTGTCCAAGGTCCCTGTGCCAGACCACACCACCGTTGGCGCCCTGGTCAGCACTCTGATTAACTCAAGTTCGAGACTACCTCACGCGAATCAGCGATCACCATTGAAGGCGCTCTCCACAACTCCAAGAACTTCATTCGGATGGGCGAAGATAGAAGAGCCTTCAATGCGAGCAGCACAAGCACAAAGTCGACGCGGTGGCCAAGGCCAGCGGCTAAGGAACGCGACAGCATGCTCCTTACAAGAGGCGGATCCGTCTTCACTGTCGCGAATGGCCGTTCGGTAGCCACCGCCAATCGTGATCCCAAGTGGAATGTTTGGGGCGAGACCGAAATAAAACACAGCAGCCTCGACGGTCGCTTCTTCCAATCCCAAGAGCTCGCTTGACAAAACAAGTTCGTGAATACCGACATGAAGGGTCACGATACCAAAGAATGCCGCATCTCTATGAGGCATGGCTCACAGCTACCAGCGATGGTCATCCAAAGGTCGAACCACGAGAAGTCCAAAGGCGACCAAAAATAATAAGAGTTGGAGTAAGAGCAGGACAAAAGAAGAAATCCAGCGAGAAAGAAGAAGGTTCTCCCCAACGGATGATGGTGATCAATCACATCACGATGAGGACTCAACCTCCGACGAAGAAAACCAAAATCTCGACGAAAAATCTTCACGATCGAACCACGCTTTCCCTGCTCCATCCACAACAGGAAAACCAGGGATGATCTACGCCGCCAATCGACAATCGATGATAACGGTCGAGAGTCTCACTCGACCGACAGCACGCACATGGAAGTCGATGATGCGCCAGCAAAGGTCAGTCACTTCAAAGGAAAGCTCAACGCTTCTGACGCCCGGCACGTCCTCAACGCCAAGAGAAATGAATGCCAGCGAACGAACTTAAGCGGGAGGCATGGTCAGCGATGCGCTCACGATGAGTCGGAGACGACCGATCTTCGAGCTCACCTCAACTCGAAGATCCCTGATCTTCGCGACAAGCAAGCTGCAAAACCGTCCTTCGCAGCGAGCCAGAGCCGATCATTCCTTACCAGCGTAAATCCCAAGACCTGCGTACCCGTCTCAACTCTCTTAAGGCGGCGAGCGGCATACCGAAAAAGAACCAACAAAAGGGACCGCAGCACCTGAACGTGATCATGGGAGGATCCCCTCTTTGCAACGATTCTGTCCGATTGGTAAAGGAGTTCCGCAGGAAAGCAGTCACAGCCAAACGCTGGCCCACCATCCCCGAAATCAGTCCCCCATTACTTTCTCCGTCGGCGGCCTTGGTGTTCATATGCCACACAACGATCCACCTCGCCGACATCGACATTAGCTTGCACTGCACTGTGACCAAAGTGCTGGTGGACACGGCAGTTCGGTCGACCTCATTTTAAGAGCACACTCATCAAGATGGGTATTAGCCTCGACAACATGAAACCTTCCGGCGTTAGTTGGCGGCTTCAGCGAGTCCACAGAGACTATGCCGGGACAATTAGTTTGCGCGTCTCCGCCGAAGGTGTCGCAAAGAATATCAAGTTCTCCGTTATCGGCGTCCGAGCTCCATTACGCGATCTCGAACACCTTGGCTCCATTCGATGAAAGCCATCCCTTCTACCTATCACCAATGTGTCAAGTTCCCGAAACGACGGACAGATCATCACTCTTCGGGCGATCAAGCAGCTGCTCGTGATCTTCTTGTGGCTGAGGTGAAAACCAGAAGTCGACCTCACACGTCAGCGAGCGCTCCACCATCACGTAAGCCTCTTCCTTCTCCGAAGGCTCTCGGCGTCCATCGACAGCAACGCACCCTCCAAAACAATCGAATTGGTGCACCTTCCGGCGAGGCGAAAGACAAGATCGCTTGCTTTCTCCGACAATGCATCAACATTAAGCGGTCTGCTGCCGACATGAAGGGAATCGACCCCAGCGTCACCACACATCAGCTCAACGCCGATCCGACCTTCAAACGGTCCGTCAACGGCGCAAGCTTCGGACCCGACCGCTCAAAAGCCGCATGAAGAAGTCGACCGCTTACTTGCCGCTGGATCAATTGCAGAGGTGAAATACCCCGAGTGGCTGGCTAATCCAGTCGTTGTTAAGAAAAAGAATGGCAAGTGGAGAATCTGCGTTGATTTCACAGACCTCAACAGGGCCTGTCCAAAGGATAGCTTCCCCTTCCTCTTATCGATCGATTGGTCGAGTCAACTGCAAACAGAGCTCTTGACATTCATGGATGCTTTCTCGGTTACAACCAAATATTGATGCATCCGCATCGATCGCGAAAACAGCCTTCATCACAGATCGCGAATATATTGCTACAAAGTAATACCATTCGGCAAGGCGGCTGGTAGCTGACGTATCAGCCTCGTCAACCGAATGTTCGCCGAGCAATTGGGTGTCACCATGGAGGTCTACATCGATGATATGTTGGTAAAATCCAAACAAGCAGCCGACCACATCGACCATCTCAAAGATTGTTTCTCCATCTTGAACAAGTATGGCATGAAACTCAACCCAACAAAATGCACTTTCGGAGTCACGTCTGGCGAATTTCTGGGTTACATAGTCACTCAACGGGGGATCGAAGCAAATCCAAAGCAGATATCCGCCATCCTCGACCTCCCCAGCCCCAAGAACAGCCGAGAAGTACAGCGGCTGACAGGTCGCATTGCAGCACTCAATCGCTTCATCTCTCGATCGACCGACAAGTGTTTACCTTTCTACGATCTATTGCGCGGCAACAAGAAATTCGTTTGGGACGAACGTTGCGAGGAAGCATTCAACCAGCTCAAGCATTATCTCATAACACCACCCGTGTTGGCCAAGCCAGACAAAGCGACACTGTATCTTTATATTGCAGTCTCAATGCAGCCGTGAGCAGCGTGCTTCGTCAAAAAGACCGGCGAGCAACACCCGTATTCTACACCAGCCAGATGCCGGTAGCGAGCGATACTTCGACACTTGAGAAGATGGCACTTGCGGTCGTAACTGCAGCGCAGAAACTCCGACCTTACTTCCAGTCTCATTCGGTCGTCATCCTGACCAACCTACCGTTGCGCACCGTCCTGCAGAACACCAATCACTCGGGCAGAACTTTCGAAGTGGGCTATCCAGCTTAGTGAATATGACATCACCTTTCAAAGTAAGCCAGCCGCGAAATCCCAAGTACTGGCCGACTTCCTCATTGAGTTACCACCAAGCCTTGAACAAGATCTACTACTGCCAAGCGCAACCTGGATTCTGCACGTCGATGGATCGTCGTCCAACAAAGGTTCCGGCATTGGTGTCCACCTCCAGTCTCCGACGGGCGAACTTCTCCAACAGTCCTTTCGACTCGGTTTCAAAGCATCTAACAACGAAGCCGAGTACGAGGCTCTCATCGCCGGTTTACGCCTCGCCCGCGCAGTCCAAGCAAAAAGTATTCACGCCTACTGCGACTCTCAATTGGTAGCCAATCAATTTAGCGGAGACTACGACGCCAAGAACGACCGAATGGACGCCTATCTCAAAGTCGCCAAAAGCCTAGCCAACGAATTTGACTCATTCCAGCTTACGAGAATTCCCCGTAGTGAAAACGTCTGCGCAGACGCTCTGGCAACCCTCGGCAGCAGTCCAAGGGATCAGGTAAAACGAACCATCCCGATTCAGCAGATCGACAAACCAAGCATCACTCTATTGGAGGATGGGAGCGAGAGCGTAGCAGCGATCAACGTTGCAGATATGATGGATACAAGCAAACCGAGCGACCACCCTGTCGAAACCCCGCCAGACTGGCGAACGCCGTTCATCGAGTACCTCTCGATGGGTCTCTTCCGCGAACAAAATGGGAAGCCGACTGAAGGCCAAAAGTTCAAACTATGTCCTCATCGATGGAAAGCTACGCTGGACTTCTCGAAGGTGTTGTTAACATGCCTGGGTATGGAAGAAGCATCACTAGCCATGGCGGAAACTCACGGCGGAGCTGCAGGGAATCATTCGGGAGGCCGAGCATTGGCTCTCAAGGTGAAAAGTCTCGGTTTCTATTGGCCAACCATGATGCGATTGTGATCGTATCTGCGCCGGTGTGACAAGTGCCAACGATATGCACCGAACATTCACAGTCCAACCGAACTACTACACACCTTGACGGCTCCATATCCTTTCATGCGTTGGGCGATGGATCTCATCGGGCCAATGCCGAGTTCCCGTCAACGCAAGTACGTCCTCATCATGACAGACTACTTCACCAAATGGGTCGAAGCAAAAGCACTCGTGCATATCACCGACACGGAAATCCAACATTTCTTCTGGAAGAACATCATTTGCAGGCACGGTCTTCCCTATGAAATCGTTGCAGACAATGGTTCTCAGTTCATTTCAAGGAAGTTTCGCGAATTCTTGGAAAGATGGAAAATTCGCTTGAACACCTCAACGCCTCGCTATCCACAAAGCAATGGTCAAGCCGAGGCAACGAACAAGACGATCATTGATGGCATCAAGAAACGCCTTGATCTCAAGAAAGGTCAGCTGGCTGGCGAGTTGGATGGTGTACTCTGGTCACGAGCGACCGTCGCGCCATGACGGCAAACTCCATTCTCCCTGGCATATGGAGTCGAAGCTATGGCTCCAGCAGAGGTCAATGTCACGAGCCTTCGCCGAGCCACAATGCCGCAAAACGAAGAACTCAACAGTACGATGCTGTTCGCCGCTTTGGACGCGATCGAAGAGAGGAGAGTCCAGGCACTCCTCCGCATCCAGAATTACCAGCACCTCGCCGAGTCTTATTACAACAAGAAAGTTCGCTCGACCGTTGGAGCTCCACGCCAAGTCCTCGCGAGTCTTGAAAATACCAAGGAATGGAGGGCTGGCAAATTGGGAACAAAATGGGAAGGACCTTACAAGATAGTCGAAATCGTCAAGCCGTCTATATTTGGAGACCTCAGCTGGCGACCAGGTGCCAAGAGCGTGGAACGCTGCCAACCTTCGAAGTACTTCGCTTGACAGTCCGTGAAAAAACGAATGACTTGAGTGTCACTTTCGCCACCGACGGATGAATGATAACACTTCACCTCCGTCCAGCCTTGCGAGATGACACTGCGTAAGCGCCCAAATACCGAATGAGCACGGTCTTGTCACTTTCGCTTTCATCATAGCGAATGACAGGATCGCTATTCGCCAAATCAACTTCGATTGGCTTGATCCCCTTCACGGGTGCGTAGGCAACCTGCTATCGTTCAGCCATACTCCAAAAAAAGGTACCGAACTAACGCTTATATGTCACTTCCGACCATCTAAGGACGACTATACATCGCGGTCCAGATCCAATCAACGATCTCTACACCAAGGTTAGTCGAATGGCGAATCATGTGAACGCACGCATATCACTTTCATTCTATCGAATGATGGCGGCGTCACATGAATCAAACAAATCGGCTGATCATTCGACGCCGTTAAAATTGCTTCTCGGTCCGTGTCAGCGTCAAGCCAAGCAATCAAATGATCAAACAGTACGGCATCGACCTATCGATCGATCGACCAACAGATAAGGTCGACTAACAACTCTGCGAAGAGTCGACCATACGGGAAGAAGCCCAACAGATCTTGTATTCACTTCATCATCCAAGCGGATGGTGAGAACCTAGCGACGGTAGGATCTCCTCTCAAGGAAAAGTGTCCCATCTCTTTTACCCTTCGCTTTAGACAACGAGAACAAAATTGCTGGGATAAAGACTTAAGCGTTGTCAAGCTAAAGTAACTCAAAAGTTCGAGCGAAAGTAAACGCCAAAAGGCTAAGCATACAACAAGGGTTCGACAGCAAGACAACCGAGCGATCAAGGTACAAAGCAACAAAAAGAGTTCCAGAGAAAAGATCGATAATTAATAAAACAACAACAGCTAGCTGAATCAACCACGACAAGCTAAGCTTCAGTCGAAAATCGAAGAAGCATCTCTGGTTCCGCGCTCCAGTCTCCTCCGACCTAGAACTCCGTCTCCTGCCCTTCGAGTCATCAGCGGTTTGAAGGTCGGACACAGTCCCAAACGGCCGGATACAGTCCCAAAGGTCTATCTAGTGCACACCTTCGATCCCCCGATAGGATGGTGCGTCGGCTGAAAAGCAACGGTCGCGACGAGCAACAAGAGAACCCGTTACCAAAGCTAGGAGATCGTGAGCCACCGCAAGCTGAGCGAGGCGAGGCAAGGTCATCTTGCGAGATAACCGACGGTGACCTCCTCGCCTCCTTCGAACTTAGCCTCGTTAGCAACAAGGAGATCTTTCAACTTCGCGGGGACGGGCAGTCCCTCTTCTCCAGCAAGTTTACTGCGTCCAAGGTCGAGCGTGCCGTGGAGCAAGCGCTTCTCCTCCTTCCTATCTCGATTCGGCCATGTACTTTCGAACTTTTGAAGCGCCTCTCGGCTGCAGCGTACGCAGTTTCAGCTCGACAAGAGTTCCGCGACTCGTGACTGCCTCAAGCGCTCCATCGCTCTCTTTGTCTTCTCAGAATCCTCGACCTTCTCCTTCTCCAGCTGAAATCCTGTTTCGAGCAATCTCCAACTCATTAACCTCATCAAGTTTCTCCTTTTGAAGGTCGATCTCGGCTTCTTTGACCCTGATTTTCTCTTTGGCTTTCTCAAGATCCAGCACCGCTTTCAGCGAGCAGCTTCATATCCCGTCAAGAGCATGTTCTTACAAGTAGCAGCTACAACCAAGAAAAGATAATGGAAAATGATCAGTTCCTTGCAAGAAGACCATCACCCAAAATAAGCGAGGAAGGCAATCAACCAGCGCTACCTCTGCTTCTCTGCTTGAAAGGCGGCAAGCGGTCGAGTGAAAGGTCAGAAACCTCCAATGTCGCCAGCGCCCGTCAGTCGTCCTGCTCGAACGGGCTCCACCTCCGAAGACAATCCCCGCCGGACTCGCGAGCTCTCCATCTGAACTCCCTCACGATCGCCATCTATCCCATCATCGCCTCTTAGCATGCAGCGATCGAGCACCATCCCCATCGTCTCCATCCAAAGGAGGGTCGGCCTCGGCTTGGTGGCAGACTTGGTCTTCTTCCTCCTCTTCCGGCGGTGGCACATCGACAGCTCCTTCACTTCGGGCTTGCTGTAGCGCTCACTAGCGCGGTTCCCGATCAATCAACGCACTCACATCCGGCTGTTTGCGCTTGCGATCACTGTAGGACCAAACCTCGTGTCACCTAGCTGGCGGCCAGAATTCCTGCATAGTCCGGATACACCGTTGAAGACATTCCGCGATCGGAAGTTTCAACCTTTTCCCCTTTGGCTCTTCACAAGGAAGGTTTGGCGACCAATCAACTCGCCAAACAAAAAAATTATTATAAATATGTATGGAAAAGCGATCGATTAGCCAGCCCGTCGTCGATGGCAATCGGTGAAGGGCGAAATAAAACCAAAACCAACCTTTTGCGATGCATCCTCGCTGCGGCGGATCCTTCTCGGTCGAAGCTCCTCCACTCTTGAAGGCAAGTGGCGATCTTCGGTAGATCTCTCAGCGTCAGAGCGAAAGTGTTTGGATGACCCACTGCAAAATTAAAGACAAGGTTAGTGCGTGCATTAACAAAGAAGTGGTCAGCATGGACGTTCTACCAATGCCGACTCCATAAAACTCGACACTCAGCGGTGGATCTTCGAACCCAGCCTCATCTGCTTTGGCGTAAAAGTAGGGCGTTTCCACCTCTTGGTTTTGATCAAAGGACTAGCAAAGATGTTCAAGCCAGACCTCATACCGAGTACACTCCATTAAACCCGGCTGCGTTTGTGTCAGTTCTCGAAAATACGATCGGTCATCGACACATCTATTTCTGCCGCCATAACCATCAACGCAACAGCGATCCTCACTGCTCCATTCATCAGCTGACTCAGGCGATCCCGCCCGAAAGCAATACTGAAGTGATCAAGCGAGGATCGGAAACCACAACCGAAGCGTCACCAAAAAGCGACTCATAGACACAGCAATATCCGACAGGCGGGTCCATGGGCGCTGATCGGACCTCGAATCCGAAAGTCCGCCACTTTCGGAGCGTCCTGCATCAAGGAAGAAAGGCTCGTGAGTGGAAAAGTAGGACCGGCGCTAATCTTGGTCGCTATCTCAGCCGACCGATCGATCGGAGCAAGATCGGAAGCTCTTCGATAGTCCGTCGA
Source organism: Brassica carinata (assembly GCA_016771965.1). Classification (NCBI taxonomy): domain Eukaryota; kingdom Viridiplantae; phylum Streptophyta; class Magnoliopsida; order Brassicales; family Brassicaceae; genus Brassica; species Brassica carinata. The sequence continues at coordinate 9,796,774 of CM028687.1, read as the reverse complement.
TGACAGCAAAGCGAGTCAATCGCCGACTACGGACCCTGCCTTCGCTGAAGCGCGATTGTCTCGAGTAATCCGGAGACCTCCCATCGGACGAATCGCCCACCTCGATTCGTTCAAAACGCCGCGGATCCGCCATTATCGCGCGCTTCTTCCGAAACCTCATCACCACCCCAGCGGCTCCCGATGTCATCTCCTCGAGTTCTCTTTCAATTCCATCGCCGAACCAGCATCGCCGAGCCCTAATCGGCGGCATCGCGGATCGTGGAGCAGCGATGGATCGCTTCAAAACCAGGGAAGCCGAGCCCCACCCTCTTTCTCGGCGCCGACCTCTCCTTCCGGGCGCCATCGCTCGCCACCCAGGTGCCTAATTCGATCGATCGGCGAGGGTTTCGCGATCGATCGTCGGCGGTCAACCAAGGGTTTGCGATATTAAAAAAGGAGAGGGGAAGAAGAAGAAGAAAGAAGGAGAAAATAAAAGAGATAGAGAGAGAAAAGTACCTTTGGGCTTGAAGAAGTGGGGAGAGAAGATTAGAATCCTATTTATAGCTAACATTGCGGCTTTGGAAATAATCTCCAATTAGGCTCGTTGGGCCTAATTTAATCTTCGGTCCCAGCGCCGGCGAGGCTGTCACTTCATCCCGAGTAGGTTGAACCTCCTAACCGACGAAGCGATGGACAATTCAAGTTCGACCAACCAACCGACTGACCTCCTCGACCGGACGATCAATCGGCGCATTTGAAGAGTGATAAAGAACTCAGACCCCGAAGCGTCGATCGGTCAGTCCGCCTTTAAAACCGTCCGTCAGCGAATCTAGCATGACCGAATCCGTTATCTTCGAACCAACTCTTAACATCCCATTGCAAAAACTATGTCTTCTCACAAGTGGACTGGGGCTTACTGTTGGAGATGAATTTAGCATTCCTCCGCTAGGCCGTTAGATAACATAATTCAGGTCATAAGCTCGACCGATCAAACTTAGCCGGGGTTAATTGATCGACTGGGCCAACATCAGTTCATGGAGCGATCGCCGGCTGGAAAGCCCATCAAACCATCGGTCGGTTGGGAGGCCCATCAGCGACAACGGGCCTGAACCACTAGGAACGAGTGGCCGGACGAAGAGAGCCTATAAAAGGAAGACAGCGATAAGGAGAAGGAGATCGGCAAACAGACACTAAGGCTTTGGCGGCAAGATCTAGGGTTTTCAACCAATCGAGCAGCTTAGTGTTTTCGTTGAGTCTTTTCAATAAAGCTCCAACCTTTCTTTCCCGTTAATCTCTTTGTAAACTCGATGTTCTCATACGATCAATAAGCGTCTTTGTAAGACCCACTAAACCGAGTTTATTTTACTATCATTCGATCGACCAAACTTCGTATTCAACATTTTGAGACTTCGCGGAGATCATGGATCTCGCTATTGCTGCCGCGTTCCTTGGCTGGTGTATGATAGATCGAGTTTGATCTTCCAGATTCTTCCTGCTCCATCCAGTAGAGTTCTTCTTCCTCTTATGTCATGGGCCTATCGAAGGATACCGTCTGCCAGCGGACTGGCTTCGGTTCTTCTCGGGTGGATTTCAGCGTCTTCATCGGAAGGATCCGATTGGTCGCTGATATCTAGATTGATGCTTCGGCGCCGCTTCCTTGTTTCCCATCGCCGGAGTGGAAGGTTCTGCGAGTCGTTTGCTGTCCTTCGAGCGTTTCCTCGAGTGGGTTCTTCGGGCATCTTTTCTCGTGCGGAGATCGAAGTCGAGTCTTCTGCCTGGCGTGCCTTGGTGGATCAGCGGCAACTTGCTCCTCGCAGTTAAGGTGTCGACCTGTTTTCGCGGCGAGGTTATCAGCTTCATCTGTTGTTCGCCAGCGCCTGGGCGAGTAAACAACTCCTTCATCTGCCTGGCGCCTCAGTGTTTGCATCAGTGACTGCGGGCGCATCTCCAGCTGGAGTCTTCTCAGCGTTGGCGTCGGCGGGTGTTCCGTCTAGCTGGCTGATCTTTGGTGGCGTTGGTAGACATGATCGGCGTGTGCAGTTCGAGATAGATAGATCCGTAACCCCCTCCTTCTAGCGCAAACTGGGAACCGAAATTCACACCGTCAATTTCCGATAAGTTTTATGGAGGAAAACCGAGTTAACCCGATCTTCCTTGAAGGTCCCGGATATCTGCTGGGCGCTACGAAACAATCAAATAAAGTTAGAAAAATAGAAATCGTAAAATTGAGCGAAAGAGATCTTATTTCTGAATTCTCGTTTGGCGTGTACAACAAGAAAAGAAACCGGCGTAAGGGCTGTCGAGGAGTCAGCTAGTCTGGTCGCCTAAGTCTATCTAGTTGAGTCGCAGCTCGCTAGTGAAAACGAAAAGAATGCTAAATCGCTCTAAGTGCTAAGTGCTTGAAAGTTTTTTATCTGGTTTGCTTCTTGCTCATAGCTCTCCTTATATACTCCTCTAAGGCGGTCTATCTTCGCGCAGGTTGAGGGCTTTTCCATTTTCGTCCATCTTCGTGTTTATCGGAAACTTGACATTTATTTTCGGAATCTTGACATTTATCTTCTGGAAACTTGATATTTATCTTCTGGAAACTTGACATTTATCTCTTATGTGAGGATAAAGATAAACCGTCATAGTTATCCTTCCTTTCGAATCGTGACGTGGGCCGCTTTGGCCACATTGGGCCGCTTAGGCGCTTTTACGGTTTTTCGAAGGTCGGTCTTTGAAGGTTTGGTGTTTCGAAGGAACCTCAATTCCTTGTTTAGTCGAAAGTGGCGTTCAGAGTAACCGTGATCATACCGAACTTGGCGTAGATTGATCCAACAAGCTAAGATGGGGTCGGTAGGCGATAGGACGGGCCGGACAAGGGCAGCGGACCGACGCCAGGCCGACCCGCGATGGAGTGCCGCCGGCGCCAGGCGAGTGCCGCCGGCGCCAGGCGAGTGCCGCCGGCGCCAGGCGAGTGCCGCCGGCGCCAGGCGAGTGCCGCCGGCGCCAGGCGAGTGCCGCCGGCGCCAGGCCAGCCAGCGTCCAGCGTGCTGCCAGCGCCAGGCGAGTGCAGCCGGCGCCAGGCCAGCCAGCGTCCAGCGTGCTGCCAGCGCCAGGCGAGTGCAGCCGCGCCAGGCCAGCCAGCGTCCAGCGTGCCGCCGGCGCCAGGCGAGTGCCGCCGGCGCCAGGCGAGTGCCGCCGGCGCCAGCCAGCCAGCGTCCAGCGTGCTGCCAGCGCCAGGCGAGTGCCGCCGTATGAGCCAGCCAGCGTCCCTCGTGCGCCCGGCGCCAGGCGAGTGCCGCCGGCGCCAGGCGAGTGCCGCCGGCGCCAGGCCGGGTGCCACCGGCGCCAGAGCCAGCCAGCGTCCAGCGTGCGCCCGGCGCCAGGCGAGTGCAGCCGGCGCCAGGCCAGCCAGCGTCAGCGTCGCCGGCGCCAGGCGGTGCCGGGCGCCAGGCGAGTGCCGGCGCCAGGCCAGCCAGCGTCCAGCGCCAGGCGAGTGCCGCGGCATGAGCCAGCCAGCGTCCAGCGTGCGCCCGGTGCCAGGCCGCCTTGCCGTCTGTGGGTTTTCGTTGTTCGATCTTTGCCTCGTCGGTCGTTTGCGGAAATCTTCTGAGTTTGGGAGGGTCTTTAGCCGTAGATTTCGAGATAATCGCTTAATCCAACGAGATTCCGCGAGTATCGGATTTGAGATGGACTTGGATCTGCAGATTTTCGTCGTCGAGGATGCGAGCAATGTGGCTCCGAGTTTTAGATGTGTTAGAAGATGAATCTTCTAAACAATCGGGAAGGCTTTACGGAAGACTCATTGTAGATCTCGGACAATCCAGACATGGGTTTCAAGGGACCAAGATGCCGTCATCGCCCGAGATCGTGAGATGATCGCACGGATGGGTGCCAGGACCCTCGCCGTTGGCGCCAGATGGGAGTGGACGAGCCTTCCGTGGGTTTTATCGAGCGACGACCCGTTTCTTGGATTTGATCGTCGCTTGGTTTTTCTTCCGAGGATTTTCGGGTGACGATTTCGTCATTGACCGATTTTGACCCCAACAGTGTGTAGCCTTATGAACACATGGAATTGTAGTTGATATGAGTCATCTGGTCTAAAGGGCACATAACTGGACCAGAAAATAAACTTGTTCATATGCTTCATGAGCGTGATGTCGTCTTTCTTAGGAGCTGGAGGTTATCGCCTGAGCCAGTAGATAGACTCACGGAATACTACAATGGGTGGAGACCTTAGTCTGATTGGCAATAATCATAGGATTTCTTGAATCATCAGCGAGGATCATCTTTAAGATTCGTTCTCATGTCGCGTAGGAAGAGATGCTTGACCCGGGGGACAAGGGAAGGCATTGTGAAGGAAATTCTCTGTAGCATACATTTTGATATTGGCTAAGCCTTTGGGAGACATTTATGCCTTTTGATTTTCTTTCCTAGTATGATATTACCATTGTAATTAGTGAATCCCAGTTCCAATTTCGAAAGAATTTGAACTTTCAGAATTGAATTCTCAATTTTCGAATGATTTCATCTTTCCTTTTATATCGGCGAAATATATCAGACGGATCATTCCATTTTTGGATAGGCGAGATACTTCATGAAAACCTAGCCTGATTCAGCAGATCACACAGTATATAGACTCTGATAGGATACCTGTTATACATACCTCGTGGGTTTTGTTTTTGGCTGCCCCAAAAATATGGAGGAATATACGAGCTTTCCTGCTTGTCCCAATTATTTTGTGGATGGCATTTGAGACCCATACGGCTCTCTGGAGTCATTTTTTTCTCCTATCCCAACATGATATTCATCAGCTCCCTTAAGGCACTATCATCATCTAGGTTGTGTGGGGATCCATGCCCATTCCAAGTTAAGGGAGAATGAGATCCCCGAGATTTAGAGGAAATACTCCTTTCCTCTGTCGATGAACTTGCGGAGTCCCAAATCAGAGCGTACTTCAGACGGAGGGATGGACGAAGTCACCGTTTTTAAAAGCTTCTTAGGGTTTGATTGGTAGAGCATTAGCATAAGCATAATGCTCGTGATTATCCAATCAACATTTATCACAAAAGCATTTACAAGAGCATTTACAAGATGCTAATGCTCTCCAAATGTTTTTTACTCATTGCTCTCATATGGCTCTTTTGGAAGAGCATTTGCAGTTATAATATATAAAAATTTTAAAATAATTACATATAATTAGTTTATTTTATTTAATAATATAAAAATTATGTTCATAATCAAAAAATAAATTTATATTTTTAAAATAAAAATTGTGATTAATTATTTTAATTTTTTAAAAAGAACAATTTATCACATTTGAAATATAATATAATTTATATAATTACACATATCATTCATTATTTTTAACAAAAACATAAAATAATATATATTTATATATTATATATTAGAAATTAAACATATCTATATTATTTATAAAAAAATATATTATATTTCATATATTAATTTTTGATAATATTATATATGAATCATTTACTGCTCTACCAATAGATAAATAATGATAATTAAATATAAATAATATATAATTAGTTTATTTTATTTAATAATATCAAAATTATTTTTATATCCAAAAATAAATTTATATTTTAAATAATATTTAAATTTTTTAAAAAATAATAATATTTTACATTTAAAATTTAATTTAATTTAATAATTAAATAAGATTCATTGTTTTCAATAAAAAATATTAATATATATTATAATTTAATATATATTATTTTAAATAAATATATTATATATTAACTTTTATAATAATTTTAAAATTGTATACTGCTAATGCTCTACCAATCACTTTATTAAAAAATTTAATGAGAGCATACAGCTTCTACAAAGATATCGCTTCTACAAAGATATCGCTTCTACAAAGATATCGCTTCTACAAAGATATCGCTTCTACAAAGATAACGCTTTTACAGCATACTGTACCAATCGAGGCCTTAAAGGCGGGTTCCAATGAGAGATACCTGATTTAGTAGTCAAGGTTTCCTCATTTTTAAGTATTTGTCTCTAGCAGCTCAATCCTTTGACTTATTGGACGTTGATCGCCATCCAGGTTGTGAGTGTGTCATCTGATCTTATGATAAAGACTCTAGCACCAACAGAAGGTTTACTCAAGCTTTAAGGGATCATGTGAAAGGCACGTGAGCTGGTTCCTTTGTTTACATTAAACAAGGTCAAAAAGGGTAATTAGCTGGTGGAGCTCAATATATCTTCATCGTCGTCTTCCTCCTGAAGGGGCGTAACAGAATCACAGAGGAGAGCGAGAGAGCTCGAGATGAGATGAGAGAGAGAGATTGGGTTGGTGAGAGTGAGCTAGAGAGAGATGCGATTCTTGGTGTATCTAGACTCATAGACTTGTTCTTCTTCCTTGATTCTACTTGTACCTCGGATTAGGGATATAACCGAGAGAGGAAGAAGACGAGTGAACCTCTGGTGGTGTACTCTGTAATCACATTGATTATAGTGGATGATTGAGAGACCTGATTCTCTCCCCGGTGATGTATAGCGGCTTCTCCACATCGGAGAAGTGCGGTGAACACCGGGTAAACAAAAGCTCGTGTGTTCTTTACTTCTTTCTTGCTTGATTCCGTGATTGATTAGATTCGTTTAGGCTTGAGATGATTATTGAGTTAAGCCAAGATTACAGGATGAATCCTCAACACAGGTGTTAGGTGAGATACATAGCATACATCTCAGCATACAAGAGATATTGTATGTGTATTATTTTGCTATTTTGGCCGACAAGATGGGGTTTTATCATATTTTTTCCCGTGAAGGCCAGCCGATTGTTAGGTAACTAAACATTCAGCACATTCAAGAGAAAGAAAGGAGTTCAAACTCATTACAGTTAGGGCAACTACATTAAAGGTTTTTAAGGGGATTTTGGGCTGGGTATCACTGGGCCAAAAATAATAAAATAAGGAAAAAAGAGATGAGACTGGGTGGGCAGCTCGTTCCCCACGAACCCGGTATGGGCGGGTTTTAAACACGTGTCAGCCTCTGATTTGTTTTGGTCGATTTAGGAAAGCAGGGTTTCGCGAAACACAATTCATTTCTCTTCTCCCGATAGATCTAGGGTTTCATTAAGCTCTGCGTCGATTTTCTTCGCGAAGGTTAGTCCGTCGAGTTTTCACCGATAAATCGACGCCGGTCAATCTCGTCCACTCCCGTCCACTCCCTCAGGTTAGTTTCGAGAACTTTTACGGTTAAATCTCGAAGAGTTTGTTCTTCCTTTTCGATCTCGGGGTTTCTTTCTAATTCGATTTGGGGGTTTCGATTCGGGTTTTCAAAATCCGTTGTATATTTGTTAATCGTATTGATTGGTCGAATTAGGGTTTCGATTTAGGGATTTACGGTTTTCGATTTAGGGTTTTTTAGATTTAGGGATTTGTAAATCGAATTGATTGGTCGAATTAGGGTTTCGATTTAGGGATTCCGGTTTTCGATTTAGGGTTTTTTAGATTTAGGGATTTCGATTTAGGAGTTATCGATTTAGGGTGTTTCAAAAATGATATACTTTTGTTAATACTGTTTGTTGTTTTGGATATAGGGTTCTTCTGAAAGGAGTTTAGGATAATGGATCCAGCAGAAGAGATAAGAGAGGCAAAACGGCAAAAGGATGATTTCAACATGCTCAGATACGTGTGTGATTCACAATATGGGATTCCTAGAAGGTGTTTTTGCGGGTCTAGCATCATTGATGAGGTTCGGGCCAATGACACGATCGACACTCTTCCTGGCCGACGCTTCTTTACCTGCAAAAACTACGAGGTAAAGCACAACATACATATCTTGTTGTTGGTTATCATACTAAATAATTTGGTCTGTATTTGTTGGTTCTAATATTTGTTTTCTGTTGAAACAAGGCTGACGGTTTCCATTACCGTCAGCCTTGGGTTGTAGGTGTTCAGGAGGAGCTCGAGAAGCTGACTAAGCGAATGGCAGACACTGAGGAGGTGGTCAAGGGCTTATCCATTTTCAAGAGACGCATTGACAATCTAGAGGTAAATGTAGTTTATTGTAGTAGTATCTTGTATGTAGTTAATAAATCCGGATTCTATACTGACATAGTTCTTTCTTTCCTTGTCGAGGCGGAGGTGAGGTTTCTCACTGAGCAGGTTGATAACCTCACAGAGGAGGTCGATAATCTCAATGGGCAGGTCGATACACTCCAGAAGGTCTGCTTTGATTGAAAGCTATAATAAGGTAACAGTCTATCTCTATCTCTTATAAAAGGAATTGTGTCTTTGATGTGTCATTGATGTAGAAGCTAGGCCTCCTGTGTGTTTGTTTTCGTGTGAATGTAGTTGAAATATAACTTAAAATATAGTGAAACTATGCATAAGAAACTACTTAACCCAAACCGAACTACAATTTAATTTGTTCAAAATAAAAATGTCATTAACTACGGGTGGTTGGTTGCTGTGATTTGATGTTGATCGTTTAATGTTTGTACTTGCTTAAGTAGTTTAAGTTAGGTGGTTAGGGCAGATTTATTGTTCTCACCTATCAACACTCCACTAGTTTATAAATAGGAAATGAACTTAGTGTTTTCAAATCAACTTAAAACAAACAAAAAACTTAACCTAAAAATGGATCCTCTCTACGCAAACCCCCCTGGCGGCCTTGTTGGTATGTTAACCAACCTGAGCAGTCAATCAAACCTTGTTGGTATGTTAACCAACCTGAGCAGTCAATCAAACCTTTGCTTCCAACCCAGCCACGTCACTGAACCAAACCAGAGCAACCAAGCAGGGTCTTCTCAGCCTAAACCTCCACTTGAAAGGAAAAAGTGGTCAACCAAGGAGGACCTTGTGCTCATCAGCGCTTGGTTGAACACCAGCAAAGATCCAGTAGTCAGTAATGAGCAGAAGGCGACTGCTTTTTGGAAGCGCATACAGGAGTACTACATGGCAAGCCCGCAGATCAGTGGCTACGCGCATAGGTCGGACAACCAATGTAAGCAGAGGTGGGGAAGAATCAACGACCCGGTGTGCAAATGGGTTGGATGCTACGAGGCTGCAATGAGGGAGCAGTCTAGTGGTCAAAACGATGACGATGTCATTGCAGCGGCTCATGAGATGTACCAGAATCACCACGGCGTTCCATTCATCCTTGAACATGCATGGAAGGCACTTCGTAATGACCAGAAATGGAGATCAATGTCTTCTGCCAGAGAGGATGGAAAGGAGAAAAGGAAGGAAGCCGAGGAGGAGGCTCCAGACTTGGAGGAAGCTAGGCCTCCTGGTGTTAAGGCGTCCAAAGCGAAACGCAAGAAGAAGGGAAAGGAAGCAGCTTTCGATAAATTAGAGGGTTTAATGTTGCTGAAGGAGAACATCTCGAAGCAGAGAGTCCTCGAGCGTCTCCTAGCTCGCAAGGAACCACTCTCTGAGATAGAGGAGTCTCTGAAGAATAAGCTTGTTTCTGAAATGCTCTAGCTTGTGGTTTAGCTTGATTGATTGGTTTGTTTAGTTTACGTTGTGGTTTGCTATGCTTGATTGGTTTGTTTACTGGTTCACTAACTTGTTCTTTTTCTTTTGCAGGTCACGGGTTGTTGTTCGCTACTGTCTGCTTGTCTGAAGGATTATCTAGTTGTCTGAAGGTTTATCTAGGTCTCACGGGAAAGTGCCTCTGTTTTCTATGTCTGAGCACTTGTATTATTAGGTGTCACGGAGAAGTGCAGTTTTTTGTTTCTGTCTGCACTTTTATTAGCTGTTGTATTTGGCTCTGTCTTAAATGTATTCGAAGCATGTCACGGGTTGTAACAAAAACTATGTAACATCACCCTATAAATCATTTGTACACTCTCGTTTGTTACTTACTCTCTCAACCCACTTTCATATAAAATCAGATCGTCACCAAGTCTTCTTCCATATCACTTACTCTCTCAACCCACTTTCATATAAAACTATGTCCAAGTCTTCTTCTTCCATATCAAATCAGATCGTCACCAAGTCTTCTTCTTCCATTTCACCATTTCACCTAGTCACCAAGTACTACTCCTCCCTCTCAACTTCCTTCTAGATGTAAGTTTTAAAATCAATGTTTAATTAGCAAAAAATATATAATAAGCAAAAAGAGAACTTGTGTATCAATAAAGAGATTTATTTGGAAAAAAATATATAATAAGCAAAAAAATATATAATAAGCAAAAAGAGAACTTCTATAAAGAGATTTATTTTGATAAGAACATCATATGTTATCAATGTTGCAGATTATTTTTTCATAATACGAAAAAATGTCTTTCTCATCTTCATCCTCTGATGGCATAGATGATGCCCTTGATGAATTATTTGAAGAAGAATTTGACCATCTCTTCCAGTACATACTTAATGGTGATGAAGACGAACCGACCAAACGAGCTTATATTGAAAGATATCGTGAAGAAGGACATACTCAACTATGGAGCGACTATTTCGAGAGCATGCAACCTACGGACCGCCATGTTTAGGCGGCGTTTTGAATGGCGAAGTCATTGTTCCTTCGCATTAGCGATCGCTAAGAAATGAAGTTCCTTACTTTCAGCAAAGACCAAATGGTTACGGACGATCGGCCTATCTACACTTCAAAAGTGTACCGCAGCCATCACGTATGCTCGCGTATGGTCAATCCGCTGATGAAACCGGACGAATATCTCGACTCGGTGAAAGTACTGCGCTTTTGACTTTGGATAATTTCACTAAGGCGATAATCCAATTGTATGGAGAAGAGTATCTAAGAAGACCTACAAGAGATGATCTGCAACGATTACTCGACATTGGCGAGTCCCGGGGGTTTCCAGGGATGGTAGGCAGCATCGACTGTATGCATTGGGAGTGGAAGAACTGCCCAACGGCTTGGAGAGGACAGTACACGCGTGGTCACGGAAAGCCGACAATTATCTTAGAGGCAGTGGCATCACAAGATCTATGGATATGGCACGCTTTTTCGGGCTTCCAGGTACCCTAAACGACATTAATGTTCTCGACCGGTCACGGTTTTGATGACATTGTACGGTCGAGCTCCTAAAGTTAATTTCACGGTCAACAACCACAACTATCGTATGGTACTACCTTGGCGTGGAATCTATCCAAAATGGTCTACATTTATCCAATCTATTTCACTTCCTCAAACTCCTAAAGCGAGCTATTTGCTCAACGTCAAGAATCAGTCGAAAAGATGTCGAGCGTGCTTTTGGAGTATTGCAGCGAGGTTTGCAATAGTAAAAATCCAGCATTACTATGGGACAAGGAAAAGATAGGAAGGATAATGAGAACTTGTGTTATCTGCACAACATGATAGTAGAGGGCGAGCGGGACAGGTACAATCCTTATGATACATATGAAGCCGGTCGGGCAGTCAAGCAGCAGTTCTCAGGTTGATGATGTCACCTCCATAGCGGAAAGCCTTTCTAATATCGGTCAAATCGTAGCATTCAAAATCAAATTGGGATTCTCCATTATCCATGAGCGTTTGAAGGCTGATTTAGTTGAAAATATATGGCAAAAGTTTGGTAATCGAGATGAATAATCATTGTATGTTGATGATTTAACAATGTATTGAATAAATTTTAAAATATAATAATCAATAATTTTTAAAAAAAAAATTTCTGAGTTTATAAATAATATTATTTTATTCTATAAACCCCTTTTTAAAGTTATTCAATGCAAGCAAAAAGTTAATAGAGTATCATCACTATTAACGACCCCACTTAATAATATTTAAAAATTGTTAACATCCCCATTTGGAGATCCTTTAATGTAGTTGCCCTTATAACTTTTCCATCATTAGGTTTGGGATTTTCTAAAGACTTTCTCTGTTTCTGTTTGAATTATGTGTTTGATTGTCAGTTAGAAAGTTTGGTGCAATATGGTACTGCACATGATCTATGATGCTATCGCTAGAAATTCATGAAACACAATTGCATTCATATTAGCCTCTCAAGTGCTATTTTTTTATGTTTTCTTTGTGCGTCCTGAATAGTATATCTTGATTATGTTGGTCTATTGATGAGACATCGAAACGGTTGATGCACTGTTACTTGTTGTGTAGCAGATCATCTTTTAAGAAGTCTTAAAGAAGTTGCTTTGTCAATACAGCGTACTCTTCAAGAATTTAAAATTAAATGTGATCGAAAAGTTCAGGAGCTATCTTTTTTAAAGTTCAGCTTGTATAAAACTAGAGATTTTGTCTTCTATATCATCCATGCATTCCTGAATGAGACTGCTACATGCTTTACGTGGATTTTTTGAAGTGTTTCTTTTTCTGTTAGGATCTTTTCTTTATTTGTTTGTACATGGCTTTCTTCTTGTATTCGTCTTATATCCTTCTATGGTTGTAAGATTATATCCTTCTATTAGGCTTTTTTCTTTTGAAGTGTTGCTTCGTTAAGACTTATCGGTGTGATTTTTCTTGTGATAATCCATTCACACCTTTTCCACTCATTCTCAACCCTTTATCTTTTGTGCAGGTTTGTTACCCCACCCGTTCATTATAGATCTGCACAGAGAGGGTTTGTGGCAAAGGTAAATCTTTCATATATATCTGTTAAGCTTGCATCAGATCACCTTTATGAGATTGGTTTTGGTCAGTAAGTGTTAACACAATTGAAATTAAAGAGAGTGTAGTTTTAGAAAGAAACAATGCTACCATGATGAAATTTTGAGTCATGCTTGCTAGTCCAATTAAATTTCAGTTCCTATATCAGGACCTGTCATGAATAAGGAAGATTCTAAAATGCGCTAGGAAACTGATCTAGTATGAGCATTTTGATGAAAGCATATATTATTAATTTGCATTTCCGCAGCAAAAAGATTTGGAGATTACTTTATTGATCTTGATATGCAAAAACAATGCAGCAGCAGCAAAGGGAGAAGATGGAGCAGAAGCAAGCGAATGGAGGAGGATAGAGGCAATGGCCTCAGACGATGGACTCTCAGTTTGCAGACACGAAGGAAGAGAGAATGAGACTATGCGGCTTTTTAACAGAAAATATGTATAAGGATTGTGGTTGTTCTTAAATGGTGTGGAAGAAGTATTCCATCAAAAACTTTCCTTGGTGAACTCGTTTGTTGCTTTTTTGTCGCAAATCCTTCTTAACTTGAAGGGTCAGCTTCCCTGAAATATACGTATTGGTAAAGTAGATGTATGAGTTTCTGATCTGTGGACGTATGGACCCCAAAATCAACACTCTCTTGTTAATGTACTTATTCCTAGCCTTTCTTCTCTCTGCAATAGTTCCTCCTACACAACACAACCCAAAGAATCCAATCAAAACTCAGTGATTTTTCAATGACTGTATCTAATAACAGAGGCGATTGGTTGGCCATTTTTACCTGAGAACAGCCATGGCCGTCGTAGACACTGAAGAAATAAGCAGTATCTCTTGTTTGAGCTGTTGATCCAAAAGCGATATCAGCCTGATGGTTTCTGTACGTTGGGGGAATTGATCCGAGAGGAAAAATTTTTCCTAGATTAAGCTCCATGAGATCCAGAAACAGAACACGGAGTTTCCGGCAACGAACGCTGTTGTCAGAATCTTCACTTGAGTATTGTTCGTAGCAGTCTCTTTTACCCAACATGATTCCTGCGAGTTCTGTCTGGGTTTATGGGAAAGGCATAGCAACCGCCAGATATACTTCCTCCATTGATGGAATTTTAACTCTTGATAGATTTGTAAAGCTCTGAGCTTTTTATTTTTTGCTGGATAATTGATCATGGAACAAATGTGAAAGTGCGAGACAAAAATATTTGGGAATGACTTATTGTTGGTGTATATATATACCTTGTAAAAGTATTGTAGACGCTAGGGAAATTGAATTGAACTCAAGTAGTGGAAAGGTTATTTGAATGTTGTAATAAATATCATCTGAAAGTGGAGCAGAGATGTTACAATATTTCTCGACCGTTGTTTCAGCAGAAGCTATCCGACATAGAAAATCTGAGAAGTGTTGTGAGTAAATGGGCTTAGACCCAAAGTTTATGGACTTTATTCTCGGTTGCCCCAGTATCTCCCATGACTATTCTGTTTTATCCCACCAATAAAAAATATAATAATTTTTATTATATTTTAATAAAAACGTGGCAAAAATCGAAATTACCTTTAAACAAATCAAATATTTACAGGATCCAACCTAAACTATTTGACCCAACCCATTACAACTCAGATCCCGCGATTTTTCTCTTCTAAGTCTCTGTCGACCTTCTCATTTTTCCTAAATCGATCCAGCCTCCTCCTCTAAACCCTAGAACCGACGAAGATGATGAAGTCCACCGCGTTCACCGCATTTTCTCTGGTCTTCCCTTAGTCCCTCGTCCCCGTCCCCTTCCTTGTTTCTCTAATCTCATCATTTCCCCCAAATCGGTCCTGTAACCCTAGATCCGACGAAATCAACCGAGAAAATTGATTGAATCAACTGCTCCTACTTTTCTACGGCGTATTCCAGTCTCTCTCTGCTTACGTAGGCGACGAACGACGAAACCCTAGACTCGTCTTCCATCTCCTCTTTTCGTTCTCATCTCTTCCGTGTCAAAAGGAATGTTCTTTCTCTCATTTTTTATTGATTTTTTTGTGGGTTTGAAAGGATTGTGATTATTTGGTTAAAAATTGGTTAGGTTCAGCTTCTCTTCAGATTTTGGATATGAATTTGAGATTAAAAATGGTGTTATATTTGTGTTAAAGTTGTATGAACTAAATATAGAAAATTTGTTGTTATTAGATTACAGAGAGTGAAACTTGGACATGTTTGATTTTGAGGTTATAGAGATTAAAAGTTTGGTATCAGATTTGAGATAATTCTTGTGATGATTGTCGATTATGACCATAATTTAGAATAACTATTTTGGGGATAGAACGTTTGATATGTGAAACCAAATTGTTGAGTGATTGAATGTCTGTGAGATTGTGGGAATGATCGAATTATTGCTTGTTTGGAGTTTTAATATTAAATGAATGGTTTTGAGATTACAAGCTGATGACTGTGACGATTGTGTTTGAATGCTTGGTGATTTATTTTGGGATTAAAAGAATGTTTGTTGTTTTTGGATAATCAGAGTAACGGCAGGCGGTAAAAAGCGTAGACAGAAGAAGCAGAATAAGAACAACAAGGAAAATTCCACAAGAGAAGAGGATGTCCCAAGAAACATTTCTCATGTAGTAGAAGAGCATGTAGAAGATCATGTAGAAGAGCTTTCAGATGGGAACAATAGTGAAGGTGTGTCTGCAACATCTCAGGTAAAACACTTCTTCGGTTTTAGTAGAAAAAATTGCTATTGTTGGTGTATTATAATTAGTGGGGTGTATTACTGGTGTTTCTAGTTCTACACTAGCTGACTGTATTATTTGTGTGACTAGTTCTACTAGCTGAGTATATAAGTGTTAATATAATTTTATATAGTTTACAGGAAAGCCAACCGTTGCCACCTGATGAGCTATTCTTCAAGAATACCGAATACACTAAGACGTGTAAGATACAGAGCAGGTGTTATGTGAGCAACACGGTGAAGATCATCAAAAAGCTCAAGCCTGGGTTGAAGTGGTTCAAGACCACCCTCAGTTTCGTCATTTTTTCCACATGCCCGACGAACCATACTTGAAGCTACTGGGTGTGTGGATGATTCTACTGCGAACGGTTCCCTTAGAAGAGGGAGAGGACACAGATTGGTTTGCGGTTAATGGCGTGCCCATCCGGTATTCCATAAGAGAGCATGCACTCATCTCGGGTTTGGACTGTCGTGGATACCCAGCTAAGTATGAGAAGTTGGGGAGCTATGCATTTGTGAATAGACATTTTGATTCTCATAAGGAGATAACGATGAAAGCTGTGGAAGATAAGTTGTTGAGTATGAGCGCGTGTGGGGATCGACTCAGGATGGCGGTGCTCTACTTCCTAGGCACGGTTATCAGAGCGAAGGGAAGGTATAATGCCCTTTTGAATCTTTCGTATTAAGAGTCGCTAACGATGTGGAGGTTTGTAAAACCTTTCCTTGGAGTCGCTTGACGTTTGATGATGCGATCAAGTCCATTAATAAAGTGATGAAGAATCTCAAGGGCAAAGCTAAGAAGAATGTCTACTTTGTCGGGTTCATACTTCTTTTAGAGGTAAATTTTACTGTCTTATATGTATTTCTTTGACAAATTCTTGTTTGTGTGATTAATTTTTTGACAATTCTATATGTAGATGCTGGCATTTGAGTGTATTACAGCTCTAAATTCACGATTCAGAGAACATGTAGACGGATGTATGAGTATCTGCCCGAGGATGTGCGAGTGGCAGTTTCAAAGTAACAGCATGAAGGGTTATCCTCTTGAGGATTTGTACTACGCACTTGGACAAACAAAGGTATGTGTTTGATATTGTTTTGGTTTTATTAAGTGAGTGAGATTCAACATGAGTTGAATATTGAGAATGTTTTATTTTCAGGAGATTAAAAGTATTCTGGTTCCTACTGTTGATGAAACTCTCATGGCTCGCATAATGGAGGACGAACCAGATTATGAAAATGAAGATGGAGCAAGTAATTTGTGGAGCACATGACTTATTGTTAAGGGGAAGCCTATCTGGTGGAAAGATCTCTATGAGTTGTTGGGGTCAAAATCGGTCAATGACGAAATCGTCACCCGAAAGTCCTCGAAAGAAAAGCCAGCGGCGATCAAATCCAAGAAACGGTCGCCGCCGATAAAACTCACGGAAGGCTCGTCCACTCGATCTGGCCAACGGCGAGGGTCCTAAGCCCATCAATGCGATCGTCTCACGATCTCGGCGATGACAGCATCCTGGTCCCTTGAAATCCATGTCTGATTGTCCGAGATCTACAATGAGTCTTCCGTAAAACCTTCCGATTGTTTTAAAGATTCATCTTTTAACATATCTAAAACTTCGAACCACATTGCTCTCATCCTCGACGACGGAAAATCTGAAGATCTAAGTCCATCTCAAAATCCGATACTCGCGAATCTCGTTGGAAACAATTATCTCGAGATCTACGACTAGAGACCCTCCCAAAACTCGAAGATTTCCGCAAACGACCGACGAGGGAAAGATCGAACAAACCCACGGACGCAAGACGGCCTGGCACCAGCAGCACGCTGGACGCTGGCTACGCCGGGCGGCACTCGCCTGGCGCCGGCGGCACGCTGGACGCTGGCTGGCCTGGCGCCGGCGGCACCTCGCCTGGCGCCGCGGCACGCTGACGCTGGCTGGCCTGGCGCCGGCGGCACTCGCCTGGCGCCGCGGCACGCTGGACGCTGGTTGGCCTGGCGCCGGCGGCATTCGCCTGGCGCCGGGCGCACGCTGGACGCTGGCTGGCTCATGCCGGGCGGCACGCTGACGCTGGCTGGCCTGGCGCCGCGGCACGCTGACGCTGGCTGGCTCATGCCGGGCGGCACTCGCCACGCTGGCCGCCTGGCGCCAGCGGCACCCGCCTGGCGCCGCTGCACGCTGACGCTGGTTGGCTCATGCCGGGCGCACGCTGGACGCTGGCTGGCTCGGCGCCGGCGGCACTCGCCTGGCGCCGCTGCACGCTGGACGCTGGTTGGCTCATGCCGGGCGGCACGCTGGACGCTGGTTGGCCTGGCGCCGGCGGCACCTCGCCTGGCGCCGGCGGCACTCGCCACGCTGGCCGCCTGGCGCCGGCGGCACCTCGCCTGGCGCCGGCGGCACTCGCCACGCTGGCCGCCTGGCGCCGGCGGCATCGCTGGACGCTGGCTGGCTCATGCCGGGCGGCACTCGCCACGCTGGCCGCTCTGGCGCCGGCGGCACTCGCCACGCTGGCCGCCTGGCGCCGGCGGCACTCGCCACGCTGGCCGCCTGGCGCCGGCGGCACCTCGCCTGGCGCCAGCGGCACCCGCCGCTGGTCGGCCTGGCGTCGGTCCACGCCTCGCCCCGGTCTCGTTCCTATCGTGCGGTTGATCCCATCTTAGCTTGTTCGATCAATCTACGCAAGTTTGGTATGATCACGGTTACTCTAGAACGCCACTTCCTCGACTAAACAAGGAATTAAGGTTCCTTCGAAACACCGAGACTTTCAAAGATGTCCTTTCAAAACCGTAAAACGCTTAAACGCCTAACGCCGCCAAAACGCCCACGCACGCATTTTCCAAAAGAAGGATAACTATGACGGTTTATCTTTATCCTCACATAAGAGATAAATGTCAAGTTTCCATAAGAGATAAATATCAAGTTTCAGAAGATAAATGTCGATTCAAGATAAATGTCAAGTTTCCGATAAACACAAAGATGGACGAAAATGGAAAAAGCCCGACTCAGCCCGCGAAGATAGACCGCCATAGGAGGAGTATATAAGGAGAGCTTTGAGCAAGAGGCAAACGAGATCACAAAACGCCCGTGAGCACTTAGAGCAACTTAGCATTCTTTTCGTTTTCACTAGCGAAGCCGCGACTAACTAGATAGACTTAGGCGATCAGACCAGCGAACTTGCCGACAGCTCTCGTAGCCAAGGCTCTTACCTGTTGTTCACGCCAAACGCGGATTCGAAATAAAATCTTTGCTCTATTCTTTCTTCTACGATTTTTATTTCGCTTTCATATTTTCTTTGTCGAACTGATTGTGTCGCAGCGCCCAGCAGATATCCGGACCTTCGTGGAAGGCTTGGTTCACTTGGCTTTCCTCCAAATCAACTTAATTTGACGGTGCTAATTTCGTTCCCACAGTTTGGCGCTAGAAGGAGGGGGTTACGGATCTATCCGAGGAAAGATCCGAACAAACCGCCGACGGTGAGCGACCCAGCTGGCAGCAGCGGGGCGGGCGAAGCGGCACCCGGCCTGGCGTCGGCAGCGGGGCCTTGAGCTGGCACGGCGGCACCGAGCACTGGCGCCGGCGGCACGGCGGACATGAGCCTGGCCTAACCGGCGGCCACCCGGCACAGCGCCCAGCGAGGGCAGCGGACGCTGTATAACCGGCGGCTTTCCAGCCTGGCGCCGGCGGGAGCAGCGGGCTAACCTGCGCCAGCGACACCAACTGGCGCCGGCGACGCAGCGAACATGACTGGCTTTGGCGCCCGCGGACAACGGGCGACTGAACGGCGACACGACACTGGCGCGGCGGCGCGAGACGCGAGTTGCTAAGCGGCCAGCGGAAGCGGAGCTGGCTTTGGCGGCGACTTCCAGACTGGCGCCCCGACGCAGCGAGACAGCGGCTTCTGGCATGAGCGGCAGCGAACTTTAGCTTTAGCCCGGCGCAGGCAACCTGGCGGCGACCGGGTCGTCGCCAGCGCCGGCTGGCGCCCGGCGCACCGGAAACCTGGCGCCGGCGTCCGCAGCGGGCGGCCGGCCGGCGGCACCTGCGACGCAGCCGGCGGCACCGTCAGCGAGCGGCTACCGGCCCAGCGGCTACGGCGCGCCCGGCCCCGGCTTTCCGCAGCGGGGCGGCCTAGCGCCAGCGCCAACCCTGGCGCCAGCGGTACCGTCAGAATTCGGCCTGGCGTCGTCCAAACCTCGTCCCGTCTCGTTCCTATCGTGCGGTTGATCCCATCTTAGCTTGTTGCGGATCAATCTCACGCAAGTTTGGTATGATCGGTTACTCTAACGCCTTCCTCGACTAAACAAGGAATTAAGGTTCCTTGGAAAACAAGACTTTCAAAGACTGTCCTTCGAAAAAAGCGCCCTATAGCGGCCCAGCAGCGGTAAAGCGGCAGCGTCGATTTTCGAAAAAGAAAGGATAGCGGTTTATCTTTATCCTCACATAAGAGATAAATGTCAAGTTTCCATAAGAGATAAATATCAAGTTTCAGAAGATAAATGTGAGATTCCGAAGATAAATGTCAAGTTTCGATAAACACAAAGATGGGCCGAAAATGGAAAAAGCCCGACTCAGCCGGCGAAATGACCGTCATAGGAGGTATAAAGAGAGCTTTGAGGCAAAACAACGAGATCTACAAAATCGAGGCACAAACAACTTAGCATTCTTTTGTTTTCACTAGCGAGCTGCGACTCAACTAGGATAGACTTAGGCGATCAGACCAGCGAACTTGCCGACAGCTCTGTGCCAACTCTCTTACGTTTTCGAAGCGGCGGATTAGAATAAAATCTTTTGCTCTATTCTTTCTTCTTACGATTTTTATTTCGTTTTCATATTTTCTTTGTCGAACTGATTGTGAGTGTCATTTAGCAGATATCGGGACCTTCCGGGAAGGCTTGGTTCGCAGCTTTCCTCGAATCAACTTAATTTGGCGGTCGCGAATTCGGTTCCCAGTTTGGCTAGAAGGAGGGGGTTACGGATCTATCTATCTACGCAGCTGCACGCGGCTTCGATCATGTCAGCGGCCCACCAAGGATCAGCCAGCTGGAAGCGGCACACCGTCGATGCCAACGAGAGAAGACTTCCGGAGGCGAGCGAAGCGATCCTTTGCTGAAAACTAGCGGAAGCCTCAGGCGGATGAAAGGAGGCTGTTTACCGCCCGAGCGGGCGAACAACGGGACAAGCTGATAACCGCTGCAAAAAGGTCGATACCTTAACTGCGAAGCAAGTTGCCGCAGCGGATCCACCAAGGCGCGCCAGCGGCAGAAGACTTCGACCGGATCTCGAAGCAGACAAAGATGCCGAGCCATTCAGGAAACGGCTCCAAAGGACAACAGCGACCTGCAGAACCTTCCACTCCCGGGCTCGGAAACAAAGAAAGCGGCGTCGGCGCGCTCGACCTAGATGTCAGCGCCGATCGGACCCGCTTCAGATGAAGGCGCTGACATACATCGCAGAGAACCGAAGCCAGTCCGCTCCGACGAGCGGTATCCCGATAGACCCATGACAGAAGAAGGAAAAGAACTCTGCTGGATGGAGCAGGAAAACTGGCGATCAGCACCGGATCTATCGCGACCAGCGTCGACAGGTTGGAGAGCGCCGGCGGCAATAGCGAGATCCACGATCTCAGTGAATCTCTCAAAAGACCGTGGCTGAAATGGCGGTAAAATCGCGAATCCATCGGCGACCAGTTCCGCCCGAGATCGATCGACTTCTCGAGGAAACGGAAAACACCGTTCACCACTTTCGGATCGCGGAACGCATCTCAGACCCGGGAAGATCAAAATCCCGATTATGGCTATGATACGGCCGGATCCAGTAAGCGCCAGATCCTTCGGATGCAATGGGTAGGTGCAAACTCACGGTGAGCGGGGCGCGGGTCATTACTTCCATTGAGCACCTCAAAGGTGCTGCGCTTCGGCGAGTAGTTCTCGGACAAAAGAACTCCATCGGAAGCTTCCATGACTGGCCTCGGCGTTTCTCAAACAGTACTCCATGTTCATGGATAGAGAAACATCCGGCGTGGATCTATAGGTCTAGCTCGAAAGGAAGGCGAGTTAAATCAGCGACTTCATAAAGAGTTCAAACTGGTGATGGCGATAGCGGGCATCAGCGACAATCTAATCGACGCCAGGCGGTACTGAAGTCGAAGTTCGAAAGTGGATACTACTGGAAAACGCGGACAATCGGATACTCTCCACAGGCAGCAGACTTCATCATCATGGAAGAAGGAGGAAGCTTCTATCGCAGAAGCATGGACCGCGAAACGGCGTCCAAGAAGAAACCATAACGACAATCGTCCATCACGAAGGGGAAGGAAGGCGTCCAATGACTTATAACTCGCCGTCAACTTCGGAGCAAGGCAAAACCTCAGGAAACACCTGGACCAGGAACCAGTACAAGGATAACTCCCTCTGCGAGTTCCACGAGACCGAGGTCACTCCTGCTACCAAAGGTTCTCGGCGCCCGCCGCCGCAAAACTCCCCGGCCGAGCTATCAAAGGTCAAAGTATAAAGGACTTGGTCCTGGACTCCGACCGTAAAGACTAACAAAACTGCCTCGACCCAGCGACCCGAAAACCAATCAGGGGAAAAGCGGAAGAAGACAGGGCGACCAAGGGAACAACAGTCGCCCGGAGTAAACATGATCATCGGAGGATCACAGTTACCAGGACTCTCTCATCGATAAAAGCCTACGGGCTAAAAGCCGACCAGTTCCAACTGGTTCCCGGACAGCGATGTTCCTAACCACACAATCGATTTGAGGAACGAGACCGTCGAATCGACAAACCTCCTTGCGACCCTTTGGTATCGACCTGATCATCCGAGGATCTCGAAGTCGGCGCATTCACCGTCGATCTGGAAGCACGGTCAACGTCATCTTCAGCGACACCCTCGGGATGAAGATCCACTTGGGAAATCCCGAGCCAAAACTCTCGGCCGGGTTCTCCGGCGTCACCATGACCCTCGGAAAAATTAAACTCCAGTCATGGCAAAGAAGTTACAAAGATCGTCGAGTTTGCGGTAGTCGACAACCGACCATCTAGCATCGCGCAGGAACCCTTGGATCAACTCCATGAAGGCAGTGCGTCCACATATCACCTCGGTATCAAGTTCCGACTCCGGCCGGAACCGCAGCCATCAGGGGTAGCCAGAAGCGGTCGAGACTTCGTTACAGCGAGTTCAAACTGCGAAAAGATCGGGCGCCCTGCGGTCAACCCAAAGCGAGCAAAGGAATCACACAACATTCGAAGACTTCGAGGAAAGATGATCCAGATCATCCGAACGAGGCAAGCGATTGAGAAGGCGACAAAGCCTCTGAATCCACCGCCGTAGGCGGACAGATCGACCCCGCACAAACCACTGATCCGATCAGCACGACCGGAGCGGAAAGCGCGGGGAGAAGCGTCCACGGCAACTATCAGAACTTCTGAGATGGCTTGATCCTCGAAAGATGCGTAGGCGGCTTCAAATTGAGCCGACGAGTTCAGCTATCCCCCCTCACCAAGGGGACTGAACGTACTCTATACTCCACAAAGCGAAAAATCGCGTATGTACTTTAAATTTCAAATTTTTAATAAAATTCTTTCTATCTTTCATGCTTCTTAAGCATCAGCGCCGGGAAAAAGCGAAAATCATATCTTCAAAAGCGCGAAGGCGTCGCAACTTCTTAAAAGATAACAAAACTTCGTATTATCCATAAAAGACAGTCCACACGACTTAAAATAACTCACGCCGTCGATTGGCTGACGGACGCTCATAAGCGTTTGGCTCAATACAAAATCGTAGTCGGACCAAAGGTCCTCTTACATCCGACAAGGATATCATAGCGCGTATACAAAAACCAAAATTTTGGTTTAGCATCTCGGATAAACTCCGAAGATAGCTTCGATTCTTTTAACCTGAAGTCATATAAGCGGCGACTAGTCGCGGACTTTAAACGAAAAGAATCAGGAAGAAATCACTAACAGGCAAAAGCAGCGATCAGTCATCATACGGCCTCAAAGCTGAGAGTAAACCTAGGTCTTGCCCTAAACCGGTCTTGCTGGATCTTGACATCTCGGACATAGTATCATATCTGAATCCCAAAACATGTCTCTTATAAACTACACCTAAAGCGGCTGGCTAAAAATAGCATCAGGACCAGCGGCGAAAAGAGTTAGGATCTGGTATTTTCGCATCCTTCCACACGGTAGTATAAATCAAAACAAAAACGAAATCTCGCAAATTTTCATATTCATAAAAGCAAAAGGCGGCAGGATTCAAACCACAGCAGCCAGTCCAAAACATAAGAATGCAACCTCCACGATTCGCGGATAAAATTACTAAAACCACACCGGAAAGAAAATTCAATTCACAAAAGGAAGTCAACGTTGAGAATCCGGGATGCAGAAATGCCAAATGAACTAGCAGGCTGGTCCACTTCCTCATTCACGCCTCGAGCATTCCCACCATTCTCGGCGTTCTCGCCGACTCCAACCTCCATTATCCTCGGAAACCTCGATAGAGTTCCCATAGTCTCAGGACTCTTTCTTCTACTGAGAACCAAGGACTCCAGCATGAGCACACTCGGCCGAAATCCTTCATTTCAGCGATCTCGAATCGAAGAAATGCGGGTTGAGACTTGTAAAGATTCTGACGAACCTGCGACGCCGAAATCACCAACAAACTCTGAGCTTCTTTAAAGCATTGAAACTCAGCAGCAAGCGATTCACCGTCTTGCCACCTCCGCTCGTCGCATCCTTCTTCCTCTCCTTTCATGCGTGCGAGAGCGGCGTGAAGCTGTTGCCGCGTTCTGTGCCTTCACTCTTGTGGAACCGGAAAAGCTCTGCTTTCATACGTGGTCTTGAAGTTAGCAATCCTGGATTTGCGGAAACTTCGAGTCAGCGCCACCGCTAAACACTCTTAGTCCTGCATAAAACTCAAGATCAGCAAGCATGCTTATACAGTTCAACGCCAAGGTTAAAGAAGTTCGAAGGGCCAAACCTCGTTGACGCGTTGGGGAGCCCTCGGCAAAAACCCGTTGTTCTCCTCATCCTCCAGCGACTCATCAGTAATAAGTAAACTCGGAGGAAGGCCATCAAAGAAGTTGATAGGTGGAAGCCGCTGGCTCCATCTTTTTCGTTGGAACAAAACTAGGTTTTTCTCCCAGCGGTGAAGGGTTTTCGAGCCTTCCCCATCATCGATTTCCTTCCCTTACGAGACCTCTGTCTGCGCCTCAGTAGGAACCGGTAACAGGTTACGTCGATGCGACGAAACAGGACCGAGGACGATAAAGGTTAACGCATCTCGGATCCGTTCGAGTGAAGGATTTCCAAAAAGGCCTTTTGAAGAAGATCTCTCTTGACGGCGTTACCAGGCAAATCTTTAGCGGTAGGGTTGTTCCCTACAAAGCGAAAATTTTGTCAAAGACACTTCGAAAAAAGTGAGATAGACAACAGAGTTTTCGTCATATTACCTCGGTTAAAGTTCCATGCTTTCGGGAAATAGATGGAGGCAGCTCTCCTCGACGAACTTCGCCATCTATTTGAACAAAGAAGCGCCTCACCACGATTTGGGATTAAGTAGTCCCCACCAGATGCCATATATTAGGCAGCATGGAATAGTAACCGTCATCCTGTCGGCGAGTACCCCAAAGACCGAAATCATCGGGACCAAGATCAATCCGAGTTAAGTAGCTAGCGATAATGCGCCAAACCAACTCTCAAGGCAGGAGCGGCTGAGTTGGCTGATCGAAGTTCCGAAGCGGTGAAGCGCGCACACTGGCAGCACCGGTGGGAACCACATGCGGCTGTGCGTAAAGCTTCGTAACATGTAAAGAAATCTTGCGGAGGATTCCTTGCACTCGTTACCAACGGGAATCGAAATTTGACTCCTTCAGGAACCTGGTAAAATCTCGAAGAACAGGAGATATTCAGACCGGCTTCGTATAAACACCGGGCTGCCTGAGCCTCTTGAACAGGGATCTCTGGCAGTGTAGAGGCCCGAACCTACAAGGGCTCCGGTATCGCATTCTCTTTTCCTCCTCGACCGACTCCTCCGCTACCGTTACATGGGCAGGAGAGTCATCGAATGAATGGGAAGAAGAGTTTCTCTTTGAGGATCTTGAAGACATTGTTCTTAAAGAGAGAGAAAGGATTCTTGAGAGAGAGAGAGTAAAACCTTGTGATGATAAGAATGAGATTTCTTACTCCATATAAAGGAGGTAAAATCACTATTTACCCCGATTTTGACGACAATTACATCTACACCTTCCTGGCTATACTACCGCTAAGCTAGGATCCGACAGGCTCTACGGTTCTAGCTAGCTGGGGCTTGCTTGTTAGGTCGTCAATCGTGAATGAATCGTCCGAAAGTCCTCGAAAAAAGCGACGATCAAATCAAAGCGGTCGTCGCTCGATAAAACTCACGGAAGGCTTCGTCCACTCCCATCTGGCCAGCGGCGAGGTCCTAAGCCATCAATGCGATCGTCTCACGATCTCGGCGATGACAGCATCCTGGTCCCTTGAAATCCATGTCTGCGGATTGTCGAGATCTACAATGAGTCTTCAGTAAAACCTTCCGATTGTTTTAAAGATTCATCTTTTAACATATCTAAACTTCGAACCACATTGCTCTCATCCTCGGCGGAAAATCTGAAGATCTAAGTCCATCTCAAAATCCCGATACTCGCGAATCTCGTTGGAAACAATTATCTCGAGATCTCGACTAGAGACCCTCATTCGAAGATTTCCATAAGCGACTGCGAGGAAAGATCGAACAAACCACCGGACGGCAAGGCGGCCAGCACCAGCAGCGGAGCCTGGCTGAGCTGGCCAGCGGCACCCGGCTGGCGTCCCCATGCGGCAGCGGGGACATGAGCTGGCCTGGCCGGGCGGCACCAACCTGGCGGCGGCCGCACCGCCAGACGTGCTGTAACGGCGGCACCGACCTGGCGCCGCGGCACCGACCTGGCGGCCAGCGGCTGCTGGAACCAGCAGGCTGGCAACGCCGACGCCTACGGCGCAGGCAGCGAGGCGACCTGGCCTTCCAGCGTACCCAACGGTAGCGCCAGCTGGCAGAGGTATGCGCTGGCTTTGGCGCCGGCACCCTGGCGCGGCGTAACCTGGCTGCGGCCGCAGGCAGCGAGCTGGCCTGGCGGCGGCTTTCCGGCGGCGCCAGCGGCACCGTCACCGAGCGGCCTGCGCCAGTGCTTTTCCGTCCGCGAGCAGCGCCGGCGGCGCTTTCAACCTGGCGCGGCGGCTTCCGTCATAGGCGGCCTGGCGCCAGCGGCAACCTGGCAGCCGCCCGGCTTCCAAATCCACGCGAGCGGCACAGCCGGCGGCACCAACCTGCGCGGC
Source organism: Brassica carinata (assembly GCA_016771965.1). Lineage (NCBI taxonomy): Eukaryota > Viridiplantae > Streptophyta > Magnoliopsida > Brassicales > Brassicaceae > Brassica > Brassica carinata. The sequence goes on along the minus strand of CM028687.1, from coordinate 9,770,215 downwards.
GGCACCAATCCGCGGACTTACGGCCTGGCAGCGGCACCGTCCTTGAGTCGGCTCAGCGTCGGTCCACCTCGTCGGTCTCGTTCTATCGTGCCGTTCGATCCCATCTTAGCTTGTTCCGGATCAATCTCACGCAAGTTTGGTATGATCACGGTTACTCTAGAAGCGCCACTTCTCGACTAAACAAGGAATTAAGGTTCGCCGGAAACCAGAGACCTTCAAAGGCGTCGCTTCGAAAAACCGTGCGCAGCCGCAGCGGCAAACAACCACATGCGATTTTCGAAAGAAGGATAACTATAGCCGGTTTATCTTTATCCTCACATAAAGATAAATGTCAAGTTTCCATAAGAGATAAATATCAAGTTTCCGAAGATAAATGTCGAGATTTCGAAGATAAATGTCAAGTTTCCGATAAACACAAAGATGGACGAAAATGGAAAAAGCCGACTCAGCCCGAGAAGATGAACGTCATAGGAGGAGTATATAAGAGAGCTTTGAGCAAGAGGCAAGCGAGATCACGCGTCGAAGAACACTTAAGTAGCATTCTTTCTGTTTTCGCCGGTACCCCAAAGACCTTCAAATCATCGACCAAGATCAATCCCGAAGTTCAGAAGCTAGCGATTAGACGCCAAGCCAACTCTCCAAGGCAGGAACGCTGAGTTGGTTGATCGAAGTTCAAGCGTGAAGCGATAACAATGGCACCAGGAATTGGGAACCACATACCGCAGTATGAAGAAAGCTTCAGAACATGTAAAGAAATTCGCGGAGGATTCCTTGCACTCGCTACCAACGGAACAAATTTGACTCTTCAGAACCTGGTAAAATCTCAAGAACCTTGAGATATTTACGAAACCGAAGCTCGGCGCAGGAGCACCGGCCTGCCTCGCAGGCCTCTTCGAACAGGGATCTCTCGGCAGTGTAGGGGCTTAACCTACAAGGGCTCGGTATCGCATTCTCTTTTCCTCCTCGACCGACTCTCCGCTTTACCGCTACATTGGCAGGAGAGTCATCCGAGGATGAATGGGAAGAAGAGTTTTCGAGGATCTTCAAGACATTGTTCTTAAAGAGAGAGAAAGGATTCTTGAGAGAGAGAGAGTAAAACCTTGTGATGAAGTAAGAATGAGATTTCTTACTCCATATAAAGGAGGTAAAATCACTATTTACCCCGATTTCGCGCACAATTACATCTCAACACCTTCCCACATCGGTTATACCGCCAGCTAGGATCCCACAGGCTCTCACGGTTCCTAGCTAGCTGGGGCTAACTGTTGGGGTCAAAATCGGTCAATGACGCAAATCACAACCAAAAGTCCTCGAAGAAAAGCCAAGCGACGATCAAATCCAAGAAACGGTCGCCGCCGATAAAACTCACGGAAGGCTCTCGCTCCACTTATCCGCCAACGGCGAGGGTCCTCGCCCATCAATGCGATCGCTCACGATCTCGCGATGACAGCATCCTGGTCCCTTGAAATCCATGTCCGGATTGTCCGAGATCTACAATGAGTCTTCCAGAAACCTTCCGATTGTTTTAAAGATTCATCTTTTAACATATCTAAAACTCGAGCCACATTGCTCTCATCCTCGACGACGGAAAATCTGAAGATCTAAGTCCATCTCAAAACCCGATACTCGCAGAATCTCGTTGGAAACAATTATCTCGAGATCTACTCTACCAGAGACCCTCCCAAAACTCGAAGATTTCAAACAACTGACGAGGGAAAGATCGAACAAACCCACGGACGGCAAGACGGCTGGCACCAGCAGCACGCTGACGCTGGCGATGCCGGCGTACCCTCGCCTGGCGCGTCAGGGCACGCTGACGCTGGTTGCTCATGCCGGCACTCGCCTGGCGCCGGCGGCACGCTGGACGCTGGCTGGCTCTGGCCGCGGCACTTCGCCTCAGCGCCGGGCGGCATTCTCGCCTGGCCTGACGCTGGACGCTGGCTATTCGGCGCCGCATGCAGACGCTGCCTACGCCGCTGCGGCACGCTGGACGCTGGCCGCCTACGCCGGGCGCACCTGGCCTGGCTACGGCGCACGCGGACGCTGGTTGGCCTCCGGCGCGGCATGCACTCGCTCAGCGCCGGGTGACGCTGCTCAAGGGCCGGCGGCACGCGGACGCTGGCTGGCTCGGCCGCCGGGCATCGCCTGACGCCAGCGGCACTGCCACGGGTCGGCCTGGCCGTGGCACCCGCCACGCTGCCGCTCAAGCGCCGGGCGCACTCGCCTGATGCCGGGCGGCATTCGCCACGTATCGCTCAAGGCCGGCCAAGACCTCGGCGCCGGCGCTGCACCTCGCCACGCTGGCGTGCTCACGCCGGGCGGCATCTATTCGCCCGCGCCGGGTAATTCGCACTGGCCGCTAGCGCCGGGCGGCACTGCCGCTGGTCGGCCTGGTGGTCCATCGCCCGCCCTGCCCGCTTCCTATCGTGCCCGGCCGATCCCATCTTAGCTTGTTCGATCAATCCACGCAGTTTGGTATGATCACGTTACTTAACGCCACTTCCTCGACTAAACAAGGAATTAAGGTTCCTTCGAAACACCGGTGACCTTCAAAGACTGTCCTTTCAAAACCGAAAACGCTTAACGGCCTAACGCGCCAAAACGCCCACGACGATTTTTCCGAAAGAAGGATAACTATGACGGTTTATCTTTATCCTCACATAAGAGATAAATGTCAAGTTTCCATAAGAGATAAATATCAAGTTTCCAAGATAAATGTCGAGATTTCAAGATAAATGTCAAGTTTCCCGATAAACACAAAGATGGACGAAAATGGAAAAGCCCGACTCAGCCCGCCGAAGATAGACCGCCATAGGAGGAGTATATAAGGAGAGCTTTGAGCAAGAGGCAAACAGATCACAAAACGCCCAGAGCACTTAGAGCAACTTAGCATTCTTTTTCTTTCACTAGCGAAGCCGCGACTAACTAGGATAGACTTAGGCGATCAGACCAGCAAACTTGCCGACAGCTCGTGAGCCAAGGCTCTACTGTTGTTCACGCCAAACGCTGGATTCGAAATAAAATCTTTTGCTCTATTCTTTCTTCTTACGCATTTTATTTCGCTTTCATATTTTCTTTGTCGAACTGATTGTGTCGTAGCGCCCGCAGATATCCGGACCTTCAGAAGGATTGGTTCAAAACCCGATACTCGCTAATCTGGAAACAATTATCTCGAGATCTACGACTAGAGACCCTCCCAAAACTCGAAGATTTCCGCAAACGACCGACGAGGGAAAGATCGAACAAACCCACCGGACGGCAAGACGGCCTGGCACCAGCAGCACGCTGGACGCTGGCTGGCCTGGCGCCGGGCGGCACTCGCCTGGCGCCGGGCGCACGCTGGACGCTGGCTGGCCTGGCGCCGGGCGGCACTCGCCTGGCGCCGGGCGCACGCTGGACGCTGGCTGGCCTGGCGCCGGGCGGCACTCGCCTGGCGCCGGGCGGCACTCGCCTGGCGCCGGGCGCACGCTGGACGCTGGCTGGCCTGGCGCCGGGCGGCACTCGCCTGGCGCCGGGCGGCATCGCTGGACGCTGGCCGCCTGGCGCCGGGCGGCACTGGCCTGGCGCCGGGCGCACGCTGGACGCTGGCTGGCCTGGCGCCGGGCGGCACTCGCCTGGCGCCGGGCGGCATTCGCCACGCTGGCCGCCTGGCGCCGGGCGCACGCTGGACGCTGGCTGGCCTGGCGCCGGCGGCACTCGCCTGGCGCCGGGCGGCATCGCTGGACGCTGGCCGCCTGGCGCCGGGCGGCACTCGCCTGGCGCCGGGCGCACGCTGGACGCTGGCTGGCCTGGCGCCGGGCGGCACTCGCCTGGCGCCGGGCGCACGCTGGACGCTGGCTGGCCTGGCGCCGGGCGCACGCTGGACGCTGGCTGGCCTGGCGCCGGCGGCACTCGCCTGGCGCCGGGCGGCACTCCGCCACGCTGGCCGCCTGGCGCCGGCGGCATTCGCCACGCTGGCCGCCTGGCGCCGGCGGCACTCGCCTGGCGCCGGGCGCACGCTGGACGCTGGCTGGCCTGGCGCCGGGCGGCACTCGCCTGGCGCCGGCGGCATTCGCCACGCTGGCCGCCTGGCGCCGGGCGGCACTCGCCTGGCGCCGGGCGGCATTCGCCACGCTGGCCGCCTGGCGCCGGGCGGCACTGCCGCTGGTCGGCTCGGCCGGGTCCACGGCCCTCGCTCCGTTCGCTCCTATCGTGTCTGCTTCGATCCCATCTTAGCTTGTTCGGATCAATCTACGCAAGTTTGGTATGATCACGTTACTCTAGAACGCCACTTCCTCGACTAAACAAGGAATTAAGGTTCCTTCGAAACACCGGTGACCTTCAAAGACTGTCCTTTCAAAACCGTGAAAACGCTTAACGGCCTAACGCGCCAAAACGCCCACGCACGATTTTCCGAAAAGAAGGATAACTATGACGGTTTATCTTTATCCTCACATAAGAGATAAATGTCAAGTTTCCATAAGAGATAAATATCAAGTTTCCGTAAGATAAATGTCGAGATTTCAAGATAAATGTCAAGTTTCCGATAAACACAAAGATGGACGAAAATGGAAAAGCCCGACTCAGCCCGAGAAGATAGACCGCCATAGGAGGAGTATATAAGGAGAGCTTTGAGCAAGAGGCAAACGAGATCACAAAACGCCCGAGCACTTAGAGCAACTTAGCATTCTTTCGTTTTCACTAGCGAAGCCGCGACTCAACCAGGATAGACTTAAGCGATCAGACCAGCAAACTTGCCGACAGCTCTCGTAGCCAAGGCTCTTACCTGTTGTTCACGCTCAAACGCGGATTCGGAAATAAAATCTTTTGCTCTATTCTTTCTTCTTACGATTTTTATTTCGTTTTCATATTTTCTTTGTCGAACTGATTGTGTCGTGTGCGGCCCAGCAGATATCCGGGACCTTCAGGGAAGGATTGGTTCACTTGGCTTTCCTCCAAATCAACTTAATTTGACGGTGCGAATTTCGGTTCCCACATGAGTTAGATGTGGCTGCAAGGGAGTTTCCTAAGAAGAAAGACAAAAGGAAAGTGAATGAAGAAACATCCTCTTCTAATCAGGGTTTGGAGGACGTTTTGAAAGCGATTGAAGAGAGGTTGATGACATGCTTGACTGAAGTGAGTGTGAAGGTGGAGACAATGGACAAGAGGCTATGTGCCATGGAAAAGAGCCAGCTTATTTTAAAAAGGAGGGCTAAGAGGATGAAAGCAATGGAAAAGAGGCTTGAGGGAATTGAAAATTCTCATTATCATTTAAAAAAGAGGGCCAAGAAGTAGAAGGCAATGAAGGAGAGGCTTGATGGCATTGAGAAAGAAATGAAGAGGAAGGAGAACGAGAACAATGATGGTTTTGACAACCAAACCATGAATTTTGACTACCATACCATGGATTTTGACTGGAATGGGGGTCATTATGACAGCAATGGACTGGACGCAACAACCAAAGAACCTGAAGATGCAGATATGGTTGAAAATACAGAGGTTGTACAAGAACCAGAAGATCAGAGAGATCAAGGTCATAAGGTAGATGAGAAAGAGAGTGAAGAAGAGGCTCAGAAGGACGATAGAGGTTCTGAGGAAGAGAAAGAATCTGAACATGAAGCTGAAGCTGAAGAAGACAAAGAAAAAGAGGATGAAGAGACTGAGAAAGAAAAAGAACATGAGAAAGAACCTGATGAGGTTCAAGAAGAGGTTGAGATGAATGAAGGTAATGAGATTGAAGAAGAGGTTGAAACAGAGAAACTATATAAGGAGGCTGAGAAAGAACCCAAGGAAACTCCTACACCAGCACGTGGTAGGAATAAGGCCGCAGCCGCGAGAAGACAATGCCATACACCACCAGAGAAATGGAATAAAATGGTGGACGAAAAGGTGGAAGAACCTGAGAAAGAGGCTGAAAAAATGGTGGAGGAGGAGGTGGAAGAACCTGAGGAAGAGGCTGAAAAATACACTGTGGAAGAAAAGCAAGACTGGTACATGATTGTCTACGAAGACAGTGAAGCAGCGAAGCCTGATGAGCGAGCAGCCAAGCCTGCGGGAATTGAGGGAGATCCTGTTGTGGATAAGACGGATGGAACTGATGGAGCTCCTGCTTGTACTGGGGTCAAGCATAGGCCAAAGCAAATGGCAGTGAGGAAGCATGTTCCTAAGCCGAGGGATAGACCCAGAAAGGCTACTGAACCAAAGAAGTTCACAACACCAGCACAAACAAAAAGGACATGTTCACGTTCACAGTGGGTTTCCACTCCTTTCACTGAAGCTAACACTGATGAGATTGGTGGGCGCAAGAAGAAGCCTAGAACAGAGGCTTAGAAGACAAATGGCTAAAAAAATTTTGGATGTTTAATATTAATCTCGGTTTTGTTGTGAGCTTATGTAGGATGTTATGTTTTGTTGGTTGTTGGTCTGTAAACCTTGAATGCTATATCTTATGTAGGATGCTTTGTGTTGTGTGATTGGCTTGCAACAGGTTTTTTGGCTCAATTGAGGACAAGACAATCTGTCTTAAGAAAACAAATTTGTACTACTAGGTTTATTAGGTATTACTAAGACAAAAACATTGTCAACACTTTAAGAAAAAAAAAACCTAAGACACATGTCTAAACGTGTAACACATTTTCAACACTTTGTAAAAAAAAAAAAAAAATTGATAATATACATCTGGGACATGTCTAAAACGTGTAAAAGATAATATTAAACAAACATATTTGAATTAATAAAAAATAGAATTTATCTTACTCTTAGTAGTACTCAAGGTAGTAGTAATATTTCATTCTTCATAGTAATACTTTTGCAAATTACAATATGTTTTAGTAATACAACGTCATTAAATTAAATTAATTAGTAATACCAATATATTTAGACACATTTAGAATGTATATAACACATTGACATGAATTGTTTTTAGAAAATATGTATTTTCTAAAATTCATCTCACTATGTCCTTCCCATCAAGACATTAATATGGAAGTATAAGGATGTTTTCTATGGAAATGAGAAGTTTTCTACCAACTTGAGATTTTAAGAGTATTTTATGTCTAGTTTGAAAAATAAACACATGTATGGACATATAATCACGTAATATACAAAATACATCTTTTAAAAATAAATAATAAGAAGAAAATTAAGGTTCTTAGAAACATGCACAATATATAGTAATACAAAGTATTTTAGGGTAGTTCAAGATAGTACAAAGTAGTACCTTGTATTCCATATTACACATAGAAGTACCTAGTAGTTCATATTACACATAGTAGTTCCAGCAGTAGTACCTAGTAGTTCATATTACACATAGTAGTTTGAGTAATTCCTAGTAGTTCAGAGTTACCTACTAGTTCAAAGCACAAGAGTCTCATGCTACTCGATGTTGGCAGAAGTACTTTCACACTCAAAATGCTCATACAAACATCCGCCTCTCCTTCCCCTTCCCCTTCCCCTTCCTCGCCCTCTTCCTCGTCCACGAGATTCTCCAGCTGATGGAAACTTTTGCTTCTGAGTGGGTCCTTTCTTTTTTTCATATATCGAAGGAAGAACTTTAAGTGCTCGTATTTCATCTGGTATAACCCATTCAGACTGATGTGGCACAGGATAATCGTCCTATAGTATGCCAACGCCCAAAGCTCCACCAAATAGTATTTCGAACAAAATTCTTGTAGATGGAGGTCCCTTCCAACGCTCAAGAACTTGGCAGCAGCTGCTGCATGAACACACAATATTTTGTCTATATCAAAGCACCTGCAAGTGCACGTTTTGCTTGCCAAATCAACCATATAAACCTTTCCATCACTACCATTGACATTGTACTCAAGGTGGAAGCTGTTTATCTCAAACAAAACATCAAAACACCTCGCTTCCAAACATCTTTTTGACAACTTCTTTTCCACTATAGGCACAAGCTTCTTTTTGGCTGGTATTTGAGCTGCCTTCTTCCTATGTTTGTTAAACCATTCAGTCATTTTCTTAATGATAACATCAATCATCGGTAGCAAGAAGTATTTTCTCGCTTCCCGAAGAACACCATTAATAGATTTTGGTGCATTGGTTGTGTCAACATTGTATCTGTCTCCTTCAAAGTAACATCTTGCCCATTTTCCCACTTCAACACTTTTCTTCAGATACGCCGCAGCAGAAGGATACTTTCTAGAAAAATTAGCATAGAGATCATCGAACTTAGCCACTGTATAAGCATGTGCACAATCTCTAAACTTGTTTGCGCAAACGTCTCTGTTGTTGACAACATGTACTTTGACATTTTGAGACAAATGCCATATTCAATACCCATGTGCGGCCGTTGGGAACACCTCACGTATTGACTTGATCAAGCTTACATTTCTATCCAAAAGAAACACCAATCCACCTTCAGCTGATATCACTGACTCAACTTATTCATAAACCACGTCCAGCTTTCATCTTTCTCACCATCAACTACACCAAATGCAATAGGATAGGGATGATGATCAGGATCTTGCGCCATCGCAACAAGCAGAACTCCACCATAAACATGCTTAAGATGTGTTTCCGTTCACAATGATAACTTTCCTCATCGCTGCGAACCCTTCTATGGAAGCTCCAAATGCGAAAAATAGATACTTAGATCTTTTCGCCGCATCCACTTCAACATAACTTACTGAGTCAGGATTCTTCAACTTAAGCATGTACATATAGCAGTGTATCATAGAAAAAATCTCTTCCGGAGTACCTCGCACTTTATTTGCAGCCATCCTTTTTCCTCTCCATGCTGTGGCATATGATACATCAACACCAACCGTGTGGGTAACCATACTGATCAGATCATTTAGTTTTGGTGTGTCATATCTACCAGGATATTCTTCACCCAAAAACAGATGCAACAGCCTGTGGTGTGCCTCTCCTTCTATTTCTAATGGTACTCGTAGTTACCACTGAGCATGTATGAGACTTGATGTAAGTTCTAACCGTCCAAAGATCTGAATTCTTAAGCTTTGCTACACGCAAATACCACTTGCAACCTTCTTTGGCTCCTTGACATTTTGCCCCAAATCTCACAGTATCGGACTTAGTTGTGTCATACTCAAAACCATTCTTATGTGCACCCCTCTGAACTGGAACTTGCATGGCTATCTTAGTTCTGAATTCTTGACCCTTAACCAAATCGAGACCATCATCCCATTCTTCTTCTACTACTGCCGTGGCTTCAACTCCCGCTCTTGCAGCTTCAACTTCCATTCTTACTTCTGTTCGTTCATACCCATGCTCTAAATTCTCGTGCATCTCAAAGTCTTCATGTTGTTCAGCTGTGTAAAGCGTGACCATGCCATCCATCTCATGATCCTGATCAGTTCCATCTTGCTCAGTTTCATCTTTCTCGGTCCCATCTTCCTCGGTCCCATCTTCCTCGGTTCCATCTTCTTCAATTATATTTGTATCAGTATCCTCTCATCAGAAAGACCAACATAGCTATCATCAGTTTCATCATCATCTCCTGAATGTGGCAGACCACCATATGTATCATCCATGTCATTGCTGATCTCCACATGTAAAACACTTCTACATTTATCATGATTTACTTGCATGAGATAACCCAAAACGTCTTTGTCACACCAAATATATGATGGCTTGTTCGAATACAATATCAATGGAAAGTAACTAATCTTCACCATCCCATCTCCATTTGCCTTAATCTTTCTGCATATACACTCGACAAATTCAGAATATGTAACCTCTTCCACAGATGTTTTCATCACTAGAGTGTGAATTTCATATTCTCCCGAAATCCACTTTATCTCTGCCACATCCTTGATATAACTTCCTCCATAGTCAAAACATATGATTGTAATAGGAGAAGCCATAGAATTCCCTAAAAAAAATTATGATTAGTTAATCATTTAAAGAATCTAAGTTGTCCAAGATCTTTGGTACATAGTCGATGGAGTAATACAAGTAATACACATTTCACTTTAGTAATACTAGTAGTTCCAGTAGTTCTTATAAATTTTCACTTTTGTCGATTTAACACTTTTAACTGACCAAGAGGGTGTTATACAACCCACAATATCGTCTACCACTATTGTAATGCATTATTTTGCTTTAAAATAGTGCAGAATAAGAATAAATATACAAAATCGCCCTTAAACATCACTTTTCATAACAATATACCTAAAACTTTCATTTTTACCTAAAACTTTAGTTTTTCATTGGTTTAAGTCTTTTTAATCAACTAATAACGTGTTACACAACCCACATTATCATCTAACACCATTTTCATATTTTTCTTCTTTCAAAACCGTGTTAAAAATAGAGAAAAATACAGAATCTTCTTCAAACATTATTTTCATTTTTCTTTGAAAACTCTCACGATTTTACAGCTAAACGTTGAAAATTTTCGTGTAAAAAACGTACAAGTTTACCTCAAAAAAAGCTTCAAAAATTGCCAATGTCACTAAGAAGGGGAGAAGAGGTTCGATCGTGGATGGGGAAAAGGGAAAAAGATGGTGGGAAAGGAGATAAGATGGACAGCTGTGGGAATGAGAGAGGTTGATTGGGTGTGGGGTCGCATGTTAGATTATCCATTTATTCGGGACTTTATGTGGGAAGGGGGTCCACTTTTAAATTTAAAAAATAGAAGATATTGCGTGGGGTCCGTAATATATAAGATAATAATATATAGTTAAGGATAATAAGGAGAAGGAAAATATATTGGAGTAATTAGAATTTTGGTAGGGTAGTAAGAAAATATTTTTTCCAAGTGGATCATATTAGAATACTTTCCAAAGTTTATCCAGTCTATTAAACAACAACGAAATATTTAAATGAGATAGTTAAAAAATATGACACATTTCCAAATGAAGAATAGTCTTTGCTGAGGTGGCTTCTCAGAAGAGAGAAAAGCCAATTTTGTTGGTATATAGATATATAATATCTCACTTTAAATTCTTAGAAAAATATGCATATATATATATATATATATATATATATATATATATATATATATATATATATATCAATTGTATTCTTGTTTGGTATTAATTAGGTTTCACAAAAGTTTCAGTTGTATTCTTATGAAAGCTTACAGAAGTCTTGTTTCTAAAACGCTTCTGAAATAACATGTTTAACAACACGTTGGAAGTTTATGGTTCCATTTAGGAATCACGTTTCCGCTTTAAAACAACACAATTGCCATAAATAAATAAAAATATAAAATCATGTTTTTGTATAAAATCTTAAATTTAATAGTATTAAAATAGATAAAATAAAAATATTAAAATTAACACTATAAATTATCTTCATGCAATGAGTTTTTAATTAGAAATATAGCATATTATTCAAATATATTGTGTCAACTATTTATAAAATATTTAAAGTAATTTATTTGATAACAATTATAAAATTATTTCATTTTTATTTCAACGTTATAATATGAAATTATTTATAATTTTTATGTAATACATGCTTTATTTTAAATTTGAGTCATATAATTTTATTCATAATTTTATAGATTTTCTTATATATATATATATATACACATATATATAGATGTTCGTTTTCAATATCTATCCACTTTTTTATTTTTAAAAAAATATGTTTATGCGTTGTCATACAATTCCATTTCCGTGTACCCGCTTCTGATTCTATGTGACATAAGATATTAGATAATTCATATTCACGTAAAATATTATAATATGTACGTATATATGTTAAATACTATATGTCACATGTGATTTGAACTATGGTATTGAAGTATACAGGAAAATTATTGTTAAGAGTTGACTGATGCTAGTGCTATAGAGCATACTTCATTCAGCTAACTAAACTACAACTTGACCGTATAACCAAGTGAATAACTGAATTCAAAATCTGTTGTTTTACTTGACCAGAAACATTTTAGTGAGAAAAAAAGTCAGAAATTCTCTTTGTGGAAAGTAAAGCGAGTGGAAGACTCGAGACTAAACTCCTGACAAAGTGAATACAGTGGTCGGACGAGCGCTGGGCTTCCACAGTAGAACACACCTGAAACCATAAAAGTTCAGGTTGGTCTTAAATAACAGCTACGAGAAAACTAGCTATTTTATAATCAAAACGCATCGGATTTGGTTCACGCTAATCAGACTTGGGAGCTAATCAGGGAGGTGCGTCCGAAAGTAACGTGGAGCAAAGGGATTTGGTTCACGCTAGCTACACCTAAATATTCTGTAGTTGCATGGATTGCTATCCATAATAGATTGGCAACAGGAGATAGGATTCAATGCTGGAATCCACAAGCTGATGCAACTTGCATTCTCTGCAAAACTCAGAATGAGACAAGAAACCACTTGTTCTTTACCTGCTCCTACTCTGGACTAATATGGAGAAAGCTCACGATGAAGCTGATGGGAAATCATTATTCCAACAACTGGGATGATATTTTACGCAGTCTTATGGACACAACTTCGACCGCAATACTCGCTTTTGCTACGGTCCGCTTCCGGGCTTCCATCCACTCAATCTGGAGGGAGAGGAACGCCGTCGCCACGGTGAACCTTCTACAGATCCATCTCTGCTAGCAAGGTACATCGACAAGCACATCCGGAACCGTATTGACTCTATGCGTGGGAAGGTTCACAAGAAATATGACAAGGCAATGCAACTATGGTTTGCATCAAGATGATTCTTCTCTAGCATAGTAGAATAGTATATTTCCACAAACTCAAACAAAGTTGCATTCATTGTAAAAACGTTTTTTTGTTTTGAATCTAATTTAACATTCATTCAAAAAAAAAAAAAAACAAAACGCATCGGATTTTTATCCAAACTAAAGTCCAAAGAAAAATCAACGTATTATGTTATATAATTTTCCTTTACCAAATGAATAATATCTATATACATAGCCGGTTTAAAAATTTATGAAGCTTTAAACAATAGTAAACTAGAACTAAATAATCAATATATATATATTAGTTAATTTAAGGTTCGAATGATCTATGCATATTAATCACTTAATTTTGGAGAAGAGAAAGAGGTTTCATCTCCTTAGTTTATTTAATTAAAATGCTACCTTTTGAATATTTCTATGCTAGAGCATGAAATTCTCTAAGTTTCGTACATGAAATGAGAAGTAGACTTAGAGATTTAATTAATGAACTGCTCACACAAAACAATTTACCAATAAGATCAAAGACAAAATCAAGCGAATCCATATTACCTATGCGAGAAGTTTCGTGCTTGCTTGACATTTCAGAAAAAACCTTCCTCCAATTAGGTCTTGCAAAATGCGTTCGTATCTGGAAAAGGGCCAAGATTGTACACATATCTCATAAATGCCGATAAATGATATATATATAACAAGGTTAATAAAATAGTAACTGGACAACAATGAAAAAACAAAACAAAACGAAAACATACTCGGCTCTCAGAAACAATGTCAACACCGTTTTTTGCATGTTGAAGTTTTTGGACCATAGCGATTAGAGCAGATCTGGCATCTCCAGCTTCGTACATACTTGTTAAGTAGTTATGCATTTCTATCACATTCTGCCAATACAATAGACAAAACTCTTTTAAATTAAGCAATAGATAACAAAAACAAAACACATGTTCAGTGTTCATAACATAATTAATTTTTTGGTCTAAGAATTAAAGATGTTACTAACTACTTGAACTTATTAGTAGACTACCTGAATATATGTAACATCTTTTTGACATCAAAATATGTAACATGTTATATAACATGATATAAACGAAAATTATAAGAATATCATATTTATGAGGTATCTTATGGTATTTGTGTAATTAAAGACTAAATTAACATAATAACTTACGTTTTTGTCATACACGGCAATATCATCCATAACTCCTTTGAACCATTCGAAAGAAGCTTGTTCTCTGGTCACCCAATAAAAATATGCTCTTTGTGGAAACTTCCTACCTCCATTTACACTAGATCCTCCTACGCTCTCACCTCCTACACTTCCTTCGTTCCTTTGCCCCTAGAATTTCATAATTTCAAAACAACATCTCACTACTTTTTTTTATCCTTTTCTTTCTTCAAGAACTCTTTACTATGGTTATAGATTACTTACGGTTTTTGGAGTACCAGGTTTGAGATTATTCAGCATGTCTTTTAGGATACTTATGAATGGGGTTGCACCAATCCCTAGCCCGATCAACAAAAGGATATCGAATTTCTCATAATTTTGGGCCGGAGCACCATATGGTCCTTTGATGAAAATTTGTGGAAATCTGGTTGGATCGGATAATATCATGTTTCAATCATCTAACGCAAGAACATCAATGGATTGGGTGATAAAAGACTTTTACTTACAAGATTTGCGATTCTTCAATGTGAGGATTTTCACCTCTTGCTCTTGTTTCCATCCTAACAAGATTATTTGGACCAGGTTTCGATGCTTGAGGTGGCTCGCATGTCTACAAGAAAAAAGAGTTAACTCTTTAACCTCTAAATTTGGTTAAGACCGTACGTTATTTATGTAAACTGATAAAAGGGTAAAATATCTTTAGAAGAAACAAACTAAAATTAAAATTGGCACAATTGCATGCATAACTTGGTCAATGATGTACGCCACATTGATCGCCGATGCTGAAGTGAATCATTCTTGACGGGACCAATAGCAGACTAACCGACAAGCTAGCTCAAGTAGGACAAAGACAAACTTATCTATGTGTTACATGCGTATACCTCCTATGTGTATTCACCAACTACTATTACGAGGCCATGTTCATACGTCATATGATTTATAAGATCAGATGTTAAATATAGAAATTACCTCTGCAAATCTGTTTCTAAGTTCACTTGTCCAGTCCCCCAATGCTCTTATATGAACGCTCAAATATTCATCTCCGGGTGCAGAAGTGACAGAGAATGGATGCCTAAAACACAGAAGAAAATATTGCTATAGATATCAAAATGATGGAAACATAATATTTATTTGCGAAGTTAAATTTTCTTTGAGAAAAAGTATTCTCACCATTCGAATTTGGAGATGTCCGGGCACTTGACAAACATGTACATGCCACTTTTGTACCTAAACCCTTGAGGTTTTGTCATATAGAGTGCTAGAACATTGCCTGAGTATACGATAGCCTAGGCACAAAATATTCACGAGTTAAGCAAACACAATCAAAATAGTGATAATTATACTTCATAAATTTACAATTCAATAATTTTAAAAGAAAACTATAACTTCCTTAATTAAGTTACCTTGATAATGTGGACACGATGGTTGTGTTCTTGAACTCGCGAGAAAAGCCTTTCGCTCGCGTACAACGCCATAGGCACAGCCACGTACATCCATGTCTAAATTTTTGCACACAACAAAAATGTTATATTTACCCCAAGGTTAAAAAAATGTTATATTTTTTCATTATTTAAAAAAAAATACAACAATACACAGAAAAGTCATTAACATTTAGCTAATTTAAAAAGAAAAAGAGTATCTGCTGAATTTATATTTAACTAATGCTATCTCCCAGCACTGTTAACATTCATTGGTTTTAGTATATAATAAACGTACCGTCTTTTGGTACCAGGGCTTTTCAATGATAAGAATGTAACCATGAATGATGAGAAGAGCGTAGACGACAACCAGCAAATGATGAGCATACCAAAATGAATTAAATCCAGCAAGAACGTTAAACGGCTTAGGCAATTTCACTATGTTCCTTCTGAAGTAATGCATGGCGAGTGTGAATGAGATACACATGAAGACGATCATCAGAAACCCCGTAACCGTAACCGGGGTTAGCATTAGACCTAAATAGGTAGGTTGCTTGTGCCCCAAGAGTTTTCCTCCGTACTCAGCGTACTCGTCGTAAGGACAAGTGCTTAGCCTGGGGTAGTTGCAAAACAAGTGTAGTGCCGTGTGGAGCAAGGAAGTGAGTGCGATCGCCACGGCTATCAACTTGTGGAAGTTGATATTATCGTCGAATGGGATCACGTGGCTCAAGAAAGTAGATCTGAGGAAAGTTAGGGTTCTTCGTAAAACGGGGACCAAGACCAAAGCCATGTTGAATTTCAGCATTTCGGCGGTTCCTTTAGCGACGGAAACGCACCGCCCCGCAATGTTATAAAGAGGGTTCGTCGAGAACTCGGTGTATTTCCAAGTGAAGAGGCAGGCGTTGACAACGAGCCACAATATAACGACCCAAATCTTCTTCCAGTGCTCGAGCATTAGCTCACAGGTTACTGAAACGTACTTGCTCGTTGGCGTTCTGTAACGTTCAGGGATCATGGCTCGCGTTAGCGTTTCAGATTTTCTCACCATCTTTTTGGTGTCTCCAGGGTTTGCTACCATTCCTGTAAGTAGCACCTCCAGTTGCCAAATCTGGTTCATGTAAATTTATACAACTGTCAGTGAACAAGCTGATGCAATGTTTACCGCACTAGCCTTTTTTTTTTGGCAACGCCTTTATTTTACTCTTAGTTTAAAACAAATTATTGTCTATGTTTCTAAAAACCTAAAATTAGCATATTTTTATTTTATATATTAAAACGAAAAGGCATTTTTGAGGATGAAACCAAAACCAAATACTACAAAAAAAAATCGTAGCAAATTCTTGTAAAATGATTTCGAATCAAAACATTAAATTTGGTTTAAACCTAATCAGAAAATAAAGATGGTGAATGCTAATTTTTTGGGTCTAAAACACACATAGTTTGTTTTAGCTGGATCGATCAGGTTTCATAATTCTGTTAACTTAATTATTGTCATATGATTGATAACTTCGAATTGATTGATCAAAGCCTAGACTCCATAACTATGAACCGTTAATCTCATTAGCCAGTTGATCTACATTTAGGATGAAATGACATTAAGCTGAAACCTCAATGTAACCATGATGATCAGGGTCGAGTTCTTCCATGATCAAAGAAGCATAAGACGCAGCGTTCTTCTTGAGATTCGCGAGCCTGTTAGCCGATGCACTCAAGACCATCACCTCTTTAACCTCTTCTTCTGTTAGCTTCCCATCTCCGTCCTTGTCACACCTAAACCACAACAGTATAATTAATTTCATTTGCTATTTTCCATAATGAAGCCAAAAGAACAAAACAGTGATTACATATCAAAGAAGATCTGGAGGCGACAATCTAGATCTTTCTTGATCATGTCTTCCCAAAACAGCTTGAGTTGTTCTTTGTCAATCCCATTTTCGGTGTTTATTTGTCTTCTCCTACTCAATGCTTCGTATACTTCTCCCGCAAACTCCAATGTATCTCCCATTCCTTGCACACATACACATTATTATAAACATTTTATTCATTTCAAATTTGAAGTGAGGAAAAATATGGTCAAAGTAATTTTTTTTTTCATCAAAATATGGTTAAAGTATTTAATAGTTAATTTTACCGATGCAAATGCCAAATTTTTCCTTGGGGAGCTTTCCATCAATGGCGAACTGATTGAACCGGTTCTCGATAGATCTCCATGAGTCACGTTCGCGTCCTGTGACGGTCCGATCAAGGAACCGGAGACTCTGTAGTCCCCTAGCCGCACTAGACGTGGTCCTCTCAACTCTTTGTGGGCCTTGTTTCTTTTCTAGGGCAACAGGTAGTGTAGGGCCCAAGTTTCCGCTCTTCCTCGTGTTATGAAGACCGAGATTGCCGCTCTTTTTAATCGATCTGATTATTGATCCCACACCGAGATTCCTCGACACATTTTTCAAGATCCCACCACCACTTCCACTACTCTCGGCGTTATTGCTATTGGTTGTGTTTTCGCCATTTGGATCTATCTCGACGCCCTCTAACATCTGTTTCGAGGAATCTTCTTTCCTGTTGTTTTTCATATTGGCTTATAACTTTTTTTTTCTCCGATGATTTATTTATAAACGCTTATCAGGATAATTCACTTCTAGTACTTTTTGTTCTTCTGACCAAATAGATCCTTGTTTTTTGGTTGGTAAAGGATCATGATAGATCTTCAGTTTCTCTCTCGTTCTCTCTTTGTTCCTGTGAATTCTTGCTCTTGTTTTTTTTTGTTTGGAGATTTCGTGTAGGTAATTTTACGAGCCAAGACTAAGAATAGCCTTCCTCATTTTGTGTCGCTTTGTAGCATTGTGCATAGTCTATTTACTTGGGAAGAGTGACACATCAAAAGTTACTAAATATAGAATTTCCCCAGGAATGTAAAACTTTTAGGTCAATCACGCAAAAGTCGCTACAAGTACATTGAAAAATCGCACGAATGGGAACTTAAAGACACACAATAGACTATTGTCGAAATAGTATGAATTCTAATGATCTTACTTGGGAAGAACCAATGTTTTAAAAACAAAATTTAAGAACATCCGTTATAAACTAAAGGTGTTAGGTACATAACACGAACCATATTGTGTATAAAGGTAACAATCAATCTTGAAATGGTATGGATTAACAGAATTGGTTAAAATAGCTAGTGATCCTTGATTATGGCACAAAAATAATGATACAATATGTTTTGTTTATTTTATTTTTGGTAAAGAGATATGTTTGGTTAGAGTATACTATCTAAAATTTTAGGGGCTCTAATAAAAAAAACTATGTAATTTTATCTAATTTTTTAAAGGTTATTTTTCTTTGAAAAAGGATTTAGTTTAATCCTTTTATAAGTTTGAAATTTTGGTTTTTTATTTAAAAAATTTATATTTAAATTGAAAATTTTCGCATCATTTTTACAAACTAGTTTTGTCATGTTTTCTTCTTCTTATTATGCATTTAACTTTTGATATATTATTATACTAATATATATAGTTAGAGTCCCACAGTGGGATTCTATAGAAATGTTTCATATGCAGTGCGCGGCCTTGTGTTTGGTGCACGTCTTTTGAAAAATATTTTCATTTTAAATTGTTCCCTTAAAAATATTTAATTTCAAAATATAACGATAGCACTAAAATTGAATGGTAGATGATTCTTGATTGAAAAGATGATTTTTGATTGACAAAAAGATGATTTTTGATTATTAATCAACACTATAATAACCATAGTTTTGGGACCGGAATGATTAGGGATTCGGTTCCAACCTCTTGATAATTCAAAAAAAAAGAGATGACGAGTCCTTCTAAGACTTCGAAGGAAACATTTTGCCACAATAAAACATTAAATCATACCTTTTCCTAACTTTTCATTAATTATTTTATTTTTGATTAAATTAAATAATCGACCATGAGTCACGTTCGCGTCCTGTGACGGTCCGATCAAGGAACCGGAGACTCTGTAGTCCCTAGCCGCACTAGACGTGGTCCTCTCAACTCTTTGTGGGCCTTGTTTCTTTTCTAGGGCAACAGGTAGTGTAGGGCCCAAGTTTCCGCTCTTCCTCGTGTTATGAAGACCGAGATTGCCGCTCTTTTAATCGATCTGATTATTGATCCCACACCGAGATTCCTCGACACATTTTTCAAGATCCCACCACCACTTCCACTACTCTCGGCGTTATTGCTATTGGTTGTGTTTTCGCCATTTGGATCTATCTCGACGCCCTCTAACATCTGTTTCGAGGAATCTTCTTTCCTGTTGTTTTTCATATTGGCTTATAACTTTTTTTTCTCCGATGATTTATTTATAAACGCTTATCAGGATAATTCACTTCTAGTACTTTTTGTTCTTCTGACCAAATAGATCCTTGTTTTTGGTTGGTAAAGGATCATGATAGATCTTCAGTTTCTCTCTCGTTCTCTCTTTGTTCCTGTGAATTCTTGCTCTTGTTTTTTTTTGTTTGGAGATTTCGTGTAGGTAATTTTACGAGCCAAGACTAAGAATAGCCTTCCTCATTTTGTGTCGCTTTGTAGCATTGTGCATAGTCTATTTACTTGGGAAGAGTGACACATCAAAAGTTACTAAATATAGAATTTCCCCAGGAATGTAAAACTTTTAGGTCAATCACGCAAAAGTCGCTACAAGTACATTGAAAAATCGCACGAATGGGAACTTAAAGACACACAATAGACTATTGTCGAAATAGTATGAATTCTAATGATCTTACTTGGGAAGAGTGACACATCAAAAGTTACTAAATATAGAATTTCCCCAGGAATGTAAAACTTTTAGGTCAATCACGCAAAAGTCGCTACAAGTACATTGAAAAATCGCACGAATGGGAACTTAAAGACACACAATAGACTATTGTCGAAATAGTATGAATTCTAATGATCTTACTTGGGAAGAGTGACACATCAAAAGTTACTAAATATAGAATTTCCCCAGGAATGTAAAACTTTTAGGTCAATCACGCAAAAGTCGCTACAAGTACATTGAAAAATCGCACGAATGGGAACTTAAAGACACACAATAGACTATTGTCGAAATAGTATGAATTCTAATGATCTTACTTGGGAAGAGTGACACATCAAAAGTTACTAAATATAGAATTTCCCCAGGAATGTAAAACTTTTAGGTCAATCACGCAAAAGTCGCTACAAGTACATTGAAAAATCGCACGAATGGGAACTTAAAGACACACAATAGACTATTGTCGAAATAGTATGAATTCTAATGATCTTACTTGGGAAGAGTGACACATCAAAAGTTACTAAATATAGAATTTCCCCAGGAATGTAAAACTTTTAGGTCAATCACGCAAAAGTCGCTACAAGTACATTGAAAAATCGCACGAATGGGAACTTAAAGACACACAATAGACTATTGTCGAAATAGTATGAATTCTAATGATCTTACTTGGGAAGAACCAATGTTTTAAAACAAAATTTAAGAACATCCGTTATAAACTAAAGGTGTTAGGTACATAACACGAACCATATTGTGTATAAAGGTAACAATCAATCTTGAAATGGTATGGATTAACAGAATTGGTTAAAATAGCTAGTGATCCTTGATTATGGCACAAAAATAATGATACAATATGTTTTGTTTATTTTATTTTTGGTAAAGAGATATGTTTGGTTAGAGTATACTATCTAAAATTTTAGGGGCTCTAATAAAAAAAACTATGTAATTTTATCTAATTTTTTAAAGGTTATTTTTCTTTGAAAAAGGATTTAGTTTAATCCTTTTATAAGTTTGAAATTTTGGTTTTTTATTTAAAAAATTTATATTTAAATTGAAAATTTTCGCATCATTTTTACAAACTAGTTTTGTCATGTTTTCTTCTTCTTATTATGCATTTAACTTTTGATATATTATTATACTAATATATATAGTTAGAGTCCCACAGTGGGATTCTATAGAAATGTTTCATATGCAGTGCGCGGCCTTGTGTTTGGTGCACGTCTTTTGAAAAATATTTTCATTTTAAATTGTTCCCTTAAAAATATTTAATTTCAAAATATAACGATAGCACTAAAATTGAATGGTAGATGATTCTTGATTGAAAAGATGATTTTTGATTGACAAAAAGATGATTTTTGATTATTAATCAACACTATAATAACCATAGTTTTGGGACCGGAATGATTAGGGATTCGGTTCCAACCTCTTGATAATTCAAAAAAAAAAAAAGAGATGACGAGTCCTTCTAAGACTTCGAAGGGAAACATTTTGCCACAATAAAACATTAAATCATACCTTTTCCTAACTTTTCATTAATTATTTTATTTTTTGATTAAATTAAATAATCGACTAAAACACTCAAACATTTATAAAACAAAAATAAAAAATAAGTATAACTGTTTTTGGGTTCAGATACCACAAAATAATTTCATTTAATATGAAAATCAATAAAATTAATAGATTTATTTATATTTTCTTAAATAGAAAAATACTTTCATTGAAACTTAAATAATATTTTATAAAAATTAAATATTATATATAAATAAAATATCTGAATCAATAAACTGACATCAAATAATTTTATAATTTAAAATAAAATAAAGCATATATCACACAATTAATCAAAAAATACATAGATTTAGTTAAAATTTACAGCGAAAAATTAAAATGATTGAAAATAAAATTAAATACTATCTTATATTTTTGTCATATATAATATCTTATATGTTCCTATTAAAATACAAAATAATAAAATTATATATTTATTCAAATATACTAAATTAGAATGTTAAAACATTTTATTTTCTTTATAAAATTTTGTTAAATATTCCCTATTTTAAGTGAGGATCAGAATCTAGTATCAATCAAAGGAGAAAATTGCAAGGAAATACCAGCTATTAAAGAGGTATTTCATTTTTGTTATTCTCAAGATTTTTTGTCTCATTTTTATATTTTCCTTAAATCTGAAGTCATCTTATAAATTGGTGGTAATCTAATGTTTCAGCGTATGCTATTCCACAAAGATTTTTTTTTTTTACAATCTTAAAACTGTTAGGTGTTCAGAGGTTCCTCCTACAATTGTACAATTTTTTTTTTTACCCTTTCTACAATTTTCTACTTGTTTACCCAATCGTTTTGATCACATACCCACTCTTCTCTTATTTGTTGGCGTGTAATGATTTACTTATCAAATCTGGTTTTTGTAGATTTGGCGTCCATTTATTCTTCCAATTTAAGTTTCTACGAAAATATTATTAACTAGGGGTTTTTTGTCGACTACATTTTCACCAAACTCAAGTTACATTAATTATCTTTACTAAAATTTTTTCTTTATTTGTTGTGTCTTATTGTTTTATTTCCAATTTATATTTTGTAAATTATTGTTTGGTTATTTATTACTCATAGTTTATTATTTTTTTTGTTAATTATTCTAAACTTGGTATTATTTACCTAAAGTGGAGAGGAAATTTAGTGTGTGAATCTTTTTCCTTAGCTTTGACGAAATGTAAAGGAAAACAATATGATAATAGATTTTTATCCTTTCCAAACTTCTCTATTTATTTTGGTATGTTTAAATATTGTGTAATTTTACTAAACTATTAAATCTTTATTAAAATTTTCATTAAACACACGATAAGAACTTTTAATTAAACTCAATTTATATTATATAGCATCATTACATTTTAATTATATTTATTTTAATTAATCTATTTTTATAAATAAATATACGAAAGTAATGAATATTGATGAGGTGGTTTTTTTTTCTTGGTAGACATAACGATTTGTGTTTGTTTGAAAGATGACAATGGAAAATTTGCCAATATGGAACAACTAAACTATAGTATTGTTCCCTTAGAATAAAATCAACTTTTGTCACATTTGGACATTGACTACCTTTTTTGTATATAAAAATTCATATAGATTTTTATACAAAGAAAAAAAATATGAAACAATAGTAAACTTGATGTAAACAAGCATGTGCATATTAGAAAAATATTTTTAGATTCAAAAGATGTATGAATAATAATTTCAAAATTTGGCTAAATGTGGTAGAAATTCATATCTACCATCTACGACGGTTTAGAATATGTAATCTAAAAGACACACAGTGTTTTAAACCATGTAGGATGGACATTATACCGAAAACATATACAACTACTAAGGCAGAATATGAAATCCACGACTCCCTCTATGCTCTATATTTCTGGTAGATTAAAAAGTCCAAACATTTCCTTTTATCAACCATGTTAGAAAATACAATTTAAACATTTCTATATTATCAACGATGCTAGGAGATACAATCTAAACGTGTCTTTCTATCTATGACAGTATTATACTATATCCTACTTGTTGTTCGACTTTCTAAATTGGTAGAATGCAAGTTCTTGAAAACAAAAGCCGAAAATCTTGCTAAAAACAGTTATGAAATATTCTCTAAATCTTTTAAATCTTTTTTTTTCCTTTTTTTAATTGTTATTTCCTAAAATCCAGTCTTGTTCGTAATTAGTTCACGATTTGGAAAAATCGTGTGAGTTCTTCTTCTTTTTTCTTCTTTTCCTAGTTTTTCTTCTATCTAAAATATGAAGATTCACATATACGCTTCATGTGGTTTGTGGAAATCGTCCATAAACAATGGATGGGAATTTGTTGTTGATGAGGAAATAGGAGGCAGGTTACTTACTTTGGACACAAGTTCAACCTTTGATAACCTAAAGGTTATGGTGTGTGAAGACTTTGGAATTGATGTAAACGTGGTCAATATGGAGCTGAGTTACGTACCTTCTGATTTGATCAATAGCATTGACTCACCACCTGTTATCATCACCAATGATCGGCAAGTTATGAATTTTCTTACATATGTGAAGAAGAAAGCCTCAACGCGGTTATCTGTGAGTATTCAATCTAAGCTCGAGGAAAGCAATAGCAGAGACGATTTTGACTTGAATGAAGAAGCTACTGAGTCTCCTAACAGAGAGGAAGAGCCTATGGAGTATGACGACTCAGATGATATGGATTCAGAAGAAGATGTTGAGGTACATGACAGTGATGATGACAAAAAGTGTGACAAAGAGAAGAGCAATGGAAATGGTGTTCGCTTTTCTCTGGTGGATTTTGTGAAGGAGGGTCAACATTTTAGTTCCAAAATGCTTTTGAAGGCAGCAATCGAAACATGTGCAATGAAGCATAATTTCGACTATAAGCTTGTCAAATCGGATAAAAAAGTGTGGTACATTCGTTGCACAGATGATGATTGCAGCTGAAGTGTTGCAGAGGGTTTAACTGGTTCATCTTATTTTATCATCAAAAGTATGTACCTCATCATTCATGTGCTCCATTCAGAAGGAACGGTTCTGTTCAGACAGCTTCAGCAAAAACAATTGGTACTCTGATTATGCATATGTATGAAACTGCTAAAGAAAGACCAAAATCTAATGATATAATCCAGTATATGCATACAGAACATGGAGTTGAGATATCCTATTCTTTGGCATGGGATGCACGTGAGTATGCAATCAACGAAGTGAAAGGTGTTCCAGAGAAAGGCTATGAAAAAATTCCCAAATACTTGCACATGATGAGAGAAGCTAATCTAAAGGGAGATTCAGATTCCTCTTCATCTCGTTTGGTCAGAGTCTTCGCGGTTTCTATGCTGCAATTCGAAAAGTTATTGTTGTGGATGGGACGTTTTTGAAGAGCAAATACAAAGTAGTATTACTGGTTGCTACTGCATTAGATGAAAACTCGAATTTATATCCTATTGCATTTGGAGTTGTCGACTCAGAGAATGACCTTGCGTGGGACTGGTTTATGAGACGACTTAATGTGGTCATTGATGACGAGCATAATTTAGCTTTTGTGTCTGATAGGAATTCCTCAATTGCTAAAGCTATTGAAAAAAGTGTACCCGCAAGCTCATCATGGAATTTGCATTCACCACTTGCTGAATAATGTTGTCACATATTTCAGTGGGAAAGGTGTGCCTGGTTTGGTTGCAAAGGCTTCTAAAGCTTATCGAGCTGCTGATTTTCGTAAGCTGTTCACTGCTATTTTTTTCTACTAATCCTGAAATTGGAAATTATCTCATAGAAGCCGATGTGAGGAAATGGGCTCGTTGTCAATTCCCAGGTTACAAGTATGATATCAGGACTACTAACCCTGCGGAGTCGATAAATTCTGCTTTGCGTACGTCTAGAGAGTCTCCAGTAATACCTTTGTTAGACAGCATTAGGGAAATGATGACTCGATGGTTTTTCAAACGTAGAACTTTAAGTTCTAAGCACTCGAAGCCACTGACCATTGCTGTGGAGAAGAAGATTGACAGAAGGATTGAGAAGGGTAAAAAGTTTAAGGTATTCTCAGTTAGCGATGACAGGTTTTTGGTTCAAGGTGACACTTTTGACTGCATGGTTGACTTGGTCAGACGCACGTGTTCTTGTGGGAAGTTTGATCTGATGAAAATCCCATGCAGGCACGCCATAAAAGCAGGCTTCAGCGTTGGAATAAAAGCACACACACTCACGGACAACATATACACTACTGCCTCATGGTACACGGCTTATGAAGAAAGCATAAATCTTATTGGTGTCCCTAAAGATGCATGGACTGTTCCATCTCATGTGGAGCAGTTGAAAGTCTTTCCTCCATAGTCTAGAAGAGCTGCAGGTAGAAGAAAGAAACGCAGATACGAGACAGCCGAAGATAAGCTTTGTTCATCTCGTTTATGCAAGTTATGTTTCAGAGACTATGAAAGTTATGTTTCAGCTTTGTTCATTTCATTTATGCAAGTTATGTTTCAGAGACTATGAAAGTTATGTTTCAGCTTTGTTCATCTCGTTTATGCAAGTTCTGTTTCAAAGACTATGAAAGCTTTGTTTCAGCTTTGTTCATCTTGATTTATGAAAGTTATGTTTCAGTTTTTTTAGGATACTATGTTTCAGACTTTATGATAGTTATGATAATCTGTTCGATATTCATCAACTTTGCTCTGTCTTTAACTCTCCCTAATGCTGTCAACTTTGACAAGGTTGTTCGGAACATGACAATAAAACTGGAAATCAGATTGGTTCAATCTTTCAAAATGTAACTTGAATCAGAGAACCATTACAATATCAATCATATTTGGACCAGAGACATAGTAAACCGAAAAGGGTTCCTACGCAACCTATATCAAGCGAATTCTTATGGTTCATAACTGCTTCCTGCACTTTCTTCTTCATAGAAACTCACAGATCTTCAATTTCCTCGTCAACTCTCGCCTGATGCTCTGCCATCCTTTCAATCTCATCAAGCAGAGCCTCGTCGACCCACTTAAAAAGATGATTTTCTTTCTTTCTCTGTTTTAAAACACAAAACAAATTAATTGCCTTATAGAAGAATCAGAAGTAATGAAATATCAGAGTTACCTGTAAACCAACCTCACATCTGAAGAATCGTCTGTATGGGTTCTCCTCCGTTTTTGAAACATAAGTCACAATCCCCTTTCCACGCCAGCATCTGGAAGGGATCGCTCCATTGTTGTTCATGTTCGTCATTCTCTTTTGAGAAGGAGAGATTTTTTAAGCACAAGTCGGAGAAAAAAGACTATGCAATATGTAGGGTTTGTGGCCGTTTTATGGTTTTATATAAGCCATATAATTAGAGCAAACAGTGCTTCTAATCGGGTTAGGTTTTAGGGTCAACTTGTATGTGTTTTCATTATAAAGATTTGTTTTGATTATTAAGATTTGTTTTGATTATTAAGATTTATTTTGATTTATTATGATTTTTGCAGATTAATAATGATTGTTTTGATAAATTTGGGTTGAAATTGATTGTGTTACTTTAGTGTAATTTAGGGTATAGGGTTTGAAATCGTTTGTCTTACTTTAGTGCCATTCATGGTATAGGGTTTAATATAGTTTGTCCTACTTTACTGCCATTTAGGGTATAGATAGGGTTTGATATTGTTTATGCTTTGATAAGGAATAGGTCATCGCATATCAGTCATTTAGGGTATAGATAGGGATTCATATTGTCAACTAAAAGAGTAAAGAAAGAGCAACTTATATATTCAAATAAAATAGTGAAATAAGGTAGTAACTAAAGGAGTAAAAAGGGTAACTAAAAGAGTCAAATCACTACAAGAAAACACAAACTTAACTACGGCGAAATTCGTAGTAAGTTCGTCGTAAACTACACATTACGAGGAATTAGCGAGAAAACATGTTTCGTCGTTATTCGTTCGTCGTAACGAATATTTCCTCACCAATTCATCGTAATCTAGCGAGAAACACAGTTCGTCGTAAAGACGAGGTAAAGCTTTCGTCGTAAATACCACGTAAGGAGGACGCTACTTTTCCTCGTAAATACCTCGAAAATATTTCCTCGTAAACTCCACGTAATAGTTTCCTCGTAAACTACTCGTAAAGTATTCCTCGTAAAGTTCACGTAACTTGTACCTCGTTAATTCCTCGTAAACTACTCGTAAAGTATTCCTCGTAAAGTTCACGTAACTTGTACCTCGTTAATTCCTCGTAAACTACTCGTAAAGTATTCCTCGTAAAGTTCACGTAACTTGTACCTCGTTAATTCCTCGTAAACTACTCGTAAAGTATTCCTCGTAAAGTTCACGTAACTTGTACCTCGTTAATTCCTCGTAAACTACTCGTAAAGTATTCCTCGTAAAGTTCACGTAACTTGTACCTCGTTAATTCCTCGTAAACTACTCGTAAAGTATTCCTCGTAAAGTTCACGTAACTTGTACCTCGTTAATTCCTCGTAAACTACTCGTAAAGTATTCCTCGTAAAGTTCACGTAACTTGTACCTCGTTAATTCCTCGTAAACTACTCGTAAAGTATTCCTCGTAAAGTTCACGTAACTTGTACCTCGTTAATTCCTCGTAAACTACACATTACGAGGAATTAGCGAGAAAACATGTTTCGTCGTTATTCGTTCGTCGTAACGAATATTTCCTCACCAATTCATCGTAATCTAGCGAGAAACACAGTTCGTCGTAAAGACGAGGTAAAGCTTTCGTCGTAAATACCACGTAAGGAGGACGCTACTTTTCCTCGTAAATACCTCGAAAATATTTCCTCGTAAACTCCACGTAATAGTTTCCTCGTAAACTACTCGTAAAGTATTCCTCGTAAAGTTCACGTAACTTGTACCTCGTTAATTCCTCGTAAACTTTCCACCTAACATAGTCGTGATTTAGCTACGAATTTACTTCGATTGTTTATTTTCCAGAATTAAAAAATATAATAAAAATTATTTAATTGATAATAAAAATTAATTAATTTATTAATAAAAATATAATTTAAAATAAAACTAAATACGAAAATATTTTATAAATGAATATGTTTTGAATTTATAATACATACACCGAAAAGTAAAAAAAAAGATCTAAGGGTCGTTCATTGCCCTGTAAAACTCCTGGCTCCTCCTCTCAACATCTTCCTCGTCATGTGTGCCGGATGACTCGCCTGGAATGGGATTTTGTCGTCGCATGTTCCTCAACAAGGACTCCCATTCCGGATTTGTGGCCGCTATAACGTCCAAGAAGCCCTCGACTCCACCCATACGAGCTGTGAACGCAGATCGCGTCGAGTCTAACTCGTTACACAGCTGAGTGACTTCATCATCCCGTCTCTGGCCATAAGACGATGTCGCTCTCGGAACATCGTTGACGGAACCAATTCCCAACGTACATCCCTTTTTCTTAGGGACAACCTTAAAAACAAAAAATAAATATTGTTAGTAAAAAATTAAAGTTAAATTAAATAAATAATAAAAATTTAAAATTTAAAAATATTTACCTCCTCGTAAATCCTATCCACTTCAAGTGTGGATAAGGTGACGGGTAATCCGTCGGTGGACTGCTGGGTCAGCTGGGTCTGGCGGTCCTCAACCCGACCAACCAAGTCCTGGAAGATCTGCTCGGACCTAGCATGTACAAAATGGCCCGTCATTGTTCTTGTGAGTCCTCTCGTAAAGTTGCAAAAGAGATGGGAGTTCTCCCGTCTCTTTGGCCTAAAAACATTTAAGAAAGTTATAATATATATATATATAATTTAATTAAATATTTAATTACCATATCGAGACAGACACCGGCGTGGGTTTTTTGACCCGTAGAGTGAAGCATCGGCCCGTGGCCCTGCTCATCTACCGTCTGACGGGAGGCAGAGCAAGACGCGGCGACTCTCATGGTGTCAGGATCCCGCCAGTAACGAATGAGGCCATCCCACACGTCCTTGGTGAGCTCCGGGGGTTTGCCACGCTCATACCCTTTCACTATCTAGTCACCCTTCCAGTTGGAGACCGTGTCCAACAACCGAGCTTGCGCCTTCGCGTTAAACACTTTCTTCACCTTCTCATTGATCCCCATGGACCAATGGTATTTTTGCTGTAACAAAAAAAATTAAATTATGAATTAGTTTTAAAAAATTAAAATATTTAAATCATAAAAAATTAAAGTATAAAATTAAATAATAGGAACTTACGGCGAAAATTTTGAAACGTCTTTCTGACGTGGATCGGTGTCTTTTTCCAGTTCGGATGTGGCTCGGAGAAGTAACCTTTGATCGTCTCGGCTACATTCCGAGCAAGACATCCGTCAACCCAAACGTGAAAAAAACAAATTTAATGTATAAATTATTTATTATTGTTATAAAAGAATTCAAAAAGAACTTTTAAAAAATGTAACGTACCACAAAGTTCCGTCTGGTCGGTCGGGATCTATGACTGGTAAACCTTCTCTGCCTTGCTGAGCGATAAGGTCCTCGACAGTGTACTGCGAGTAAGGAGCACTCGGCGGCACCATCAAATCGGGATGAATCCCGGCCGGCATCGGAGGAGCCATCGGACGAAGCACATGAGGAGGCACCTTGTGGACATGATCATGAGGAGCCGGTGGTGCAACGAATCGAGGAACTGATGGTGCACCATAAGGAGGCGAACGAGAGACTCTTTGAGAAGACTGAGTCTCGGGGACAGTCTCCGGACCCGAAGAACCGGGAGCTGAAAAAGAACCGGGATCTGAAGAAGACGGGTCTAAACGGCTACCAGGCTCACCGAACATCTCTCTGTAATGGAAAGTAAGTCTGTTCTTTCGAACCGTCTGAAAAAAAATAATTAAAATTGACATCAACAGTAATTAACAATTCTATAATCAACACTGATTAACATAAAATCCGTAAACCTATCTAAATTTCCTACACTAACCACCTAATCTACCTTAAACTAATCTAATTAGAGAGGAAGTAGAGAGGACGTACCATTGCTACGAAAGAGAGAGGAAGTGGAGACGAAATGGGACTGAGAAGCTCGCGTGTATATATAAGAGATTAGTCATCCTTGTAACTTCCTCGTAAAGTTACGAGGAACTCGCGAGTCCCGTGTTTTTTTTTACGACGAACTCGCGAATCTCGTGTATTATTTCCTCGTACATTCCTCGTTAATTAACGAGAAAATAGTGAGTCCCACGTTTTTATTTACGAGTAAATAGCGAGTTCCGCATTTTCCTATAACGAGTTCTTTACGACGAATTCTACTTACGTGGAATTTATGAGTTTCTCGTTTTTTATTTTTACATTTCGTCGTAAGTTCCTTGTTAAATTACGAGGAATTAACGAGGTTAGTGTTTAAATCCCTAAAATCAGAAACCCCAAGTCCCATATTCCTTATCTTCTACTTCATATATTCCAAACTCCATCTTCTTTAACTTCTTTTCATATATTCCAAACCCCAAACCCCCATCTTCCTTATCTTCTACTTCATATATACTAAACCCCAAACCCCATCTTCCTTAACTTCTACTTCATATATTCCAAACCCCAAACCCCAAATCCCATCTTCCTTATATTCTACTTCATATATTCCAAACCCCAAACCCATATTCCCTTTAACCTCAATCTCTTCTTTCCATTCCAAACACCAAATTCTAAAACCACAATTCCTTAACTTATAATCTCAAACTCTTACTTCCAATTCGAACCCCCAATTACCTTACACAAAAATCAAATTATATAAATAGATTTTCATGATTAAATCCATCAAATCACATGCATTAAGTATGAAAAACAATCATAATAAAAACAAATACATCAATTGGATACATCAACATTCTCGTCATCACTAGAAACATCATCATTTTCATTAAACTCGTCTTCAACAGCTTCGTTCGTGGCATCGTTGGTAAGATCTTCGTACTCATGATTATGTGGATCAATGAGAAGGATGTCATCAATTTGTTGTTCAGGTTCCTCGACTTCATTTATCTGTTCTTCTTGCAATGGTGGTTCTTCTCCACTGATGATTCGTCCACGAGGTGTAACTTTGATCACAGCTAACCAATTTATTCCCGATTCTCTCATCCGATGGTATGGAAGGAAGCTAACTTGGTCTGCTTGTGAAGCTAAGATGAAAGGCTCGAATTTGTTGTAACTGCAAAAATAAAGACAACGTAGAAATTAATCATACAGTTCATGTATGCCCAAAAAAGAATTTGTTGTACCTTCCTCCACCATTAACATCAAGTACACCGAATTTGTTAAACTGAACTCCTCTGTTGACGACGGGGTCGAACCATTCACATTTGAAGAGGGCATATTTCAGCTTCAATAACCCTGGGAATTCTACTTCAATAATCTCCTGCAAGATCCCGTAGAAATCTGTTTTGCCTTTCACACATATTCCATAGTTACTGGTCGCCCGCTGTCTACCATACTCATATGTGTGAAAAATATAGCCTCGTGTGAAATACATCTTTGATGTGGTGACCTTTGCAAGTGGAGATTGAATTACTTCGTGAAACCACTTAGGATAATCTGCATCGTCGCCATTATCAACCTGCAAAATTAAAGACAACCTGAAAAAGGAGTTTAATCGATCAACCTCCAAAAATTAAGAGTTTGAGTTAGTACCTGATTCTTCAACCACTTAATAAAGTGTTGATCTTTCCTTCTATCTACGTCACTTGTGGATATACCCGGAAATGTTTCTTCGACTTGAGAAAACAAATAGGCTGTAAAATCACATTTTATATTAATGTAACGTTTGGAAATTATATAATTTATACTTATATATATGTGTTTAGAAGTTTCCATATATGGTACCTTTCAAAATAACACATCAATGGATCCTTGCAATTGAGTAGAATATAGGTGTGTGCACTATGAGCGTCTTCTTCACTCGACCACCAGACCTCTTTCGATTTCCCACCGATTCGCCCAATCTGGCTAAAGATGTCTGGAACACCAGCAACTGCATATGTTGGGGCGACACCACCATCATCATATCTTCTTGGAGCTCTTTTTCGGGTACGTACTTTTGACGCAAAGTAGTACGATGTGAAGCGAGAAGTTTATTCCATCAAACTTCCAGCAATTATAGAACCTTCAATTTTTGCGAGGTTTTTTGCTTTTCCCTTCAAATATTATGGCTCGCTCATACTGATACATCCATCCATAATGTACAGGTCCACGAAGCAATGCCTCATATGGGAGGTGGACAGCTAGATGCTCCATGACGTCAAAAAATCCCGGATGAAATATCTTCTCCAAGTTGCACAATAAGATGGGAATGTTCTCGTGAAGTTGTTCCACGACTTCTTCTTTAAGAGTGTGTGTGCTCAAATCCCTGAAAAATGCTCCAATGCCTTGTATATTCGAAATTAAAAACAATTAAACACATTAGTAGTCATATATTATTGCAAACAAAACCATTATAAAATTAATGCGTTGTTATAATATACTACCAGCAAGTGCTTCATGTACGTTTGTTGGAAGTATCTCCGCAAATGCAAAGGGAAGTAGTCGTTGCATAAAGACATGACAATCATGACTCTTCATCTCGGAGAACTTTTGACCCTTTTCAACACATCTAGAGAGATTTGAAACATACCCATCGGGGAACTTCACTTCTGATGCCACCCGGTTGAACAACACCGACTTTTTTCTAAAGACAATCTGAATATCGGAACGGGAACTTGTCCATTGCTTTTTATATGTAACTCACTTCTTGAGAAAATATCCGGCAAGTCCAACCTTGATTTTATGTTGTCTTTTGTCTTCCCTGGGACATTCAATATTGTATTCATTATGTTTTCAAAGAAATTCTTCTCTATATGCATTACATCGAGGTTGTGGCGCAGAAGAAGATCCTTCCAATATGGCAACTCCCAAAATATACTCTTCTTGTGCCAGTTGTGCCGAACACCGTAAAAATCAGGCATATTACCGGGGACATGCCAATTACCACCACGAGGATCTGTTTCCAAAGCTCTATAGTAATCGATTTGTGCTTCAATTTGTTCTCCAGTTAGATATGGAGGAGGAGTGTCTCTCACAAACCTTTTGTGCCTTAACAATTTCTTGTTTCTTCGGTACGGATGGCCAATGGGAAGAAATCGACGGTGACAATTGAACCAACTTGTCTTCCTACCATTCTTCAGTTGAAACGCATCTGTCGTTTCATTACAATATGGACAAGCTAATCTCCCATGTGTAGTCCATCCAGACAACATCCCATAGGCAGAAAAGTCACTTATGGTCCACAAAAGCATCGCTCGCATCGTAAAATTTATCTTCGTTGAGCAGTCATATGTCCTCACCCCTGTTGACCACAAATCCTTCAACTCTTTTATCAGTGGTTGTAGGAAAACATCCCGAAACCTTTTTGGATGGTTCGGACCAGGTATTAATATGGTCAAGAATAGCAACTCCCCTTGCATGCACATCTCTAGTGGCAGGTTTTATGGCGTAAGAAAGACTGGCATCAATAAATATTGTCTCCCTGACATTCCGAATGGACTAAATCTATCTGTGCATAATCCGAGATACACATTCCGGCTATTGCTAGCGAATTCCGGATGTACTTTGTTAAAATGTTTCCAGGCTCTTGCATCTGATGGATGAGTCATCTCACCATCCGCTCGAGTATGCTCGGCATGCCATCTCATTCCTCCAGATGCGCTCCGATTGGTATAATCTTTTCAATCATGCGTAATTGGTAGGTACCACATCCTTTGGTACGGTACCCTATTACGCCCTTGTCTTTGCGGCTTGAATCGTGGCTTCTTGCAGAATCAACATTCTTCTAACTTCTCATTATCTCCTCAGTAGATCATGCAATTATCGATGCAAACGTCTAACATCTCTTAAGGCAACCCAAGACTATAAACCAGTTTCTGAATCTCATAATAAGAATCAGCAGACACATTGTCTTCCGAAAAATACTCTTTAAACAAGTCTGCCCATTCATTCATGTAACTTTCGGTAGATTGTGATCAGTTTTAATATTCATCATTCTAGCAGCCAACGACAATTTAGAGAGACCTTATCTACAACCACTGTAAAGTGGCTGATTCAAGCATCTAACATTTCATAAAACTTTTTTGCATCTATGTTTGGTTCTTCAACTTCATCATGGGCTTCAATACATCAACTACCATATCATGAACCCTATCATAAGCTACCATCTGCTCCTCCTGATGGTAACTATGTTCATTATGCAAATGATGATCAACCGGTTCTTCCCTGAAAATTGCTATTACTACTACTAGCTTCATGATTCTCATAATTATAACCTTCTCCATGTTGAAACCAGATATAGTAATTTGACGTGAAACCTCTATTTATTAAATGCTTCCAAACATTTTCACGATTTGACAATTTCAATTGTTGCATTCGACAAAGACGTAACATATTTCCACTTTCTTGGGTGAGCGTGTGGAATCTGCTTGATGCATAAATGTCTCCAGTCCTTCGAGGTATTCTTTTCGTCACTCTCCGTTAGCATCTCTGCATATACATCCACCTCTACAACTCGAAAATATTCGGAGGCCGACATTTATTTTTCTTTCACGCTTTTTTTTCTTGTTGGTGTGTTTAAGATGATGTTCAAACGTCCATATTTATAGGAAATTTTCGAATCTGGTAGTTGAGATTTTACTCACAATTCTGACGAAATTTTGTTATGTAGCGAAAAACATGTTACAAATACAAAAGTTGGTGGACTCGAAATTTCGTCTTTAAGTACACATAAAATATTTCCTCAGAATTAGACGCTAATTGTACATCGAAGCACGAGGAAATCTTTTTCCTTGTAAAACCACATAATATTACGCCCTTTTACGAGGAAAGTGTTTCGTCGTTAAGTTACGACTAACTTACGTTGATTTTGGATGGTTCGGACCAGGTATTAATATGGTCAAGAATAGCAACTCCCCTTGCATGCACATCTCTAGTGGCAGGTTTTATGGCGTAAGAAAGACTGCATCAATAAATATTGTCTCCCGACATTCGAATGGACTAAATCTATCGTGCATAATCCGAGATACACATTCGCTATTGCTAGCGAATTCGGATGTACTTTGTTAAAATGTTTCCAGGCTCTTGCATCCGATGGATGAGTCATCTCACCATCCGTCTGAGTATGCTCGGCATGCCATCTCATTCCTCCAGCAGTCTGCTCAGATTGGTATAATCTTTTCAATCTGTCTGTAATTGGTAGGTACCACGTCCTTTGGTATGGTACCCTATTACGTCCTTGTCCTTGCGGCTTGAATCGTGGCTTCTTGCAGAATCAACATTCTTCTAACTTCTCATTATCTCCTCAGTAGATCATGCAATTATCGATGCAAACGTCTAACATCTCTTAAGGCAACCCAAGACTATAAACCAGTTTCTGAATCTCATAATAAGAATCAGCAGACACATTGTCTTCCGAAAAATACTCTTTAAACAAGTCTGCCCATTCATTCATGTAACTTTCAGGTAGATTGTGATCAGTTTTAATATTCATCATTCTAGCAGCCAACGAAAATTTAAAGAGACCTTCTCTACAACCACTGTAAAGTGGCTGATTCGAAGCATCTAACATTTCATAAAACTTTTTTGCATCTATGTTAGGTTCTTCAACTTCATCATGAGCTACGAATGCATCAGCTACCATATCATGAACCCTATCATAATCTACCATCTGCTCCTCATGATGGTAACTATGTTCACTATGCAAATGATGATCAACTTGTTCTTCCTGAAAATTACTATTACTACTACTAGGTTCATGATTCTCATAATTATAACCTTCTCCATGTTGAAACCAGATATAGTAATTTGGCGTGAAGTCTCTATTTATTAAATGCTTCCAAACATTTTCACGATTTGCCAATTTCGAATTGTTGCATTTCCGACAAAGACAGAACATATTTCCACTTTCTTGGGTGAGCGGTGTGGAATCTGCTTGATGCATAAATGTCTCCAGCCCTTCGAGGTATTCTTTCGTCACTCTCCCGTTAGCATCTCTGTGCATATACAGCCACCTCCGCAACTCGAAAATATTTCCGGAGCCCGACATTTTTTTTTCTTTCACGTTTTTTTTTTCTTGTTGGTGTGTTTAAGATGATGTTCAAACGTCCATATTTATAGGAAGTTTTTGAATCTGGTAGTTGAGATTTTACTACGAATTTACGACGAAATTTTGTTATGTAGCCGAAAAAAACATGTTACAAATACAAAAGTTGGTGGACTCGAAATTTCGTCTTTAAGTACACATAAAATATTTCCTCAGAATTAGACGCTAATTTTACGCCGAAGCCATTTAGGAAATTTTTTCCTCGTAAAACCACGCTATACTCACGCCCTTTTACGAGGAAAGTGTTCGTCGTTAAGTTACGACTAACTTACGTTGATTTTGTATTTTCTCGTAAGATACTCGTAATGTCGATGTAACTTTACGATGATTTTTTTTTCTCGTTAAATTTCGTCGCTAGAGTTGTGTTTTCTTGTAGTGAATAAAATAGACAAATAACAACATACTTCCTACACAAGTAATAACTAAATGAACTTCATTCAAGTTCCACTAGAGCATTTGAAATTGTCTTCGGAGGAGTGAATTTTGCCATTCTCGAAATAAGGACAGGATCATTAACAGCTTCCCATAGGTCATAAGCAATCTTCTGCGGCGCTTTACGAATGTTGTCGTCATTCACGAGGGAAAAGTCCAAGCCTAGAAGATGGCATTCAATGTGGTTCGAGGCATATACTCCACAATCACTGCCACTCTTTTTCAGAAAGGGCATTGAGGCGTACGTGACAGTATATTGCTTGACGTTATGCTGCCGACTCTTAAAATACTAAACAACTTTGACAATTCTAGTGATGAGAACTGCAAATGGCTCCACTGCGCTGTTATGTTTCAGTCCCTCACAGTCAAAGACCTCTATCGACCTAGTAACAAAGTTGACACACATAGAGATCCAGTGGTTACCGACATTTAGGGGCACATACATGCTGTTAAAATCAAGTTCCCACATTAGTCATGTTCGTCCATGTGCTGGAAGTTCGCCAATGCCGTACTGGTGTAGCAGTCCTGTTACTTTGAATTTCTTCCTGTCCTTCTTAAACTCTTGGAAAGAGTTCTTAATTTGATTACCGAACAAGCATGTCATGAAGGCTACTTTATTTGGAAACCATCGCCGCAAGGAAGTCCTCTCAGTGAATAACCACATCGTGGCATCAATTTCCTGAATAATTTGATAAAAGATTGTAAGTTGGTGTACAGAAAATAAAAAGCAACAAGTTTATAACTCACGTGATTCTTCAGCCACTGTGTAGGTCCCATGACACGAGATGCTAACTCACTTGTGAGCATAGATGGTCCAGTTTTCAGTTCTCTGCATTGCAAAATTCAGTCTCGAATGATAGAAATGTAAAATTAAAAACAATGTTAACTTACTTGGAAGTTGTGGTCCACTCAATAAGTTTGGCCCATAATTCCTCATGGACAAACACTAGTGAGTGTCGGGATCATGCATCCGTCCTCATGTGACTCCACGCCTTTGAGAGTAGGTGGTCTCCAATCCATGAGCTTAAATGAAGACAGTGGAGTGACTCATTCAACTTGTTCTTCACGAAAATTACTATTACTACTACTAGGTTCATGATTCTCATAATTATAACCTTCTCCATGTTGAAACCAGATATAGTAATTTGGTGAAGTCTCTATTTATTAAATGCTTCCAAACATTTTCACGATTTGCCAATTTCGAATTGTTGCATTCCGACAAAGACGTAACATATTTCCACTTTCTTGGGTGGCGGTGTGGAATGCTTGATGCATAAATGTCTCCAGCCCTTCGAGGTATTCTTCGTCACTCTCCGTTAGCATCTCTGCATATACAGCCACCTCCGCGAACTCGAAAATATTTCCGAGTCCGACATTTTTTTCTTTCACGCTTTTTTTTCTTGTTGGTGTGTTTAAGATGATGTTCAAACGTCCATATTTATAGGAAGTTTTTGAATCTGGTAGTTGAGATTTTACTACGAATTTACGACGAAATTTTGTTATGTAGCGAAAAAACATGTTACAAATACAAAAGTTGGTGGACTCGAATTTCGTCTTTAAGTACATAAAATATTTCCTCAGAATTAGACGCTAATTTTACGTCGAGTTCTGAGGAAATCTTTTTTCCTCGTAAAAACCACGTTATACTACGTCCTTTTACGAGGAAAGTGTTTCGTCGTTAAGTTACGACTAACTTACGTTGATTTTGTATTTTCTCGTAAGATACTCGTAATGTCGATGTAACTTTACGATGATTTTTTTTTCTCGTTAAATTTCGTCGCTAGAGTTGTGTTTTCTTGTAGTGAATAAAATAGACAAATAACAACATACTTCCTACACAAGTAATAACTAAATGAACTTCATTCAAGTTCCACTAGAGCATTTGAAATTGTCTTCGGAGGAGTGAATTTTGCCATTCTCGAAATAAGGACAGGATCATTAACAGCTTCCCATAGGTCATAAGCAATCTTCTGCGGCGCTTTACGAATGTTGTCGTCATTCACGAGGGAAAAGTCCAAGCCTAGAAGATGGCATTCAATGTGGTTCGAGGCATATACTCCACAATCACTGCCACTCTTTTTCAGAAAGGGCATTGAGGCGTACGTGACAGTATATTGCTTGACGTTATGCTGCCGACTCTTAAAATACTAAACAACTTTGACAATTCTAGTGATGAGAACTGCAAATGGCTCCACTGCGCTGTTATGTTTCAGTCCCTCACAGTCAAAGACCTCTATCGACCTAGTAACAAAGTTGACACATAGAGATCCAGTGGTTACCGACATTTAGGGGCACATACATGCTGTTAAAATCAAGTTCCCATTAGTCATGTTCGTCCATGTGCTGGAAGTTCGCCAATGCCGTACTGGTGTAGCAGTCCTGTTACTTTGAATTTCTTCCTGTCCTTCTTAAACTCTTGGAAAGAGTTCTTAATTTGATTACCGAACAAGCATGTCATGAAGGCTACTTTATTTGGAAACCATCGCCGCAAGGAAGTCCTCTCAGTGAATAACCACATCGTGGCATCAATTTCCTGAATAATTTGATAAAAGATTGTAAGTTGGTGTACAGAAAATAAAAAGCAACAAGTTTATAACTCACGTGATTCTTCAGCCACTGTGTAGGTCCCATGACACGAGATGCTAACTCACTTGTGAGCATAGATGGTCCAGTTTTCAGTTCTCTGCATTGCAAAATTCAGTCTCAGAATGATAGAAATGTAAAATTAAAAAACAATGTTAACTTACTTGGAAGTTGTGGTCCACTCAATAAGTTTGGCCCATAATTCCTCATGGACAAACACTAGTGAGTAATCGGGATCATGCATCCGGTCCTCATGTGACTCCACGTCTTTGAGAGTAGGTGGTCTCCAATCCGCAGGCTTAAATGAAGACAGTGGAGTGACTCATTCAGCTTGTTCTTCGTTATTGAGTTGTTGTGAAGGATCAAAACCTTTGACATGATATGCTTGAGAAAAGTTCTCCATGGCTTCTTGTAAAGACTCTTGGGTCCCCTTATCTACATATCTTGATGTTTTGGACAAATTCTTCAAAAAATCCAACATGTCATTTTCATCATTTTGAACATCCTGTTAATAAAAACAAGCATAACATTAATACTAAAAAGACTGTCGATAGCAAAATAGAGAAAAATACATTACAAAATAGTCAATCCCACAAGTCATCGTCATTAGTTCACTTCATACAAGCCGTTATACAACATAGCACAATACAAGGACATTACAACAAAAGATAATTAACCCTACATATTGCAAAAGAGTCAACATCGCAAAATCAAGAAAGAAGTACATTACAGTGCTTCATTTTTTGGTTACCTGTCTTACTGGCCGAAGGCTACGACAAACCGGAGTAGGATCCACACTTGCAGCTGCCTTGCCTTTTCCCTTTGCTGCTGGAGGACTTGGACTATGAGATGATTTTCCTTGGTCTTTCCCAAGTGTTGCTGAAGGACACATAATCTCAGAGGCGTTGCGTTTTTCCACTATTTTCGAAAGATCCTTAATCTGAGACACTTGTTCCTTGAGTTGAGCCACCTCATTGGAGACGTTGTCAAAATGCTCATGGATGTCCTTCTTCAAGATTTCCTTACAAGAGTTGAAAGAAGAGGTGAACAACCTTCAATGAAAGTCTTCATTTCACCTGATACACCACTGTTATGTTCAGCCGCCCATTGACAAAGCAGTTGTTTCTTTCGAGACTCAGCACCAAGATCATTTAGCTTGCGCTTGCCATTTTTTGGAACACCAGCTGGTTCCTTTGCAACAACAGCCGGTTCCTCCACATGTGTTGCTGAGACATCTTCGCCTTGTACATCCTCAGAATCAGAAAGCTCCATATGTGCAGGCAAAGCCTCAACTTCCCAAGCGAATTGCTTCCAGTCTTGTTTAGTATTGATCAAAGCAACAATACGCCCCACTCTTTCGTTCTTCTTTTCATCTTCCCTAACGAACTCACTGCTATCAATCACAACGAAATTCCCAGTAGATGACATAAAAGCGAACAACTCTCCCTGCAAGTACAAACGAAACAATAAGCATAATTTTTTCAATTATTGAACACAATATTCCTAGAAGAAATAAGAGCTACCTTATCAAGTGGGACTCTAGGCTGGTGATATCTTGGTAGGATACTTTTCCACTACCTTTCCAATTCCTACATCTCATTTTCGCCATGTTTTTTCTGATCTTTGTACCCACCATAAAACCAATGTCTGGAACTGCCTCCATAATCCATATCTGAAACGCATATGAGAATCCATCCAACACGTAACTGTTCTTCAGATTCACATCTTCCCTTGCTCGAGTATTGATGCAATCAGCTCATCATAAGCGAAGACCCCAGGGATACATCCTCAATTTCTCAAAATCCATCACCAAACAGATGTACTCGTGAGGGATGTACACTTTCCAGTCCTTAGCCATGACGAATGATTGTAAAATACACAGATAGACTAACCTCACTCTGTCCACATACGTCCACTCGTTACAGACTTTAAGGAGCTCATCCCTTACACAATATAAGTTGATCTTCCGATTTGTCTTCAGCACAGTAGCCCATAACCCCTTATCATTCTTCCAGTTGATGAAGTCTACGTCGGATTCCTCTTTGAACTTCAATCCAGTCACAGCATAAAATTCTTGCATAGAAAACCTAAGAGGCCTCTTCGAAAAAAGAAAGCATAGCTCGTGAAGCTTGGAAATCCTGAGGTATTTGCATATGAAGCTGTGAATAATCTTCACTGAGTAGATGAGCTGGTTCTCTATGATCGTCAGAATCGGACCGAAGACAGGGTCTTTCAAAACTTCCTCATACTCATCTTTGAGAGCAGTCTTCAACGCGTCCAGAAGCGTCCCTCTACATGTGTTGTTAATCTTGTCAATCCGAGACTCAACTCCTTCTTCGTGAATGCGTTTAGGAAACTGGTAAGCCATTACTAATAAACATGAAATCATAAACTCGTTAGCCATTCCTGTAAGTAATTCCATATATGAACAGCAAACAAAAAAATACCATCTCACATTTACTAGTCTATTAGACAAATCAAAACTACATACAAACACAATTCGAAACAAAATATAATCAACTAGAACATGTGTTTTCCTCATGTGTTTTCGTCTAAAAGCAAACAGAGTCAAGTATACACATTATCAACTATTCAATTCAAATAAAAAACCGATCCCAAACAACATGAAAAAGCGAGCTCTATTACATGTCAAATTGGTTAGCCTTTTCAAGTCTATTAAGAATTCTAAACCTTAATAAAGCCGATACCAAACAAAATAGAACTCAAAATCATCTCGACAACAAGCTACAATCAACTCACAATCAACTCAACCAGAAACTACAATCAAAACCATAAACTTGATTCGATTTGTGTTTTAAACAATGCCATCTCTTTCTAGTACATGCAAATAAACAAAAACGGAAAAAAGCAAAATTGAAAAGGGGATTTCAAACCCTAACCTTCAAATTGTGGGAACCGAGATGAAAGAAGAGCAAAAGAAGACAACTATGAACATAATCATCCTTTAACGGGGAGGAGAAGCTACTCCCGAGCTTGAACAACTCCGATCGTTCTCGGCGGAGATTATAACGAGATTGTAACTGGTGGTTCTCAAAGAGGAAAACGTAAGAAGGAGGACGACGGAGAGATGTGAAGACAAGATTAAGCTCTCCGACGAACCAAGAATCGCAGCGGAAGGTGTCGACGGCTAAAAAGAAATCACCTCTTTCGAGACTCAGCACCAAGATCATTTAGCTTGCGCTTGCCATTTTGGAACACCAGCTGGTTCCTTTGCAACAACAGCCGGTTCCTCCACATGTGTTGCTGAGACATCTTCGCCTTGTACATCCTCAGAATCAGAAAGCTCCATATGTGCAGGCAAAGCCTCAACTTCCCAAGCGAATTGCTTCCAGTCTTGTTTAGTATTGATCAAAGCAACAATACGCCCCACTCTTTCGTTCTTCTTTTCATCTTCCCTAACGAACTCACTGCTATCAATCACAACGAAATTCCCAGTAGATGACATAAAAGCGAACAACTCTCCCTGCAAGTACAAACGAAACAATAAGCATAATTTTTTTTTCAATTATTGAACACAATATTCCTAGAAGAAATAAGAGCTACCTTATCGAAGTGGGACTCTAGGCTGGTGATATCTTGGTAGGATACTTTTCCACTACCTTTCCAATTCCTACATCTCATTTTCGTCATGTTTTTTTCTGATCTTTGTACCCACCATAAAACCAATGTCTGGAACTGCCTCCATAATCCATATCTGAAACGCATATGAGAATCCATCCAACACGTAACTGTTCTTCGTATTCACATCTTCCCTTGCTCTGAGTATTGATGCAATCAGCTCATCATAAGCGCGAAGACCCCAGGGATACATCCTCAATTTCTCAAAATCCATCACCAAACAGATGTACTCGTGAGGGATGTACACTTTCCAGTCCTTAGCCATGACGAATGATTGTAAAATACACAGATAGACTAACCTCACTCTGTCCACATACGTCCACTCGTTACAGACTTTAAGGAGCTCATCCCTTACACAATATAAGTTGATCTTCCGATTTGTCTTCAGCACAGTAGCCCATAACCCCTTATCATTCTTCCAGTTGATGAAGTCTACGTCGGATTCCTCTTTGAACTTCAATCCAGTCACAGCATAAAATTCTTGCATAGAAAACCTAAGAGGCCTCTTCTAAAAGAAAGCATAGCTCGTGAAGCTTGGAAATCTGAGGTATTTGCATATGAAGCTGTGAATAATCTTCACTGAGTAGATGAGCTGGTTCTCTATGATCGTCAGAATCGGACCGAAGACAGGGTCTTTCAAAACTTCCTCATACTCATCTTTGAGAGCAGTCTTCAACGCGTCCAGAAGCGTCCCTCTACATGTGTTGTTAATCTTGTCAATCGAGACTCAACTCCTTCTTCGTGAATGCTTAGGAAACTGGTAAGCCATTACTAATAAACATGAAATCATAAACTCGTTAGCCATTCCTGTAAGTAATTCCATATATGAACAGCAAACAAAAATACCATCTCACATTTACTAGTCTATTAGACAAATCAAAACTACATACAAACACAACCAAACAAAATATAATCAACTAGAACATGTGTTTTCCTCATGTGTTTTCGCCTAAAAGCAAACAGAGTCAAGTATACACATTATCAACTATTCAATTCAAATAAAAAACCGATCCCAAACAACATGAAAAAGCGAGCTCTATTACATGTCAAATTGGTTAGCCTTTTCAAGTCTATTAAGAATTCTAAACCTTAATAAAGCCGATACCAAACAAAATAGAACTCAAAATCATCTCGACAACAAGCTACAATCAACTCACAATCAACTCAACCAGAAACTACAATCAAAACCATAAACTTGATTCGATTTGTGTTTTAAACAATGCCATCTCTTTCTAGTACATGCAAATAAACAAAAACGGAAAAAAGCAAAATTGAAAAGGGGATTTCAAACCCTAACCTTCAAATTGTGGGAACCGAGATGAAAGAAGAGCAAAAGAAGACAACTATGAACATAATCATCCTTTAACGGGGAGGAGAAGCTACTCCCGAGCTTGAACAACTCCGATCGTTCTCGGCGGAGATTATAACGAGATTGTAACTGGTGGTTCTCAAAGAGGAAAAACGTAAGAAGGAGGACGACGGAGAGATGTGAAGACAAGATTAAGCTCTCCGACGAACCAAGAATCGCAGAGGCGGAAGGTGTCGACGGCGAAAAAGAAATCACCTCTTT
The DNA here is from genome assembly GCA_016771965.1 of Brassica carinata. Lineage (NCBI taxonomy): Eukaryota > Viridiplantae > Streptophyta > Magnoliopsida > Brassicales > Brassicaceae > Brassica > Brassica carinata. The sequence continues at coordinate 9,725,425 of CM028687.1, read as the reverse complement.
CAAGTGAGAACGACAGTCAGAGACGACGAAAGTGACTTTTCCCCTTTTTTACCTTCTTAAGTTTTTACTTTTTAATGTGAATTTAATTTAATTAACTATTTGTTAAAGAAAAGGACAAAACAGTATATCCATTATTGTTTATTCTATAGGGACAAAGTTTGTGGATTTAATTTTAAGGGGACAAGACTATAGTTGTTTTGTTCCATATCGCCAAATTTCCTGATGACAATAAATCGTTAATTTGTTATTAGATAAAATCAACTCATCAACATTAACACTCTGCCAAAAAATAGAATAATATTAAGGGAAAAATTAATACTCTGCAGACGTTACACCTTTCATCTTCCCAGCACCATAATTGGTAGCATAACACCGTCATTCTTCTCCCCAGGCTTGAGAGACGCGATCCTGTTACGATGGTTACAGTGAGGAGTGGCTGATTTTTTTAGCTAACTATACATTTTTAACCTGAATTGTGGAAAAAGGGTTAATCACAATAGCAAACATAATAGTTTTTTACATATTTAAATTTAATAAAACCCAACTTATAAAATAGGAAAACACTACTTGCTTGTGAAGGAGGTACCTGCAGTTCACAACTCATATTCATCAGTAAAAAAAAAAAGCAAAAACAGAGAGTTCAAAAATAGTTTGAATAATTCTTACAAAAAAATAGTTTGGATAAAGTTAAGATAGATTCCTTCGTCCTTCCCGTCTTCGATGTTGCAGATATTGTTGTTGCTCCGGGCATTAAATACCACAGTAAATAAAAAATAATGTGATCCAGCCAAATAACGTAATTTTGTTATTACTCTCAACTGCATCAACAAATCAGAAGCTTGAAGATTAAGGCAGAGTCACTCAGAAGCAGTCTGAAGTGATTGTTGCTTCTGTAAGACTATGTAGCACCTTTTGAATAAGCTCGTTGTAGAGCAGTACTTTTGCACTTCTGTAAGATTATGTTTTCTCCGCAGTTCCTGATTTCCACTTTAGGTTGGTTTGCTCGACCTTCTAGGGTATATGCTTCCTCCTTAGCTGCCGATACTCTTGTTTTGTGCATTCTCTGCCTCTCCTTCTCCAGCAACTCGCTTAACTGGCCCTGGTCTGCTCTAAGACATGAAATTTTGATAGGTGAACCAGGTAAGCTATAGTTTAGAGAGAATATGTGACGTTGACGAAGAGCAATGTCAAGGATCGTAGAAAACATGGGCCTCTAGAACAATGATCCTTGATAAGGTTTGAGAGAGGCGTTCATTCACAGATCACTCTAGCTATTCAATTGTGGCATCTTTAGTTTCTGCTTCCTGAATATTCGTAGAAGTTGAACACAAAAATGAAAGAAGAAAAATAAATAATTAAAAAAGCCCTATACAACAGTGATTTTCAAAATAGTTTAGAAGATGAACGGTGATGAATTCCTGGATAAGAGTGAACTGCAAAAAGATGGAGTGATGAAGATGTTTCAGAGATTTTGGTCGGAAAATGTTTCAGGGTTAGTGAGAATTTAGGATCACAATAGGAATAACAACTTCTTATATGGTGATTTTAAATTTTGTAAGACAACCTTCTCATCTAGCAGCAGCAACTCAAAACCATGAGCTCCCTCAACCTTTCTTCACCCTCCAGGCCTCCCATTAACAAGATGAGGCGCCACAATAGTTAAGAATTCGCCATCCTTTAACAATGGTTAAAAAAAATAAAGCAAAGAAGTCAAGGAAGCAATGATATTTGTAGATGCTTTCATCCCTATGTATAAGAACAAAAGATCAGAAACCTAGGGGAGGTGATGAAGGGAAATTAAAGAGGACGTAGTGGGTTTCGTGGATTGGAGGAAATAATGAGAAGAGTTATTCATTGGTGTGAATGCAGAGTGAAACGTTTCAATGGAGGTTTTGTAGAGTCGGCGAGAGTTCGATAGGTAAATGATTCGACGACAATGGTAAAAGATGAGGTAAGAGTGGTTAAATCAGTGCCACGTGTCAAGCCCTCATCAAAACAAACCAATTTTGATAATACATTGTTGAGCCCTCCTCACCTTAAAAGCTCACCATCTAAACCCATTAGACACCGTAGAAAATGAAACGGTAATTTTTAAACGATCGGGACACGTGTCATGCATACAGAAGTCAAATTTCTTATGTGGAATCCTAGGTGGCGCATCCTGGAAAGAGAGAACTGTCTTTTATATTAATAGATACTCGGTTGCCAATTTTATTAAACGTAGTTATTTTCGGTTTAATTCTTGTATTAATTTTGATTTTATTCACCGTTGAACTAAAATTACCAGCGCGTATAGTCTGATATCATATATATACTATTATTTTCTAAGTGACTCTTAGTATCCGAAGTCTCATGTTGAAAGTTAGAGTGATTAATAACGTTTATACGAATAAATTATATAAATTAGTTAAAAATAAAAAGGAATTTCAAATCTATTTGATTAGATAAAAAAAATTAACAATAGTAAGAATTATCAAAAATTTAAAACATATATTTCAGATAAAAGATAATTCTTATATATACTATTATCCAAAATATATTTTAATAAAAATCTAGAAATTTAAAAAAAAAAAACAGAAAACAGAAAACACATAATTCATAATTGAATATTATTCAAGTAAATTTTTTAATTTTATATAATTGAAAAGATTATTTATTAATAATAAATATAGTATACAAAAAAAATTCAAAAAAATTATAATACTTAAGATTTTCAAATGAAAACAGAGCACTATAATATTGATTATCTATAAATTGTGATATTGATAATCAGAAGATTGTGATTAGCATAGAATCATCAACGCTGGCCACGTCTGTTGATGTTTTTTTTTATAAACGTAGCTTCGAAAACTTCTTGTTGTCATGCATCTCTTCGAGACACTAAGTATAGATAAACAATAAAATAATGTTGGAGGTGGTAGATAATTAAAAAAATACATTCGTGTTCTAAGTGCTAATATTGAACATCAAGTGGTGCGATATAAAATATTGTCTGCCTATAAATATCCGTAGAACAAAGTTTATAGTGACCATCTTGAACCGTTGCATAAGTGTGGGAACCGAAATTCGCACTGTTAAGTTTTGTTGATTTGGAGGAAAGCCAAGTAAACCTAACCTTCCCTGAAGGTTCCGGTTATCTGCTGGGCCACACACGACACAATCAATACAACGGAGAAATAATAAATCGGAATATAAAAATCGTAAGAACAAAAAGATAGAGCAAAAGATCTTATTTCCGAATTTGCGTTTAAGCGTGAACAACAGGAAAGAGATCGGCTACTAGAACTGTCGATGAGTTCGCTAGTCCAGCCTCCTATATCTAACCTAGTTGAGTCGCAGCTCCCTAGTAAAAACGGAAAAAAATGCCTAAGTTGCTCTAAGTGCTATGTTGCTCTAAGATTGCTCTCAAAAGTTCTCCCTTTGCTCCTCGCCCCAAGCTCTCCTTATATACTCCTCTTAGGACGGTCTATTCCTCATTTGGGCCGAATCTATCGCGAATCGGGCTTCTTCCATTTTCGTCGGTCTTCATGTTTATCGGGAAACTTGACATTTATCTTCAAGAAACCTGACATTTATCTTCGGGAAACTTGACATTTATCTCTTTATGTAAGGATAAACATGGGCCGTCATGTCCATTTCGACTTAATCTCCTGAAAAGTCGTAAGTGGGCCGCTTGGTCGCGTTTGGGCCTTCTGGGACCGTTGTTTCGTCCGTGAACATTTTATGATTTCGCGAGAGACTAGCCTGCCATGGTGCTTGTTTTGCCGAAGGAACCCCAACTCCTCGTATAGTCTAGATGACTGGTTTTTTAGAATAACCGTCATCGTTTTATCTGATGAATCGAAATCCATTCGCTTCACCGAACTTTTGGTGGTCTTCCGAAGACTTCCCGATTTATTTCGACCAGAACGAAATGGGGTTCTCAGGTTTCATGTATTCGAGGAGTTGAAGGGTGAGTCTTCGAGCAAAGATACAAAATGTAGAGTTAGACTAGTTGTCGAGACGGTTTTACGGGGAGAAGGTCGCACCTGTCGAGTAGTCCGTAGGCGGGCGCCCGGGACTTCGAAATGGATGCTGGCGCCGGCGCCCGTGACCAGGACCAACAAGCTGGCGCCCGGCACCCGGGACCAGCACGGCGAAGCCGGGCGCCGGGCCAGCACGGGCGAAGCCGGGCGCCGGGCCAGCACGGGCGAAGCCGGGCGCCGGGCCAGCACGGGCGAAGCCGGGCGCCGGGCCAGCACGGGCGAAGCCGGGCGCCGGGCCAGCACGGGCGAAGCCGGGCGCCGGGCCAGCACGGGCGAAGCCGGGCGCCGGGCCAGCACGGGCGAAGCCGGGCGCCGGGCCAGCACGGGCGAAGCCGGGCGCCGGGCCAGCACGGGCGAAGCCGGGCGCCGGGCCAGCGCTGGCGAGCTGGCGCCGGCGCCGTGACCAGGACCAACAAGCTGGCGCCCGGCACCGGGCTAGGCGTGGCAGCTCCTGCTGGTGTCCGGGACTACGATGCGATCATCCCCTCCGAAGTTTCGTCGAGTAACTAGTTTTTCTTGGTTTTATTCGTCACTTGATTCCTTCCGTGGACTTTCGGGTGTTGATTGCGTCTTTGACCGATTTTGACCCCAATAGTTAGCCCCCCCCAGCTAGCTAGGACAGTGGTTTTTGGTAACAGGTGCTAGCTCGCGGTATGGCTAGATTGGAAGGTGTGGAGACGTAATCGTTTACCGAAAGTCGGAGTAAATAGTAACTTTTTCTTCTTTATAAAGATGGAGTAAGAATTTTCAGCCATTCTTACTTCATCACAAGAATTTCACCTTCTAGAGTCTCTCTCTCAAGAAAAATTGTCTTCAAGATCAAGATCCTCTAAAAGAAATTCTTCTTCTCACTCATCTTCGGGTGATTCTCCTGTCGACGAAGTGGTTGCGCCAAAGCACGAGGAAGGAGTTGAGGAAGATACGAGGAAGGCATACTTCAGAGCTTTATGTGGCTCGAGTCCGCCTCTGCGGGACATCCCTATCCCCAGGAGACCTCCGAGGGTGCCAGGCGCGCCATTCTCACCAAGCATGGTCTCTCCCAAGTACCTCACGATTCTTCGAAACTTTTACCAAGTTCCGAGTGGGGTTACGTTCCGGATTCCGACCGCTGGCGAGAGTGCAAGGAATCCTCCACAGGGCTTCTTTACTTGTTATGAAGCCTTTCTCGTGTACTGCCGCATGTGGTTCCCGATCCCTGGTGCCATTGTCCGCGGCGCTCGCTCTTTCGACTTTCGATCAGCCAGCTCACCGTCTCCGCCCTTAGAGAGTTGGCTTGGCGCTAGTCTCGAAGTTACGAAGTTAGGCATGGACCTTAGCCCTAGCGATTTCGAGGGACTTTGGTATACTAAGCCAACGTCGATCGAAGGTGCGTATTCCGTGATCCCAAGGAAGAACATGGACATAATTCAGGGGACTACTTTGAACAACAAATCGTGGTTCGAGCGCTTCTTCTTTGTCTGAATAGACGGGGAGTCCGTCGAGGAAAGCTGCCTTCACTTATTCCCTCAGGAGTGGAACTTTGATCGCGGTAATACTACTCAATTCTGTTTTTTCGTGACTTTGAATGTTCATGAAGATAAAACTTTGTTTATCATGCAGCTTAACTAGACCGCAGTACACTCATGCTGATCTTTTCACAAACGACCTTCTTCGAAAGGTCATTCTTCCGAGTACCTTTTCCGTTGAGCGGATTCGAAGTGCGGTGGAGCTCCATCGATCCCGAGTCATTCTTCACCCCTCCGATGTTCCGTGCGATGTCTAGCCGGTTTCTGTCTTGCCTGTTTGGAGGCGGAGACATAGTTCTCGAAAGGCAAAGAGGTCGAATCGCAGACGGTCTCGAGATCCTTCGCTAGAGGAGACCCCAGCTTTGTTCGGGAAGGGGTGGAACTAGCGAAGTTTCCTGCCTAGCAACTTTTTCGATGGTCTCCTCCAGCGCATTACTGATGAGTCGCCGAGGATGAAGCGAAGAAGAGAGTGTTTTCCGAGGGTTCTCGTCTAATCAATGAGGTTTATCCTTTGAACTTTGATCGTATATATTACCGTTGCTGCACATATATTTTTCTGATCCTAAGTTCATACAGGGAATGAGGGTGTTCGAGCGCGCTGATGGAAGCTTCCGAGGATCGAGGATCTCGCCAAAGCCGAGGAAGCCGAACGCGAACTCTTCCGTTTCCGGAAAGAGGTTGAGGAACAAAGCCGGAAGCAGGCCGAGCTTCATTCTCGAGCCCTCGTGCGTGCGGAAAGATGAGGAAGGAGAGCGATCGTTACCGAGATGGCGCGGAGGGCTTAATCGTTCACCACCGAGTTTGAGAGCTTGAAGGAAGCCCAAGAGTTTGTGGGTGATTTCCGCGAGTGTCGGGGTTCAGTCGCTAACCTTTACAAGTCGCAGAACCCGGGCTTCTCCTTCTCCTCCGAGATCGCTGAGATGGAAGGTCTCATGAGCGAATGTGCTCACGCTGAATCCTTGGTTCCTCCGATTGAGGGAAGGGTCCGGAAGCTTTGGGACCCCATCGAGGTTTCGAAGGACACGGTGGAGACCGGAGCAGGTGGAAACGCGGAAGGTGTAGACGAAGAAGTTGACCAGCCTGTGACTTCGTTCGGGATCTCCATGTCCGGATTCTTAGACGTTGGTTACTGACGATCGTTGGGATTGTATCCTTTTATCTTAATGATTGTATGCTTGGCCGGGTGTGGCCGTTTATTTGTATATTCCGCGACCGTAAGAGGTTGCTTAACTTTGTATATTTTCGGGACTGGCCGTTGGTGGCTTTGAATCCCTGCCGTTTCCGCGGCTCGAATATATATTATGTGTGGATTTTGCAGAAATTTGCCTTGTGATTTGATTTATACTTTCGTCAAGAGTAGAGGGTAGAATTCGAGTAGTCACTTCGTATTCTAACTCTTATTTTTTCGCTAGGTCCGTGTACTACTTTGTAGCGAGTGTTTTAGGTGTTAGCGATGAGAGACATGTTTTTGGATCTCGTATCTGGTGTCGATACTATGTCTGTGAGATGTCAAGATCCAGCAAGACTGGGTTTAGGGCAAGACCTAGGCTTACTCTCAGCTTTAAGGTTATGCGATGACTGATCGGCTTTCGTTTTGCCTGTTAGTGATTTCTTCCTGATTCTTACTGATTAAAGTCCGCGACTTGGCGCCGGCTATGCGACTTGTGTAGTAAGAATCGAGCTATCTCCAGAGAATATCCGGAGTGCTAAACCAAAATTTCGGTTTTTCTTGTATAGCGCGCTATGATATCCTTGTCGGATGTAAGAGGACCTTATTCTTGTGAAAAGGTCTGACTACGGTTTTGTATTAGTGAAACGTTTCTGTGTTCGTCCGTCCGGGCCAATCGACGGGCGTTTGTTTTTCTAAGTCGCAGGTGGACTGTTTTGATGGATGATGCAATTTTGATACCTTTGGGAAATTGCGACGTTTCGCGTTTCCCCGAAGATATGATTTTCGTTCTTCTGAAGTTTTTATGCGTTACTGTATTAAGCACGCATTAAAGGGTTGATAGAAAGAATTTTATTGAAAAAGTTTCGAAAATTTCGAATACATGTGCGGGTATTTCGCGTCTTTGTGGGAGTATAGGAGTATACGTAACCACTCCCCCCCCCTTTTTGGTGAGGGGGATAGCTGAACTCGCCGGGTTTCGACGAGCTGCCTCACGATACCTCTTCGAGGATCAAGCCATTTCAGTAGTTCTGATTGTTGCTGCGGACGTTTTTACTCCCCGTGTGTCGCAATTCCGCTCGTACTAGCCGGATCGGTGGTCTGTGTGGGGGTCGAGTTGTCTGCTTTCACGGCGATGGGCTCAGAGACTTTGTCGCTGTCTTGAATCGTTGCCTGTTCGGATGATTCGGATCATCTTTTCGAGTTTTCAGGAATGTTGTGTGATTCCTTTGCTCGCTTCGGTTAGCCGCAGGGCTGCCCGATCTTTTCGCAGTTTGAACTCGCTAGGTAGCAGAGTCTCGACTGCTTCGACTCCCCAGATTACTGCGGTTCCGGTTGAAGTCGGAAATTTGATGCCGAGGTGATATGTGGACGGTACTGCCTTCATGGAGTTGATCCAAGGGGTTCCCATGATTGCGTTGTAGATAGCCGGGTTATCGACTTCTGCGAACTCGACGATCTTTGTAACTTCCTTAGCCATGACCGGGAGCTTGATACGCCCGAGGGTCATGGAGGTGACGCCCGAAAACCCAGTCAAAGGTTTTGGCTCTGGGATGACTTCTCCAAGTGGGATGTTCATCCTATAGAGGGTGTCGCAGAAGATGACGTTGACCGTACTTCCTGTATCGACAAGGATGCGGCCAACTTCGAGATCCTGGATCACCAGGTCGATAACTAGGGGATCGTAATGAGGTTTGTCGATTCCGACAGTTTCTTGTTCCTCGAAAACGATCGCGTGGTTGGGTATATCGCTGTCCGGAAGCCAGTTGGAACTTGTCTCGGCTTTTCGCCCGTAGGCTTTGATCGACGAGACCGAGTCTTGATAGAACTGCGACCCTCCGATTATCATATTTACCCTCTGGCGACTGGTGTTGTTCCCTTGGTCGTCCTGTCTCCTTCCGCGCTTCTCACCCGATTGGCTTTCAGGCGCGTGGTTCTCGGAGACGGTCTTGTTGGTTTTTGGGCGGTCGGATTCCAGGAGCAAATCTTTTATACTCTTAACCTTCGACAGTTCGCCGGCGAGGAGTTTTGCGGCAAGCCTGGCGCCGAGAACCTTGCAGTTCGCGGTGGAGTGACCTCTGGTGTCGTGGAACTCGCAGTAGGAATTATCCTTGTACTGGTTCCTGGTCCAGGTGTTTCCGGAGGTTTTGCCCTGCTCCGAGTTGATGGCGTAGTTATGTTCGCCTTGGACGTCTTCCCCTTCGTGATGGACGTACTTGTCGTTAGGAGAAGGTTTCTTCTTTGAGGACGTTTTCTGCAGTCCATGCTTTTGCGATAGGACTCTCATCTCTTCCTCCATGACGATGAAGTCCGTTGCCTTGTGGAGGGTATCCTGGATCGTCCGTGGTTTCTCCAGCAATATCCACTTTTGGAACTTTGACTTGTACCAGAGAGTTTTTCAGAGCGCCGACGCGACTTTGTCGCTGATACCCGTCACTCTGGCCATCACTAGTTTGAACCTTCTCATGAAGTCGCATAGTGATTCGTCTTCCTTTTGAGCTAGACTCCATAAGTCCACGTCGGAAGTCTCTCTATCCATAAACATGGAATATTGTTTGAGAAATGCCGAAGCTAGTTGGCGGAAACTTCCGATGGAGTTTCTTTTGAGCCGAGAGAACCATTAGAGCGCGGCACCCCTGAGATTCTCGACAAAGAGAAGGCAGTGACCGGCGTCTCGTTCGCGCTCCGGGAGTTTGCATCTTCCCATCGCGATCTGGAAGGACTGTAAGTGTGCCTTTGGATCTATGGTACGTCGTAGACGGGAATTCTGATCTTCCCAGGGTCCGAGACGCGTGTTTCAGTGATCCGAGCGGTGAACGGCGTTTTTCGTGCTTCCTCGAGAATTTTATCGATCTCGGGAGCGGCACTAGTTGCCTGATGAATTTGTGATTTCACCGCTTTTACCTCGGCTACTATTTTTGCGAGAGATTCGCGTCGTGGATCTCGCTATCGCTACCTGCCTTCTTCCGAGCTTGTCGGCGCTGGTTGCGATGGATCCGAGCTTGATCCTCCGCCAGTTCTTCCTGTTCCATCCAGTAAAGGTCTTCTTCCTCTTCTGTCATGGGTTTTTCGAAGGAGACCGTCTGTCGGGCAGACTGACTTCGGGTCCTTCTAGGATGAACATCAGCGCTATCGTCCGAATAATCGAATTGGTCGCTAATGTCCAAGTTGATTCGTTCGACGTTGTTTTCTTCGTTGTCCCCAGCGGGAGGTGGAAGATTCTCCGTGGTCGGTTGCGCACCCGGTTGGAGAGGTTCGCCGTGGTTTTGTCCTGAAGAAGTCTTGTCCGCGCGTGCAGCTCGATCGCCTGGAGTCTCAAATCGAAGTCTTCTGCCACCGCGGTTTCTTGTGATCCTCGCGGGGCCTTGCTCTTGGCCTTCGCCGTTAAGGTTTCCACCTGTTTTGCGAGAGAGGCCACGAGTTTTCCTTGTTCGTCCACCTGTTTCTGAGCGAAGGCGAACATTTTGTTTCATCTGGTCGAGTATCGTGGAGTCGGCGGTGACCGTTGATACATTTCCAGCTGGAGTGTTGGTGGCGCGGCATCGACGGAGTTCCGCCGTGGCGCTATGGTTGTCAGTGTTGGTCGCCATATCAGACCGAAGGCGGTGTGGTTGCGAGTGAGATAGATCCGCACTCTCCTTCTAGCCAACCGTGGGAACCGAAATTGCGACCGTCAAGTTTTGTTGATTTGGAGGAAAGCCAAGTAAACCTAGCCTTCCCTGAAGGTCCCGGTTATCTGTTGGGCCACACACGACACAATCAATACAACGGAGAAATAATAAATCGGAATATAAAAATCGTAAGAACAAAAAGATAGAGCAAAAGATCTTATTTCCGAATTTGCGTTTAAGCGTGAACAACAGGAAAGAGATCGGCTACAAGAGCTGTCGATGAGTTCGCTAGTCCAGCCTCCTATATCTAACCTAGTTGAGTCGCAACTCGCTAGTAAAAACGAAAAAAGTGCCTAAGTTGCTCTAAGTGCTATGTTGCTCTAAGATTGCTCTCAAAAGTTCTTCCTTTGCTCCTCGCCCCAAGCTCTCCTTATATACTCCTCTTAAGACGGTCTATTCCTCCTTTGGGCCGAATCTATCGCGAATCGGGCTTCTTCCATTTTCGTCGGTCTTCACGTTTATCGGGAAACTTGACATTTATCTTCAAGAAACCTGACATTTATCTTCGGGAAACTTGACATTTATCTCTTTATGTAAGGATAAACATGGGCCGTCATGTCCATTTCGACTTAATCTCCTGGAACGTCGTAAGTGGACCGCTTGGTCGCGTTTGGACTTTCTAGGGCCGTTGTTTCGTCCGTGAACATTTTACGATTTCGCGAGAGACTATCCTGCCATGGTGCTTGTTTTGCCGAAGGAACCCCAACTCCTCGTATATTCTAGATGACTGGTGTTTTTAGAATAACCGACATCGTTTTATACGATGAATCGAAATCCATTCGTCTACCGAACTTTTGGTGGTCTTCCGAAGCCTTCCCGATTTATTTCGACCAGAACGAAATAGGGTTCTCAGGTTTCATGTCTTCGAGGAGTTTGATATCACTCAAATTATCCTAAGGAGTGACTTTATTCTCTCAAATAAGAGGTTCAGTTGTAGTACTTAGGGATCGAATCCACAGAGAGCTAGTGTACAAATAAGATGCAATCTTAATGACTATGCTAGGTTGAAAATAGTTTAAAGTAAAGTGCAGGTTTGTTGAGTAAGGATGAGATTACTCAGTTGAAAGGATTTGGTTATGAAAACAATAAAGAAAAGTAGTTAGATTCAGGGTAAGTATTTAGGAATTCAGGATTATAAATACTATAAAGACTAACAAGTTGCTTGCATGATATGTCAGAACTCAACACTTATTAAATGAATCCATCATGCTCTCGCATTATTTAGACCATCTATTACTTAGATGCTAAATGGTGTTGCGGTCGGCTACTTCGCGCTGGTATCGCCGATAGTTCGATATGAATATCGACCGATACACCTCTATTACGCCGATCGATTACTCTATAGGAGTATCGATCGATACGCTCTAAGCAAGCTTTATGCTGAAGTTGATACAATGCTCACCATGATCTTAGATCAGCTGCGATATCTCAAGAGGGTCATAGCATGTTTAGATGTTATCGTATTGCATGTAATAAATCAATGCAATCCAAGTTCATGTTCTAGGTAGCTAAGCTAGAAAAGCATTAATGAACAATCCTAACAATAAATATCACAACTATAGCAATTATAGGCTGGGGCTAATCCCTCATATCCTATTTAAACCCTAAATCTAACAAGTGAATCTACTCAGACATGGCTAAGTAGTTCATAGCAACAAGGTAATAATAGGAGTTCATAGATATATTAAAGGAATGAACACTTAAGTTCCAATCACAAATCTCTTTGGATCTTTCCTCTAGATCTAGAATCCTATAACCTTTGTAAATAAAGAACTGAAAGAAAATAAGTAGAAGTAGAAGAAACTCTTTAAACTTCTATTACTGTAAAAGATTGTATATGAAAGAGACTTGAATGAAAAGAAAGCTTGTTTTTAATGCCAAAACACTTAGGCATATAAATATATGAGTTCATTAGGTTAAAAAACTCGTTAGGGGCATTCTTGTAAAATGTGATATCTTGGGCTTCAAGTTCGGTCAGGTCCAACTTGTCTTTCAGCCGCCTCAGTATCGATCGATAGTACAAGGTGTACATCGATCGATTATGGTCTCGATGTATCCTCCTTCGGCTAATGTGTGTCGATCGATTGCACAGAGTGTGCATCGATCGATGTGTAACTCTGACGTCGACCTCTGGTCTTGATCTCGGGGGAACTCTTCTTTAATCTCCAAAAAGGCACCTAAAACATCACTTTTCTCCAAAATGCTTCTGAACCTGAAAACATACCTAATAGACTCCAAAACATAGATAATAGTAGTAAAAACACTCATATACCAGGGGTAAAAACGGGTAAAATCCATGGTATATCAGAGTTGAACGGTGAGTCATTGAGCAAAGATACAAAATGTAGAGTTGGACTAGTTGTCGAGGCGGTTTTCGCGGGGAAGGTCGCACTGTCAAGTAGTTCGTCGCGAAGCGCCGGGACTTGGACATGGATGCTGGCGAGCGGCGCCTGGCGCCGGGCCAGCACGGCGAAGCCGGCGCCGAGGCCAGCACGGCGAAGCCGGCGCCGAGGCCAGCACGGCGAAGCCGGCGCCGAGGCCAGCACGGCGAAGCCGGGCGTCCGGGCCAGCACGGCGAAGCCGGCGCCGAGGCCAGCACGGCGAAGCCGGCGCCGGGCCAGCATGGCGAAGCCGGCGCCGAGGCCAGCACGGCGAAGCCGGCGCCGAGGCCAGCACGGCGAAGCCGGCGCCGAGGCCAGCACGGCGAAGCCGGCGCCGAGGCCAGCACGGCGAAGCCGGCGCCGAGGCCAGCACGGCGAAGCCGGCGCCGAGGCCAGCACGGCGAAGCCGGCGCCGGTACCAGTGCCAGCAGGCGAGCGGCGCCGGTACCAGTGCCAGCAGGCGAGCGGCGCCGGTACCAGTGCCAGCAGGCGAGCAGCGTCCGCGCCCGTGCCAGCAGCGGCGAGCAGTCCGGCACCGGGCCAGGCGGTCGTGCCTCGCGCCCGGCCGAGGCTAGGCGTGGCGCTCTGCTGGAGTCGGGACTACGATGCGATCATCCCCTCCGGCGTTTACGTCGGTAACTAGTTTTTCTTGGTTTTATTCGTCACATGATTCCTTCCGGGATTTTGGTGTTGATTGCGTCTTTGACCGATTTTGACCCCAACAAAAGTAAGAAACTCTTTAAACTTCTATTACCGTAAAAGATTGTATATGAAAGAGACTTGAATGAAAAGAAAGCTTGTTTTAATGCCAAAACACTTAGGCATATAAATATATGAGTTCATTAGGTTAAAAACTCGTTAGGGGCATTCTTGTAAAATGTGATATCTTGGGCTTCAAGTTCGGTCAGGTCCAACTTGTCTTTCAGCCGCCTCAGTATCGATCGATAGTACAAGGTGTACATCGATCGATTATGGTCTCGATGTATCCTCCTTCGGCTAATGTGTGTCGATCGATTGCACAGAGTGTGCATCGATCGATGTGTAACTCCTCGACGCCGACCTCTGGTCTTGATCTCGGGAACTCTTCTTTAATCTCCAAAAGGCACCTAAAACATCACTTTTCTCCAAAATGCTTCGAACCTGAAAACATACCTAATAGACTCCAAAACATAGATAATAGTAGTAAAAACACTCATATACCAGGGTAAAACGGGTAAAATCCATGGTATATCAGAGTTGAACGGTGAGTCATTGAGCAAAGATACAAAATGTAGAGTTGGACTAGTTGTCGAGACGGTTTTGCGGGGAGAAGGTCGCACCTGTCAAGTAGTTCGTACGCAGGCGCCCGGGACTTGGACATGGATGCTGGCGAGCCGGCGCCTGGCGCCGGGCCAGCACGGCGAAGCCGGCGCCGGGCCAGCATGGCGAAGCCGGCGCCGAGGCCAGCACGGCGAAGCCGGGCGTCCGGGCCAGCACGGCGAAGCCGGGCGTCCGGGCCAGCACGGCGAAGCCGGCGCCGGGCCAGCATGGCGAAGCCGGCACCGGCGCCGGGCCAGCATGGCGAAGCCGGCGCCGGGCCAGCACGGGCGAGCCGGCGCCGGGCCAGCACGGCGAAGCCGGCGCCGAGGCCAGCACGGCGAAGCCGGCGCCGAGGCCAGCACGGCGAAGCCGGCGCCGGGCCAGCATCGGCGAAGCCGGCGCCGAGGCCAGCACGGCGAAGCCGGCGCCGAGGCCAGCACGGCGAAGCCGGCGCCGGTACCAGTGCCAGCACGGCGAAGCCGGCGCCGGTACCAGTGCCAGCAGGCGAGCGGCGCCGGTACCAGTGCCAGCAGGCGAGCGGCGCCGGTACCAGTGCCAGCACGGCGAAGCCGGCGCCGAGGCCAGCACGGCGAAGCCGGGCGTCCGGGCCAGCACGGCGAAGCCGGCGCCGAGGCTAGGCGTGGCCGCTCTGCTGGAGTCGGGACTACGATGCGATCATCCCCTCCGGCGTTTACGTCGAGTAACTAGTTTTTCTTGGTTTTATTCGTCACATGATTCCTTCCGGGGATTTTCGGGTGTTGATTGCGTCTTTGACCGATTTTGACCCCAACAAAAAGTAAGAAACTCATTAAACAGAGTAGAAACTGAGGGAAAACTATTCATAACAAAACAAAAGTAAAAAGCCTGCAGTCCAAAGAGGTAAGAGTCAAGTGAAGAATAGTAGACTCAAAAAGCCGCGAGTCTAATCATTCAGGCCTTCTTCACAGTAGGTACTTCATCAGTAGCCTTTGTAACTTCGGAGGTTGGGACAGAAACAACAGGGACCGCATTATGAATAGCTTCCTGGCCCGTATGTCCCTTCAACGTCCCACCATTATTGCAACCTCTCATGTTCACATGAACATTGTTCTTCAAATCAGTACAGCTCTTCACCATTGAACCAGCACCTGTCATAATCATTATCAGGATGGTTGTTACCTCCCTTCTAATCACCCACAGCGAATGTGAAGCATGATCTTTAGGACAACACATTAAGTTGCTGGTATGAATTTTATTTACCTGAGCAGCAAAATCATCAAGGGGTTGCGCTGGTGGTGATCGTAAATGCGTGAGATAGTACAGCTCTGATGTTTTGTAGAGAAATTGAATGGTGTGAGCTCCAAATGGAAGGTTAAGGTGCTGCTAACAATGTCTTGAGGGCTATGTCACCCATGTCCTGTATTTAAAAGAAGTGAGCAACGTTTTTCGAAAGCTTTGAAACACATCGAAGGATCAACTAATAAGTTCATATGTACCAGGAGTTGGGAGACTTCAGCAGCATGCACATTCGTTACCTGAGTCATTATAGTGTCAAATGCGACAAAGACAGCGGTGTCAGATGCATCTGATTCTACCATATGTAATATGTACCTAAAATACAAAAGACAACAGCAATAAATAGCGGGTCCATGAAATAAGCAGGTTGTTGTTATCAGTTAGGATTGTAGTTTTTTAAACCGTAATACCTTGCAATTCCAACTGCGTTTTCATTATTGCAAGCTGAACAGGTGAAGGAGGATAATCCCCTTTGCATTTTACGTAACACTTAGAACATGATATGTAGGACCATCCATTTATCAGTATATATCTCCTACACTTTATCAGTGCAAAGGAAATTCAGGTGTCTAATAAAAAGACTGGTTAGTATTATAGGTTGAGGTTTTTTGCGAAAGATTAACGATCTAGAGTCTCAGGCTTACCAAGCTCTCATTGTCGAAATAGAACTGAGTCCTATAGGTGGCGTTAAGGAAAAGACGCCCTGGAAGAAGAGTACTATGAAAGGATCAACATATCTGTAGTTTGAGAAATAAACTTATAAGATGCAAAGAAAAATATTCGACTCCAACCAATTTTGGGTTGATGTTTGTAGCTAGAACGACCTTGGGTTCTACACCTACGGCAACCAAATTCTCATTAGCATGAGAAGATTCTATAAAACACTGAGGCAGATAGGAGTAACCCTACATAGATAGACTCATGTTAAAAATTTACTTAAACATGGAACAAATTAGCTGTCTAGTGTTAGTGTTCTAAACAGTCTAATATAAAGGACCAAGTAGATCTAGTAAGCGTAAACTACCGAACCTAAAAGTGAAAGTAGGTTTCATTAGGACCTCTCAATTATGATATTCGCTATGATGTACTGAGTGGTCTGAGTTTAGTTGTAGAAGATGGCGTGAAACCCCTTCACTTCTCCAACGATATCTGCACGTAAAGTTGACTGATTTAATGTGGATTCACATGTTTAGAGTAGCAGCATTTCTAAAGTAGATGACAGGAAAAAAAAAACCTGGTAACTCTCTGTTGGTGTTAGCAAATGCCATTAAGACCTGGAGATCTGCGTCAGTATAGGGGAACATGGGTTCAGTTAGCTCGATGAAGCGGGTTTGCTCCGTCAATCTGATTGCAACAGGCGCATCAGCGAATCGAAAGTTAGGGCTGCTCCTTGTCACGTCGAAAAAGGCTAAGATCATAAAAAGCTCCTTGATTGAGCCGGTGTTGGAAACTGTTGAGCCGGTAGACGTTGATGGAGGCTTGGATTAGCATTGAGTGTGAAGGCATAGAGACTTGGTTATTGGACTTCAAAAAAATATTAAACCAAAGGTTTTTCCAGAAACGTAGCAGCCTTGTCTCAGTCCGCTGCCTGTACCGACTGGCATTTAATTAGGAGAAATGAAGCTGCATAGAACCTCAGAAGACGGACCTCGGCGGTGACTGTACATCGGCCAACTTTCAAATAGGCAAGAAAGATGCAGGATTGCACCATTGTTGAGTTGGTGATTAGCAGGTTTATTGCTTTCAGATTTCGTAGATGTAATGCTGTTCATCGTTGCGAGCTAACACATTTGTAGGTGGAGCTTCCGGCGATTACTTTGGAAGATGATAAGCTCAATTAAAAGCCAGAGAGTGGGATGACTTAAATGCTCGGATTTAAGCACCAAATCATTGTAAACAGCAAATGTTAAGCATTAGCTGTAGGTCAAGACGTCAAAGCTTTGTAAACGGAACCCGGATAATGATGTAACCCTAAGTACTTATGGGCCTAAACTATAGAAAACATCCAACATAAAACCCAAAAACTGGCCCATAGATTAGGGACGGAAACTTTCGTAAGATGAAGAAATCGGAGCGACGAAAGCAAAGCGTGAGAAACAACGGTGCCTTACCGAGCTGACACGTGACGAGAAAACCCATATCCTCTAAAACGACGTGGCAGCGGAAAATGGCATATTTCCCAACTTTATTGTTATACTAGAGGTATTCTGGCGCTACGCGCCGGATTCATACGTTTTATTTCTTCATTGAGTTTAATTTGTTTATTTGTTTTCATTTGTTAGTTGTTAGTTATGTATTCTAATCTAATTTTATTGTTTGATTTAATTAGAAATAGGATAAGTAGGTGATAGTTGCACCAAAGTTAATATACTTGAACAATTTGAACATAAAGTAAAGTTAATATTCCAAAGGTAAAATAATGTAAATGCATGTGTTTGTTTTGAGGGTATTTTGGTTTTGAACGTTATGTTAATGCTTTTTTGTGTCCTGCTGAGTTATAATGGAAACGATTCAATGTTTTTTTTTTTGCTTACTACTAACTGTTTTACAGTTCTTATGTATTGATGAATATATTACTTTGTCTTTTATGGTTTTATCTTAAACAGAAATTTGATAGTAGAAGTCGATACATAAAGGAGTAATAATCATTTTAAAAATGTAAAGTAAACAATAAATAAACTTTTTAATTTTTTCTTGAATAAATAAATCTACTATTTTCTATGTAGTTGACTGTAGAAGTAATGTAATTTCTTCTTGGTATTTATAAAATAAAGTAAACAATAACATAATTTTCTATCTATGAGCAATGTAGTCGACGAATTTCTCCACGCTTAAAAAGTAGTAACAATTCTTGGGGGTTTGAATCTGGCCATGTTGTTTAGATCTTTGTGGTTCTATCTGAAACTTTGTGGAATTTTCATTTGTAAATTATGTTGTAGATTTTTTTTTTTTGGTCAAACTATTATGTTGTAGATATATCGGTTTATTTTTAATGTATTTGATCTTATAGGGTCGAAAGGAACTAATTTTTTTTAAGAGTGAATCTATCAAGAAAGCTTAACTCAATAGTTACTATAAAAACAATTCAATGTGTCATTACAGTGAACTAGTTACGTCTCCTTTTGTCATTTGCAAGAAACTGAAGCCTCATCAAAGCTATATTCTAATACTCTCTTTTCAGCATTAATCATGTCCAGAAGGTGATTTGCATAAGCCATACACAGATGCACCCAAAATATATAGGAAAACGAATAATCACTACACTAATGAAACAAAGAACAAAAAGAACCAAACTCTTGGAAATGTATCTCACCTGTCTGGGCCATTTGGTATATTTGACAATGAAAGCTTATCAATATCACTGCAGCTTATATTAGAATGTTTTAACCCATCCAATCTTTTCCAATTAACATGCACCATTGTTGTAAAAGCAACGCAAGGTATGGGGAAAAAATCTTGAGCCTGCAAGTTAAAACCATGGTGTCAAGTAAAGGGCTTTGGAGAAAAGAGAAGAGCTTTGTGAGGTTTTATTTATATATGTACCCGAGTACATAGATCCTAAAGTAGACAACAGAATCGAGACTTGACGAGCTCTGGTTCTGGCATTTTAAAGTGCTTCAGGCATCCAGTTGAGGAATCGAACATAGGACATGAAGTCCAAGTTGATGAACTTGCCTCCAAAGCCACCGGTTTGTATAGAGCTAGTTCTTAGGCCCTTGAGGTACCATTTAGGGAAGTAGACAATGTCGTTAACTGGTTGAATCCTGAGTATAGCAAAAGCTATCAAGAAAGCAATTGATGTGACTATATTTATTGCTTCTGCTACTCCAATCTGTCTTTACCTTCCTTGAAAAAAAAAAGAACTAAGAAAGGACAGATTCAGACAAGACTTGGGAGTTAAATACTTTGACAGTTGATGATGTAAGGAAGAAATAAAGCAGATTCAGACAAGAATCATCGGTCACAGCCACTATGAACACTGAAGAAACATGATTTGCTTAAAAGTTGAGTGAAGAAACCTGCTTTGGTTAAAACAAAACAGATATTCTCTTTCATTACCTTCCCAAAAGAGGTAAAAACAAAGCTTTCTTGTTCTTGTGAGGAAGATTTTAGTGTATATATATGCAATCTTGGGTTTCGCCACTAAGATGCTTACAGGGGCCATCACCTATGCTCGTCTCCTCATATTCCATTGGGCCATTCCTTAGTTCAGATAATGGGGGAGAGTACACTAGCAATGCCTTCAAACAACACCTAGCAAAGCATGGAATTATTCATCAGACAAGCTACCCATACACACCACAACAGAATGGAGTGGCTGAGAGGAAGAATCGCCACCTTATGGAGGTTGCAAGGAGCATGATGTTTCACACCAATGTCCCAAAGAGATTTTGGGGAGATGCTGTAGTCTCTGCTTGCTACCTCATCAACAGAATCCCAACCATCTGATAGAGCAAACAACCTGAGAACCATTCTGGAGAGTTTAGGCATCACTCAGCCTAGGAGTAGTGGCACACCTAGAACAACACCATCACCACCAGTTGATGTTAACAATGAAGCAGCAACACCAGTTGTTGAGCCAGTCCATCCTGATCCTGAGGGGGGCAATGAGCATGAATCAACACCAGAAAGACCAGAAGATGATTCAGTTTTAGTTCATGATCAAGATGGAGCTGAATCTGATCAGTATGATGGACAGCAAGGACAGGAAGAAGCAGTGATAGAGGAGCAGATTCAGCCATTGAGAAGGAGTATAAGAGAGAAGAAACCATCCAAGTGGGTCGACACCGAGTGTACTTCAACAACAATGTAGTAGCTCACCCTATCCAAGCAACTTGTTCTTTGCGAAGTTATCCTCAAGATCATGTGGTTTTCATCAGCAATCTGGATCAAGAGTATGTTCCAAAGACTTATGAAGAAGCTATGGAACATGATGAGTGGAGAGAGTCTGTTGGAGATGAAGTGGGAGCCATGATCAAGAATGATACTTGGTATGAAACTGAACTTCCCAAAGGAAAGAAAGCAGTCACCAGTCGCCTACTCTTCACCATCAAGTACTTGGCAAATGGAAAGCCAGAGAGGAGAAAGACAAGGCTTGTTGCAAGAGGATACACTCAAGTGTATGGAGAAGACTATCTGGATACTTTTGCACCAGTAGCTAAACTCCACACCATAAGGATTGTACTCTCATTGGCAGTGAACTTGGAATGGGATTTATGGCAAATGGATGTCAAGAATGCTTTCCTTCAAGGAGAGTTAGAAGATGAAGTCTACATGAGACCACCTCCTGAAATGGAAGACATGGTCAAGCCAGGGAATGTACTTAGACTAAAGAAGGCAATCTATGGTCTAAAACAGTCACCAAGAGCTTGGTATCACAAGCTCAGCACAACCCTTAATGGAAGAGGGTTTGTGAAATCAGAAGCTGATCACACCCTCTTCACTCTCACAAGCAAGCAAGGAATTGTGGTGATCCTGATCTATGTAGATGATATAATCATCACAGGAAGTGACAAGGAATGTATCATCTCTACCAAAGCTTTTCTTAATTCTACATTTGATATTAAAGATTTGGGTGAGCTGAAGTACTTTCTAGGGATTGAGATATGCCGCTCTAAAGAGGGGCTGTTCTTATCTCAAAGAAAGTACACACTTGATCTTTTAAATGAGACAGGAAAACTTGGAACAAGAGTAGCCAAAACTCCACTTGAAGAGGGTTACAAAGTTCTGCGTGAGGGGGAGTTTGAAGATACACCATTTGGAGACTTCAAGCTCTATAGAAGGATGGTTGGGAAGCTGATCTATCTCACTATCACAAGACCAGATATTTGCTTTGCTGTCAACCAAGTTAGCCAGTATATGCAAGCACCTAAAGTTCATCATTGGAATATGGTGGAGAGGATCATGAGATATTTAAGGGAAGCTCCTGGTCAAGGTGTTTGGATGGATTGCAACAAGAGCACAGAGATTGTAGGATATTGTGATGCAGATTGGGCTGGTGATAGAGCAGACAGAAGGTCCACAACTGGATATTGTACATTCATTGGAGGTAACCTAGTGACTTGGAAAAGAAAGAAGCAAAAGGTGGTGTCTTGTTCAAGTGCTGAAGCAGAGTATAGGGCAATGAGGAAACTCACCAATGAGCTTATCTGGATCAGAAACTTGCTGAGAGACTTGGGCATTGAGACTACAACACCAATCACCATGCATTGCGATAACCAGGCAGCTATCCATATAGCATCCAACTCAGTCTTCCATGAGAGGACAAAGCACATTGAAGTGGATTGTCATAAGGTTAGACAAGCAGTGGAGCAGAAGATTATCCTACCTTGCTATACTAGAAGTGAAGACCAGCTAGCTGATATCTTCACCAAAGGAGAAAGCAACAAGGTTTGTGAGTCCATTCATCCAAGATTGGGACTCATAGATCTACCGAGATCATGATCCCCTTAAGTCATGAAGCATCTACTCTTTTTCCTTTGTGTGTTTTTATCCCATTGGGTTTTTCACACAAAAGGTTTTAATGAGGGATGTCTTCATGAGTTCCAAGCTTGTCCAAGGATCTTCTATGGTCAAGCTTGAGGGGGAGTGTTGACATGAAACAGAATTAAGCTGCCAGACTTGAGAATTAAGCTGCCAGACTTGAGAACGCAGACTTGAGAATCAGACTTGAGAATCAGACTTGGAAGCCAGACTTGAGACTTGGAAGCCAGACTTGAGAGCCAGACTTGAGTGCTAGACTTGAGTGCTAGGCTGGAAGAATATGACTGTTGGAGATTTGAATTCAAATAATGTGACTGTTAGATCTGAGCTCATCCTTGTAACCAATGTGTAATTACTTGTCATCTCTCTCTAACCTGCCTATAAACTATTCTTGTAATGTTCTGAAAATGAATTAAGGAAATACTTTTCCTCCTTCACTCTCTCTCTTTCTATCTCACCAGTTCTCACTCTTTCTCTCTTGTTCTTCACTTAGATCACTCTGTTCTTCATTTACTTTCATAACTAATCCCGACATCGAGCCAAGAGCATAGTTACTACTATTAGTAATTGCTATTGAAGTGGATGCTATTGTCAACAGGAATAATTGGAAACAAAGGTGCTTACAATGATAGCATGTCAAGGCTCATAAGTTCATCGCCGTTTCTGGCCTCCCAGAATCCCAGCAACTAACCTCCGCAGTGTTGGAGCACCACCCTGATCTCAATTGGGCAACAAAGATTTGGGGATTTGCCATTGTAATAACCGGAAAGTTAAACAGAGTATTCTTCTGGTTGTTGTCGAAGCTGTAATCTTCATTTCTGGATGAGGGGGTTTTTGTATCCAAAGCTCCAATAAGTTACTCTGGGAACGCAATGAGTCGGATTGAATGTCGAGGAGTAGGATGAGCGCAATGAATCGGATTGAATGCTGCGGAGTGGTGGAAAGCTGTAACGTTCCTCAGATCCTCTCATCGTTTCTCAACTGAGAAAATTGGCGGTCGAAATACCTACAAAGCTCAGGCCCTAGACGACGAAGAGGCTTACTATGAACAGGCCAGAAAATAACATACAAAAGCCCAGTTTCAATAAGAATCCAATGGCCCAATACGAAAATATGGTGACACGTGGCGAATTTCCCCCCAAGGAGATAAAAAAAAACAACTTTATTAGTTAAGATGTCAAGGGTATCCTTATGTGAAGCAAAATGCCAATACCAATGTGGGAAATGCAAGATTCATGATGATATATAAACATTAATTTTCAAAGTTCGTATACTACAGTTTTAAAAAAATATCTTTATTTCATAAAATAAGAAATCATATACAGTAAAATAAAATTTATTTACACCGTGCGGGAATCTATAATATAATAGGAGAGTTGAGGCATTCCTGCAGGGACACGTGTCCAACTATGTGGGTCCCACACCTTAATTTTTTTTAATTTCTGTCTCGATTGGGCTTTGCGTGTGATTCATAGTATTTTGTTTTGTCTGGGATTTTTAGGATGTAATTGGTTTTGGTCCTTTACTAAACTTATCCGAGCGCCGGATAGTGTTTCTTTCCTCTTCGAGAATGTTCTTGCACAGAGGGGCGCTTCCTCATACGACGAATTCAATTTTGCAACTCGATCTCTTCACCTCCTTCGTGCACGTTTTTTGGCGTAAGGTTAGTTCTCATTTGCCTCTTAACTTCTCTCCACCACTGTTTTTCTTCATTCAACTCTGTAACCTCCGTTCCGAAAATGTTTTCTCCAGATAATATAATAAATAAATATCTCATAAAATCTTCATTTATTACTTCTCAAAAGTCATCTCATCATCATAAATCCAGTAAATCGGACAAAAATAAATAAGTCTGATAATATCGATAAAAACATAAAACCGAAAGTCCGAAAATAAGAAATAAACTCCCAAAAGCACCAAGGTAAAAGCAATCACTCCTGTCCGGCAGTCTCACCTGAAAGGAAAGAAAGGAGGGTGAGCAACAGGGGAGTCACTCAGTGAGGTATGGGATGTTAATCCACAAACCACTGACTCAAGAAAAATAGAACTCCCACTATGGAAGTTTAGCTCTAACATGAACAAACAAGACGCCTAAAGCATCACACACAACAAGCAAAGTGCTGATAGTGCATAGCTAAACCACACACCCCGCATCTCCTCATACGGATATACATACGTGGCGTCGCTAGTACCGTCGTCTCGTACCCCGCCCTTCAAAGCTGCTTCGGATGCAAACGTCTCTGCACCAAGCACCACACAAATGCGTCGCTAGCCCGGGCGTCTCGAGCCCCGCCCTCCAATAGTGGCGTCGATAGTCCAGGCATCCCTGAACCCCCGCCCTCGCACATAGTCCCTACTCATACTATGTGTACGTATACATATATATCATTTCTCAGCATCACACAATTCAATCAATAGTTGAATCCTCTAGACCCATAGTTCCGGTTTACAATGAATGAATTAACTACCAAACAAGGACTCAAACAGACACATTCATGTTTCGAAATCTAAACTAACATAGAAAGAATTCTACACTGGTACGGGATTTATGGAGTAGACCCTCACCTTAGCAATGTGGAAAAGTGGCAGCTATGAACTCCAACTTCTCAAACAGACTCCAAAATAACGAGATATCTTGGTTAACAAGATAATTACGTTCTAGCCTTTGATCTCGTCTTCTCGTCAACTGGACACAAAAAGGAAGATCACATCCATCACATGATAGATCGGCAAAAGACAAATAACAATTGCTAGGGTTAAGGTAATGATTTCTTAATTCACAAGAAAGGGAACAATCACTTAAACGTCATGAAGCGGACACACGATTGTGACTCTCGGCTCCATCAACATGGCTGCGTCTCCCACAACTTATGGATGATGGCGGAGTGGATCTCTGGTGCACTGCGACAACTCCAAGCGGTGAGTCATGGTGGAGTGGCACCGTCTTCACCGCCTCTCCTCGTCTCGGTCGCGTCCCCATCTCACGGGTCCAATAGGTAACGTCAACGTCATGGATGAAACACCACACCACGACTGCTCCAATGACACATGCTCCCCTCCGGTGATGGTGATTCGCAACGGTGGTGAACAATGGTGGTGGCTGCGTCTCGTCGTCTCCTCCAACGTCAACACACGAACAAGAAAGATGATCTCTCCTTCTTTCACACCAATACATGAATGATAATGGAGGAGCAGAAGAGACTCACGGAAGAGAGAAGTGGGGAGAAGATGAGAAAATGGTCATGGAGAAGAAGAGATGATAATGGCGGCTCCACTCGACCAAAATAATAATAATAAAAAGAATAGGGTTTTCATTCCTTTTAAATACACACACTATGGCCTAACACACACGTACAATATAAGAAGGATATATGCCTTTGGTTTAAGAAATGGTTTGGCTCAATCTAAATTAATTAAATAAAATAAAATAAAAAACCAAACCAACCGGTTAAGAAAACCGGGTCGTTACAAGAAGGTTCCAAAGCGACCTCAAGATTATAAACGATTGCCTTGATGGACTCATTCAAAACGCAAAAGAGACAAGACAGGTGTTTCACTACTTGCTACTCTCTTCATTATATTGTGCAATTTCTGACTTTGTTATCTCTGTTTCTCCCAGGAAACAGATGTAGAGAAGCTCCAGCAACGTGACTACTCTAATCTCAAGGTTCAGCTATCTTTTATCTCTTGCATCTTCACTAAAGGTTATGAAAGTTTTTTGATTTTGTTTTTCTGGATTCACAGGATGAAAGTCTTTTACGGTTCTTGGTCGACATGCGCGGTGTTGATATTGATGACCGGAAGTCAAGATTATATAACTTACTCTACATCAATCTTGTAATCTTCTTCTGCTTATTATTTTGTCTTCAATAGATGATGGGAGGACTCATGAATTAATGACTATGCTAATTGCTGGTCACGAGACAACAGCAGCTGTTCTTACTTGGGCTGTTTACCTTCTTAAACAAGTATGGTCTTAAATGTCTTATTACCATTTTTTCCATGTCTGCTTAAAAAATCTCTTTGTACAGTTACTTAATATTTTGCTTCTAAACTTGCAGAATCCTGAAAAAGATTATGAAAGCTCAAGCAGAGATTGATACTGTGCTTGGTGAAGGTGCACCTACTTATGAATCATTGAAAAAGCTAGAGTACGTTAACTTATAAATTATCTTCATAGATCTTTCTTTTGGTCTGTTTTTCTTTCAATCATTAACTGCTTTGCTCAATGCTTCTGCAGGTAAGTACGACTCATCGTTGTAGAATCCCTTCGACTGTATCCTCAGCCGCCTCTGCTCATCAGACGCACTCTTAAACCAGAAACCTTGCCTGGTATGTATGAAGTTGTTTTCACTAAAATACAAGAAGCTTCTATTATGAATTAGTGATTATATGCAGTCTGCGTACAGAAATGACCAGAGAAAGACTTAGACCAGAGCTCATAGTCCATGTCTTGCGTATGCAGGAAGATACAGAGGTGAAAAGGAAGGTCATAAAGTTCCAAAAGGGACTGATATCTTCATTTCCCTAAGTGGTATATTTTTATATTAGTTTATGATTATTCAATGGAACCTACTTTTGTTTAATTTTATCAGTTTTTTAACATTCAGGTGTACAATCTCCATAGATCTCCATATTTTTGGGATAACCCACAAGAGTTTGAGACTGGGAGTGTCTTAAGAACAAAGAAGAGCAATGGTATTGAAGGCTGGGCTGGCTTTGATCCATCTCGAATTCCTGGTGCACCTTACCCCAACGAGGTGAACATCCAAAACTTGCAAATCCAGTCTTCCCCTTAAATTCATTATTTTTTTAGTTAGCTCTCTCCTGCTTTGTAACAAGAATATTGTCTCCTTTGTGGGATGGTGTTATGGTGAGGACAGATTATATCAGACTTTGCATTTTTACCATTTGGTGGAGGGCCAAGGAAATGCATTGAGACCAGTTTGCACTAGCTATGTTGTTGCAGAAATTCGACATGGATGTAAATGGAGCATTAAGAAACAGATGATATTTCTCTTGATTTAATCTCCTTTCAATTTTTTTAAATTTGTATAGAATCCAGAAATGGATACCAGTATGTATGTTGGTTACCTTAAACTTTGGAGGAAAATGAATAATCCATAAATCGATTGAAGATTCAAAGATGCTTTTGCAGCGAGCTGTCCTTTTTTAATCTCTTTGATCTTCGCCCCAAATCGGTTTTGTTGAGGAAGAAGAAAGGGAAAAAAATATTGGCAGAGCAAATCTGACAAACGGCATCGTTGTTGACGGCTATCGTAACACCATTTAGATTAATGCAATGATTGATTACAATTTTTTTCTTAACATCTATTCTATTGATTACAACTTTAAGGTTGAGGTATGCAATTCTAATATAATTCAAGTTCATGCATTGATTAGCACGGTCTGTATGTGCACGTATGTATTTTCTCGGTTATTCTGAGTTCGGACACGAATTAGCCATTCTCCCTATTTTCAAGTACGAATTTTTATAGAAAGAGGCTTTATGGACCTATTATCGCTAATTGCTGATTATATTTTAAAACAACATTGTTAGATGTTTTTGCCACCCTGACGGTCCACAAAGGTCCATGGCCTAATTATAAATACTCAACGAGTCACACAGATAAACAACCACGAAATGGGTGAAAAAGTCACAAAACTGTAAACTTAACGGATAGTCTTTTAAAAATTTACAGCACTCCAAAATAATAAATTCCCTCAACAGGTGGTTATTCATAATATCCCTGGAACACAACTAGCTAAACACAACGTATGCAAGTACCGCAAACGAAAAAAAGCCATTAAATTAAAAACAAATTAATACAACTTTAGGAAATTAGTCCATTACATTACTCACATACTTCATGAGTTAGAGAACAAATTAATACCAAACAAAACAAATTTTATAAATTTTTAGAATTATTTTTTTAAACAGTTTATTACAATTCTCTATTTTTGAAATTAGTTTTGGTTAAAATAAGAAAAATAATTTGATTTATTGTTCAGATAAATTATTAAATTTTAAATCCGAATTTTATATATTTTCTTACACTATTTGATTATATACTAACAACTACCACTAACACTAACCAACCCCTCAGCTTTAGAACATGAAAGTTATAATAATGCTAATAGTCGATCAAATCATTACGAAGATAAGATATGAAATATCTAACACATATGAATTATGAATTTTTCAATCATTCTTATATAAACCTGATCAAACCGTGTGACTTCCAATATTCCATTCATCACCATTATAGACAACGTGGTCTGCTTATAAATAGAACCTTTTTCAGTCTATATTTGGCAAAGAGGGCACTTAGAAGTCGGTAAAAAAGTGAGTAGACATATCACGAACAGACTAACGAGCATTCAACAAGAAATACAAACCATGGAAAACGAGAAGCTCCAGTGTAAACAAATGCTTGGTCTGTTCTAGGAGCATCATTCTGCCTAAAAAACAAAAGTTAAAAACGACAAAATTGTGTACGCAAAACTAAATAACGTATCAACAATGCACTCAGCGCGGGGTGACTCTAGTATACCTAGTTTCTTACATGTTTCTAACAAACGAGAGAATAGATAGAGGATCCATTTGGGCTTAACATAAAACTACTCAGCCCATTAAGTGATTAGTCGAGGCCCAAGTTGTGAACTTATCAGTCATCTTCTTCTAATAGTATACCTAGTTTCTTACATGTTTCTAACAAACGAGAGAATAGATAGAGGATCCATTTGAGCTTAACATAAAACTACTCAGCCCATTAAGTGATTAGTCGAGGCCCAAGTTGTGAACTTATCAGTCATCTTCTTCAACCCTTCTACTAATAATTCACCGTCTTCTTCTCTCTCGCTCCCCTTTTAGTTATACGAGTTTCTTTCTAGGGTTTCCTCCAGATTCCTCTACCAAATTCTCGCTGTCGCAGAAGCATCGAAGCTCTCAATTCTGGAGAAACGTTGAGGTAATTTGATCTCAATTCATCGAATTGAATTCATACTGTAGAGATTACAATTCGTCTCTGAACTTTCTTGTTTCGATTTCTGAGTGAGTTTTTGATTCTTCGTTTTGTGTTAGGATTCTCGTTCACTCTCCATAGAAGAACTGTTTCGCTGAGTCGGATTAGTGTTCTATGAGTGATGGCGATCGAGAAGAGTAACGTAAAGCTCTCTAGGTTTGATTCAGAGTACTCTCATGGCAGTGATGAATCTATGTCAAGTTACGAAGGAGAGGAGAGGATTGAGGTGCAACGTAAAACCTCAGCGGTTAATGTTGATTCTGAGGATGATGATGATGATTATGGGTTTGTTGAAGATGATTCTGGAGCTGGCTCTGATGATTTTGATCTGCTTGAATTGGCTGAATCTGGCGCTGAGTTTTCTCAGGTTGGGAACGTGACTTGTAGCGTTCCTTTTGAGTTGTATGATCTCTCTAGTCTTGAAGATATACTCTCGGTCGATGTTTGGAACGAGTGTCTCACTGAGGAAGAACGGCTTAGCCTCTCATGTTATCTTCCTGACCTTGATCAGTTCACGTTTATGCTTACTCTGAAACAGCTCTTTGAGGGTCGCAATTTCCACTTTGGCAGTCCGATAAAGAAACTGTTTGACATGTTGAGAGGTGGGCAGTGCGAGCCGAGGAACGTGCTTTATCTCGAGGGGCGTAATTTGTTTGTAAGGACAAAACATTATCATACGCTGAGGAAATATCATAATGACATGGTCTTGAATCTTTGCCAGACAAGGGATGCTTGGGCAGGTTGTAGAGGGTACAGTGTCGATGAGAAGCTCCGGGTCCTGAATATCGTGAAAAGCCAAAAGACTCTAATGCGCGAGGAAAAGGACTATTATGAGGAGGATTCTTCAGAAAAGGAAGAACCTTTTGATGGGCCATGGAGCAGAAAGCTAAAAGATAGGAAGTCTGCGCAGAACAAAATGGCCCGTCATTCAGGTTATGTTGTTGATTCAGCTCTAGAGTTTCCTAGGCAGTGGCAGCATACGGTTGTAGAAAACGATAGATATGGCAAACCTAAGTCGAAACCGAAGACAGCAACACTGAAATTTCCTTTTGATAAATCGTCTGTTGGGCAATATGCTTCAGGTCGTAATGGATTAGGTATGACCTCTGCGTACAACACCTCTTCTCTCGCTAGGCAGAAGTATGGTTCTAATTTGGTTCTTGGGTCAGAAGATAATTTGGATGATGATGATCAGGATCCACTCTTTGGAACTGGTTCTTGGCGGGATCAGGATTTTGTTGTTAGAAAGAAATCTGGATTCTTGAGGCTTGGAAAGAAGCATAAGTTTTCCAGGGAGGGAGAACTGAATTCCGAACATTTCATGGGTCCACCATATGCAGCAAGGCAAACCCACAGCAATGTCGCAAAGTCAAGTAAATATGCAAATCAAATGAAGCCCGTAAAAGGTAGTCTGGCAGACCTTCGTGGGGACTTCCATCGGCATGGGAAGTATCATGGAGATGGATTTTCGGTTGACCCTAGATATATATCTGATGACTTGAATGGTAAAAGCAGAAAAAGGAAGTCTGAGAGGGACTCACCTGATACTGGTTTGAGAAGTTACAGAGCTTCTATGCATCAAATGAATGAAAGGTTCTTAAATTCTGATTTTCGGGAGAACCAAGTGCAGGATGGTGAAAATTTAGATGCCAGGTTGGTTTCTTGCAGTTCTGGGTCCAAAAGGAGGAAGGTTAGAGAGTCTTTGATGGACATGGAGAGGAGGGAGGATAATAGTGAGATGCGGCTTTATTCTGACATTCAACAACCGGTTAGTGATATTATTGCCTCAAAGAGAAAGGGAAAGAAGAAAATGGAGGTTGATGTTGATTTTCTCGATCTGGAAACCTCTGAAACACCAAAAGTAGGAAAGAGTGCAAGTGAAGCAGAGGTGGAAACAAAACAGCAGAAGAAGCCGTATGTGTTAATCACACCGACAGTTCACACTGGCTTCTCCTTTTCCATTATGCATCTTCTTACAGCAGTGCGTATGGCAATTACAAGCTCTTGTCCTGAAGTTTCATTAGATGTTAGCAAACCTATGGCAGTGGAGACTTCAGAACATGAAGCTGGAGAAAATGGTGCTCCCATACCCAAGGGTGCAGAGGATAACAAGTCTCCACAGCAGGGAAGTGAGAACTTACCATCCCTCACTATCCAGGAGATTACTACCCGTGTGACGTCAAAGCCATTAGATCCTTTTATCCTCGAGACACAAGAGCCGCTTCAGGATTTGATTAGAGGAGTTCTGAAGATCTTCTCGTCGAAAACCTCACCTCTAGGGGCAAAAGGTTGGAAGCCACTTGTAGCATTTGAGAAGTCCAAGAAATGCTGGTCCTGGATTGGCCCTGTTCTCAGTCCTTCGGATCAAGAAATTGTTGAAGAGGTAACATCGCCTGAAGCTTGGGGTCTCACGCACAAGATGCTTGTCAAGTTGGTCGATTCATTTGCAAACTGGCTGAAAAATAGTCAGGAAACTCTTCAGCAAATAGGTAGTCTTCCCGAACCACCATTGTCACTCATGCAGTGTAACGTTGATGAGAAAGAACGGTTCAAGGATCTGAGAGCACAGAAGAGTCTTAACACGATTCCCCAGAGTTCTGAAGAAGCCAGAGAATATTTCCGGAAAGAAGAGTTTCTGAGGTATTCAATATCTGACAGAGCGTTTGTGTACACGGCTGCTGATGGTAGGAAGTCGATTGTTGCTCCTCTGAGAAGAGGTGGAGGGAAGCCAACCTCAAAAGCCCGGGACCATTTTATGTTGAAACGAGAGAGACCACCACATGTCACAATTCTCTGTCTTGTGAGAGATGCCGCTGCCAGATTGCCTGGTAGTATTGGGACAAGAGCTGATGTTTGTACCTTAATAAGAGACTCACAGTATATCATGGAGGATGTGACCGATGTACAAATAAATCAAGTCGTGAGTGGGGCATTAGATCGTTTGCACTATGAGCGGGACCCTTGTGTACAATTCGATGCTGATAGGAAGCTGTGGGTGTATCTACACAGAGACAGAGAAGAAGAAGATTTTGAAGATGATGGTACTTCATCCACTAAAAAATGGAAGAGGCCGAAGAAGGAAGCAGCAGACCAAACAGAGGAACAAGAAGCTGTTGCTGTTGCGTTTAATGGGGATGAAGAGCAAACCGGAAATGAAATGGGTTCAGAAAAGAAGACTGTGGAGCCTGCTGGTGTAGACTGGGATCAAGGAGCTGCAGACCAACTTTGTAATGGGGCTGAACAAGCTGCAGAGGAGGAGCAAGATGTTGAGAACACTGCACAGGGTAATGAGACAACGATGTGGGAGCCTGTCGTTTCAAGTCGTGTAGAGGATAACACATTTATCTGCCAAGAGAACTCAGTGGCTGATGATTTTGACGACGAAACATGATTGATAAGATGCATTGATACCAAGTAGGTTTCGAACTCTTTTTCTTTCATATTTTGTTTGATTGATCAGGTCATCATACAGAGTCCAAGTCCATTTCCATTGCGTGATGTTGTGTTTTGTTTTTAATGATGGTTTGGCAATGGTGAATCTTTCTGACAAGACAGCACTCCTTCATTGATTTGTATTTTCAGGTGAAAATTCCAGAGGGTAGTCCTTTAACAGAGAGGTATGTTATGGATTTTAAAGGCGACATTGATTGGGGTTTGGTCCCAAAAGATGTCAAAAGAGATCACACAGGCTCTGTCACAAACATGTTGAAAAGGTTATTCATGTTGTTCTCATCTTATTTTTTAGAAAAAAGGGAAGTTAGTGGTGGAGTTTTATGAATGATTAAGCGTCAATAATATTTAGAAATTATATGTTTGATCAGGTAAAATTTAATATACAAGGTGATATATAAAAATCAGAATTTGTATGCTGATGACATTGATGCATGTCAGTTAAATGTATTCTCGTAACTGGATGCGCCCCATGAACACGGATGGTTGATCTCTAATTGTGTTTCAGTGCATTTCCTGTGAAACAAGACACGGCTACAGTCAGAATCGTTACAGAGAATAGTAGCCTCCGTAGAATTCACCTTCTTTATCTTTATATGTTTGTTATTGTTTATTGCTTGTCCTATATAGCTGCCTCCCCTTGAGTTATTGATATTTTATTAGCCACAAAATTTCAATTCAGTCGCTCGATATTTGTTGAATTTTCTGTGAGCCGGAAAAAAAAAGAAGAGAAAGTGGACAAGATCTTAGTTTGACCACGTTTGATTTTCCATGTGTCAAGCAAACCAGTCTTGTAAAACAAAATAATGAAAAAAAAAAATCGATCTATTAGATAATTCATAATTTGTAATCACCAACTATATGTACAAATCGATTTGGCGATGGTGTAAAACAAGTACACTACCATAAAAGAACACTAGATTTAGACCCGATTGATTGTGCGAGATTGTTTTTTCGCTTGAATTATAAAAATTTCAAATAGAAAATACAGAATATATATTTTTATATTATTAAGTTATAAGGTTTAGCATAACTTTGTGTGAATTATCTATTTTACTTTTTTTTTAGAAATTGTCTAGGATAGCTCTTTTTAGTTTATTTTCCCAAAAAAAGTATTTAATGAAGAAAATAATCAAAATAAGTTTCATTAAAAAAAAATTTCATTAAAAAAGAAATATATACTTATATCATAGGGTTAACTAATCTAAAATTAGAGTTTAGAGTTAAGGGGTGGGGTTTAAAATTTTTTAAAAAATGAAAAATAAGTATTACAATTTAAAAAGATATGTTTTTTTTAATAATTTTTAAAAGTATTTTCGAATTTCAAACAGAAAATTATTTCAAAAAATGAAAATTATAAAAAATTATTTCAAAACTGTATAAATTATTAAAATTATAAAAACATATATTTCAAAACTGTATAATTTTATTATTTTTATTTTATTATTATACATTTATATTTGTATAACTATAAAGCAATGGTTATAAGCTCGTTTTGTCTCATTAATGAATCTCTTTTGGTAATTTTCTTTCTTATAGGTTTTTTGGGACAGAAACTTTAAAATGAATATTTGAAAAAAAATGTTTTTTTTCATGTTTACTCAACAATTGTTTTGTGGTATACATTTTTTTACTTGTACCACACATAATACAAATATATTATAGGGAGAATTGTCAAGTGTGACTCAAAACTTGGAGTCAAACCCAAAAGAATACCCCAACTTGGGTCAAAGGCAAAAATAACCTAAAAGGCTATTGAAATTACAACTATCCCCTTGTGAACAAACAAAAAAATGGAATTTTTTTTACGTTTCTACCCCTCGAAAGTCGTTTGGACAGTTATTCTTAAACATAATTTAAAAATTTTGTAAAAAATATTTTGATAAGTGAAAAATGGGAATTATGTAATTAACATATGTATTAAGAGATATAAATTAAGATATAACAAATTTCAATTGTTTTCAGCATAGATGAGTGAAAGTAGTGAGTCATGATATTCTTTAGTTTAACTTTCATCAACATATGTTGTAGTATTGTATATGTTCTTAGGGTTAGATTTGGAAAACATTAAAACCGTTTTGAAAAATTTAAAATTACATAAGCGTGTTCATTTCGTGTATAGTAAACACTATTGAAGTATAATTTGATTTTATAACGTGGTTAGTTAGTTAATTTAGTCATTTTAGTTTAGGGGTTCATTTTAGGGTGCAGGACGACTTAATATTTAGTCTTACGTAAGCAGGCGACTAAATATTTAGTCGTCGATGTACATTATGAGCGAATAAATCGTCTAAACCGGACCAAACCTTAAATTTTACCAGCGTACTTTTAAAGCTAACCGGATTATTTACCCAATATATAAGGTGATTTTTTTGTTCATTTTTCGCGAAATTTAGAAACCACAACCTAACAGTTCTCTCTCACCGGCGATATCAAAGGCGATTTGAATTCCACTATTTCGAACAAACCATCGTCCTCAACGTCATTTATCTATCTCACTTCATTCTCACCGTTTCACCAACACTATCTCACCGCCGCTTCCTCTAAACCCTAGCGCCGCCGCTTCCTCTAAACCCTAGCGCCGCTTCCACTATTTCGAACAAATCGTCGCCCTCTCCACCGTGCTCACCAACACTATCTCACCGCGCTTCCTCTAAACACTAGCGCCGCCGCTTCCTCTAAACCCTAGCGCCGCTTCTTCTCTGTAAACCCTAGCGCCGCCGCTTCCTCTAAACCCTAGCGCCGGTAAGTCATCAATCTCGAGGAAAAGATGAACATAAAGCGTTGTCTCTATCAATTTACTCATTCTCACCGTTTCCGTTTATTTTTCAGATCTATAACCGCAATGGCGAGTACTCCTTCTGCTACTAATCAGGTCCGCTTAATTTTTCTCTTGGAAGACTTGTAATTTAAGTCGTGCGGAAAGTCTTCCAACTGAGCGACCTAAATATAAGTCGTCGGTTGAAGACTTTCAGGCGACTTAAATATAAGTCGCCTACTAAGTCGTCGGTTGGACGAATTTCAGACGACTTATATCTAAGTCGCCTACTAAGTCGTCTGGAGTTACAATTAAGTGATTGATTTAGCTTGTGTTCGACTTTTCGTGTGTTCTTGTTAGATTTAGCTTGTTTAGCTTATCTCTATTGTTGTCTTTGATTATTTTGCAGACAAAAAGGATGGATATTCCAGAACTCCCCGTAGGTTATACACATTAGGGGAAGAGCGGAAGCCCACAATAGCATTTCGTATCATACGGATAATAACAAGTTGCATCTTGCTCTTAGGAAGCTCTTCTTGATGGCAATTTGAAGAGCTCAAGGAGTCGAGTTTGGGAGTTTTCATCAAGTTCAAGGAGCAGGGATTTGGTTGGGCTTCAAGGCTGGTTCACTACATGCTCGGTTTCAAGCTGGACATTAAGAAGAAGTATGAGATGTGGTCTCTCGTTGGTCCGAACCTTTGAGGTTTTCACTGTTAGAGTTTGAAAACCTCACCGGTCTAAACCGCGAAAGTACATCGAGGACCTTGAGACACCAAAATGTGAAGTTACCAAAGAGATGGTTTCTTTCGGGGATGCTGGGAGTTCATCCGGAAGCTGGGCCAACTCTTGATCAGATAATAGCGACGAAGAGATCGCGAGGATTGGTCCACGGAAGATGCATGGCGGCTCGCGTGCCTTTCCATCTTCACCGGATTCATTGAAGGGAGAAAGTTTTCAACCGCTACACGATCTAGTCCGGCAAGGCTAGTGATGGATTTAGAACGGTTTGAGAATTATCCATGGGGAGAGTCGCTTAAGGTGTTGATGGACTCTTTGTGGAACAAAGATATTACTGGCTGTTACACCGTGGATGGGTTTATACAAGTTCTTCGTGTCCGAGTGTACACAGCTATGCCGAATTGGGTGCTAGTATTGGTGGTCCCAGAGGAAACAGTCCGCCTCCACCGATACTGGCTTACGGGCAGCAGAGGCCGCAGATCAATGAAAGAAGTTATCTTGAGACAGGTATCTACTTAATTAAGTCGTGCGGAAGGTCTTCCAGCTGGGCGACTTAGTAGATGACTATATATAAGTCGCCCGGAAGGTCTTCCAGCTGGGCGACTTAGTAGGCGACTATATATAAGTCGCCGGAAGGTCTTCCACCGGACGACCTTCCGACGACTTATAGCTGGAAGACCTTCGGGCGACTTATATATAGTCGCCCGGAAGGTCGCCCAGCTGGAAGACCTTCCGACGACTTATAATTAAGTCGTCGGAAGATCGCCCACCGACGACTTACCGACGACTTACCGACGACTTACGGGCGACTTATAATTAAGTCGCCTATTTAGTCTTTTCAAATATCTAACTCGATTCTTCTATTTACTGCAGACCCGCGTGATCAACTTTGTTGAGAAGGACATTAGTGAAATGTGGTCAAAATGGGACTCTGAGGTTGAGGACGTGCCCGCGGAGAACATCATTAAAGTCATGTATGATCGGAGACCGTGGAAGTGGACCAAGGATTGCTGGGAAGTCACGGTACTAAGAAAACCAAAGAGATAGAGATGGTTGTGGTGGAGGAGGAGGAAGATAATCCAAGACCTCTGAAGAAAGCTCGTAAAGGGGTTCCTAAAGAGGCTCCTACAGAGGCTCCTACAGAGGCTGCTAAAGAGGCTCCTACAGAGGCTCCTACAGAGGCTAGAGAAGAGGCTAGTTGGGTGACTAGAGAGGAGTTGGAAAATATGTTCAAGGACGTAGTTGACTGCATGAAAGAAGGGTTAGTTGACTGCATGAAAGAAGGGTTTAAGAAGTGCATCAAGGAGATTAGGAAGTTGTCCGATAGGGTGGAAGCTGTGGAGAAGAAGGTTGGTGTCACCAATCAGGCTACCCCTCAAGCCAAACAAACCGGGTTAGTAACAAACAACCTACCCTCTAACCAATCAGACAACCCCTCAAGAGAAACAGCCTACTCCTCAAGAGAAACAACCTACTCTCAAACCAAACAGCCTACTCCTCAACGTAAACAGCCTACTCAAAAGAAACAGCCTACTCCTCAAGAGAAACAGCCTACTCCTCAAACCAAAAGCCTACTCCTCAAACCAAAAGCCTACCTCAAACCAAAAGCCTACTCTTCAAAAGAAACAACCTACCCTCAAGCCAAACAATCCGAGGTTAGTATCAAATCCTCTCCCAACAAGAATTAAGTCGTCGGGGTTAACTAGTTTTCCAGACGACTTAAATGTAAGTTAATGCGGGCGACTAGTTGACCATGGGCGACTTAAATGTAAGTTAATGCGGGCGACTAGTTGACCATGGACGACTTAAAATTAAGTCGCCCATGGTCGACTAGACGCCCGCATAACTTTTATTTAAGTCGCCCTGTGGTTAACTAGTGTGCAACTTTTATTGCAGAGAGAAATTCGCGATGAGGCGAACGCGGGAAATAAGATCTTGCCGGATAAAGCAGATGGTGTCTCCTCCAAAGAGATTGTTGCTGTCACTTCCACTGACCAACCGAGCGTCGCTTCCACCGATCAACAACCGAGCGTCGCTTCCACCGATCAACAACCGAGCGCCGCTTCCACCGATCAACAACCGAAGGCCGCTTCCACCGATCAACAACCGAAGGCCGCTTCCACCGTACAAGAACCGAGCCTGGTTGTATTGGACAAAATAGCTCCCACGCTTCGCGGCGGTAAGGAGTGAACGAGCTAAGAAACCTTCTCCACGCAGATATCTCCTTATACGGCGAGAAAAATAAAGATAAAGTGGCAGCCTATAATCCATTTCAGCCAAGAAACAGACCTAAGTTGAAGGAACTCGCTAGTTGGTTGAAAACTGATCCGTAAGTGATTGCTTTACCCATAATAGCTTGATTTAGTCTACCAAAACTGATTATTTCTGATCCGTAAGTGATTGCTTTTTTGTTTGCAGTCATTATTTCACTAAGCATGATGAAAAACCACGTACATCACCAACTTGGTGGTATCACATCCTCCGGACTGCCGAGAATGGCTGGAAGACCGCGAAGTCTTCTTGTCTTGTATCTTTGTCGTCTGGACTTAAATATAGGTCGTCTGGAAAGTCGTCTACAAAGTCGTCCAAGTAGACGACTTACTGATAAGTCGTCTGGTATCTTCTAACTTGTATTATTTTATATGCAGCATATAGATGCTTGGATTAATGTGCTGAGGCAGAGGTATCGAGAACCCACAAGCTTTCGTGAGCGGCGAATGTGCTTCTGGATCACAACTTTTCCCAGTCTTGGAGAGACCAGTATCAGTTCTTCAAATTATCCGCATCCATCACAAAGGTTTAGGAAGAGCTCTACCGGTGGGCGTGGAATTTTATGACGGATCAATACCTTCATTTTGCCAATCAAACAAGGTCTGGGGAGGACATTGATGATATCTATCGCCGATGAACTTGAACAACGCCATTGGGTTGCTATTTGGATATCGATCCCTAAGAGGCACATAGTCGTCTGGGACAGCATACCTTCATCTACGGCGAAGCATGGGATGAGATAATGCAGCCTTTTCTCGAGATGGTCCCTTATCTGCTTGTTGAGTGCGCCAATCGACGATTAGTGTAAAAGATATTACATTTAAACTTTTAAAGCTTTTATTGTAAAAGATATTACATTTAAACTTTTAAAGCTTTTATGATTTTGACTAAGCTTTTAAAGCATGGGATGAGATAAAGCTTTTATGATTTTGGTTAGTTTGTTCAAACAAAACCTTACCGAATTAAACTAACGAAAATTCGGTCTACAAATATTAGAAAATAAAGTCGTCTGGAAGGTCTTCAAGCTGGACGACTTACAAATAAGTCGCCCGAAGGTCTTCCAGCTTGCCTGCTACGCATCGACTTATTTGTAAGTCGCCTACTTGGACGACTTTGTAGACTAATTTTATTTTCTAATATTTGTAGACTAATTTTAAATTCTATTATTTGTTATATTCATATTTTGTAGACGACTTACCATTATAATATGTTATCTCTCAAGTTAATCATAAAAGTTGACACACACACACGCAATAATTGAAAATACACTGGACGACTTAGTAGAAGGTAGTCTAAAAATAAAATACACTGGACGACTTAGTAGAAGGTCGTCTAAAAATAAAATACACTGGACGACTTAGTAGAAGGTCGTCTAAATATAAAATACGCTGGAGGACTTAGTAGAAGGTCTTCTGGACGACTTACTTGAAGGTTATCTGGTAGACGAAACACTGGACGACTTATATATAAGTCGTCTGGACGGGTAATCAAGACTGGACGACTTAAATTTAGGTCGTCTGGATAACTAATCAACTGGTTGTGTACATTGTGGTTTCGTATGGCCAGTTTCCTTGCAGTTTGAGCATCTCCTTGCCCTGTGTTTCTTCCTGGGTTTGTGTCCTCTCATCCTAGATAGCTCCAACCAAGATTGCCATCTTGATTTCTTCTGTCTCCCCGGACCACGCTTTACGTCTGGAGGAAAGCATTCTCGTTCCTCAATATGTTGTGACACGATAGGATATATATTCTCTTGAGTATCCTGTATACAAATAATTTTCGAGTACACCGACATACAAGTGTGGAGATATGCAAACGAATATGTGTTCCAGCAGCTATAGCATGAGAGCAAGGTATTTTCTCCACTCCATAGACACCACAATCACACTTTGCATGTTCCAAATCAACCACACAGTCCATTTTGCCACCTTTGACAAAGAATCGCCATCCATCAATTGGTTGGACCGTCATCGTATCCGCTATCTCTGTTCGAACATCAATCAAGTATTCAACACCCCGGCTATGTTGAGTTGTGATACTCAATGCATCTTGTCTCCTTTTCCAATACCATTTTCCTAACTTCGCCTTATGAACTCCAGCAGAACGAATCGGAAATCCTCTTGCTCGCTTCAGCGGAATTAATAGATTCAGCGATGTTGCTTGTTTTTATGTTGTACCTGTTCCCCTTACAATAAACCCTTGACCATAGGCTGGCGTCGGCATTCTCCAAATACGTTGCAAGTTCCGGGTTTGCACTCCGTATCTCAGCCATGTACCGGTCAAAATCGTAAACCGTGTGAGCATAAGCAGCCCCTTTCACCAAGTACATGAGATGTTTCCTTTAAACTTTTGACAATGTTATCTTGAAGGTGATAATAACATATTCCTCGAGTTGTCCAAGGAAACACCTTATCACACGCACTTTTAATGGCAGCGTGCGGTCGGAGACTATCACCGAGGCTTGTCATGAGATATACAACTAGCCAATTTTGTGAAAACCATTCCCAGAAGGTTCATCTTCAGCATCCACGATCCCAAAAGCCAATGGGAATATCTGAAAATTGCCATCTTGTGCGGCTGCAACTAACATAACACCTCCATTCCACTTAGGTGAGTTCCATCCACCACAATGATCCTTCTCTCGATACTTAAAACCTTTTATAGAAGCTCCAAAAGAGAGAAATAGATACTTAAATCTTTTCATAGAATCAAGTTCTATAGCGTGATAGAATCGGGATTTGCAATGGAGATTTTCGAGATATGATGCCAAACGAATACCCTTCTTCTGCTGATCCTCTCACCAATGTTTGTGCATATAACAGTGCTCGTATGAAGTGGTGTAATCAAGCTCCATGCCAAACATGTTCCTCATTGCATCGATGATATGCTGCGGTTTATCCCATCAATGATTCCAACACGATCAATGAAAAGACTACCAACATACTTGAGTCTGATGTCTCCGCTGGCGGTCGGTCTCCCACTGAGCATAAATGTTTTTCCACATACTTTGTTACCCAAAGCGTGTTTGTCCCATGTTTCACACTCGCCTGATCTTCCATCCACAACCGCTAACCCGACATGTTGCCACAAGGAGAGTTTTCGTTGATTTGTATATTCGAAGAAAACCTAACCTCATCGCTGCCAACCGCAGCTCAGCAGCATCCTTGCTAACAAAACTCGGTTGACATAGATATTGGTACCATCCGATTTTCCTCCTTCAATAGCATTTGTCTTAGCATATGTCTTTTCGATTTCTTCAAAACAAATATTATCATCATCTTCCTCGTCCTCATCTTGAACCTTTCCATAAAGGCGTAATCCCCACCATTCTGATCCGTTTCACCAACAATAGAGTTATCAGCATCCTCCTCCCCATTTTCCTCCTCCCCATCTTGATTTTCATCTTCAACAAACTCATTATCACCAACATCTTCTTCCCATTCATCAGCTTCATCATTATCACCAACATCTTCTTCCCATTCACCAGCTTCATCATCACCAACATCTTCTTCCCATTCACCAGCTTCATCATTATCCCTTTTCTCGAAACCGTTTCCACCTTGCTGCGGCGATACACAAAGACATACTCTATGCTTTGAGTATCTCGAGCAAGTTCGAACTTGTCTATCACTTGTAACATGAATGGGAGGACTGCCTGAGCCATCATCATTTCTGCTGGTAATGAGTAGCTAATCTCCACAGCCATCGTTCTCATGTCCGTGTTATAATCTTCTTGAGCCATTGCAACAAGTTCAGCATGTGTTGAATCTTCATTCAATAAAACAATTTTGCTCCTTTGAGATCATCAACCACAAAATCCCAACGGCAATCTTCAACAACCATTCTCCATAAACCGCATGTAACCCACAAATCATCTGCAAATATTCAAAATAAAACACATTAGTAAATATGGAGAAAATGAAGAAGTTCAATAAACATTGCCGCTGCATCGACTTCAAATAAGTCGCCCGTAAGACTTAAAGGTAAGTCGCCTAAAGAGGTCACTTTGCAATTTAAAATTAAATGGGACGACTTAATTCTAAGTCGTCCGCTTTGTTTGTTAAAAAATCAGGCGACTTATATATAAATTCTGGCAGCTAGTTTTGCATTTGACCGACTCGCGTCGATCTTTGACTATTTCGGGCGACTTATAATTCAGTCGTGGGAAAGTTAAAATTTCAATATTTTATTCAAACTAGACGACTTAATGCAGTGTCGTAGTTAGTTTTGTAATTGAAAAATAAAACTTGAAATTTTAACTTTCTCCGCACGATTTAATTGAAAGTCGCCCAGCTAGACGATCTAATTTAAGGTCGTCCCGATAAGCAAGGTTTGACCAGAAAATTGGGAAAAATTCGACGACTTTGCTTTCCCGGACGACTTTAAATTAAGTCTTCGTCGTGATCGACTTTATATTATGTCGTCGGTAAAAGTTAAATGATGAAGTTTTATTTTTCAATTACAAAACTAACCTAAGACGACTTACACGTAAGTCGCCTAGTTTAATAAAATATTGAAATTTTAACTTTCCCGAGACGACCGAATTATAAGTCGCCCGTGAAGAGTCAAAGATCCGACACGATTCACCAAATGCAAAACTAGCCCGTTTCGTGAGCGACTTATATATAAGTCGCCCGAGTTTTTTAACAAACAAAGCCGGACGACTTAGTTTAAGTCGTCCGTTTGACCGTAAGACTTATCAAGAAGTCTTCTACATACGATGACTTACTAGTAAGTCTTCTACGTAACAGATCTTGAAAAAATCAAATTAGTACCTTAAACTAGGTGAGATGACTTCGTTTGCACAAAGGGTCTTCTCCAACCACCCGTAACCTCAAACGAAAGCAACCGTAAGTCAAAACGAAGAAATATGGCTCTGTCGACCATAAAATATTTTGAATCAAAAGCTTGAGTTTTGGATGAATATGGGGAGAAAGTGAAAGAAATGTTGTTTTAGTTCATAACAATTGAAACAGAGAGTGTAAAGAGATTTACGTGCATTAAAGGGCATTAAAAGCTCCAAACAGCTAGTACAAGGTTGTTGAACTATTCATGGTAGTGGCACCGTTGTAAATAATTGAAGAAGATGAGGTTGACAAGAAAGAAGCCATTTTCGAAAGAAAAAAAGTTAATGGCATTTTCAGTAGATAAAATGCAGGTCTGGGGTGAAAATGTCAAAAAAAAAATGAATCAAAAGAAAAGGTTAGTTTTCTGTTTGACTCCAAATTTTGAGTTACTTTTGCAAAAAACCCTATATTATAAGTTTGCACAAAATTGTTTAATAAGTTTCAGATGAATTATATTTTATATATTTATATTTTTAAAATTGCATATTTTCGTTACCAACATACATAATGTGCATATAGTTATGCAAATATAGTCACTATATATATTGATGTATATAATTTTGCGACTAAAATATAGAGTTTAAAATGATTATAGTTGTGCCAAAAATTTATGATGTTAATTTTAAGTAATTTATGTATAATGCTCTCCTATAATTACCATAAATACATAAGAAAATGATTCTAATATAAAATGTAATTAAAGTGGAGGTACCATCTGCCATCGAAAATTGTTAAGAAAACTAATATACATCATACATGTGTTATTTATTTTATATCACAAATATTCAGTGGACCGAGTGGATACAAGACAGATCTTTATCTTTCTCACTTTTTATAAAAAATTATTTTCTCATTTTTAAAATTCTGAAGTTAATAATCATAAT
This sequence comes from Brassica carinata, assembly GCA_016771965.1. Classification (NCBI taxonomy): domain Eukaryota; kingdom Viridiplantae; phylum Streptophyta; class Magnoliopsida; order Brassicales; family Brassicaceae; genus Brassica; species Brassica carinata. Next base: position 9,681,648 of record CM028687.1, on the reverse strand, counting down.
CTTAATTATTTTATAGTTACATCATTTTTATGTGTTCCGGAAAATTTTATATCAGTTTTATTTTATGGAATGAACTTATTAATGCAATAATTGTGAGCTCTTAAAATACTTTTACTTATATAGTTAAATTGTATATTTTAATAATAAAACTTTTAATTATATAGTTAAATTGTATATTTTAATAATAAAATAAATTACAATATATTTTATATAAGTTATTTTATATTTGTACACACTGTTTTATCTCCTTTATTATTATTTTGGCCCTTTGATCCGCTATATACTTTTGGTCCATCTTTTTCTAGTACAAACCTCAAATATATGTTTTTATCACTAGATTTACTCGATTCGTTTAATCCGCTAGATTTTTAACCTTTGATACAAACCTTAATAAAAAGATGGTTTATTTACAGTCTATTAAAGAATGTTTTAGTTAATCTCAATGTATTATTTACTTTTCTGTATTCTCATATTTGTAAGTTTCAAAAAAAGAAAACTTCATATTTGTAGGATATTTTACCATATCCCATATTTAGTTTAAATTTAGGTTCTCCCCTTCTCCTATAAATAAAAGAAAAATAAGGTAAGCCTAGCAGTAACCAGGGAAGGGCGGGTAAATAGGATCAATCGCAATGCATGCTTGTGTCCGAAGCAGTGACTTCATTCTCATTTGTTAGTTCCTCTGTCTCGTTCAATCTTGAAAACCACATTTCGACAGAAAGAGATTCGCTAAGCAATCATTTTCAAGAATTTAATATATTTTCCAATAAAGCCTTTTGTCTTTTAATTCCAGTCACCACCCTGGCTTTCATCTCTCTCTCCGGTAAGAAGAACCGTCGGAAAAGAAAATACAGGCCCATGGAGAGTGAGGCTTGGAAGGCACACGTGGCCATGGTCTGCGTGCAATTGTTCAACGGAGGTTATCACGTGATCACCAAAGTAGCTCTCAACGTCGGCGTAAACCAACTCGTCTTCTGCGTCTTTCGTGATCTCATTGCTCTCTCCATTCTCGCTCCTCTTGCTTATATCCGTGACAAGAAGACTAGACCTCCTTTGAACCGACGCTTTATCTTAGCTTTCTTCTTCCTCGGCTTAACTGGGTACTTCAAAAGTTTTCCTCTTTACTCTTTTCTGTTTATCTCCATGATTCCGTGTACCTATGTATGTTGGTTTTGGGGTGATTAGGATATTTGGGAACCAGCTTTTGTTCCTTGTCGGTCTCAATTACACCAATCCCACTTATGCTGCAGCCATTCAGCCCTCTATTCCAGTTTTTACTTTCATCTTGGCTCTCATGATGGGGTAAATATCTGTTTGATCGGTCTCTCTTTACCTCTCCAACTGTTGCAAGATCAGAGAATCACCAATGCCCTTCCCTTTCCATTTCCGTGTTTTGATGCAGGACAGAGAGATTGAATTTGTTTAAACTAGAAGGTCAAGCTAAGGTAGGAGGTACGCTGGTTTGTGTCGCTGGGGCGGTGTTGATGGTTTTGTTTCGTGGACCAGCTTTGTTTGGGGAAACAGAGCCTGAGTTCTTGGGTCATGGTGATATAAGACACCCTGAAGCATCTGGATCTGGACACTTGGTGTCTAGCTTTCTCAATGGACTTGGGAGATGGAATCTGGGAGTTTTGTGTTTGATTGGGAACTGCACTTGCATGGCTGCTTTTCTTGCTATTCAGGCATGTGTCCTTTTGCTTCCAAACACCCTCAGTTTCAGATATCTTACTGTCTTTGGACTGACCCCATGTTGTGAAAATATGATCAGGCTCCAGTCTTAAAGAAGTATCCAGCAAATCTTTCAGTTACTGCATACTCGTATTTCTTTGGGACCATGTTCATGGTGACATCTGCTTTTTTCATGACCAATGAGTCAACCAACTGGAGTCTCACAAGATCCGAGTTCTTTGCAGTTGTCTACGCAGTAAGTTCCTCACACTATATATGGTTGATGTATAGAATCCGTGACATATTAAGTTTCTACAAATCAGTAACTCTCCTGCTTCCTCTTCAGGGAGTAATCGCATCTGCTCTTAACTATGGTCTCTTGACGTGGTCAAATAAGATTTTGGGTCCTTCCTTGGTTGCTCTTTACAACCCTCTTCAACCTGCCGCCTCAGCCTTCCTGTCAAGAATCTTCCTAGGAAGCCCTATCTACTTGGGGAGGTTGAAACTCTCACTCCTTTTTCTTTCTTTCTTTTGGCTATTCTCACCCATTGATGGGATGTGTGTGATTCTGAAGTTGCCTAACCGCTCATTTTTTCTCTCTTAGCATTTTAGGCGGATGTGCAATCATCGCAGGTCTTTACAGTGTCACTTGGGCGTCTTACACGGAAAAGAAAGCAGCAGCAGCAGCAACAGGTACCATCCCGATCACCTCAAAGGAAGCTGAACCCTTGATCTACAAAGACCATAAAAACAAACCAAAGGGACATTTATTCACAAACATTCCCATCTCTTCACCAAAATCTGCTGATTAAACCGAAAGTCCAGCTTCTTGAAATAGCTTGTGCGTGCTGTGATGGTTTCTTGATCTCCTTTTGTCGCACTAGTGACTTTTAGACTTTTCAAACAGTATACATCTATGTGTGTGTGTGTGTGTGTGTAAACACATCAACATTTACATGTCTTAAACACAACAGAGTCTTGACTATCAGATTCATCATTTAGCTGAAACAGTTAGTGGTCTTTTACCACGTCCAAGAGTCTGTCACACACTTCGATGCCAGCCACTTTCATCTGATGGAGAAGCTTAATGACCCCAACGTGAAACACACACTGCATATATATAACTGGCGGACAGCTTTTCTGCATCTTTCACCAACCCATCCTTCCTGGACATACCAACCAGCCTATCTCGTATCAACCCATTTGATTCAAACCCAAGCTTTATGGCATCCACTTGCTATCACTGTCCAAATCTAGGACCATCACTAACCCAAGGACAAGTCTTTAAGACACAAGAAAACACTGGTACGTTTTCTTTGAAGTCATCATCAAAGCAGAGATACAATTCAGAGAATTTAAGAGCTTTCATATGATTTCATGGTTCTAAAGAATTTTTCTGGGAGACAAAATTCAGGAAATAGTTGAGAAAGTACCAAAGGACATGTCAAGGATCAAACAAACAACATTCAGACAATTCTCCTTAATCCTAAGATTTTCCAAATGCTAAGTTACGATCTTCCCGAGCTTTCAACCATGACTGATAAAACTTGACCTGAGCAAGCAAAATGTTGTTCCGACTCTTCATACCTCTGAATCACCAGATTCCGAATCTTCATCTTCTCTCCAAGACAGAAAAGGATTGAGTGAAGATGACTCATATGGTACTGATTGTAAGAAGTTGAAATAAGCATACTTGATGTCGAACTGCATGTCATACCCTGCAAGGTAGATGCATAGGTAGCAAATAAGAGGCAGGACTAGGAGAGCCGGAAAACAAAACTGGTTGGCCGCCCCCTGAAGACAAAAAAAGGATGGAAGCAAAAGTAAAACTCTTACAATAGTTCACCGCAACTGTGTAGCCGCCATCTCCTGGTGTTTGACTAACATGGTGAAACCACATGCTTGGCCTACAACTTCCAGATCGGTCACCCATTTATTCAAAACTAGTGAAAGCTCTATTTTTGATTCTTACAATAAGAAGCGAAAGTAAGACTGAAGCATATACAGTTGTTACTGATTACTGAAGACGACTATGCATTAATGAAAATTTGTTCCGAGATTCAATCAAACACGGTAATGAACAAGAGAATGAGATTCTTACAGGTAAAGAATCTCCCCAGCCTTGACAGTAGAATGAAACGGCTTTGGGCCATTAAAGAAGAATGGATATTTCAATCTCTCACTTGCTTCCCTCTCTGGTGAAGGGTAAGGATCAACACTGCACCATGGCACATGTCTCACTGGCTGCTCAAGCTCAAGCTTGAACGCTTCAGTATCCTACAAAAATCCAAACTGTATCTCATTTACCCGCTTCAAGTTGTAAACAAAGTCATCGAATATGATCAGAGATTCTCACAGACTCGAAGGTAGGAGTAATTGGCTGCTGGATATCGTTGCACATAGAGGCGGTGTACATCAGTGGGAGGAAGGAGAAGGAAATGTTTCTCCCCCGAAACGACAGCGTATAGATTCTCGTAGTGGTCTTTGTGGAAAGAAGTCACGGAGAGATCAGTGCCTATCCAAAGGTTCACAGCTTCCGGCGAGCATCCCAGCGCCTCCGTAGCCCACGCGATATCTCCGTCGCAATCCGAAGCAACCTTCGAATACTCCGTTCTAAAGCAATCGTTTTGCTGTTGTAAATACCCAACCTTCTCCCCCTTAGACGACGATCTAACGGCCTGAAGAGCCTCCGGGAACGGAAGCCTCTCCACGTGAGCAGAAGCGAAACAGAGATCTCCGGCGCTCTCATCCTCATCAACCTGAGTAACTGCGTCGGCGCAGCCGTTAGGAGTGAGATGCAGTGAGACGAAGTCATTCGACAAAGCTCCGGCGAGGTACGCCGGATCCGACCAGAGTTTTAGAGCCGGCCAGTGAGAAATTGCGTTGGAGATGACGCAAGGCTTGCTCTGAGAGACGTAGTCTCGGAGAAAGTGCAGTGGAGACGGCGGAGAATCGAGGCGATCGATTTGGGTTCCCAAGCTCAACTCCCTCACTTCTCTCCACAGATTCTCTATCTCCTTCGCCATTAAAATCCACAGAAATGGCGGGATTATTTGGGGGTTTTGATATTTTAACCAGAACCCTAATTTTATGCGGTCTATTAGAAAATGTGAAAAAATAAAATAAAAACTCTTTTATTTATTTGATAAAGGTGGGGTTTTGAAATATTCGAGAAGAAGAAGATGAGCTGCTCCCTGGTCAAGATGATTAATGGAACTGAAGAGATCTGGCCTGTCCTGCAACCAATCATAGAGGTGATCCGCTCAACTTTGTTGCAGATTCAAAGATTTGAAGTGAGGTTTAATCATAGAGGTGGGAATAAGGCAGCTGATAGAATAGCAAAGGAGTCTTTCACTTTTGTGTCAAGTGTTCCTAGGTTATATTCTATAGTGCCATTGTGGCTGAAGTATCAGGTTGGGTCTGATATCACAGTGTATCGAAACTATGTTGGTGAATGAAAGTATTTGATGAGTCAAAAAAAAAAAAAAAAAAAAAAGATGAGCTGCTCCTATCTATTTACTGGCGACGCTTCTGTCGCCTCGCGACCGTGGAACGATGTTTCTTTCCGGCAGCGTGTATTTCTCCCACGGCAATCACTCCGGCCACTGCTCCCGTCGCTTTCCCAGTTCCCCCGATTAGTCGCCGCTGCAAATGAGAACTTTACTAATCAATCGCTCGGGACGAGAAACTGCTTTCCTTCACTGTTTGCTGGCGGCAATAATGATAATGGAAATGGCTCAGGCGGAGACGGTGGCTGGTGGTTTAACGGGGGTGACGGTGGCGATGATTCTGACCCTTTAAAATTTATCTGCTTGCTGTTCTTCTTCTTCCAGTTACAGTTATCTGCTGCTTTCGCTAAAGCTAGGGAGTCGGAAAGTAACGGAGATACCGAGAAAGATACGGTTTGGGAAGTGAGAGGAAGCAAAAGGAAGAGACTTGTCCCCGATTACGTCAAAGATCAGTTCCTCTCTGAAGAATCTTCCTTCGAATTATCATCTTCCCTGACTCCTGAGAATCTTCTGGCCCAATGTAGAAACCTTCTGATTCAATTCCTCCTCCCCGAAGGTTACCCAAACAGCGTCACCTCCGATTACCTCGACTACTCTCTCTGGAGAGGCGTTCAAGGAATCGCTAGCCAGATCAGCGGCGTTCTCGCCACTCAGGTGCATTTCCTAAGCTTTATCATCTCTCTCAGGCATTTTCACGAGCACTTGGTATTCATCATTTTTGGTGGGTGTTTTTTTTTTTTCTGTTAGTCTTTGCTTTATGCAGTTGGATTAGGTAAAGGAGCGATCCCAACAGCTGCAGCGATCAATTGGGTGCTTAAAGATGGAATTGGGTATCTCAGTAAGATCATGTTATCCAAATACGGACGCCATTTCGATGTTCATCCCAAAGGATGGAGGCTCTTTGCTGATCTTCTTGAAAACGCTGCTTTTGGTATGGAGATGCTTACACCGCTCTTCCCTCACTTCTTTGTCATGATTGGTGCTGCTGCGGGTGCTGGCCGCTCTGCTGCTGCGTTGATCCAGGTTCTCTTCTCGTCTCTTAAACCATCGTTGTGTTTACTATCAAACTTATCTTTTGCTTTTCTGCAGGCTGCTACTAAAAGTTGCTTTAATGCTGGCTTTGCTTCTCAAAGGAACTTTGCTGAGGTCTACTACAGTTTTTTATATATATATATATATATGGCCTTCAAGTATTGTGTGCATCAACAGCTTCTTCTGTAGGTAATTGCCAAAGGTGAAGCTCAAGGAATGGTGAGTAAGTCAATGGGTATCCTGCTTGGAATAGTTGTTGCCAATAGCATAGGAACGTCAACAAGTCTTGCACTTGCTGCATTTGGTGTCGTGACATCGATCCATATGTATACCAATTTCAAATCTTACCAATGTATCCAACTCCGGACTCTAAACCCATATCGTGCAAGTATGTCTCTCTCATTATTTCATCAAACTCCTCTGAACGCACGAGAAGTAACATGGCTGTGTTTCATGTACAGGTTTGGTTTTTAGTGAATATCTCATCAGCGGGCAAGCTCCTCTAGTCAAGGAGGTCAACGACGAAGAGCCAGTCTTCCCAGCTGTTCGGTTTTTAAACTTAAAATCTCCTAAAAAGGTGAATAATACCATTCTCCTTCCTTATCAGACCCTCTGACTCTGAGATCTCGTATCCAAAACTTTCTTGGATGAAGAGACTTGATAGTCTGATTCTTGTAATTTGCTTTATTCAGCTGCAAGAATTCGTATTGTCATCAGAAGCAAAAACAGCAGCAGCAGACATAGAGGAACGGCTTCAACTAGGTTCGAAGCTCAGCGAGGTTATCCACAACAAGGAAGAAGCAATAGCACTCTTCGATCTGTATCGTGATGAAGGCTACATCCTTACAGAACACAAAGGCAGATTCTGCGTAAGCAATAAATAAAACATTTTTCATCATTTGTTATCAGGCAGAATCTCTCACCATTCTTTTTCTAATCTCCTCTTGTAATTGTCAGGTGATGCTCAAGGAAAGCTCGTCGCCACAAGACATGCTTAGGTCGTTGTTTCAAGTGAACTACCTCTACTGGCTTGAGAAGAACGCTGGGATTGAAGCTACGAACACTTACTCAGACTGCAAACCGGGTGGTCGCCTTCACATTTCTTTAGATTATGTGCGAAGAGAGTTTGAATTGGCGAAAGAAGACAGTGAAACAGTGGGTTGGGTTACTGAGGGACTGATAGCGAGACCTCTACCGACCAGAATCCGTGTAGGTTATGATAGTGAACCCTCTTCTTCTCCTTCCAGTTCATAAACTCAGAGCAAAATCAGGGCCAGTGGACGATGTATTAGATCCTATTCTTGTGTTCAATGTCGAATAGATACATTGTCTTTGTTCGTCTGCCATTAATCTACATATCTATCAAGTCAGATCAAGTTTTAACACAATCTGTTATTTTTCAGATCAAATCTACACTTCTACAGCTATCTTATTCAGGTTTAACCACAGTTACAGAACATATAAACTTGCCAAAAGCAAAAGAAACAAAAGTTAGAACTTAAAGAGGTACAGTGATATTCTGATTCTACTGAACAAAAGGGTATCGAGCAACGTAGAATTCTCTTACACGCGAAGCACCGTCCCTGGCAAGTATGCCTTCGAGATCACCAATGATCCTAGCCAGCCAAATCTCGAGGTTTCTCTGAACTTCTTTCAAGTTGTTCTTGATCAAATCCAGTGACCTTCTTGTGTTCATCTTGGCTTGGTTAAGTTGATCACCTTGGTTGCTCCTTGTGATTTCCGTCTGCAATGCAACTAGCTTCTGCCCTGTCTCTGATGCTCGCTGCTGAAATCTGAAACACTCCAGCAGAAACTCGGTTTGTCTTTGTGTCCTGAACTCGGATCCTAATGTGGCATCGCAAGGATCACTACACTGCTGAAAAAAGAAACACAAAGATTAAGCCCTTTTGTTATATTGAGGAACTCAAGAATGTGATACACTTATAATGTTACACAGTACCATTCTTCTGCATATATCATCGATCTTCCCTGCAAGAGCTTGATACCTCTTTGCCTGTTTTCTCAACAAAGACGAAACCTTTGAAATGTCACTAGGACAAACTTTTTCAAGATTTAATAGTTCCTCTTCTAGTAACCTCAGCTTGGCAGAAACACCTGTTGCTTCACTGTCTATCTTCCATGGTGATTCCCTTCTGTTGAATGTAAAGATTAGGCAACAATGCTGATGATCATCATCACACAAGAATCTCAATTCAAAACTATGTTACCTTGGCACAAATTGCTTCATATGGTACACAGATTCCAAAGATTCATACGGTAGATCCTGCAAAAAAAAAAAAGAATATAAACGCTAAATCTCTGTCAATCATCATGAAAAAAATGAAAAAAAAAGGAAACCTGGAAAGGGTTAGTGTTGTGTGACTCTGCCCAGAACTGATGAGAGCTTGGATAAGCTGTAGGAGAAGAAGATACAGTGCGGTGATCCACACCATAACGTTCAGTGGAATTATCATCTCCTTCTTCGTCATCTTCTTCTTCAATCCCTCTTCTTGACATGAACCCAATCATCTCATCCCTCTCGCCCACTTCTCTCTCCAATTCGTGTATCCTGTTCATGAACTCTTCTCTCTCTTCCTCCATCTCGTGAATCCGATTCTGAAGACGCTTCTCCTCGTCCTGCCAAGCGTTCCTGCGGCTAGTGAAGATCTCCACCACGCGCGCGTTGGCTTTCGAGTCCTCCACGCGCCGACATTTCATCTGACGGACTTGTTCCTCCGCCGCCGCGAGCCGCTGTTTCAGCTCGTTGACCTCCGTCGTTAATCGCGGAACTAGAGATAACGCGTCGCTAGGGAGATGAGCTAGCATCACTGAGAAGGTCAAGCCTATGAATGACGTCGCTAGTTTCTTCAAGTCGTGCTCGTTATCTTCTTCAACAACGGTTCTCGTCATTGTAAATCCCGATTCTTCAGCGTCAGGAACAGTCGCCATTGTTTTGTGGATACAAAAGAAGAGACAAAACTTTTTTAATTTTATTTCTCTTTCTGCAACGACACTTTTTAATCTGTATTAGCAGAAAGGAAAGGCTTGTTTTGATGTGTTCGGATTTTTATTTTGACGAATTCAAAATCAAATAAACTTTTTTCTGTTAAAATTGACCATACAAAAAAAGAAGCTGGGAAATTTAGTAAATTTATATTTATCAAATAAAATATATTAGATGTTTCGTCTGCACATGCACACATGTGAACATATTCATTTTAAAGTACTTCTTAGTGCTTAAACTATAAATTTGAAAATATCATAATATATTATTTTATGTTTTAACCATTTTCATTTTTGTGATTTCTTTTTTTTTTTCTTATTTTTGGTCTCATCTTCTTCTTCTGAAACATCAATAAAATCTATAATACTAAAAAAAGTAACTATATATTAAACATTTGATGAAATTAAGTAAAATAAAAGGTGCATCTTCATCTATTTTAACCATTTGTACCACTTAAAACCAACAAAATAGATGAAAAAACCCAAAAATTTGAAAACACAAAACCAAAATAAAAACGAAGTAGATAAAAATAAATAAATTAATTAATTTTTTTGTGATAACATATAAAAAATTGAGATAGTAATAATATTTCTTTAATTAACTTGATAAATATATACACATATCTATCTTATTATTTCATAAATTTTAACTTTTATGAAAAATAGATAATAATAATTTAATTATTATAATATATTTAAAGGTAATTACATAATGATGACCTTAATTATTTATTAAAAATAATAATGATGAAAAACAAAAACTAAACATCAATATTAAACATGAGGTGAACTTTTTTTCTATTTAGAATTTTGATCTCTTTAAATCTGATATATAACTTAAAAATACTATTTTAACCATTAAATTCTTGAGTTTTCTATAGAAAACTTGTTATAGTCGCATACCTCTCCTAAAAAACTAACCGACCTAACCAAACCAAACAATCTAAACTTAAATTTATTTTGATATTCAACAAATGAAGAATATAAATTAAACAAACTTTTATGATATGGGGATACTAAAACTTTCTTTTAATAAGTTTTTTTTCCTTTTATTTTGTGTACAGATTTTTATCATCATTATTTTCTAATTAAATATATAATAAATAAATATAATCATTTATTACAGGAAATGACGACATGAACCGTTCTAGTTTTTAATCCGATAGCTCAAATGCAACAGTCATTTTGTAAATAATTGTATAAATAGATAGTTGATGTTGAAAAACTGTAGTTTATAAATTCAAAAGATAATACTCTAGATGAGAAGTCGGTTGTCTCGCTTGAATGGAGCTGGACCATGTAAATAAAGAGAGGCTTCCTCTCTTTAATGCAACAACAAGAAGATGGAAAAAAAAAATATCAATTCACGGACCCGACCAATCTCCACCTCCCAACAGCCACGTGAGAGCATCTCCAATGGTGTTACCACCATTGGAGTCCTTAGCATTAGTAAACTATTTTTTTTTGTGTTTGAATAGTTAAGGATTCATCTCAAAATTTGAAGTCCAATGGTATTCTCTAATTTGGAGTTCTTTATACAACCTGATGCTTCATTGTATATATAACTTTCATACTCCATAAATTATTCAAAAATACATAATCGTTTCATAGCATAACTTAAAAACTTGCAAAAGCACTTTACCACTAGTCTCCAGCAGCTCCTCCATGTTTTGTTCTTCCACGTCCAACTCCTGGTGGTTTTCTATCTGCACATATGTTAACCATTGTTTGAATTATATGAAGAGAAAAACTTTAGTTTAAAAAGAAGGCACCAGTTAGACATGGGAAAACTATACCTGTGCGGGACTTCTCCTCCTGTACTTTATCAATCACCTGAACAGAGAATATCTCAATATATAAGTAAAAACAATATAGAGATGTAAGAGCATAAACAGAGATGTAAGAGCATAAACAGAGAATACCTCTTGGAGCACATATCTGATTTGGCTAAGCATATCTGAATCAGAGATCCTTCCCACTGCCTGAATCAACTAGCCTAATACACGCATTTTTATGATACATCATCTAAGCAGCCTTATTTTATACTCTTTCCTAACAGAACAATGAAAGTAACTTACCGGTACTGAGAAAATGTGGGGTCTGACACCAAAAAAAGGATCTTTGTCTTGATAAAGTTTGCAGAGGTCAGAGACTTGCCTGGAAATACTTTTCAGCTAGTTTTGACTGGGTGGCAACTCTCTTGTAGTGTTTCTTAGGATCCATTACATCCCTCAACTGCCAAAAGAGATTAAAATCAGAACTGTGAAACCAAAACCAAGAGAACAACGAAGAACAAATTACCTTAAGCATCTGAAGGTCTCTTTTCAACTCCGGAGTCATTGTTGGTGCAGGCATATTAAACCTATCCACAATAGCAGGTACGATGTGAACCTCTCTGCCAAATGATTTCATATAAGACATGGCAAGGAAAGTATAGCTAACCAGTTTGATCCAGTGGTGTCTTTGAGTTGCTTTCTAATCATGTGCTAGGTATCTTGTTCAGAACATGACACTTGTTCAGAATCGATCCAAGGCACAAGCTTCTACCTTTTACACACGATTAACGATTTGTATATATAATCAAACGAATTAATGTGAAAAAACAGAGAGTTCAGAGTAATCAAAGAGAGAGGAACACGTACAAGCAGGTATGCAGAGAAGATGTAGTCGTTCGGAGAAGGCTACTTCGGTTAGAGAAGACGAACAAGAAGAGAAACAGAACGAAACCCTAAACAAAGAGAGGAGAAACCTTGTTTGGATTCAGGCAGGGGGAGGGATCTCTGATTCATCGGTGGTCTTTTAAGCATCTCCAATGGATCGAAATCGCCAGAGCTTTTTTTTTTTATTAGGCTTCGATCGAGAATGACAAATTTTTTTTTTTTGCAATACAAAACACAAAACCCACCGATCCAATCACACATTGCCACGTTTCTAAGGATCAAGTCCTTAAAATCCTTATTTACGGATTGATCCTTAGATTATTTAGCTAAAATATTATTATTCTATTCCAATAACCATTGGATTAAGTGCTAAGGATCACGCACGTTCCCCCGTTGCGGCTGCCCTGATATATCATCATGTCCCTGGCTAGCACAACTGTCTCTCATTTGCATTCTGACCAGGGTCGCCCATGGGCTAGACCCAGTAAAACCTTTAATTCTGCAAGTTTTCACATAAACTAAAATTTTATATATTTTATACCATCTATTTGTTATCTATCTCAGTTAACAATAACAAATGCATATAATAAATTTATATTATTTTAAAATGTATAAACATAACAAAATGTTTGTTTTTTGACCTATGGTTTTTCATTTTATTTTGCTGACAATATGTTGTCTTTTTTCTTTTAGTTATTATATTTTTATTCATTATATATCAGTAGTAAAACACTTATATTTTAAAATAATATATAAGTTTTTATAAAATAATATATAAATTTTTATTTTATATATTGTTTCAAGCCCCATAATCTTAAGGCCGCCCACGATTCTAACTTTAAGAGCATCCGCAATGGTGGTATCCCATTGGGGTCTTTAGGAAAAATGTTTTTTGATTTTTTAATTTTTTTTTTCAAATTAAAAAAATAATAAAAAAATACCAACCAATCACGGGTCGCCACATATTAAAGATTTACTAAGAATGAGTTCTTATTTTAGAATTTTAAGGATTGAATCCTTAGTTTTTGGTGGAGTTCATTAGTTATTTAATTATTTTTCCCTAAAGATTTATCCTTCAGGATCTCCATTGCGGACGGTCAAGTTGTGCTGTACCTGTTTCTTCCTATAAGTTAAACAAAAACGAGACGATGATAATAAATTTGGATGTCAAGTTTTATTTTCTTGCATTTCTTTTGCTAACAAAGAACAAAACAGTAAAGACAATGAAGAAACATTTGCTTCACGGTATTTTCTCTACAAAAAAATCTCAGAGTATCATCGACAGCGGACGCACTGTAGAGATAATTGATGGACCTAGCTAATCCAACCACAGTTTATTACACGTGTTTTTCTTTTTCAACTCATGCGTGTGTGTGGACTTGCTCTAAAGTCTCTTATATTATATCTGGCCCCATTTGGGTTCTATTGAAATGAATAGAAGGTTAACAAAAGAAAGAAACATTTGCAATTTGCAACAAGCTTTTTCCATTCTGTTATTTTTTTCTTCATATGTTTTTCAAACAAAAATGTTCAGATCTCAAAATTGACTATTGACCGAGTTACATATGAGTGTTGAAGTAAGATTTACCATATAAATCTATCTTACTAAAGGTTTAATCAAAACTAGCTAATTTGGCACTGAAGACACAATCTATCAGCGAAACGAATCCTAATTATTCCAATTCAAAAGACTACTTCGTAGTTCGAGGTAGCGAACTCCGAATTTATGGATAACGATTAAGATCCGGTCATTTCACTGTCAAACGGTCACACAGCAAACCAAGATTTCCAAAGTAAGACACAATACATGCGCCCTAGAAACTCGGGGTAGTTAAAACGAGCTCAGTTGTATGAAGAACAAGCCAAGACCATCATTTCATATACGCTTTTTGACTTATAATTTACGACTTAGAATATTTTCTCCGAGTTGTATTACCTTGTGCTTGGCCCACCGAAAAGGCCAAGAAAGATCACTACAAGAAAACATGGCTTTAACAACTACACAATTGGTAGTAAATTGGTCGTAAAAAGGGATTTACGACCAAGTTACTACCAATTGTGTTTGGTCGTTATACGCTGGTCGTAATCACTAATTGGTCGTAACTTGGTCGTAAATGTACGACTAACATAATTGGTCGTAAACTAGTTGTACATTTACGACTCCCAGATATGGTCGTAAATTAGATGTACATTTACGACTACCAAAGCTGGTCGTAAATTAGATGTAAAAAATGTAGTCGTAAATAAGTAGTTAATTATGTAGTCAGAATTAGATGTAATATAGTCATAAATTTACGACTAATTTACATCCAATGCAGAAGTAAATCAGTCTTAAATTAACGACTATTTTGCATCTAATTGAGATGTACATTAGTCGTTAATTTATGACAATTTACTGAATTTATTTATTTAAATTTTTATTTTAAAAATAAAATAAAAATTAATAATTTAAATTTTATATATTTTATGAAATTGATAAAATTCCATAATAACATAATATATGACATTCATAAAATTAAAATATTCAAATACAAAATATTTAAAACCGAAAAAACTAAGAATTTAGGTTTATTTCATCTAAAAGTTCGAACTCCTCTGTTCCTGCGCCGATGCAAATCCGCTTGCTCTTGGGAGTAGGGTCGAGACGCAAAATTCGAACGTAGGGTCTGCCACGCTGACGTAACCGACGGGTTGACGTTGGGGTTGAGGCTATCATCATATCGAAAACGCTTGATATAGCCTTCCATTTGTCGTTGTTCTCGCTATGGCTCGGTTCGATTTTCCAAATCCTCCGAGCGAGGACTCTTCTTCCCTTCTAGCAGCGTATTCAACTCTCGCCTGGGACATCGTTCACACTCCGATTCTGGTATCGTCCCCTTTTCTTGAACAACCTTCAATTTATAAATAGATATTAATTAGTACATATGTAAAAATATATGTAAACATAAATTAAAAAGATCAAATATTTTACCTGCTCAAAAATTATGTCTTGTTCGATGGCGTAAAGCTGAACCGGTGCACCGTCCGGATTTTCTTGCGCCTGAGTCCGACCTCTTGAATCCGAGCCTCTACATCGCTGCAGAGCTTCTCTGCTCGAGGATGAGAGAAAGTGCCATCGGCATGCTGGTGGGTCAACTTGTAAAGCCGGGCCAGAGTCGGTGGTGCTCCTTCTTCTGACCTATATTAAAAATAAATTTCAAATGAATAAAACTATAGCATTTAATAAAATTTAATTATTATATATGTAATAAAAATTAAGAAATGTAAAACTTACAATTTGCGGTGCCCTTTTGGCGTGTGGAGTCTGTCCCGGCATGAGGTATTGGCGAGTTACCATCGCATCTCGGTCATCCGCCGCAGAGCAAGTGAGAGACCTTTGACCGAGTCGCAAAATCCAATAGGCCTTCAAACCAGTCCAAACCTCATCGCTGAGGTAGGTCTCTTTAAGGCCATCCCCAAATACTTCCACTTCTTCTTCCACGCCAACAATGTTCTTAAGGCGAGCCATCGCCTTTTTGTTGAACGCTGCCTTCACCGTCTCATTGACCCCAATAGACCAATTCCATTTTTGCTACAAAAAAATAATGAAAAAATATTAATTACTTAACCAAATTATTTTTATTTAAATTAAAAAATTATAACTAACCGCTAAGCACTTGAACCAAGTTATGCTTAACGTGGTCCTGTAAGAGTCCAGCTTTGATGCGCTTCCTAAGTTTGATCGATGACATTCCCAACGCCTCGCCCACCGCATTGTTCGCTTTAAACCTACAAAATTTGAAAGAATATATATATAGAATTAATTGTTATATATAAATTTAAAATTATATTTAATTAATTTAAAATTAATTACCAGGTTGTGTTGGGTCGTAGATCTGGATCAAGGATGGGTAAACCTTCTCGTCCGGCATCGGAGAATATCTTCCACGAATATCTTGCATACGGTGCATTTGGTGGCACCAACAAATCTGGATGAAGACCTGAGCCGCAGGAGCCTGGTGTGGAGGCTGGTATGCAGCAGGCTGTGGGACCTGGTGTGGAGGCTGGTATGCAGCAGGCTGTGGGACCTGGTGTGGAGGCTGGTATGCAGCAGGCTGTGGGACCTGGTGTGGAGGCTGGTATGGAGGAGGCTGTGAAGCGGCTGTGGATGATACTGATCATGAGGCTGCTGATCGCGGCTGCTGATCATCGTCTGCGGATCATGTGGCTGCTGATCATGCCGAGGCTCCTCATAAGTAAAGTATGCAGCATCATCATATCGCGGAATGTATGGAGCTACATGATCGACAGCTATGAACGCTAGGAATTTGACTATCGGGGACATTATGCGGGGTGCGGGAGGTAGAAGGTGCGAGATGGATCCGTCGACCGAGAAATGTACTCCGTAAGAGGTCCCTCGCCACGGTTTCTAAGTCCGCTTCTACCGCCAGCCATAACTACAATAGCGTAAATCTGAAAAAAATTAAAAACAAAATGGTTATAAAAATTCAAATAATTATTATTATTATAAAAATTCAAATAATTATTATTATAAAAATGTAATCTCACCTAAACTAATTCCAACCTAATCTAATCACCTAAACTAATTCCAACCTAATCTAATCACCTAACTAACCACCTAGAACTAAAACGAAAAAAAATTACCTTGAGAGAAGGCAAATGGTTGTAATGGAGAGGAGAGAGATGGGAGTGAGCAACCAAATAGCTACGATTTGCTTGCTTTATATAAATTTTGCTTTGGTCTCTCATTGGTCGTAAATTGGTTGTTAATTTACGACCAATTAGGGACTATTGGTCGTACATTGGTCGTACATTTACGACTAATGAGAGACTAATGTGGCATTGGTCGTAAAAGGGTAGTTAATTAACGACCAATGTGAGACTAAGGAAGCATTGGTCGTAAATTGGTTGTTAATTTACGACCAATGAAGGACTATTTGTCCTACATTGGTCGTACATTGGTCGTAAATTGGTTGTTAATTTACGACCAATGAAGGACTATTTGTCCTACATTGGTCGTACATTGGTCGTAAATTAACAACCCATTTACCACCAAATTTATATTTACAACCAATTTGTGACTAAAAGTGTATTTGAAAAATGAGAAGAGGTTTATCAAAAGTCATGATAAACCTCATGAACAACGGTCCACTTAATGAACAACGGTCCACTTGATGAACAACGGTCCACTTGATGAACAACGGTCCACTTAATGAACAACGGTCCACTTAATGAACAACGGTCCACTTTAAATTTTACGAAAAAAAAGAGAAGAAAGATACTGGAATCACAAGTGGAAATAGAAAAGACGAAATCTACGAAGTCTTTTTCCACTTCTGATTCCAGATCTTTCTTTTCTTTATTTTAATAAGATTTCTAAATATTTTTCTATGATTTGAGAAAATAATTAGTGGGTATATATAGGAAATTAAGAGAGAAATTAGTCGTACATTGGTGGTAAATGTACCACCAATTTACGACCAATGAAGGACTATTTGTCCTACATTGGTCGTAAATTGGTTGTTAATTTACCACCAATTCACGATCATCCATGGTTGGTCGTACATTGGTCGTACATTGGTCGTAAATTAACAACCCATTTACCACCAATTCACGACCAAGCATGTCATTGGTCGTAAATTGGTGGTACATTTACAACCAATGAGCTTCCTTTTCCCCTATACCCTAAACCCCAAAACCCCAAACCCCAAACCCAAAACCCCAAACCCCAAACCTCTTAAGTTTTATACACTTTCGTACATTTAAACCCCAAACCCAAAACCCCAAACCCCATACCCCAAACCCCAAACCCCAAACCCCAAATCCAAATCCAAACATCTTTTAAACACTTTCATACTCCAAAATACAATTTAAAAAAAAAAGACTAAATTCATATATAATTGATCAAACATGATGATAAGTTATATATATTATTTGAAATGCAATACAAAGAAACTTAATTGATAATAGTAAAACACAATGAAACTTTATCACTCGTCATCATCGAAACATCATCCACTTCATCATTTTCTTCAAATTCATCTTCGTTGGCCGTCCGTTGCATCATCCGGAAGTTCTTCATATCCGGATTATGTGGATCAATAAGTAAGATAGCATCTGTAGGTTGTTCGGGTACTTCTACTTCATTCACGGCATCTTCTTGTAAAGGCGGTTGTTCATCACTACTCAATACTCGGCCCCGAGGTGTAACTTTTATTGCGGCTAACCAAGATATTCCTGATTGTCGATCCTCGGTATGGAACAAAACAAACTTGGTCCGCTGAGAAGCCAAAATGTATGGTTCAAATTTGTTGTACCTCCGTGTAGCATTTATATCAACAACACCAAACTTGCTATACCGAACACCTCTATTGACAGTTGGGTCAAACCAGTCACATTTGAAGAGAACGCATTTCAGCTTTACTACGCCGGGAAACTCCACTTCGATGATCTCTTGTAAGATTCCATAGAAATCTGTTTCACCTTTACACATACTCCATAATTCATTGTTGCTCGCCGACTTCCATATTAAGTAAGTGTGAAATGTGTATCCTCGTGTGAAATACATAGATGCTGTCGTGACCTTACCGACCGGACCTTGTATCAATTCGTGAAACCACCGAGGATAAAATTGATCATCATACTCAACTGGAACATCAACATATATATATATAAATATATAACTTCACTGAATATATTTGTTAATTATATAAATTGTGATATGTATACCTCGTTTTTAACCATTTCACAAAGTGTTGGTCTTTCCTTTTGTTGAGATCATTGGTTGATATTCCGGAATAGCTTCTTCGACTTGGGCAACAAAATCGCTGTTTTAAAACAAAATGATCATTAAAGAATGCGTATATATGTGTGTGGTAAAATTTAATAGCAAAATAATTAATTTAATTACCTTTCAAATAATTCAATCTCCTCGCAGTTAAGGAGTATATATGTGTGGAAGCTATGGCGTCTTCGAACTCGACCACCAAACTTCTTTCGGTTTTCCACCTAGACGTCCAATCGACAGAATATGTCGGAACATCTTCACCAAAATATGTCGGCATAACACCACCATCATCATATCTGCTCGTAGTCCTTTTCGTGTCGGACTTGTGACCCAAAGTAGTAGGGCGTAAAGTGAGATGTTTCCTCATTCAAACTCCCAGCAACTATTGAACCTTCCACCCTTGCCGATTTTTGCTTTCCCTTTCAAATATTTCATAGCTCGCTCGTAAGGATACATCCATCCATTATGAACAGGTCCACGAAGCAGTGCCTCATACGGAAGGTGGATAACCAGATGTTCCATGACGTCAAAAAAGGAAGGAGGAAAAATTTTCTCCAAATTGCACATCAAGATCCGGATATTCTCATCAAGTTGTCGATGACATCTGATTAAGGTCGTGCACTAAGATCTCTGAAAAAGCTCGATGCCTACAAATAATTTACACTTATAAGTTTTTTTCCAACAAGATAGAATTAATAATTAATTAACTTTAATTATTTGTTACCTGCAAGTGCTTCGTGAACATTTTTTGGAAGCAACTCCGCAAATGCAAATGGTAGAAGTCGTTGCATAAAAACATGACAGTCATGACTCTTCATCCACGAAAACTTTTGTCCCGATGATCAACACATCTTGATAGATTTGAAACATATCCATCAGAAAACTTCACGTCTGATGCCACCCACTTGAACAACGCCGCTTTTGCTTCTGCTGACAATCTGAAAATGGGAACTGGAATTCTCCCATCGTTTCTAATATGCAGCTCAATCCGAGAACATAATCCGGCAAATCAACCTTGAGTTCTTGTTATCTTTTGTCTTGCGGGGCGTTCAACAATGTATTGATGATGTTGTCAAAGAAGTTCTTCTATATGCATCACGTCAAGATTGTGGCTGAAGTAAATCTTTCAATATGGAAGTTCCCAAAATATACTCTTCTTGTGCCAATTATGCTGAGTCCGTAACCATCGGGCATATTTGGAGGAGTATGCCAATTACCACCTTTGCTGACTGTGCTTAGTCCACCATAGTAATCAATATCCTTCTCGATTTCCTCTCGGATAAATATGGTGGAAGCGGTGTCATTACAACCCTTTTTGACCAAACAATTTCTTGTTCCTTGGTGCGGATGGTTAATGGGAAGAAATCTCCGATGACAATCAAACCAGGGCGTCTTCCTACCATTCTTCAACTGAAATGCGTCTGTGCTTCCCATACAATATGGACAAGATAGCCTTCCATCGTCGTCCAACCCGACAACATCCCATATGCGGAAAGTCACTAATAGTCCACAATAGAACTGCTT
This sequence comes from Brassica carinata, assembly GCA_016771965.1. Lineage (NCBI taxonomy): Eukaryota > Viridiplantae > Streptophyta > Magnoliopsida > Brassicales > Brassicaceae > Brassica > Brassica carinata. The sequence continues at coordinate 9,661,465 of CM028687.1, read as the reverse complement.
TCGCATTGTAAAGTTTGTTTTCGTTGAACAATCATATGTCTGCGCTTTGTTGACCACAATTCCTTCAATTCTTCTATCAAAGGTTGCGAAAAACATCAAGGGACCTCTTAGGATGTTTTGGTCCAGTATCAATATACTCATGAAAAGCAATTCTTTTCCATACACATCTCTCGGTGGAAGGTTGTATGGCGTCAAGAAGACTGGCCAAAGCGGTATTGTCTTCCGACATTCCAAATGGACTAAAGCCATCGTGCGAGCCCAAGATAAGCGTTGCGGGGTTGCTTGCAAAATCGTGGTACACCAATTCAAGTGTTTCCACGCTTTTGCATCGAGGGATGATTGATCTCTCCTTCCTTCGATCATGTTGCATGCCATCTCATCGATGCTGCCGTCTTCGCAGATTGATATAATCTCTTCAATCTATCCTTAATAGGTAAGTACCACATCCGCTGGTACGGCACCTATTCATGCCCGTCCTTGCGGTTTATATCGTGGCTTCTTGCAAAATTTACACTCTAACAATTCTCGTCTTTTCCCCGGTATATCATACAGTTGTCTATACACACATCGATCATCTCGAAGGTAAGCCAAGACTATGAACAAGTTTCGAATCTCATAATAAGATTCAGCACACAAATTCACTTCAGGCAAATACTCTTTAAACAACTCAGCCCATGCGTCCATACAAACTTCAGGTAAGTTATGATCAGTTTTGATATTCATCATCCTAGCTGCCAATGATAATTTAGAAAGACCTTCTCTACAACCTTCATAAATTGGCTCATTAGCTGCTGCTAGCATTTCATAAAATCTTTTGCATCCAAGTTAGGCCCTCTACATTTTCGACCTCCTCTATTACGATGTTGTTTCACGAAATGCATCGGTAACCATATCATCGTTCTATCATGATCTACCATATGATCTTGAATGACACTTTCAGAAGGCAAATGTGGTTCATCTCTGTTACGAACATTTTCAACCTGATTACTACTACTAGCTTCGTTCCTATTATCACCCTCTCCGTGGTTAAACCAAATATAGTAATGTGGAGTAAATCCTCTACTTACTATATGTTTCCAAACGGTTTCACTAGCAGCAAACTTCGTATTGTTGCATTTCTACGAGGGGCGAGAACATTTTACCCGTTTCCTTTGTGAGAGGCGCCCGTCCGCCTGGTACATGAATATCTCGCTCCGTTGAAATTAAATTGATTACTCTTCCCCTTGAATCTTTATGCATACATCCAACTCGAACCTCATAAATATTTCCAGACATTTTTTACTCTTTTGCTTTTTTTCCTTTTTCGTTTTTTTTTCCTTTTTCGTTTTTTGGTGCATCTTAACAATGAGGGAGAACATCATATTTATAGAGAAATTTCGATTTTGGTAGGTAGCAATGTTACAACGAATTTACGTTTAATCATATCTTAACTACCAAAGTGCAACTACATTGCTCGTACATTAGTCTTTAATTAGATGTATAAAATATTGGATGTAAATAAGTCGTAAATTTGCAACCAATTTACGACTACATGAAGCATTAGTCCTAAATTAGATGTAAATTTACGACTCTGTTATTTAGTCGTATTTGAGTCGTAAATTTACATCTAATTTACGACTAAAGAATATACAAGTCGTGAAATTAGATGTAAATTTACGACTGTTATTTAGTCAGATTTGAGTCGTAAATTTACATCTAATTTACGACTAAAGAATATACAAGTCGTAAATTAGATGTAAATTTACGACTCATTTACGACTAGCCTTCTTAGTTGCAAAATTTACGACCAACTTTTCCTGGTCGTAATTGTTGGTCGCTAAAGCAACGTTTTCTTGTAGTGTTAATATTAGTTCAATTCAAGAAAATTACTTTAAAACTCTATTTATATTGACTTTTCCCAAAATCTTATTATATTCACATTAAAATTTTGACTGCGGATTTTAACTCTCAGAGTGAACACCAAATTTAATAAGATAAGACAAATATAATATGTAAACCAATAATTACAAGCAATCATAATCAACAAATAGACAAACACAATATTGTAGTCAGATTAAAAATGGATTGAAGCATAGTTTAGATAGGATATCTTCTCCTAATTCTGTAAATTTCCATAGTGGAAAAAGTTCGAAAACATTTAAAAATTTCATAATATAACTTCTTATAGCCTTGAGTGAGATGACTCTCCTTGTGGCCCCTCTGGTAAATGTTTCCACTGATCGACCTAATTCATGGGTATGGAACCGGGCAAACAGTTTGTCTATTGTTAGAGCTAAGTTTAGTCAATGACCAACTTCTCCACTCCCGCCAGCAGGTAACGATTTTTCAGAAATTCAAAGGTTGCTCACCACGCTCATGGTTTGAAGACATCAGAGTAATGCTAGAATCCTCGAGGCTTGACTCGAGAGGCGGGAACATCGTTTAGATGCCTATTAGCGTCAAAACGAGAGAGTCAATAGAGTTATTCGATTGGTCGATTACAATCCACCTTTTCGGTAACACCTTGACTTCTCTTCCCCGACACCACAACGAGGAAGTAGCGTCACTAAAACTGATGTAGGATCACATCATGCGGATGTAAAAATTTCAGATCTCCTTCCATTTGTAACTCCATCTCGGATTACCCCAGTGTTCAGAGTTGTCAATCGCTGTAATGAGAGATCTCCACCTCGACCTTCAGGCTATGAACCAATGAGACAAAAAATGGGTTGGAGCGTCATAATTTGGTCGAACTCATGCGTTCCGCGACAAAACCCCCTCGAGATGATGAACCTCAAGTAAATCGGAAGGATCCGACTTCCCCAGATCTTCTTAACGGCCATGTATTGACAAATCCATTGTCACATATCAATGAACATGGATTGATTGATCTCAGATCTTCCCCAGATCGAGCAAACAAACGTGAATCTAATGCAGCTAAACTCAAGGGTCCACATCGCCACTAATTTGGCACCTGATAAGACTGTGTAATGGAAGATATGTGTCAAAATCGGTTTACAAATTGGATAGCTAACGCGTGTCTCCGAGATACATGAAAAATTAAATTTCCCAAATTCTTAAGGAGATTGGATCCTAAGGCTCATATATGTGCCTTAAGGCTCGCAGTAGTCCGAGCTCACCTCTCCAGCGAGGAAAAAGAAGTTGGTTACTATATATTTTTTGTTAAAAACCTCGCAGGTCCTGCACTCAAATGGTTTGATGGCTTAGAGGGAAATTCCATAGGCAAATTCACTCAGCTACCAACCGCCTTCCTAAAACATTACTTTGTCTACAAAGAAGAGAAGGTTTCAGAAAGAGCAATTTTCTTGTAATACAAGGGCACAATGTCCTACATAATAGGTTCAAAGAAGTAAGGTTATGAATCGTAAAATCAAACGACAACACGGCTCTAATGTGCTAAAAAATTGCTTATGTTTCACTTCACGATTCAAGGAAGAAGAACAAAAACCCTCGATCTTCCATACCAACATCTTCATCTTCTCTGACATATTGTGTAGAGGAATGGGAAACAATGAAACTAAAGATTCGACGGACAGAGGCGCTAGAGAAGAGTTCATATTTAATAAGGTCACCTTATGAATCATTGTTTGAGTCGCACCAAACTTTTTTGGTGTGTTAAAGATCACACATGTTTGGTGTCTTTCTACCTTGTAAAATATCATTGCAACCAATTAACCACACTTACTTCCTATGATAAAAGTGGTTAAAACATTAAAAATCATAAAGATTATTAAGATCAAATAAGACAAATGTAAATCATTTGAGACATATACCATTGTAAATCAGACATATACATATAGAAATATTAAGAAACTTATATTAATTTTAAAAAGTAAAAACAGTTTATATAAATCATTTTATATATTTAAATAAAAATTTACAAGAAAAAAATTCAAAACAAAAATACGTAAATACAATATACAAACAAAACTAGAAATAATCTAAGGATAGTATTCTTATTTACCCATAATCTGTCTGCAATATTATGGATAATATATCATACTTTACAACTATTAACATGTATTATAGAAATCTAACTTAAATGAATGTGAAAAAATTACTTCACTACTACTCTCCGTTTTATTATCCTTGTTATTAAAACAAAAGAGCATATTCATTAGGTAAGACAACAAAACCTTATCATATGGATCTGTATTATATTGCTTGTTATATTTTGGTATATTTTCTAAGACCACCTCAAAAGTAATATATCAGATATTTCATGTAAAAAAGGATGAGAATTAGACAAGAAATTGTTTTTTCCTATTACTAAAATAGTGAGAAATGTACAATGAAAATGTGATGATTTGTAGAAGAAAATTAAATGTATTTAAAATTAATTAATTATTATAAAAACTAATTATTGTTAAGCAATAAAACTAATGGGTTAATAACATCAATTGTTGTGGATGTGAGATTCATACATACCCTCTGCATTTATTAGAGAAGAAAATAAATTAATTCTTGTGAATTCTTCCTAATAAAATATTTCTTAAAAAAATAAAAGAGATGAATATTGATTTTATGCGGAATGAATCAAGTAATATAATTTATATTTTTTAATTGTCTCATTCAAAACTTAAGACTAAGTGTTTGAATAGAAAGTGAAACAAAAAGTGGTCTTCTGATAATATGGAACATTCACCTACAAGTTACCATTAAAAAAAGGTGTGTGTTCCAATTTAAAAAAGATCCACAAATAATTCAAATTTATTGAGTAACTATTACATATATAATAATCAGTCTATAATAGTAAAACACTCCGAAATAGAGTGAAATGGATGATAACTTTTCTTTATTGCCTATTTGAAATTTCAAAATATTAAGTTTGCACAAGTTTTTTTAAACTATTTACTAACTATTTTTGTTGTCATTATTTTAATAAATAATGTTGATTGATTCAAAGTATCAAATCAAAAATTAGGAAGTATTGAATTTGTGGTTTAGTTTAACGTGGATATTTCCTAAATAGTAGATTTAATTATTTGTTTTTTTTTAATTATTGGATCATGAGTAGTTTATCTTCTTATTTAAATATTCAATACTTTGTAATTTGTTTTCTAAGCTTTCTAAATCAGTCAAACATAATATTCAGTTTGCTTCCTTTTCTCTAAAATCTTCCAACAATTATGGTATCAGAGCAAAGTAAATTTCTACTTTTTATTATTGGATCATGGGTAGTTTATTTTCTTATTTAAATATTCAGTACTTTGTAATTTGTTTTCTAAGCTTTCTAAATCAGTCAAACATAATATTCAGTTTGCTTCCTTTTCTCTAAAATCTTCCAACCATTATGGTATCAGAGCAAAGTAAATTTTCAGGTTTCAATCCTCTTTAAAAAAAAAAAAAAGAAGAAGAAACGATGTCGAGCAACGGGTCAAATATGCAGGCTCTTATTCCAATTTTCACAGGTAAAAAGTATCATCTACCGAGTCTCAAGATGAAGACTATGGGATCTGGTCAAATCTGGTTTCGAAGGTGGGAATCCATACGAACCTGATCAATCTCTACGGGGAAGAAGAAAGAAAGATGCAAAGGCATTATTTTTTTATCCAAGCGGCATTGGATGATGATATAGTCTCAAGGATCTCTGCAGCAAACAAAGCTCATGAAGCATTGGAGATTCTTAAGCAGGAGTATGTGGGAGCACAAAAGGTGATCCTGGTGAAGTTACAAACTTTACGAATTTTTTTTGAAACTATGTCTATGGAAGCAAAGGAAACTTTTCAAGAGTACTTGGCTAGATTCTCTTCAATTATGAATCAGATGAAGGCTTATGGTGAGTTTCCCACAAATGAGAGCATCGTGCGCAAGGTGCTGAGGAGTCTGTCAACAGGGTTTGAGTATATGGTTCCAACATTCACTGAGTCGAATGATCTGGGCACATACACATTTGATGAATTGATTATTTCTTTGATGTCTCATGAAGATCAGCTTAGCAAAGCCAATGAGAAAGCTGAAAAGAAAGCTTTTCGAATGAATGGAGATTCTTTAGAAAATAGAAGATCTGAGTATTTATGGAAGCCAAGGCAAACGCATAGGTGGATATCATGGTTGAGCCCGTGGTTATGGAAGAGAAGTGGTGGATTCAATGACCAGAATCAACACCACGATTCATATGAAGATCAAGGTTATCACAGTAGTGGATACAAGGATAAAAATCAGTTCAAGAGAAATATTCAATGTAGATATTGCAAGAAATTTTGGCACAAGGAGGCTGAGTGCTGGTCCAAACCAAAAAATGAGTAGAATCAATTTTGCTCAAGATGTTAAAGAAGAAAGTAAGTTGTTCATGGGGCATTCTACTTGCACAAGTGCGTCTGATATGGTCTGGTTTGTCGATAGTGGTTGTTCCAATTACATGACAGGAACAAAGTTCTGTTCAAGGAGATTGATGAGTCAAAGAAGAGAGTTAGGCTTGGAGATGACAAGACACTGAAAGTTGAAGAAAAAGGAACTATTGCCATCCAAACAGAACAAGGTGATGTTAAAGTTCTTTATGATGTACAGTATATACTTGGTCTTGCTCATAATCTGCTAAGTGTGGGACATCTTCTCACAAATTTTTATAAGGTTGTGGTTGCTGAAGATGTGTGTGCAATAAGTGATAAAATGACTGGGCAAGTTTTAACATTTATTCACTTGACAGGTAACATGATGTTTCCTTTTGGCGTATTAACTGTTCAACGGAAAGATTTGGTTGCACATGTAAAAGGTGATGCAGAGACAAACCTGTGGCATTTGCTTCAAGATAACGTGAATGGGTTGAAGTTGCTGAAAAAGGAAGACAAGATGTACAAGCTGAAGCAAATGTTGTATAGGTTGAAGCAAGCACCGCGTACGTGGTATAGCTAGACCGATATGTTCTTTCTTGAAAATGGATTCAAGAGAAGTGAGAGTAAAGCAATTCCCTATGTGAAGAAGAAAGGTAACAATGATTTCTTGCTGGGATATCTTTATGTTGATGATATGGTTTATATGGGATCATATGAGCTGATGGTTGATGAGTTTAAGGCAAGCATGATGAAGAAAAGGAACTATTGCCATCCAAACGAACAAGGTGATGTTAAAGTTCTTTATGATGTACAGATATACTTGGTCTTGCTCATAATCTGCTAAGTGTGGGACATCTTCTCACAAATTTTTATAAGGTTGTGGTTGCTGAAGATGTGTGTGCAATAAGTGATAAAATGACTGGGCAAGTTTTAACATTTATTCACTTGACAGTAACATGATGTTTCCTTTTGGCGCATTAACCGCTCAACGGAAAGATTTGGTTGCACATGTAAAAGGTGATGCGAGACAAACCTGTGGCATTTGCTTCAAGATAACGTGAATGGGTTGAAGTTGCTGAAAAAGGAAGACAAGATGTACAAGCTGAAGCAAATGTTGTATAGGTTGAAGCAAGCACCGCGTACGTGGTATAGCTAGACCGATATGTTCTTTCTTGAAAATGGATTCAAGAGAAGTGAGAGTAAAGCAATTCCCTATGTGAAGAAGAAAGGTAACAATGATTTCTTGCTGGGATATCTTTATGTTGATGATATGGTTTATATGGGATCATATGAGCTGATGGTTGATGAGTTTAAGGCAAGCATGATGAAGACAATTGAGATGTCAGATTTGGGTTTATTACAATATTTACTTGGAATTGAGGTCATCCAATTAGAGAAGGTGGAGTCTTTGCATGTCAGAAGAAGTATATTGTTGATTTGAAGAAGAAACTCAACATGTCTGATTCTGAGAATGCACTCAAAACAATCGATTATGTTATGTGGTACCCGAACTTGTTCGATTTCAAAATTGTTGGTTGGACAGACAACGGCTGGGCAAGAAGTTTGGATGATATGAAAAGTAATTCCGAAAATTACTTTAGTTTTGTGTCTGGTGTTGTTATTTGGAGTTCAAAGAAGCGAGAAACCCTGACACTATCATCATCTGAAGCAGAGTATGTGGCAGAAGGAACAACAAGGCAAGTTCTATGGTTAAGGAACTTACTAGCTAATTTCTGTGTTGAACAAGTTGAAGCTATAGAGATAGCTTGCTATGGCAGGACCACAAAATTAAGACTGTGGAACTGTGAATCAAGGGAGAAGTGTTGATTGATTCAAAGTATCCATCTAAAAATTTGGAAGTATTGGGGGTGTGGTCTAGTTTAACGTATGATGTTTCCTAAATATTAAAATTTAATTATTTATTTATATTATTACTGGATCATGGATAGTTATCTTCTTAACCGTACTTTGTAATTTGATTTCTAAGCTTTCTAAATCAATCAAACGAAATATTCAATTTGCTTTCTTTTCTCTGAAATCTCCCAACAAATAAAACCAAACATATGAATCAACTCTTATATATATTAGTTTTTTAAAAACATATTTTATACTTTATTCAGTATATTTACTAATTATATTTTCTAAATTTGAATATATTTATAATTTTAAATTTACATCTATAATAATTTAGTTTTTAATATGATATAATATATATATATATATATATGTTTGTATTCAATTCGTGTAAGTATTATGTACATAAAATGCTAAATAATATTACTAGATATTAAATGAATTTGAAATTTAATATAATTTTAAATTTACATCTATAATAATTTAGTTTTAATATGATATAATATATATATATATATGTTTGTATTCAATTCGTGTAAGTATTATGTACATAAAATGCTAAATAATATTACTAGATATTAAATGAATTTGAAATTTAATATAATTTTAAATAATACTTATATAAATTATTATAAATTTATACAATTATTATAAATAATTTGATTCAACCGTAGAACTAACATAGTCAAATCTTTGTATACGTCATTGTATTGTCAAAATTCTCATCTAAACAAATATTATATCCTCAATAAATAAACAGTTTATGTAACATTTTGTTTCTATGGTGTTTTTGTCGGTTTATTTGTTTCTATGGTTGGGTTAATGATTTGTGAACTTTCGATTGAATGGAATCTTTAGTAGGAAAAAAAAACTAAACCAAACATTAACATACCACATTTCAACGACGACGTTTAATGAAACTTAAAGGATGGCGTATTTTAAAAATAAGGGGGAGGGAAAAGAAGACGCGCAAGAAGGGAAAATACTCCCGCAATAAATTTGGCGAAACACTTTGAAGACATTCGTGTATCACGAGGATCGACTGCAAGGACCGTTGATTATCACCTATCGACGGCCAACACATGATCATTAATATTCATCCGGATTAAGATATACGCATGAGACTATCTATATATTTTAACCCACTGCTCTCCTCATTAGTACACAACAAACACAAACCAAAAAAAAAATCATTGAGAATAATAAATATGAGATTTAGTGTTGTTGAAAATAATAACCATAACATCATTGGGCCTTCTGACAAAGCCCAAATACAGAAGGAGAAGAAGCCCATTGCACTTAATGCCTCAACGGTAATGAAGACAAAAGTACAAACTCCGCATCCACGCCAGAGCTGTGATCGTACTGCCTTGCCAGCTCATGGGATCAACACCTCGAACAGATTTGATGCTCTCCACCTATGTGCTGTCACGTGCTGACTCTAGGTTAAACGTTGAGACAATAGAGTGTATATATAAGGAGACAATAACATTGTAATGTTTCTTAAGTTGAAAGATATCAAAAAGTTAAAGTTTTTATCTTATTCTTCAAGCTCTTCTCCCTCTATCTTCATGGTATCAGAGCTATGGGAGATACAAACGACCCTGTTTCTGCTCCATCTTTGAGCATTTATCACTGTGTTACTCTTAAGCTGTCTTCCACAAACTACCTTTTGTGGAAAACACAATTTGAGTCCTTTTTTCTAGTCATTCCCTTCTTGGGTTCGTCAACGGCTCATCTATCCGTCCATCTCCGACTATCAGGACCACAAACTAAGGTCCCAGTTAGTTGCTCGAGGAAATGAAAAAGAATAGGGCCTAGACTACATAGAAACCTTCAGTCCTGTAGTTCGTACAGCAACTATTAGAACTGTTCTTCACGTTGCAGTAACAAAGAAGTGGGACATTAAGCAGTCTGACGTGCAAAACGCCTTTCTGCATGGTGATTTATAAGAAACAGTGTTTATGACACAGCCTCCGGGGTTTTAAGATAAAGCAAGGCGACCATGTTTGGAAGCTCATGAAATCCATTTATGGCTTGAAACAAGCTCCCCGTGCCTGGTTGGATAAGTTCAGAAATTTTCTTATCGAATTTGGATTTCAGTGTAGCTTTCCTGACCCATCTCTTTTCGTTTACCATCATGGATCAGACATCATTTATCTGCTCATGTACGTTGATGATCTGTTACTCACAGTAAACAACATTGTGTTGATCACGAAGCTTCTTGGTATGCTAAGCACGACCTTCAGAATGAAGGATATGGGTTCAGTTCATTATTTCCTTGGCGTTCAAGTGCATCAACAAGCTGATGGTCTGTTTTTAAACCAGTCTAAATATGCTCAAGACCTTCTCCACGCTGCAGGAATGAGTGACTGTGCCCCTATGCCAACCCCTCTGCCCATCAAGCTCAATGAACTTCGTGGTCAAGATGAGACTTTCTCTGATCCGAGTTACTTTAGAAGCTTGGCTGGTAAACTACAGTATTTGACTCTGACTCGTCCTGATCTGCAGTTTTCTGTGAACTACATTCACCAGAAAATGCATATGCCAAGTGTCTCTGACTTTGCCCTTCTCAAGCGAATTTTTAGGTATGTCAAAGGCACTTACGAGATGGGAATCAGTATTTCTGCTGCAACAAACTCCACTCTGATTTGTTACAGCGATAGCGATTGGGCAGGGTGTCCTGACACTCGTCGGTCTACTGGTGGTTTTTGCAGTTTTCTTGGTTCCAACATAATATCTTGGTCAGCAAGAAGACATGAAACTGTCTCCAAATCTTCAACAGAAGCTGAGTATCATACAATGTCTTTGGCCACATCAGAGGTAGCTTGGCTGCAAAATCTTCTCGTCGTGATGGGATTGCAACAAACCGTGACGCCGTTGATGCTCTGTGACAATCTCTCTGCAGTATGTCTCACTGCAAACCCGAGTTTTCACAAGCGGACAAAGCACTTTGAGGTCGACTTTCATTACATTAGAGAGCGAGTGGCTCTTAATAAACTCAAATTCAAAAATATTTCGGCTAATATCCAGCTTCCAGATATCTTTACGAAGTCTCTGCCTCAAGATGCTTTCTTCAAGCTACGCTGCAAACTTGGTGTGTCTTCTCCTCTCACACTAAGTTTGAGGGGGTGTAATAACCATAACATCATTGGGCCTTCGGACAAAGCCCAAATACAGAAGGAGAAGAAGCCCATTGCGCTTAATGCCTCAACGGTAATGAAGACAAAAGTACAAACTCTGCATCCACGCCAGAGCTGTGATCGTATTGCCTTGCCAGCTCATGGGATCAACACCTCTAACAGTTTTTATGCTCTCCACCTATGTGATGTCACGTGCTGATGCTAGGTTAAACGTTGAGACAATAGAGTGTATATATAAGGAGACAATAACATTGTAATGTTTCTTAAGTTGAAAGATATCAAAAAGTTAAAGTTTTCATCTTCTTCTTCAAGTCTTCTCCCTCTGTCTTCAGAAAAATGTCGGGTCGTGGAAAGGGAGGCAAGGGTTTGGGCAAAGGAGGAGCCAAGCATCACAGGAAGGTTCTGAAAGACAACATTCAAGGAATCACCAAGCCTGCAATTTTCCGTTTGGCTCGTAGAGGAGGCGTGAAGCGTATCAGCGGTCTGATCTGCGAGGAGACACGTGGCGTCCTCAAGATCTTTTTAGAGAACGTTATCCGTGACGCCGTCACCTACACAGAGCACGCACGGAGGAAGACGGTGACCGCTATGGATGTGGTTTACGCTCTCAATTGGCAGGGAAGAACCCTTTATGGATTCGGCGGCTAGGGTTTTTATAATTGCTTCGGTTTAAATCAAATCTCAGATGTGATTCTCTTTTAGCAATTTCGGTTAGTGATAAATGTATGAATTTCAGCGACAATTAATAACTAAGTCTCTTAATTAAGAGTTGTTTAATCACATTTAAATTGATGTATAGATGTGGGGTTACTAATTATGATGCTCTTGATATTGAGAGAATGATTACATTTGAAGAACTAACGTGTATCTGTATACTCCTTTTGACTTTTTCTCAACCTACTTCTATCTCAAATTGATGTATCCCAAGTCCTAACACATCATCTCCTGTGTGTGTGTGTTAATTTCATCTTGTATGTGTCTTATCGTTCTCATGGGTTGCTATTTTTTCTCATGAATGTGTGAGAGTGAGTTTTGTATGCAGATGTTACTCAAGTAATAACTAAGCTTGAGCTCTCAATTCAAACGGAGAAGGTCTTTTCTTCATAACATGCGAATGAGTTAGACAATCTGGTCTTATGTCTTTGAATCTGGCATGAATGATGGTGATTTGTGGTATTGTTTACCATTGCCTGCTAGGAATCTCTTGCACAAAAAGCGGGGAGACAACACACTAGATCAGTTTCGTTCTGATTTCGGAGAATCATGTATAAGCTGTCAAGTCAAGTTGGCTGGTCCTGAGTACAAATATCATCCGAATTTCCATCTCTTAATCCAGCAGTGGCTAAGGTTGTTTACATCTGAACAGCTAACCAATGCAGACAATCGGGCACAGGTTCTTAGTGATGATATAATAAAGCTGAATACATTTGACAACTCATTAAGCCCGGCTCACATATTATTCCAATTACTATGTGTTGACCAAACAGGCCTTCTCTATCTGATATTTTAAGAACCTTTGAAAATCTTTTGACATTTAGATAATTTTCATGACCGAGAATGGAAAGTTTACAGGTTTCTTCTGGATGATAACTTTTTCTTCTTGGAGCGCTTCTGCTAGGAATGAGATTTGCTAATGAAGTGAGAAGAACATTGATGGGTCGGTGAAGACATGTACAGGGAGGGAGGTAAAATATGTACTGTATAATTTGATCAGTCATATGGTAGGCTGTTGGTAAATTTGCAAAAGCTAATCCTCAATAGTATCGGCTTTAAGTATCTTGTGATCTTTACATTTTTACCCAAAAAAAATATCTTGTGTTTTATATCTTGTTTTTGACAAACCTCCACCACTGAACTTGGTTACATCATAGAGTGTTGAGGTGACCAATAAGACAGTCAGTATAATATTGCTCAATTCTATTAATTGATTAAGATAATCAACAATCAAAAAGGGACATAAGATCAATCTTAAGATAGTTTTTAACAAGTATATTTCAGCTTTTACCATGAAAACGGAATGTGGAGTCAAACATAGCTAAGGTCATGTAGATAATAAACATGAAAAAATGAATAGGCAACAAAGTTGTATAGCTGACACAAAACTTAAAGATGATATGTAGTGTACGTTCCATTTTCATGTAAGAGTCGAAGAAAACACTGAAACAAAATGTGTATTCTCTGTTGAGAAGCAGAGCATCAAAGATTGATTAAGGAATAAAAAGTTGGTTTACGTAAATTTTTATTTACGCAAGAGTATCGTTCAAGGATTCTAAGAGAACTAGTGAACGACAATGGACTCGGAAGCTGTAGAATGTTCTATCACCACAATTTCTATTTGATCAAAAAATTATGTATCAATTCAGAGAATCTGAACATATTAGCCATAAAACTCGGTCCTGATTAAATATATCTCTGAAAGCAAATTCGAATTTCATACATGGTGCCAAGACAGCTTGTAAATTACAACTGATAAAGGAAAATATAATTGATAAAACAAATAGAAGCCCTAACTCATTTTTCTAAGAACCCCTAATTTCGAAATTCAAGAGCTGGTGAAATTGGTGACAGCCTTGGTACCTTCGGAGACGGCGTGTTTGGCGAGCTCACCAGGAAGCACAAGTCTAACAGCGGTCTGAATATCACGAGAAGTGATTGTCGGCTTCTTGTTGTTCCTCGAGAGCTTTGACGATTCCTGAGCGAGTTTCTCGAAGATGTCATTGATGAAGCTGTTCATGATCCCCATGGCTTTGCTAGAGATTCCAATGTCTGGATGAACCTGCTTCAGAACCTTGAATATGTATATCTTTTATGTCTCCACGCTCTTCTTCGATTTCTTCTTCTTCTTGTCACCGCCTGCACCGGCTTCCTTCGGCAGTTTCTTCCCAGCCTTGGGTTTCTTCTCTGCTGAAGCTTTCTCGGCCTTTGATTTCTCCTCTACCTGTTTCTTCTCTGCTGTTTTTGGAGCCATTGCTGCTATGTATCTCTTTTGGCTTATACATAAGAGAGTGATTTGATTTCTAAATCGATGAGAGAGTTTTGCTTTTATAAGAGATCGAATAATTGATATGATTGGTTGTTAGACATCGACGAGGATCGATATATTGGAAGATCTTAACCGTTGATTATATTTTCAATCAATTGCATATAATAATCGGTTCATTGTGGTTCATTCATACCCACCTCAATATATCTCATCAATGGGCTTTGTTAGGAGGACATTTCCTTTAAATTCAAAACAGGCTTTATTTCGAGTTTTTGACCCGATTAGGGCAAACGAATTGTTAAGTTGGGGGAACATGAGATAAATAGATGCATTTATGGCAGCAAAGAACCCCCATCATCCAACGGAATATGTAACAAGACCTTTAACCTGACGTGGATCTATAGACTTATCAAGAATCTTAAGGCTTGAAGCTGTAAGAAAACATTGGAATATGGCCCATATGGGAGACAAGGCTTGTAGCTATAACATATATATCATCAATAAACACCAACCTGATTTTTAAGTATTTTACACAAATAGTAAACTGACACAAAAGATTGCAAACCACCAAAAGGAAAGGCTGCACAATCTCACAAGTTCATAGATGATGAAACACATCATCAAGACATCAAAGAGACAACAACAATAATAATACCCAAATATAATGAAGTTGTTAAAAGTTTCATAACAGTCAGAGGAAACTGTTAAACGAAGTAACATAAATTCACACCAGAAACAAATTTATTCAAGGTCCCCCCATTCACAAGGGGTGTCTTAGCTTTTAGTTGGTGCGGCTCTTGAAAACATCAAGACCCATCTCGGTTGGATCGGTTGCTTGAAGCTCCACTTGAATCCCATCTAGTTCTCTCTTGAACCTATCCTTAGAGCTCGCGTAAATCATCTTGTCTCTCACTTTGGCAGTGTCAGGAGACCTAAGCATTTGATGATCATAAGATATATAATAAGCAAACCAAAACACATGAGATTTTAGTCAATTTTGTTACCATGCGATGAAGAAAATCTTGCTCTTCTGGCAGTTCTCCTCAGTGACAAAGTCGAAGTCATAAATGGCATATCGGCATTCGTTATCTGGAAGACTTGCTGCAAAGTCATCGTATGATTGTTCAGGCTCACCGAGTTTCTCCACTCTCACTTCCTTGTCCTCAATCTTGTAGACTATGGTACGGAAAGTTCTTTTGGCTTTCAGTTCCAAAAATTTGAGCTTGCAATCATCATGCACCGCCATTCCTGATGCCGCGTTAGCCTGTTATCATCATATCAATGTCAATACACACACAAAAGGAAGATCGACATCTCTTCACAACACACACGTAGACCAAAACAAAAACAACCATGACATAGTCCGAACAATCAATAATCACTGATGAAATCATTTGAAAAACTCGAAAAAATTTCAACTTATGAACTTCAAGTGAACAAAACACGAGTTTCCTCCTGGTTTCAGACCGAACAAAGTGGCGAGTTCCTTGATCGGGTTTCTATAAACCCGATCATACAAAAGACAAAACTATCTTTAAGATGTGACCCTAAAAATTCATCTCCAGATCTAACAGAGGGAGAGAAGAGATATAGAAAAGAGATACTATATAACGGATTTGGATTCAAATCGACGAGCAAAATCGATATCAAAACAAAGAACTTTAAAACAGTAAAGAGAGGAATTTTGAGAGCTCACCATGGCTGAATCAAAGCCGATTTCAACGATAACTCTAGTTGAAAGTGAAGAAGCAGAAGAAAGATATTTTCTCCAGTCGGCAAAAAACGATATGATTTGTGTTTTTTTTTTTTTTGTTTCTTCACTGTTTCGTCTCCGCGTTATTTGCAAGCTATCCAGAATATATTCTTCTTTTTTTACATATAGAAAACGTATTTCTTGGAGTTACAAAAAAAAAAAAAAAAAAGAAAACGTATTTCTTTTTTTTTACCAACCAGAAAACGTATTTCATTTGCTTACATTTCACAAAATAATGGATAAGTAAAAATACAGCTAAATTTTTTTCTGAGGTAGATTATTTATCTCAAAAGATTAAATACAGCTGGTTATATTTATACTTTTATGAGTTAGATTATTTATCTTAAAAATAGAATAAGTGTTGCAACAAAAAAACTATAAAATTAATTTACACACATGAGATTATATTAATATGTGTTCATTAATAAACACATAATGGGGAAATTACAAACAAATGTGGGTCAGCACAACCAATGGCCAAAACAAAGTATTCAATCATAATCTTTAAAAGAATGGTTGCTGAAATAAAATCTTTAAAAAGGATATTGTCGTTGATTAATTACATGACGCCCTAATCGATGATTGATTCACAAATTGCTTTGTCCTTAAGAAAATTAGTCAAAGCACAGTTTGTTAAAAAAAAAAAAGAAGAAGTCAAAGTTCATTTTAATTTTGGTCTCTATAGAAACCAAAACCCACTAAGCCTGTTTTTTTTTTAATTATTATCTATCTTATTAAAAGTGAAATATAGATATAAATAATCCTTAAAATAATATGTTAATTATATTCTAATACCATTTAAATAATATTTGTTTGAACACTCCTTTAAAAATAAGAAAATTAGTCAAAGCACAGTTTGTTAAAAAAAAAGAAAACGTATTTCATTTGCTTACATTTCACAAAATAATGGATAAGTAAAAATACAGCTAAATTTTTTCTGAGGTAGATTATTTATCTTAAAAATAGAATAAGTGTTGCAACAAAAACTATAAAATTAATTTACACATGAGATTATATTAATATGTGTTCATTAATAAACACATAATGGGAAATTACAAACAAATGTGGGTCAGCACAACCAATGGCCAAAACAAAGTATTCAATCATAATCTTTAAAAGAATGGTTGCTGAAATAAAATCTTTAAAAAGGATATTGTCGTTGATTAATTACATGACGCCCTAATCGATGATTGATTCACAAATTGCTTTGTCCTTAAGAAAATTAGTCAAAGCACAGTTTGTTAAAAAAAAAGAAGAAGTCAAAGTTCATTTTAATTTTGGTCTCTATAGAAACCAAAACCCACTAAGCCTGTTTTTTTTAATTATTATCTATCTTATTAAAAGTGAAATATAGATATAAATAATCCTTAAAATAATATGTTAATTATATTCTAATACCATTTAAATAATATTTGTTTGAACACTCCTTTAAAAATAAGAAAATTAGTCAAAGCACAGTTTGTTAAAAAAAAAGAAGTCAAAGTTCATTTTAATTTTGGTCTCTATAGAAACCAAAACCCACTAAGCCTGTTTTTTTTAATTATTATCTATCTTATTAAAAGTGAAATATAGATATAAATAATCCTTAAAATAATATGTTAATTATATTCTAATACCATTTAAATAATATTTGTTTGAACACTCCTTTAAAAATAAGAAAATTAGTCAAAGCACAGTTTGTTAAAAAAAAAGAAGTCAAAGTTCATTTTAATTTTGGTCTCTATAGAAACCAAAACCCACTAAGCCTGTTTTTTTTAATTATTATCTATCTTATTAAAAGTGAAATATAGATATAAATAATCCTTAAAATAATATGTTAATTATATTCTAATACCATTTAAATAATATTTGTTTGAACACTCCTTTAAAAATAAGAAAATTAGTCAAAGCACAGTTTGTTAAAAAAAAAGAAGTCAAAGTTCATTTTAATTTTGGTCTCTATAGAAACCAAAACCCACTAAGCCTGTTTTTTTTTTAATTATTATCTATCTTATTAAAAGTGAAATATAGATATAAATAATCCTTAAAATAATATGTTAATTATATTCTAATACCATTTAAATAATATTTGTTTGAACACTCCTTTAAAAATAAGAAAATTAGTCAAAGCACAGTTTGTTAAAAAAAAAGAAAACGTATTTCATTTGCTTACATTTCACAAAATAATGGATAAGTAAAAATACAGCTAAATTTTTTCTTTCCTTCAACTTTTAACAATTTTCACCTGTTGTTAATAAAATTATTAAACTTTATATTGTACATATTAAAAACATAGATTTTTACACATAACATGATTTGAAATTTTCAAAACAAACATATATTTTTGTTTAGATTTTATACAATATTGCATGAACTCGATTTTAAATATATACTATTCTACAAATGTATATAGTATAGTTTAATTTTCTTTTCAAATGACATACAATTTTAGTTTGTTCTAAAATCAAAATATAATATACATTTTCTCTTCCTCACTTTCTCTCTCTCTCCCCTTTCATCTCCCATCTCCCTCACTCCCTCTCTCTCCATATACATTTTCTTTGATGAATTTTATCGGTTATCCGATCGACTCCGAAAAAATGCACATAGTGGTGCATAGTAGACTAACCGAATAGATAAATTTATTTCGATTTTCGAATTCGCAGACATCAGACAACCTTGAAATATAATAAAATGATTATTAAAACATTGAAATAGCACTATTTGGGAAACAAATATATATATATATATATTGTTAATTCATAAACATAAGAATATGTACTGAACTAACTAAATTAGATTTATTTTGGTCAACTCTAATTCTTTACTCGCAGCTAAACATGCTGAGACATTTTTAGTAACACATGTGTTATCTCTTAGCAGGCTACTAACAACAACTTATATTTTAAAATTTTGTAAACTTAAAAAATTGTAACAAAATAACTGAAGTATAGCCAGATATCATAAAATGAAAGTATGTGAATTAAAAAAATGCCTAAAACACATTCATTTGATCAATAGACTATTTGCCAGGTCTCACCGGCAAAAGGGAAAAATATGTGAGTAATAAGGAAATTATTTAATGAGATATGATAATGTTAAACTCAAAATCCATGGAGCGGATGTAACACTCATATTAAATATAATTTATCCCTAACAAGTTGCAAGCACGGTACCTAAAGTACCGAGAGAACAAACAATGGTCTTAATGAGGTACACACTCGTCGCCCACTCATGGGCCAGTAAAACTGGCAAGATAAGTGCTGATTTCACCACTCGTAGATGATTTATCAACCTCTAAACTTTGGCACAACTGGTCAACTAGGCTGTGCTGCATCATCTCCACACCAAATATATTGGTATCCGGCCGATATACAAAATTACGTCTATGTAATCGGCTAACAATCAACTCACTTCATTACATAACTATATATATATATATCAGTCCTAAATGGATCAAGTAATGTTCAATCATCTAACACCCTATTTTCGGTTAAGCTAAAAATCTAAATAACTAAACAAACAAACTCTAGATAGACTCAAAACATATTAGAACTAAACTATAGTTATTCAAAGTTCTAAGCTGCATGCAAGAAGTTCAATAATATCCCTTACCTTAGCAACATGAGAAGGTGATGTCTATGAAACCCAGTTTCTCAAATGGATTCTAAATTTGAAATAAGAGCAAAAATCGAGTTGTAACGACTTTTGAACGATAGAATACGGTTAACTAACAGTTTGATCAAACTCAATAGAAAATCTACGGTTTTAGTCAACGGTCAACGGTCAACAGTCAAACCGATCAATGATCAACAGTCACACCAAACCAGTTGACTTGACTTGAATTGGTAGACCAACAAAACCAACCCAAATAAGCTAACCATAGCAAAATCAATTAACCAAACGGTTAATTAAGCCTAACCAAAACCAAATCAATTGAAACCGACCGGTTAACCTTACCAAACCAAATCAATTTGAACCAACAGTTACCGAGACACCGAATTGACTCACTGGTTGACTCAGACAAGTTGGTCGAGTCACCGGCGATGGTGACTAGCGGCGAAAAAGGACAGCAGTTTACCAAAGGTTATTGGCGGCAATTGCTCTAGCAAACAGTGATGGCAGACGATGGCATGTGGAGGTCATGCGAGGAGGAGGTGGTTATCGGGGATGGCGTGTGAGATGCATGATTGGAGGAGCGACATCGCATGGAGGTGCGTGACAGCGCATGCCAACGGCTCTGATGCTGGACTTCCAGCTCATGAATCGTCTCGACGCCATGAAAATGATGATTACCTTACGTTTACGAGATTCGATGCGGTTAGAGAGACGATACACTTGATTTTTAAAATGTTTTCATCAAATCAGATCGGAAAACGGTGGTTCCGATTTACCTGCGGTGAAAATTGATGGTGAACATGGCGATCTCGGCTGTACAAACGGTGGTCAAGGATCATCGCTCTCAAAGTGGATTGTTACAATTTTCTTCCATTAATGAGGAATTTATTCCCAAATTCAGCTTTTGCACCGGTGGTTCAATAAGATCATATTTCACGGCATTTCCCTTCATCTGACATCTTTAATTGAAACCTTTAGCCTCTTATTATTTTTTAGAGAATGGATTCTCGTTTACCCTTTATTTTGATCAAGAAAATATTCTGATTTTGGATTTGAGATCAGTTAATCATGTTCTAGTGAAGCTGTATAGTGTTACCTTTTTATGAGATGGTTCTTGATTCATTGATGTTGAAGAGACATTAATAGTGTGTGGCTGTTGTTTCAATATATACTAGATCTTTATCCGCACATCCGTGCGAGTTTTAGTCTTTTTATACTAAAATTTTCTAATTTATGTAACATATTATTATGTAACAATACTATTGTACATAATTTATTTTTTCATTTCTAAAATTTTAAATTTATATGGAAATTAAATTAGATTGAACCTATATTATAGAGAATAATTTTTTGGGATATTATTAGAAACAACAAAACTTATTTAAAAAACAATAATATTTTTTACTTGCAAAATAATTTTGTAGTAAAGATCCTATTTGAGAAATTGCTTGAAATACACCAACTTGGGTAGCATTAAAAAAACTCAGTTAAAGATATCATAACATTTGAATTTAGGGTTTAACGATTAATGTTAGGATTTATTATTTAGGTGGTGAAGTTGAGTTTCTTATATATTTATAAATGTTTTGGGAGGGTGAATTTTGTCTTTTAATAATAAATTTAAAATATTTATGAAGTTATGTTCACTTGATAAACTTTCTAAATAATTGTCCAACTTAAAATATCACACATGAAATAAAGTTGTGAATTCTATTTTAATAGAATAGATATAGTCATATAGATAATATTTTAATTCTATAATATGTATATTTAATTAATTAAGCCAAAAATAAAATAATTTTTTAATATATTAACAACAAACGATTTTAAGTGAAAACTAATATTCTCTAGTGATATCAATTAATATAGATTTGTATGTGTTCTAAATTAATAAAAATTATATATTGTTTTAGTGAAATTTTGTAAATTTAATACTTTAATGACAGTTTGTTTATTTATTTTTTGATATGTGGTGTTAAGTCATTTGGATGTGGCATATATATATATATATATATATATACTATTATTTGAGAAGTGATTTTGCTTATTTGTCAACTTCCCCATATTATTAGGTGATTTTTCTTATTTGTCATTATTTATTATTTATTTGTCATTTAATTTTCATAGTTTTAAGTAATTTATTTATTTGTTATTTTAAAATAATTTAGTCTTATTTTCATATTCTCCATAATCTAGATTATTTATTTATTTTTCATGTTCTTAATAATTTTAATTGTTAATTTTATTAATTTTCATATTTTAAAATAATTTTAGGTGGTAATTTTAGTTTTACTTACTTGTCACGTTTTCTATGATTTTAGGTCATTTTGCTTATTTATCATGTTTTATTTTATTTTTAGAAGTTTACTTGTCATATTCCATGATTTAGATTGAGTTATTAGTTTTAACAAATAATTTTTGAATTGTTAGATTTAAAACATTTTAGTGATGATTTAATAAATATTTTCGTTATATTCAGGGATAATTGTTATTATTGAGTATTATCAAATTTTATAAATAATTTTATAGTTTTGTTCATCATTTGTTTACTTTAGTAATATTAAATCGTTTAATGTTTATTATTTATTATATTTAAAAAGAAGCTTGCTTCACTTTTATGTCTTTAAATTATCTTACCGACAAAAAATATAAGTCCAAAGAATACAATTTCTCACCGTTAAAAATTGAAAAAATTCAGTTTTAGTAGACGTATATAATTTATTATTTTTAGTTTATAAAAAATCAATTAAATAAAAATATATTTTTAACTATTGTAGATTTTTTTAATAGGTGTCATCACTATGAACTCCGTTGAAGAGAAAATCCATATAAAATGAAATTAAAATTTTGATAAAGTGGCTTGATATCAGAGGATTTCATAGGTTTTGTATATTTATCTTTTATGTTATTTTATTAATAAAATTTTATTAAGTAATTACGATGATGATACTTTTTATATGTGTGGTTTGGTGATAGAATAAATAAAAGATTTTGCAAGTACCCAAAACCATTATCTATGTTGAGTTATAATAAAAAGATAAATTATATATTCTGATTTAATAATTGAAAGTAATTAACTAAATTAGATTAAAATTAAAAAATTATGATAAAAATTGAATTAATTGGGTACATATTAGCTCACACAAGTGTGCGGGTCATTATTATATATATTAGGTATATTATTTATGAATTGATTTTGCTAATTTGTCATCTTCTCCATGATTTTAGGCTTAATCAATAATTTCCTTAAATATTTTTTTATATATTTTAATAATAAACAGTTTTGAAAACGTGATAATTACAATATTTCAACTATACATATATTTGATATTATCTTATTTTATTATATAAAAATTTTATTCGATTTTTGGTGTGTCAATGATTTTAATAATTAACTTTAATGAATTATATATTAGATAAATTTTTCTTTTCAAAAAATGATAATTATTATCTACACAACTATTTGATATTATTTTATTAATATTATATAAAAAATTTCTCTTATATGTCATTAAAGATTTATTACTATATTTTTGGTATTAAAAATTATATATATTTGAATGTTGTTAATATAAACGCATAGATAGCATATGCAATTTATTATTTTAATTTATTAGTGTTTAGTTTTTTTAAATATATTTTATATCAATTGTAAATTTGGCTAACATGTGTTACCATAAAAGCTCATGTTTATGTTCAATCAAATCAATATTCGATTACATGTCTTATTAGAAACATAAAAAAAAAAGCTTGCAAACAAAAAATAAATATATTAAACCATAAAATATCTTCTAAATATTTTGAAAAGTTGGTGCAATTATTTATTTATTGTAAATCATAATTTTGGAAAGTAAGATAATTCTTATATATATATATTTTGTTATTTGAAAATAATATTTTTCTATTATAGAATTTAAAATTTAACATAAAAATATTTCATAATTAAATATTAATTTTAAAAAAAAATTATATTAAGATATTTTAAAATTTATTTTTCATATGTGAGTGTTTTACAAATTTCGACTCAGTAATAAGCATATATATTTTGATGAAAAACTGTCATACATAAACAATTAGGTGCTTGATTTAAACTTTTAGAGAACATTTAAATTAATAAGATATAAACTAATAAATATTCATAAATGATTATGCCTGTATATACGGGCGAAACACCTAGTATAATGTTATTTATGAAGTTATTTTGCTTACTTCTCAGCTTCTCCATAGTATTAGGTGATTTTAATTATTTATCATTGCTTATTATTTATTATTTATTTTTCATATTTTCCATAATTTTAGATAATTTTCTTATTTATTATGTTTTTAATAATATTAGTTTTTCTTATTTGTCACATTCTCTATAATTTAGGTTATTTATTTACTTGTCGTGGTTTTAATAATTTTAATTGTTACTTTTATTTATTATTTCATATTTTTGAATAATTTTAGGTGGTAATTTTAGTTTTGTTTATTTATCATGTTCTCCACAATTTTAGGTTATTTTGCTTATTTATCATGTTTTATTAATTTTAGAAGATTATTTGTCATATTCAATTATTTAGATTGAGTTATTTGTTTTAATAATAAAATTTTTGAATTGTTAGTTTTTAAAATTTTTTTGTAATTATTTAATAAATATTTTCATTATATTCAATTGTTTAATTTTTCATTATATTAAATTTTTTGTAGTTTTGTTCATGTTTACTTTAGTAATATTAAATTATTTAATTTTTTATAATTAACTTAAAAGGAACTTTGCTTTTTTGTTATGCCCCCGATTATCTTACCAATAAAAAAATATAAGTCCAAATAATACAATCTCTTGCCGTTAAAAATTAAAAAATTTAGCTTTTACTAGACATGTATAATCTATTACTTTTAGTTTATAAAGTTTTAATTAAATAGGAGTATGTTATTAATGACTGTAGATTTTGTTAATAAGTGTCACTAGATCTTGAACCGTGCTTTGCAAGCGCAGAATATTTTATGATGAAAAATTTCACTAATAACTTAATAAATATTTTGTTAATTTATAATAATTTTTTGTATTTAAAATATTTTTTGTTTAAATCAATGCTTTTAAATTCAACCCGAACCCGCGATCAAACCGGTTAATCCAGTGATCTAATAATTCGATTTAGGTTTTCTAAAATATCCAAATTTTTAAAAATAATTAAAACCTTAGACTAAACGATTGAACCGATGGATGACTGATATGTAATCCAATTTGATTTAAATTATTATAGTTTCATAATTTATCACTTTTAATCCAAATTTTAAAGTTCATTGTTTTGTAATTTTATGAAATTATGATGTTTCTGCAAAATTTTGATAGAGAAAATGATAGATATAAAATAATTAAGAACTATAAATATGTCTTGATCACATTACTCCTTTTTATATAGTTAAGTTAATTTTATTATAATTTTTTGTGCAATTTATCTTGTTAATAATTTGGTTTATATTATAATTGGTTTAAATTTGTTGTTAACAATTAGTGTTAAGGATTTTTCTTTAGATAACATATATTTTGAACTGTTTTCATAATTATTTTTGTTATTATACAATGTATAACGTTTATATATATTATTTATTGCCTATTATTGAATTATTATGTTACTTAAATAAATGTTATAACCATTATTTAAGAAATATAAATAAAATAACATGTTAATTTTATTGATTTATTATTGATTGAAATGTTTTATAGTTTTTAAACCACAAAAATCGTTTCTATTATTTTCTTTATTTTTATATTATTTGATTTTTTCAATTATTTAATTTATCTAAATAATTTGAAAGAATTTTCTTAGAAATTATTAAAAAGATGAGATCTAATATTTTATATTGTTTCGATACAAGATTAGTTATAATGTTGTTTGGAAACATGGATAGTAGTATAAATATATAAGATATTAAACATAGATAGTAGTATGAAGAAAGAAATATTAGTGATTTAATGTAGATTTAACTATAAAGTAGAAATGTGTATTTAATTTAGAAACTTACAAAATAAAGGTTAGGTCTAACACAATGTTTCTGTTTTAATAAGATAGATGATAAACTCCGATAAAGAGAAAATTATGATGATGATACTTTTTTATATATATATATGGTGTGATGATAAAATAAATAAAAGATTTTGCAAGTACCAAAATATTATCTATGTAGTATTGTAATAAAAAGTAAATTATATCTCATAATTAATTTAATATCTGAAACTAACTTTATAAATTAGATTAAAATTAAAATTATGTTAAAATTATAGAATTAGTGGGTTATATATTAGTTCGCACAAGTGAACATGCCATCATCTAGTATATATATTTAACGTTTTTTATCTACGAAGCTACATTCTTTGAGTTGACAAATAAAACCCAGAAGGATGTCAAAAACAAAAGACAAAGACAAATAAAACCCAAAAGATTGTACAAATTTTATCTTCATGATCTAGAATTAAGAAACTTCTACATATTTTAAGCATTTCATGTTGAAAGTTGGTTGGAAACTTAAAAACGGAAAAAGACCACACTGTTGGATCAAATGTCCTCATTCTGGCTTTATGTGTTAGAAAATTTCAAAGTTGCTGACAAAGAAGTTGCAAAATTAATGCATTAGGTAAAGCCGTAATGAAATGTGAGAAACCAATACATTTTGTTTTAAAATAGTAAAGTATGAATTATAAAATTACACGACCTACTATTACACTGGTAAATGTTCATTTAAACATCCTCTAGTTTTGTTTAGAAATAAACACGTTATTTCTTTCCCTACTATTATGATGGTTTTAGGCTTTAGCCATTTAGTAGTAGTATTTGCAACTTACTAATATCTATTCATTTTATCTAGAGATGTATGCCAGTTCAACTTTTTAGATACTAGCCATAGACACAGCGACACATGGCGGCTCGGGGATGCCATTGAGATGAAGCCAAGTTGGTCGAGCTAAAGCTAGGTGATTTTGGATAATATTAAAGTAATTAATAAAAGGCCCATAAGGCTTCGTGGCCCTCTCCAAGAGAAGAGAAGGAAGAATCGTTCCTCTTTTCGGTGCAAGCGCAACTCCTCCTCATAGGGTACTAACGTGCGCGGTGGTATCCTATCGTGCACAGCGAAGAAGAAGCGGGGAAAAGGAATCTAAATCGGGAGTGGCGCATTTTAGCCGTCCGTCATATCCGTTGCTGTCACTACTCTCCGATTACATCGGGTTTCTTCTCTGTTTCCTTTCATCCGGTACATGTTTTTTTCTCGTGATCTTCCTTAATCACGATCTTGTCTCTCTGAACTAATCGTTATCGATGATAAAATATGATTTGATCTCTGAGTTTTGTTTCTTCTCCTATTAGAATCCGATGGCTGCTCCACCTGCTAGGGCCAGAGCTGATTACGACTATCTCATCAAGCTTCTTTTGATTGGAGATAGCGGTATGTCATCTCACGATCTAATTAACAAGATTTTTTTTTTTTTTTTTTTTTAATTTCCGATTAGATTGTGTTTAGTAGGGATCTCTGAAATTTTTATGAATCGCGTTTTTGTGAAGGTGTGGGTAAAAGTTGTCTGCTTCTACGTTTCTCCGATGGATCCTTCACCACTAGCTTCATCACCACCATTGGGTTTGTCTTTTTGAGAAGCTAAAACCTATTTGATGATTCTATATCTTTCAATCTCATGTGAGTCTTCATTGTTTTGACAGCATTGACTTTAAGATCAGAACCATTGAGCTTGATGGCAAACGTATCAAGCTCCAGATTTGGGACACTGCTGGTCAAGAACGCTTCCGCACTATCACCACCGGTCTGTGAATCTACTTTTGATTGATTTTGCTTTGTTTGGCTGCTCGTCTACACTTGTTGTTAAATTCTAATTTTCCTTTTTGCATTTTTGACAGCTTATTACCGTGGGGCAATGGGCATTTTGCTGGTCTATGATGTCACCGACGAGTCCTCCTTCAACAGTAAGACCCCCCCAATTCTGTTCACCAAATGATCATTTCTTTTACGCTCAAGATTGTGTTATACTATTGCAGACATTAGGAACTGGATTCGTAATATTGAACAGCATGCTTCAGATAATGTGAACAAGATCTTAGTAGGGAACAAGGCTGACATGGACGAAAGCAAGAGGGTATGATATGATCCCCCATTTCCTCCTCCTCCTCATTCACTATTGAGTAATAACAAAACAGTTTCATTGGTTCCATTACCAAAATTTTTAGGCGGTTCCTACAGCAAAGGGTCAGGCTCTCGCTGATGAGTACGGAATTAAGTTCTTTGAAACTGTAAGTCTCTCAAGTCTTCAGTTTTCGATGGGTTCCTGTATGCACACATTGCTTATTACTGTTTTGTTGCAGAGTGCTAAAACAAACCTAAACGTGGAAGAAGTTTTCTTCTCGATAGGGAGGGATATAAAGCAGAGGCTTTCTGACACTGACTCCAGGGCTGAGGTTTATTACATTCTCTTTCTCTCTCTTTTTCACATCTCTGTTTGCCTTGTTACTTTCTTCATGTGACAACGCATTGTTACATATTTTGTTCCTCTGATTGCAGCCTGCGACGATCAGGATAAGCCAAACTGACCAGGCAGCTGGAGCCGCGCAGGCCACACAGAAGTCTGCATGCTGTGGAAGTTAAAAGAAAAATTATAAAAATTGAAGTTTTTAATTCCAAAAAAAAAACTTAAGATGTCGCTGGGTGCTTCTGTATTTTTGTTTTATCCTCCAACATGTCTTGATTCCTTCTAGATTGCCTTTTCCTATTCTTATGTTTCTATTGGTTTGCTTTTTTATTTAATCTCTAAACTTCTAAGAGTTGTTTACTTTCTTTTTACAATATGCATAACCAATACAAGACCATTAGAGCGACAGATTCAGCAAATGCATGCTATTCATTTTTATTCCACCAAACAACTATATTTGATTACGCAGTAGCTTTTCCCATTGATCTTACTCAGATACACCACCTGTTCTGATTTTTTTTTGTGTCAGTGATCGATCATGAAACTTTCAAATTCAGTCGTGGTTAACCATAACAACTAGACCTGTCACAATTTGACAAAAAAAAAAGACTAGACCTGTCACAATAGTTATATTCTAGTTTCAAAATTAGGTATTGCAACATTCATATCTCAACCCTGACGAGTCTTTCATGTAAAATCATATCCCATATACAACTCTATGCAAAATCAAGATGCTAGCTTACTCTATAAAACTAAAGAATAGGAACTAAAATGGAGTATATCCAAAGAATACGAGATGAATATGAAAATCAGTACATGCTATTTCCCAACTCCAACTCCAAATTGATCATACTCTCCATAGAATCTGACCCAAAGTCCAAACACGCAACTCTTTTCCCACTAGTCGATTTCGTCAATGCCGAAATCATCATCGCAGTCTCCGCCTCAGGGAAAAAAGACCGTGTAACCAACGCGCCTCTGGTCTCTTCCTCGTTCCTGTGCTTCCTCATGTGACCACCAAGAGCCTGTCCCATCGGAAACTCCACGCCACATATCGGACAACGATGCGACCTCGTGTTCGTGGTCTTCTTCTTAGCGACGGATCCCGAAGAAAGTGACGACTTTTCGTCGACGTGCTTATTGTGGCTTGCGCGATGGCCTCCTAAAGATTGGAACGATGAGAACTCTTTCATACAAGTCTTGCATCTGTAAACACGACTCTTCTCCTGGCGTCCTCCTCCTTCCCCAACTCTTGATAACAGCATCAGACAGTTCGCCGCCTTATCTTCCACCGTCTGGTCAACTTTCTTCGCAGCCGTTTCTTCCACGGTCTGATCAAGTTTCTCGCTAAGATTTGCCACCGTCCGATCAAGATTCTCACTTCTTGCAACCATGGTTGATTGTTTATTCTTAAATTGGATTGAACTGACTTCACTTTTGTGTGTTTCTCTCTACGGGTTGGGTTGGGAGTTTTTAGTTTGTGTTGTTTCACTTGTGATGGTTTGGTATTTATAGGGGAACGAGGTCTTGTGTAAAGATATTTTTAATTAACGAAAATACCCTTCGACTTGGTCTGCAAGCTAGTGAAACTGGTATTCTTGTACTTCACCGTCATCCGATAAAAGGAAACTAGTCATTCCTTTTTTCTTCTTTTTGTAAACAAGAAACTAGTCATTCCTTAAGAAATGGAAATCTACGTTTGTGAATTTTATCTTTTCTTAAGCCGCGGTTAAAAAAATTATAATCATTAACATCCGTATCCACTCTAAAATTAGATTTTGTCTGGTTAGTTAACGTTTTTGTATTTTGAACTAATATTTTTACTACTTGTTTATCCACTCAGCACATATTTATTCGTTTTTTTATACTTTAGGAGTTCGTGCCTATTGGACGATACGTCTTGGTCTTGTCACTGCAGTGATCATCAAGAGAACTTAGATACTTGTATATATGTTTTATGTTTATCACTAGATGACCGATTAGATTACTATCATTCATTAGCTACATTATTATCCATATATATTGCTTATTTTAAAATTTTCCTTTCTTTCCTAGATACATGTAGTCTCCCATTCATGTGACCTTGTAAATTATATAAAATAATTAACCAATTCATGGCAATCTAGTGGCTGATGATTTCACCATTGAACTGGCAGATCATGGTTACATTTTTATTTCTCATTGT
Source organism: Brassica carinata (assembly GCA_016771965.1). Classification (NCBI taxonomy): domain Eukaryota; kingdom Viridiplantae; phylum Streptophyta; class Magnoliopsida; order Brassicales; family Brassicaceae; genus Brassica; species Brassica carinata. Next base: position 9,631,220 of record CM028687.1, on the reverse strand, counting down.
GATTTATATAGATTTCGAAGACTAGTTTAGCCTTTTGCCGAGATTTATCGGGAGATGAGTCAACTGATCGAGATCACAATCTGAAACCGATCATAATTGGAACAAATAACAAAGTGTGAACTTGATGGTTGTATGGAAACTATATCGAGAAACCCTTGGAAGCAAAGTAGAAGAAGATGAGAATGAGAGAGAGTGATGTGTGATGCTGTTATTTGATGCAAATTCACGCAGTTTCTTCTTAGCTCACACAGACATTTTTTAATTAACCTGAGAGTATTATGGTCATATGGAAAATCAATATTAATTTTTACCGGGAGATACAATCCACATAATAGACCTTCTTTCCAGGTTTGCGAATGGGCGTACGCAAGGATCTATGTCCGTAGGATGTCCAGAAACCGTGTGACTTAATTTCGCGCAACAGATAAATCGAACCTAAAACATGATGGCATCTATTTCTTTAACACTCGGCCATAAGGTCCCAGACACTGATAACTTTGGCTTCAGAAATTTCCTATCCACAACATTTTATCTGCCATATTCATCATCTCCCAATACATAAGCATGCAGCATAATAATATCCATATAATTTATAACAATTGTTGAAGTTCCATAGACATCTTTCCCTGCTTATTTATATTGCACCAAACAGTTTAAATTGTGTTTATTCGTTCATGGAGCAATAGATTTCTACTGGTTTACTCGAAACAAAAATATGGATATGTTTATAAGCATCTAATTCAGTAATGTTGGCTTCGCTTAAGCAGTGATTATCAAACCCAGAGTGCTGACAATACCTCTATTATAGTTTCATGATATGCATTGACAACTTTTTATGCTTTCAAGCTTTTGATTCCACCAAACAATTTAAACTGCAGATTATCATCAATAACTTTCTACTGAATTACTTACTTAAATACAAACATCTTTTGGTGTTAACTTCTATCTAGTGACCATGGAATTTCTTATAACCACATACATTAACCATTTCCCAAACAACGAAAAACAATATATACTGTATTTATGGGTGTTCAGTTCGGTAAAACCAAACTAATAAAAACCAAACCGAACCGAAACAGAGAAAGTGGTTTGGATTTGGTAGTACTGAATAGACCAAATAGATATTATTTTTAAGAAACTGGAGTATATGGATACGGTTCAGTATATAAACCCATCAAACCGAATAAACTAAAAAAACCCTATTAGATAAAATATATTAGTATACTTATATATAAATTTTATAATAAATTAATAATATATACATAATTTATTTTATTAATATGATATTCATAATTAAAACAGTGGTTTTAATAATTTGTTATTTTGTTTTAAGTTATAAAGTTATTTTTTCTCCTTTTCATTAAATTAAATAAAGCATAATTTTTTATTTTTTATTGGTAAATATTTATGCTAAAATATATTTATATAAAAATATTATGATATTACTATTTTAGTTACATTTATTTTAATAATTGAATAAAATATAAAATATTATATTTAAAAGTTAGAGTATATATATATATATATATTTTAATAGATCTGATTTATAATTATATAATCTACAATTTGTTATAAAAGATAAATATGGTTATGGTCCTTTGGTATAAGCCGAATAAACAGAAAATCGATAGTATATAAACCGAACCAAACCAAATTAGATATGGTTCCAATATGGTAGATAATTTTTATAAACCGAAATACCAAAAAAAACCGAACCAAAACTAGATCGAAATCCTCGTACTACTACTTTGTTCGAACCATCTATCCTAATTTCAGTTTCTGTGACCAGATATTAAATCGAAATTCTTTGAAAAAACTGTCTACCAGTAAGGCAAATTCACAATATTTTCCTTTTATTCTCTGTTTTACATTATATAAGTTTCAAAAATAAAAAATATATACTTGAATAGGCCAAAAGAGACACTGGTGTCATGTCCTCACAATCAATGGCCTCTTTAGATTCCATTTTAATTGTACTTTTACTCTGGCATGAAGTAATAGGGGAATATATAGTAAACACACACTTTTTATTTTGTTTTTGGATTGAACTATTGACATTGACAAACGAGATAACGCAATTACATTTTTGGAGAGCCTGCCAAAAAAGTTATATAAGAAAGAGTTCTTATAACCACACACACCCACCAAAAATAAAGACACAAAATTAATGGGTGTGTTACGTCAGAACACATCAGTCACTTCTATGATGAATACAATACATGCTTGTTTGCCCCCTATGAATGAACCAAAGGACCCATAACATTTTGGAGATCAAGAGCATGAAAAAAATATAAATGTGCACATGTAATAGCCATGTTCATTTTAATTCCATGAGTTAGAACCTTAAAGACATAAGAAAAGGATCATGATCTTGTTCTTCTTCTAGCTCAGTTTCAGGATCCAAGTTACTAATGAAATTTTATTTTAGTTTTACATCAAAAAATTACTTTATTGGCTTAAACAAGAGTTGGACTGCAAAGACAAACCGGAATAGAACAACAAAAAAATAAAGTTTCGTGTAAGAAACTTTCGTGATCTTAGTTAAAGAGTCAACAATTTCATTTTTGTTCAAGGGATGTAGGAAATACCGAAGCTTTAAAATCTTCTTTGAAGGGTTTTATCTCCTTTAGATCCGTTAAGAAATTTAACCAAGCGTGTGGATCAGTGGCGTAGCCAATGAAGCAGTAGGGGGCCAGCTGACCCCATCAATTCTTGAAATGATTCAATATAAGCATGTAATTGTGGCTTAAATTGATACTTTATCTACTTTCCAATGGTTTGATCCCTGTCAAATTAAAAAGTAATTATATATATGACCCTGGTAAGCTTTTGTTATACCTCGCCACTGGTGTAAGTGTGATCCAAAATTTTGGCATGTAAAGTGACGAAGCATACTTTCCATTGCTCAAGCAAGTGCTTCGAGCTCCAAATGCAAATATGATTTTCTCCTTCTTTGGTTCTTTGTACACATTAGTTGGATTTGTAAGGACATGTCTTTCCAAACCCATCTACAACCACTAAATTGCGTTGTAGAAGTCCAAGAACCAACCACCAAACATATGTTCTGTAAACATGTGGCCTGTGTTGTAGTGTTCTCTAGTCATTGTGTCACTATAGATGTTGTTACATTTTTTTGTAAACCAAGCTTGCCATTTACTCTATGTGTGTTCTGATCAGCTCCAAGGGGTCTCTGACAAACTTGGTTTAATATGGTATCAGAGCCGTTCGATGTTGAGCCATATGGATGGTATTCCCACAATTTCCCAGGCTTGAACTTAAGGGAGAGTGTTAATGAATGAATAAAAGTCTCATATTGGTAGTTGAAGAATTGATATACTAATATAAAAAAGTTAGGATTATTCCATGTATCACAATCTATTGTATTAAAATTGAAGAACAAAATAATATTTACCTATTTTAAGTGGTTTATTTCAGATTTTTATTCTTTTTAAACTAATTCTAACTACTTTATTTATTTATTTTTATAATAATTTGATAGCATTTATTACAAAATATTAAACAGAACTAATCTATTTTAAATTGTTTTATTATATCTTGTTTTTCTCACTCTTCCTAAATATTTCTTAATTTTATTTACTATAATAATTCGACCCCATTTATTGTAAGTGTTAATCATAATAATTTTACAAGTTTGAATGAAATTGCTTCATTCAAAACAAAAATTCAAACTGGTTAACAAAAAAATTGTTTGTTTACAGAATCAGATTATCAGGTAGACATGAGCATCCAAATACCTATTTGAATTCGAGTAAGTTTTTCTCGATATCAGGTTTTTGAGTTTTAAAAATAAATTCCATATTACAATTTTCGGATGAGATTCAAGTCAGATCCTTCCGGATCTGGATAGGTTTGTATGAACCTAAAATATCCAAATAATCTATGTATTTAAAAATGTCATTAGACAATTTTTTTTAAAAAAACTAAAAATTAAAACCCACATGAATGCGCAGGTCAAGCTCAGTTAGTTTTAAATTTGAAGCCTATGATAAATCAGAATTTAACATACTTTGTACTTGTGAGTGTGCTTGGACAAGGTTAGCCTGCAGAACCAAGAGGAAAAATCATAAGCCACGGACTCGAGACCTAAAATTATACTATCTACTTACAAGCTCAGGTGCTGATACTAGATACAAAAACTAACTTATCAAAGGTTCGTATAACAGTTGGACTCTTTGTTTTTCCAAGTCTGGCAAAGCTTTTGTCTCTTTCTTCTTCTCTCTTTTTTCCTTTTAGAAACTTCAACAGTTACTACCATTATAGCCCTTAATAAAGTCAAGAGACATAATACTTTCATATCCCCACCGAAAAGGCCAAGAAAGATCTAGTGTCTCACTGTGTTTATTTCGAATATTTAGGACCCTTAGATAATTTATATTAAGAGTTTTTCTGGTATACATAAAGACGGAACTATAGAAAAACATACCATCTTCTTTTTGGCTTTGATTTAGAAGATTTTCTGATGATATTGATAATCCCAATTCGAGTTAGTGCTGCCTGCCAAAAAGATATAAGAAAGAGTTCTTGTTACTACACACTCAAAGGCACAAAACAAAAAAGGCAGAATTAATGGGAGTGTTGCATCAGTAACACCAATGACCCTCTTGACGATCTCGTATTTAATATATATAATGGCCTTGTGACATCATAAGAAAGAGACCCTACATTATCAATAGGATAATCCCTCAAACATATGGACAGTATATGATTGGACAAAAAAATGAAATCATTAAGAGTTTTAATATTGTGAGTGTGATATCGCGTGGACACACCACAGTGTTTAGCTAATATATATAGTGGCCAGAGCATGCCATGGTGAAGCAAGCTGAGAAAGAACTTTATAGTAACATTAGAGATAAAGATAAAAGAGAGACAGATCAGAAAAAAGAAGAAAGAGATGAATATGATGCAAGAGGAAAACCGGAAGGGTCCATGGACAGAACAAGAAGACATCATTCTGGTAAATTTCGTACACTTATTTGGAGATCGGCGATGGGATTTTATAGCAAAAGTATCAGGTTTGAAGGTGGAGGGAGAAAGATAAATAGGTAAGGAACATCTATTACTGAGCTAGTTTTGGTTGTAGGTTTGAACAGAACAGGAAAGAGTTGCAGGCTACGGTGGGTTAACTACCTTCATCCTGGTCTCAAGCGTGGCAAGATGACGCCACAAGAAGAGCGTCTTGTCCTTGAGCTTCACGCTAAATGGGGAAACAGGTCTGAATCATCCAAGAAAACAAAATATATTTTATATATTCATTACCTCTGTAACAGTAAAATTTATATTTTAATTTTTGCATCTATATATATATATATATCGTAGGTGGTCAAAAATAGCTCGAAAATTGCCAGGAAGAACAGATAACGAGATAAAGAATTATTGGAGGACTCATATGAGGAAGAAGGCTCAAGAAAAGAAGCGTCATGTTTCTCCAAGTTCCTCATGTTCCAACTGCTGCTCTTCATCTATGACCACCACCAATACTCAAGATGTGTCTTTTCAGTCACGTATGTCGTCAGGGAAAGCAAGCTTTTATGACACTGGAGGAAATAGGGAGATGAATCAAGAAGAAACCAAAGACGGATACGTGATGGATGATGACATATGGAAAGAGATTGATCACTCTGCAGTAAACATAATTCAACCAGTTAAAGACATCTATTTAGAGCAAAGCTATTGCTTAAGTTACCCCACTTTGGCTTCTCCATCATGGGAAAGCTCCTTGGATTCTATATGGAAGATGGATGCAGATAAAAGTAAGATGTCTTCCTTTGCAAATGATCAGTTTCCTTTCTGTTTCCAACACAGTAGATCACCATGGTCTTCAGGTTAATTAGGATTCGATTTATTCGTTGAAAATCTATACATATGTATGTTACTTTACATGGTTATATAAATACAAAATAAAACCTAACGACTGTAGTCGCTTTGTTGATGAACACAAAAAGAACATCCTAAGTCTCTGTAATAATCTCTCATATGTAGTGGTAATCAGCTAGCCTGAGTTTGTGATTTGTGTTTTTTTTTTTTGTTGAGTCAACTAGTTTGTGCTTTGTTTAATATCTTAGTTTCCGGAGTGAATGAGAATAAGTCTTTTTGTGATGTTCTTTCAGTGTATCAAACAAGACAGGGCTCTAAATCCAAAGTAGATTTATTAATTATTCAAAGGTCTTCAAAGTATTACAATCACATCCAAAATGATCAATAAAAAATCTTATTATAGTACATACGGTACTAACTGCCAGGGAAACAACCTTCGAGAGTCTTGACATATTCATGGAAGTAGTTACCAGTGGTTGTTGTACTTGCTGACAACTTGAGCTTGAAGAAACTGAAATCTCCAGAAGAGAGAGCTTGATTCATCAACTCTTCTTGAGTCGCTTTGTGCCTGACAAGTGTCTTTGTAGCTTCTCCTCGAAGGTGCTTCACGTACTGCGTCTTGGCGCTTTGGGTCATGGTTATGAAATATTCATAAGCACAGCTCCATTTCAGTACAAGCCTACACTGGACCATAAGCAGAGTTGCTTCCATTACAGCATCGACGTCTCCGTCGCTAAAACTGAAGTAGTTATCAGATGTTGGTATTGGAATCCCATTCTCATCTATGGCTTTGAGATCCGACTTGGATTTCTCAAAATCTTCATGACACGCCTCCCAGAGACGCAAGTAACGAGAATCCTCCAATTCTTGACCCATTGATGGTTGAAGAGAGACTTCGACACAGTTCCATTTTCCATTGTGCTCTTCCTCTGACCGAAAGCAGCGCCAACAGAAGCGACATCTGAGTGTATAAACACATTAAAGCAAACATGAATGAGTTTTTGATTTTGAAAATGCAAAGAGATATGAGTTTTAAGAGATAAGGACAAACCCGCAGATACAAGTTATCATTCTCAAAACAAGTTCATCAGTTCTCTGCACGTGAGTGTTGCAACGAGGACAACGTTTGGTGTTTTCAACGAGCCAAGCATTGTTCTTTAATGTATCCAAGATGGAACTAAACCAAACAAAAGCATCCTTGCAGGTCACTGGTCGATGTGACTCGAGCTTGCAACTCCAACAGAATGTGTGACCACAAAAACACACCACACCAAAGTAAAGAGAAGACTCATCATCTTCCATCAAATCGTCATGACGCTCGATGGCGTACTCGCAACCTGGAGCAGGACACCATTTGATAGATTCATTGTTGGCCTTCACGAATGATCCCAGAACGTATCTCTTGTACATCTCCTTCACTGCTGGTTCGGTGAGTTTCTTAATCGTATCGGGTCCAACGGACGCGACACAGTTTGCGTTAGGGCAAAGGACTCTCTCTTCCTCCTTGTTGTTCTCCAGAAGGTTGTTGAGATAACTTATCCAACAAGTTTCAGAAAACTTGTGTGGACAAAAGGGTGTGGAGACCAGATTTTCCTGATCTGCAAAAGAAGACACAGATTCGTTGTTTTGATTCGAACTGTTAACTTTAACCAAACCTAAGTCGCCCATGAGTTTCTCCTTGTCGTCACCCAAACGGTCTGAAGCCTTGAAGGAGTTCCACCGGAGAGAGATTAGAATTACGGTTGCATCAGATTTGGACAGCGAGAAGACTTCGGAGATCTGCTTGATTTCACTCTTCATCTTCTCAACAACATCAGTTCTTGTAACAACAGAGTACACTCCCTGACCATCGGTTTCCATAGCTGAAAAAGAAAATAAACAGACTTAGGAACAACATAAAAGACACAAAGAAAAGTCTGTGTAAATTGATGGACGTGATTTTATTACCAGCGAATCGAAGAGGAAGCACCTCAGAGGTTCAAAGACAAAGATGATTGTAGATTAAGTTTAGAGAAAGCAGACTCTCTTGATGAATAGTGTATAAAGCCAAGCTCATTATATAGAAGTAACTTGAAAACAAAATTTTAATAAAAAATTGGGGAATTATTAATTTCTGCTTAGGAAATTTAATGATAGTTAATAAAAATTGATGATTTTTTGACGCGTGTGGATATACATATTTTAGAAAAATAATTTTTACAAATTTTAAATTACATATTATCAAATTCTATCGTAAAATCTTTATTATGTGGTTAAGAACACAGATAAGATTTGTTAATCATATCTATAAAATAAATAAAACATTGAGTATTGTAACATTTGTCAGTATGAGATTGTGGAAAAAAGATATACTAGATTTAGTGCTATAATTTATAGTCTAATGATTGTTGACGCGTGTCTATATCTATTTTTGTAATATAATGAGTATTATTACATTTGTCAGCACAGTTCATCAATTGGATAAGACTTTGTACTTCAACAGCATTCTTCTCGGTTTTAATTAATGGGAGTCTTGAAGGATTTTTCACGAGTTCTCGAGGTATACGACAGGGCTGCTCCTTATCACCTTACATGTACATCATTCTCAGTAATGTTCTTTCAAAATTACTTAACCAAGCAGCCGAAGAGGGGAAATTAGCTTATCATCCCCAGAGCCAAGGAGTTAAACTCACTCATCTGAACTTCGTTGACGACATCCTAGTTTTCACTAATGGCTCCTCAGAATCTTTAGACGGGGTCATGGAGGTTCTGAAGGTATTTCCAGGAATGTCTGGTCTCCATATTAATGCGGCCAAATCCCAAATTTATGCAGCAGGAAGTAATCTATCTTCAATGATCACTGAGGCGGAGGCACTGGGTATTGGAGTAGGAAATCTGCTGATACGATACTTAGGCATGCTGTTAACCACAAAATCACTAACAGCTCATGATTATGAGACTTTGATTGATAAGATCAGAAGGAGGATGCTCTGTTGGGATAATAAGAGCCTATCATTTGCTGGTCGGCTCCAATTGATTCAACCGGTTATTGTTAGTATGGCGAACTTCTGCAGCTTTGCGTTCATCCTTCCTGCTAAGTGTTTGGACAAAATTGAAAACATGTGGAGTGTCTTTCTATGGTCAGGATTACCAACGCAAACTCACAAGGCTAAAGTGAGTTGGGAAGATTTATGTTTCCCTAAGGAAGAAGGAGGATTGGGGGGGGGGGTGAGGAGGTTGAGGGATTCTTCTAAGGTGTATGCTTTGAGAGTTATATGGCGCCTATTTATCCAACCTACTTCTTTGTGGGTTTGCTGGATCAAACACTATCTACTTCGTCAAAGCTCCTTTTGGGACGTCAGAGATGGTACTAAGGGGTCTTGGATCTGGAGGAAGCTGCTTAAGTTGAGGAATTTGGCCTATGATTTTATGAAAATGGAAGTCAGAAATGGAGAAACTGCACACTTCTGGTTCGATGATTGGATGGGCATTGGGAAGCTGATTGACATTACTGGAGCCATTGGTACTACGTATCTGGTTCTTCCTCGTAGTGTACTAGTGAGCAACACAGTTACAGGAGATGGTTGGAGCCTGAGAAATAAACTCAGTAGAAGCCAGTTCCAGAGACAACTAGAGGTAACGACTTGATTCTATGGAAGCATAGGGAGGATGATTTCCACGATAGGTTCTCTACTACCAACACTTGGGAGCAGATTCGAACCAAGAAAGCCATAGTCAACTGGTGCAATTGTTCACGCAGAGAATTCCTCGGTATGCATTTATAACTTGGTTAGCAGTGCTAAACAGGCTGTCCAATGGAGACAGGATGAATACTTGGGGTATCATGCATGGTTGTGGGTTATGTGGAAAGAGGGATGAGACAAGAGATCATCTCTTCTTTGCTTGTCCACACTCTTTAACAGTTCGGGAGAGGCTGGTGAGAGGCTTCTTTGGCCAAAAAGGACCAATCCGGATTGGACTCTAACGCTCAATGCGATAAGGCGCAATAGGATGAATCGACTTGACTCCATCCTCATCAAGATGGTGTTTCAAATGGTCATCTACCGTGTTTGGAGGGAGAGAAATGTGTGATGCCACCAGGGTAAATGGATGTTGACAGAGAAGATATGCAAGACTATTGATAGGACGATGAGGAACAGAATCGTGTCACTGAAGCATGACTCACAGTATCGAAATGCAGGCCTTTTGCAATGATGGTTTCAAGTTACAGGCTAGTTAGGAATTTGGTTCTTATGATAGAGTTTTTCATCTCTTTTCTCCTCCAGTATAATCTTTATAGTCTGATTCTTTTGTAAATGTAATTCTTTAATGATAGATCAATAAATTTGAAATTTCATAAAAAACATTTGTCAGCATAAGACTGCGAAATTATATTTCATTTTTAAAAATTTATTTCTAAGCTAAATTTATCTTTGATTTGCTTAACCAAAAAATATAAATAATAATAATCAATATATATATTGCCAAACAACACACTCTCAAAATATTTAGATTATTTAATTTACAACTTTTCTTAATAACATACATTTTGTTAGTTTAAATTGTTCATAAGCTACTATTTAGAAAAACATTATCATTCATAATTGATGTTTTTTATTGATACTAGGATTCGGACCCCCGCGAGCTTGCGGGGGAAACTATATATTAAGTTTTGAACATAACTTTAAAAATAGTTACATATAAAATGATGGGCATTGATATAACAACAAACAAAAGTAAAATACTTTTACTAAATTGTAATTAATAAAGTTAAAAATAAATGCATAAATCTAGAGAACACAAATTTTTAAACTATAAATTTAAAATATAAAATACTAAAACTTAATGATAAAATAATATGATTCTAAAATATTAAGTTAAATGCTATAATAATATATAAATATTTGTTAAAACTGCACATTTTTCAACACTTTTCTATTGTACTGCTATAATAATTTCTCTCTCTCTCAGCAAAAAAAAGAAGAATATTTACGGTAGAATCCATAAATTTCACTAATTTAACAATGATTGTAGTGTGTATGAGGGAATTAAGAGGATGCAACATTCAAAGGTTAAAAAGACGGATAAAAGAAACGTTTTTACTCTCTCTCTATAATTATTCTTGTTATAAATAAAGATTTCATCTTCTACTTGTAAGATCTCATATATGTAGACAACTAAATGATACTATGCGAAGATTCACATATATTCAATGAAGAATGACATATAACCTATGTTCAATAAATTTAACAAAGAGTTGCGTGTATTCGTTTATGGAGTTCTTCCTACTGCTACCAGTTAACATTGTATGCTACCTAATCATGGGCGCAAACCGACCATAAACTAATAACAAACCAATCCACAAGAGGAAGCAAGAAACCAATTTGATTTCCCGATGCAAGGGAGATCAAATATGAGGGTAGAACGAGAAAATTGCCAATTGTGACTCAAAACATGATTTCAAATACAATAGTAAACCCAAACTTGAATCAAATGCAAAAGTAACCTAAAAGGCTATTGAAATTACAACCAACCCCTTGTGAACAAACAAAAAAACCGAATTTTTGTTACGCTTCTACCCCACGTAAGTCGTCTGGACAGACGACTTAACAGAAGGTCGTCTGGACAGACGACTTCGTCTGGACAAGACGACTTAACAGAAGGTCGTCTGGACAGACGACTTCTTCTGGACAGACGACTTTATACTAAGTCGTCCAGTTTTGTTGAGCTTAAAAAAAATTTATAAATTAAAAAAAAAATATTTGGACAAGTGAAAATAAAAATCATGTAATTATAAACAGTTTTAAATGATGTAAATTAACATATAATAAAAATGAATAATTTTCAACATAGATGAGTGAAAGTAGTTAATCATGATATTCTTTGGTTTTGAGGGTTTGAAAACATATGTGGTAGTATTGTATGTATTCTTAGGGTTAGATTTTGGAAACCTTGGATATTTTTTAATTTTTTTTTTTACTTATATGTCTTTATTTCTGTGTATAGTTAACACTTTTTAAGTTTAATTTGATTTTTAAGTGTCTAGTTAGTTAATTAAATTTAGGGGTTATGTTTAGGGTCGAGATGACTTAATTATAAGTCGTCTATTGAATAATTAAGCTAGACGACTTAAATTTAAGTCGTCCAAACCGGATCGAAGCTCGAAATTTAACAAAGTAATTTAAGCCTAACCGAATAATATACTGGACATATAAATACATTTTTTTCTCTTTTTCACAAATTTTGGAAACCCTAGCGCCGTTTCTCTCCTTAGGCGACAACGAAGGCGAAATCCATCTTCTCTGATTCTTCCCTTCTTCTTTTCTCGTCGATATTTGCAGATCTGTAACCGCTGGTGTCGTTATCTTCTCCTACCGTAAGTCATTCATCCATCATCTTGTAATAAGAGTCCTTAGAAGACTTACTGGAAGTCATCCAGAAGACTTACGAAGTCTTCTGGATGACTTCCAGTATTGTCGTGACGACTTAAGACTTCGTAGAAGACGTCTTCGAAGTCGTCTGAGTAGTCTTCTCACTATATTTTACAAGCAGTATTTGTATTTAGAATAGTTTGCTTGTTCTGATGCTTGTATTTGATTGTATTTGATTGTTTTGCAAGGAAAAATGGATTTTCCAGAACTCCTGCGGAGGATATATACGTTTGGGGAAGAGCCCACCGCAACGAAGAGCATTTCGTATCATACTGATAACTCGAAGTTGTTTGCTTCTCTAAGTGAAGGTCTAACAGCTGACGAATACGAGGAGCTGAAGGAGTCGAAGTTGGGAGTGTTCATCAAGTTCAAGGAGCTGAATTTTAGTTGGGCTTCAAGGCTGGTGCATTATATACTCGGTTTCCAGCTTAAGATCAAGAAGAAATATGAGCTCCGGTCTCTCGTTGGTCCACAACTGATGAGGTTTTCACTGATAGAGTTTGAACACCTCACTGGTCTGAACTGCGCGGACATGAAGGACCTCGAAAATCCAAGGTGTGAGGTTACGAAGGAGATGGCTGCTTTCCGGGAGAAGATGGGTGTTGATATCGAGGCTGGGCCAAATGTTGATCAGATAATAGCAGCATTTAAGAGATGCCAAAAGTGGTCGCGGGAAGATTGCATACGGCTCGGATACCTTGCTATCTTAGCTGGATTCATTGAAGGGAGAAAGTTCTCAACCCCTATACGTGCTAGTCTTGCAAAGCTAGTGATGGATTTAGAAAAATTTGAGAATTATCCTTGAGGGAGAGTGGCGTTCAAGGTGCTGATAGATTCTGTGAAGGCAGCAAATTTGGAAGCAAATTCATACACTGTTGATGGCTTTATTCAAGTTCTTCAGGTGTGGGTGTACAACTTCCTGCCAGAATTGGGTGCAAATTTTGGGAATCCCCAACCAAACAGGCCGAGTCCACCGTTGCTGGTTTACAAGGGTGGCAAAGGACGCCGATGTTTTAAAGAGGCCATCTTGAGCCAGGTATATAAACTTCAATCCCTAAAACTTCACAGATGACTTAAAATTAAATTAGATGCGGAAAGTCGATCGAGAAAAGTCGCTGTGAAGTCTTTTCGGGCGACTTTCTACCGACTTAATTTTAAGTCGCCTCATAAGTTTGTGGACTGAAGTTTATGCATTTTTGCAGACTAACGTGATCAACTTTATTGAGAAGGACTTTGGTGAAATGTTTCCACGTTGGGAGTTTGATGCAGAGGACTCGGCCGCAAATAACATAATCAAAGTTATGTTTAATTCGAATCCTAAATGGAAGTGGACCACAGATTGCTGGGAAGTCAATCAGATGAATGAAGTGATTGCAGCGGAGACTTTGAGTGGTTTGAAGGAAGATAGTGGAAGGCCTCGGAAAAAAGCTCGTAAAGGGGATCTCAAGGAGGCTCGCAAGGAGGCTCCTGTAGAGGCACCTAAAGATGAGATTGAAAAAAGCTTGAACGCCTTAGCTGCAGCCATGAGGGATGGTTTTGAGATGTGCCTTAAGGAGATTAAGTTGCTGGGGGATAGGTTGGAAGCTGTAGAGAAGAAGGTGGGAATCACCAAAAACCGAACTTCTGGCTCGCCGAAACCACCTATGCACGAACAAGGGGTTAGTACCATAACCTCTCCCAAAATCACAGAGCAGAGAGTCACTAAGAGAGTCACTAGGCAAAGTGATAGGAATAAGAACTGATGTGCTTTGTTTGTTGTGTGTGCTTGGTTGAACCTTTGTTGATTTGTTTCTTTTTTATGTATGTATGGATTTGGTTAATGATTTTTAAACCCGTCTTGTACATCCAAATTTCAGAGTGAAAGTGTGAATGGAGCGAACGAGTCAACCCGTCTTGAGGCTCCAAAGGCGAAAGCTCCACAGAAGTATGCGATTCCACAGCTGCATGATTCTCAGCAACGAGTCAACTTAGCGTTCTTGTATTGGACAAACGAGTACCCACTGCTTCAGACATACGGCAGGGTGATCTCAGAAGGCAGACAAAGAAGGATAAAATGATTGCACAGGTCCATGAAAAGATTGAGCGAAAGAGGAAACTTGCTCCTCCACAGCAAACTTCTTTTAAGGGAAACAACACTGTCAAACATATAATTCCAAACAAAAAGGTTGGACAAGCCTATGATCCTTTTGCCTTCGCTAACAAGAAGATGTTGGAGGCACAACCTGGTTGAAACTTGATCCGTAAGTGAGAGAATGTCCCATAATAGCTTGCTTTGTGGTATAAAATGATTGCTTATCTACATTATGTGTGTGCAGTTATCTCAAAACACCTATTGATAAGAAACCACGTCTATGTCCAAGTCGGTTCTATTTCAAACTCCGAACCTCCTTAGCATGGCTGAACGACAGAGTAAGTTTTCTGCTCTTTACTTTAGAGAGCTAATGGACAACTTAAAGACGACTAAAAGATAAGTTGTCCTATAAGTCATCTGTATAGATGACCTAACAGACGACTTAAAGATAAGTGGTCCTATAAGTCATCTACACAGATGACCTAACAGACGACTTAAAGATAAGTCGTCCTATAAGTCATCTGTATAGATGACCTAACAGACGACTTAAAGATAAGTCGTCCTATAAGTCGTCCGTAATGTCTTCTATCACTGACTTGTCTTGTTTTATATGCAGCATATGGATGCTTTTATTTATTTACTGAGGCAACGGTATCAAAAAAATCCATCACATTTCAGGAGTGACAAAATGTGCTTTCTTGACCATAAATTTGGTCAGCATTGGACCTACAAGTACCCGGAATTTAAGGCAGGCAAGCCCAATGTCAATGGTTTAGGAAGAAAACTTTCTGGTGGGGCGTGGAATTATTATGGAGGCAACTTACCATCATTTTGCATATCTGGGAAGGTTTGGGGGACTGATGTGGATGATATTTATGCGCCACTCTACTACAAAAACAACCATTGGGTTGCTATGTGGATATCGATCCCAAAGAGGCACATAGTCGTGTGGGACAGCATTGTCAGACATATCAAAGATCGAGAACTCGCAGTGTTAGTGGAACCTTTTGTCAACATGATCCCTTATTTGCTTGTTGAGTACGCTGCCTCAGATGAAGAACGTGTCAAGTTGTCTCTGGAGCCATACACATATGAGAGACCAAACGTTGGAGTACCTCAGTGCCGAGGTGGTGATTGTGGTGTGTTCACTCTCAAGTATATTGAATGTCATGCTCTTGGGTTTCAATTTCTTCCAGATTTGTTGTGTCATAAGAACTCAAAGCCGATCAGGGAGAAGATGGGGGTGGAGATATTTAAGGAGCTTCCTAATTTCCATTCTACAGAGAACGAAGACATTTTACACTGTTGATGTTCGTGGATGATGATGTACTTGACTCAGGATAGGATGTAGTATTTTGTCAACTATCCAAACAATTATGCTTTTGTATAAGGAAACATAACATGGTCAGGATAGGAGGTAGTATTTTTTGTAACCTATCCTCCTACCAAACTAACAGTGTAGGAAATGTTAGCTTGGTAGTGCAGTAACCTAATATAACCTAGCCTTTTTCATGCTTGTCCTTTTCATACCAAACATAACATAACATTTTTTTTGGTCAAAACCAAACATAACATAACATAACATAACATAACATAACATAACATAACATTTTTTGGTCAAAACCAAACATAACATAACATTTTTTGGTCAAAACCAAACATAACATAACATAACATAACATAACATAACACATAAATTCATAACATAAAGTTCATAGGACACATAACAGAAGGTCGTCTGGATAGACGACTTTATACTAAGTCGTCTGGTTTTGTTGAGCTTAAAAATAATTTATAAATTAAAAAGAAAATATTTGGACAAGTGAAAAATAAAAATCATGTAATTATAAACAGTTTCAAATGATGTAAATTAACATATAATAAAAATGAATAGTTTTCAACATAGATGAGTGAAATTAGTTAATCATGATATTCTTTGGTTTTGAGGGTTTGAAAACATATGTTGTAGTATTGTATGTATTCTTAGGGTTAGATTTTGGAAACCTTGGATATTTTTAATTTTTTTTTTTAACTTATATGTCTTTATTTCTGTGTATAGTTAACACTTTTTAAGTTTAATTTGATTTTTTAAAGTGTCTAGTTAGTTAATTAAGTTTAGGGGTTATGTTTAGGTCGAGACGACTTAACTATAAGTCGCCTGTTGAATAATTAAGCTAGGCGACTTAAATTTAAGTCGCCCAAACCGACCAAGCTCGAAATTTACAATGTCCTTTTAACCTAACTGGATTATTTACCGGACGTATATAATGTCTTTTTCTTTTACTCACTTTTTGGCAGAATTCAGAAAAACCCAAACGTCGTTTCTCTCAAAGGCGATTTTGAAGGCGATTTCCGTCGATTCTCTCCAATCCATCGTTCTCACCGTCGATTCTCTCTAATCCGACGATATCACCGTCGTTCTCAACACCGTTCTCAAAGCCGCTTCCTCTATTTAAGTTATGAGAGGAAACCCTAGTCACAAGATTCTCAGCCGTCTCGTTGAACTCCGCGCCCGTTAAGTTATACATAACCGCCGCTGGGTCAAAGGCGACTATATCTTCTCCGAATTTTCAGGTCTGCTATAAAATGTTGTAATTTAGGGTCTGGGAAGACTTATAATTAAGTCGTCTGGAAAATAATCCATCTGGACGACTTTACGGACGACTTACTGGATGTTTGTGTGTTGGATGTTTGTGTGTTTGACATTGTTGTCTTTGATTGTTTTGCAGAAAAAAATGTATTTACCAGAACTGCCGCGTAGGATACATACATTAGGTCAAGAGCCCCTCCCAAAGAATAGCATTTCGTATCATCCAACCTCGAAGCTGCATATCGCTTCAGATACCGCTCTTCATAATGACAAATATGAAGAGCTGAAGGAGTCGAAGTTGGGAGTTTTCATCAGGTTTGGAGAGCTGGAATTTGAATGGGCTTCAAGGCTGGTTCACTTCATGCTCAGTTTCCAGCTGGACATAAAGAAGAAGTATGAGCTTTGGAGTCTCGTTGGTCCAGAACCTGTGAGGTTTTCACTGTTAGAGTTTGAAAACCTCACTAGGCTAAACTGCGAGTACATTGAGGACCTTGAGAGACCTCAATGTGTTGTTACAGAGGAGATGACTTCTTTCTGGGGGTTGTTGGGAGTTCATGTCGAAGCTGGGCCAACTACTCAGCAGATAATAGAAGCACTTCAGAGATGCGAAGGGTGGTCTCCGGATGATCGCAAGCGGCTCACGTACCTTGCCATCTTCTATTTACTGTAGACTAGGGTGATCAACTTTGTTCAGAAGGACACCGTTAAAGAAATGATTCAAAAATGGGAGTCTGATGCTGAGGATGTCGCCGCGGACAACATTATTAAAATCATGTTTGTGAAGAAAAAGTGGAAGTGGACCAAAGATTGCTGGGAAGTCACTGGTACTCAAATCAAGAGACAGCCAGCGAGGAAGAAAGATACCGTGAAGGATGACAGTCCAAGACCTCGGAAGAAAGCTAGACTAGAGGCACGTGTAGAGGCTAGTGAAGAGGCACCTACAGAGGCTAGTGAAGAGGCAGCTAAAGAGGCGAGTGAAAACGGACCTGCAGAGGCGATTGAAGAGGCACCTGCAGAGGCTCGTTCAAAAGTGACTACGACTGTTGATGGGTTGACCAGAGAGGAAATTGAAGCCATGTTCAAGGACATAGTTAATTCCATGAGGGAAGGGTTTGGGGCGTGCCTTGGAGAGATCAAATATCTCTCGAAAAGGGTGGAAGCTTTGGAGAAGAAGGTTGGTCTCATCACAAAACGGAAAGGGACACCAACTCAAAAAAAAAGGAGAGGGACAAAGGCACCAGATGTGCCTGGAGATGGTAGTTCCTTGCCGGAGGATAAAGGGCCTGAGGTGCCTACAGATGGTAGTTCCTTGCCGAAGGATAAAGGGCCTGAGGTGCCTACAGATGTTAGTTCCTTGCCGGAGGATAAAGGGCCTGAGGTGCCTACAGATGCTAGTTCCTTGCCGGAGGATAAAGGGGCTGAGGTGCCTACAGATGCTAGTTCCTTGCCGGAGGATAAAGGGCCTGATGTGCCTACAGATGCTAGTTGTTTGCCGGAGGATAAAGGGTCTGATGTGCCTACAGATGGTAGTTCCTTGCGAGAGGAGAAAGGTCCTGATGTGCGTAGAGATGCTAGTTCCTCGCAAGAACTGAGCGTTGTTGTATTGAACAAAACTCAACCCACTGTTGACGATACACAAATTGGGCAAACTAGACCTGAAGAAAGGAGGGACGCTGCTATGGCCATTGGCCGTGCAAAGAGTGATCGAAGAAGGAAATTTGCTACTTCACAGCAATCTCCTTATGCGGGCAACACGACGGCCAAGGCGATCATTCCAAACACGAAGCAGCATCCAGGCTATAATCCTTTGCACCAAATGACAAGGATAAATTGAGCTCACTACTTGGTTGCAAGCCTGTCCGTAAGTGTTTGCTTTTCCCATAATAGCTTGCTTTAGTCTACAAAAACTGATCGCTTTTAAACATTTTGTGTTTGCAGTGAATATAAAACACCCTACGACCAAAAACCACGGAATAGTCGCACTTGGTGGTATCAGACCCTCCGGAGAGACTTAGAATGGCTGGAGGACTGTGTAAGTCTTCTGTTTGACTTAGTTCAATTACTTTTAAGTCGTCTGGTTCGTAGATGACTGTCGAGATGACTTACCCTTAAGTCGTCTGGTTCGTAGATGACTGTCGGATGACTTACCAATAAGTCGCCTGGTTCAGATGACTGTCCGGATGACTTACCCTTAAGTCGCCTGGTTCAGATGATCGTCCGCACGACTTACCCTTAAGTCGCCTGGTTCGTGATGACTGTCCAGACGACTTACCCTTAAGTCGTCTGGTTCATAGATGACTTTCATTACTAACTTACAGTTACTAACTAAGTCGTCTGATATCTTATATGCAGCATATTGATGATTGGATTAATGTGCTGAGGAAGAGGTACACGGATAACCCACATCATTCAGGAGCAACAAGTTATGCTTCCTTGATCATCTCTTTGCTTATCATTGGAGTTTTAACTACAAGGAGTTTAAGGATTCCGAACCCGATAGGAATGGTTTAGGAAGAAGACTACCTGGTGGGGCGTTTAATTATTATAGTGGCAGTGTACCATCATTTTGCAGATCAAACAGGATTTGGGGCGTTGATATCACAGATGTCTATGCGCCAGTGAACCACAAGGACAGTCATTGGATTGCTATGTGGATCCAAATCCCTAAGAGGCACATTGTCGTCTTTGACAGCATCATTTCAAGTATCTCCCCAGAAACACTCGATGTGGTAATGGAGCCTTTTCTCCACATCATCCCTTATATGCTTGTTGAGTGTGCTCCCAATGACGTGGTACGTGCCGAATACAGCCTGGAGCCATTCACTTATGAGAGACTAAAGGATTTACCTCAGGCCAGATCTGGTGATTGTGGTGTGTACGCTCTAAAGTACATCGAATGTCATGCTCTTGGGATGCCATTTAATAAAAAAGACTTTGCTAAGAGCAAGGGGAAGGCTATTAGGGATAAGATGGCGGTGGATATATTTGAAGAGTTTCCTGACGTGCATTTGTGGGAAAACAGGGATGGCGATGAAAACTATGGTGCGTATGGTGATGACAGATAGATCAGGCTGTAACCTTTTGTATTTGTAACCTTTTGTATATAAACTTGATATTTTGTACAGTAGTATTTGTAACCTTTTGTAATCTTATGTGCAGTTCCCTTTTGTTATCATTTGTTTCATTTCTCGTCTGTTTAATCCACAACCATCTCAACTAATATTTTTTTTTGGACAACCATCTCAACTAATATAAAACACTAATAATAGAATTTTTGACACATAAGTTCATTACATGAAGGTCGTCTGGAAGACTAATCTCTGGACGACTAAATGGACGACCTTCGGGACGACTTAAATGAAGGTCGTCTGGAAGACTAAACACTGGACGACTAACTTGAAGGTCTTCTTGAATAAAAAACTCTGGACGACTAAATGGACGACCTTCGGGACGACTTAAATGAAGGTCGCCTGGAAGACTAAACACCGACGACTAACTTGAAGGTCTTCTTGAATAAAAACTCGACGACTAAATGGACGACCTTCGGGACGACTTAAATGAAGGTCGTCTGGAAGACTAAACACTGGACGACTAACTTGAAGGTCTTCTTGAATAAAAAACTCTGGACGACTAAATGGACGACCTTCGGAACGACTTAAATGAAGGTCGTCTGAAGACTAAACACTGGAAGACTAACTTGAAGGTTTTCTTGAATAAAAAACTCTGGACGACTAAATGGACGACCTTCGGGACGACTTAAATGAAGGTCGTCTGAAGACTAAACCTCGTCATTCTTACATTGTGGTTTCGTATGGCCAGGTTCCTTGCACACAGAGCATCTATAAGCTATGTGTTGCTTCCTGGGTTTGCGTCCTCTCATCCTGGATAGCTCCAACCAGGATTGCCATCTTGATTTCTTCTTTCTTCCCCGACCACGCTTTACTTCCGGAGGAAAGCATGTGCGTTTTTCAACTTGTTGTCCATTACAAGGATATATATTCTCTGAGTATCTTGCAAACAGAAAATCCTTTGAGTACACTGGAGATACAAGTGTATTTATATGCAAACCAACATAATCTCCAGCAGCTATAGCATGAGAGCAAGGTATTTTCTCCACTGCATAGACACCACAATCACACTTTCCATGTTCCAAATCAACCACACAGTCCATTTTGCCACCTTTCACAAAGAATTGCCATCCGCCAATTGGTTGTACCGTCATCATATCTGCTATCTCCGATCGAACAGCAAGCAAGTATTCAACACCCCGACTATGTTGAGTAGTGAGACTCAAAGCATCTTCTCTCCTTTTCCAAAACCACTTTCCTAGCTTCTCCCTTATGAACTCCAACAGGAAATGAATCGGAAATCCTCTAGCTCGCTTCAGTGCGGAATTAATAGATTCAGCGATGTTGCTTGTTTTTATGTTGTACATGTCCCTCTGGCAATAAACCCTTGACCATAGGCTGACGTCGGCATCCTCCAAATACGTTGCAAGGTCCGGATTTGCACTCCGTATCTCAGCCATGTACCGGCCAAAATCTGAAACCGTATGAGCATAAGCAGCATCTTTCACCAAGTACAAGAGATGTTTCCCTTTAAAATTTTTGACAATGTTTTCTTGAAGGTGATAATAACATATTCCTCGGGTTGCCCAAGGAAACACCTTATCACATGCACTTTTAATGGCCAAGTGCCGGTCGGAGACTATCACTAGAGGCTGGTCATCAGATACACAACTAGTCAATTTTGTGAAAAACCATTCCCAAGAAGGTGTATCTTCAGCATCTACGATCCCAAAAGCCAATGGAAATATCTGAAAATTCCCATCTTATGCGGCTGCAACTAGCATAACACCTCCATACTTCCCACTTAGATGAGTCCCATCCACCACAATGACCCTTCTCTGATATCTAAAACCTTTGATAGAAGCTCCAAAAGAGAGAAATAGATACTTAAATCTATTCATAGAATCAAGTTCTATAGCCATGATAGAATCGGGATTTGCTAAAATGATTTGCTCGAGATATGATGGCAGACGCGAATACCCATCTTCTGCTGTTCCTCTCACCAATGTTTGTGCATATAAAAGTGCTCTGTATGAAGTGGTGTAATCCAGATTCATGCCAAACATGTTCTTCATTGCAACAGTGATATGCTGCGGATTCAACCCATCAATGATTCCAACACGATCAATGAAAAGCCTACCAACATACTTAGGAGTACAGTGTCTCCGCTGGCGTTTCGGTCTCCCATCGAGCATGTATGTTTTTCCACATACTTTGTTACCCAAAACGCTTTTGTCCCATGTTTCACACTTGCTCGACCTTCCATTCACAACCACTAACCGGACATGTTGTCACAAGGAGAGTTTTCGTTGACTTGTATATTCTGAAGGTGAACTTAAGCCTCACCGCTGTCAACCGCAGCTCAAAGCAGTGCATCCTTGCTACCAAAACTCGGTTGACATAGATATTGTTACCATTCGATCTTCCACCTTCAATCTGTTTTAATTCTTCAAAACATATATCATCATCTTCTTCATCCTCATCTTCAACCTTTCCATAAACACTTTAATCCTCACCATTCTCGTCCGCTTCAGCAACAATAGAGATATCAGCATCCTCCTCCCCATCATCCTCCCCATCATCCTCCTCCCCATCATGATTTTCATCTTCAACCAAATTATCATCATCCTCTTCAAAACATTCATCAGCTTCATCATCTGAAACCGTTTGCACCTTGCTACGGCTTGCTACGGCTTGATACACAAAGCCGTACACCATGCGTTTTGGTTATCTCGAGAAAGTTTCTAACTTGTCTATCACTTGTAACATGAATAGGAAGGGTGTCTGGAGCCATCATCATTTCTGCTGGTAATGAGTAGGTTATCTCCACAGATTCTGTGCTCATGTCCAGGTTATAATCTTCTAGAACCATTGCAAGAAGTTCCGCATGCGTCGAACCTTCACTCAAAAAAGCACTCTCGCTCCTTTGGCATTATCAACCACAAAATCCCAACAGCAATCTTTTAACAACCATTCCCCATACACTGCATGTAACTGACGCATCATCTACAAAAATTCAAAATAAAACACATTAGTAAACATAGAGAAAATGAAAGTTTACTAAACATTAAGGCAGACGACATACTAGGAAGTCGTCTAGACGACTAAACAGTAAGTTGTCCAAACAGGTCATTTTTGCAATTGAATTTTAATTAGGACGACTTACCATTAAGTTTTCCAAGGAAGTCGTCTAGGATAAACGGGTTAGTTTTGCATTTGACCTAATTGTGTCAGATATTTGACTTTTCCTAGACGACTTACGGGAAGTCGCTCGGGTAAACAAAATTACAATATTTAATTGAAGCTAGACGACTTATTTGTAGGTCTTCTAGGTTAGTTTGCAATTAAAAACAAACTTAATTATTTAACTTATCTCGGGCGACTTACGGGAAGTCGCCCAGAAGATGATTTAGAGAAAGTCGTCCAAGATAAGCAAGGTTTGACCAGAATCTATGAAGTAAATCTGGACGACTTTGCTTATCTTGGAAGACTTTCAACTAAGTCGTCTTCCTGGACGACTTCCCCGTAAGTCGTCTGAGATAAGTTGAATATTTAAGTTTTATTTTCCAATTGCAAAAGTAACCTGAGACGACGTACAGATAAGTCGTCTAGATTTAATAAAATTTGAAATTTTTGTTTTCCTTGGGACGACGAATTAAGTCATCGCCCGTAAAAGTCAAATATCTGACACAATTCGGTCAAATGCAAAACTAACCCATTTATCCTGGACGACTTACGATTTTTTTAAAGAACAAAGCCGGACGACTTTAGTTAAGTCGTCCGTTGGACCAGAAGACTTACGGGTAAGTCTTCTACGCGAACAGTTCTGGAAAAAAATTCAATTTCCTACCTTAAACTAGTGAGATGACTTCCTTAGCACACAGAGTCTTCTCCAACCACCCAGAACCTCAAACGAAAGTAACCCACGATGAATTGTATGCTTCAATAGCTCTATCAACCATAAAAAGTTTTGAATCAAAAGCTTGAGTTTTTTGGATGAATATTGAGGCAAAGTGAGAGAGAAGTTGTTTTAGTTCATAACAATTGAGAAAGAGAGAGTGTAAATCGTACGAGGTGCATTAAGAGCTCCAAATTGGTAGTTCGTTGTGGTTGGTGTATTGATGGCAATGTCAATCTTGTAAATTTGTGAAGGTGATGAGGTTGAGAGAGAGTAAAAGAGCCATTTTCGAAAAAAAATACAAAAATTAATGGCATTTTCGTGAATAATGTGAACAAGTAGGGGTGAATAGAGCTAATGATTGTGCTTCATGAAGGAGAGGTTATTTTTGTTGTTGACTTTGAGTTGTGAGTTACTTTTGCAACAACCCCCATATAAATTGAGATTTCTGTGTTTTTGTGTTTTTCAAAGTTCTTTTGTAGTTCTCTAGAGTAGTGGATAAATAGATGGGTCATCTATCTTATATATTATTAAAGATCTTTTCCAACATCCAATATACGATCTTTGTCCCAGATACTTACAACTGTTACTTGCTAAAAATTATAGGATGATACATTTAAATAGTTTATATTCTCAAAAGAATTACCAATCTTCGTTTTGTCCAAATATGAAGATTTTTGTTCTACACATATTTTTTAGAAATTGAAAGACAAGAGAGTTTCATGCCTATGGTTTCTGAATTTTGTTTTATTATTTTGTAAATTCTTGATTGCAGCTTTACAGATACAAAAGATAGCCGTTGTACTCCAGCTATTCGTGTCATAATTGTAGTAACGTATTACATGTGAGGTTTAAATAATATATATGCCGAAACTGTGCTGAATGATAACACCATCTTGCCTATTTTAGCGGCACTGCAAGGTCAGTTGCTGAAACTTTCACGTCCTCAACAAATTTGGAAGTATTATAATTAGCATGATGAGGTTGTCCTCTGCGATGATACTCCAAAGAGGGATAATTCGTTTATTTACAAAAGCTATATGGTTTAGCTGTGAAAAATGTTTTAGAACTGATTTTTAAATTTGGTGTTATTGGAGAGTTGCTTTGTTAATGGACTGGTCCCTCTCCCTTCTCTCATATACATTTTCGCACATGATGTTGCCGAGGGAAAATCTCTTCCAGAGTTTTGGCGAAATCATTTTGTAATCAGGTTCTTTTCTCTGGTCACATAACAACACACCGCAGGGTATGAAAAATTCATTCCATTCGTCCACTCTTTAGTCTGCAGTTTCAGGGTATCTCAGTCATGCAATTAGCAATTAGGGTGTAATCTTTCACAAGGCTATGTATGTGTGTTGTATTAATGTGGACTTGCTGTGTAGCCAGCTTAAGTTGGAAGGAACACAAATAAAAACTAATGAGCATTAGGTTTGCAAACAATCCATTGCAACCTCTCACCAAACTCATTAATCTTCAAGGAATAGCTAATATAAACTACATGGCTGGTACTGGAGGGACTGGTGTAGCAGTAAAGAAAAACTTATCTTTACAGTCTGTCAGGACGTTCACTTGTCCTGCTGCTCATTGCCTACTCTGTGAGGCTGACTTTCTTTCACATTTTACAAGAATTTTATGAATCTTAAAAATATCATTACAAGATGAACTCATTGATGGTTTATTTCTTCATCTGTTTTGTTTTTGGCAGTGTTTCTTTTTGAGAGACAATGAGTACAACTAAATAACTTTTTAACCACTCAAAAAATCAAAAGCATATAATTTACATTAACACATAGAGTTAACGCTTGTATTTGTAATTCAATGATTTATAACATCCTGCATAAAAATCAAATGCTCATAGGAACTTACCGTCAGAGTCTCTCCACTTCTTCTCCAAGTCCAAACGTCCCCAGTTCAACGCATGCATGAATGTTTTTGCCCTCTTAAATATCTTTTAGTTACAACTTCCCAATAGTCTGAATCAACTTTTTTGAAACCAGAAAAAATGATTCATAAATGACTTTTACATAGTAGTAGCACTTAACTTCATACCATCAAATTCTCAAAGGGTGAGTTATCACATAGGGTCGTGTTTAGTTTTTAATTGGGTAAGTGGGTCGCTTTAGGTTTTTATTGGCGAGATGGACCTCTAGTGTGAGAGAATAAATCGCTGCCTATTTAGGCTTTTTGACCCGCATAGTTTTGGCGAGTGACCCATGAAAGTTTCTAAAATGACCCACAACAAAGACCCACGGAGTTAGCGACCTTCGCCAGTCTCAAGTTTTCTCAAGTGTGAGAACTAAATAAGGTTTTTTTTTTTTAGTGACCGGTACAAAAGGTCAAAGGTTAAAAATTGTCCTTTCACCTTATCTTTTCTCGCCATTTACTATTTTCTGATCTTTGTGGTAATATTAAGAAACTGTGCTGAATGATAACACCATCTTGCCTATTTTAGCGGCACTGCAAGGTCAGTTGCTGAAACTTTCACGTCCTCAACAAATTTGGAAGTATTATAATTAGCATGATGAGGTTGTCCTCTGCGATGATACTCCAAAGAGGGATAATTCGTTTATTTACAAAAGCTATATGGTTTAGCTGTGAAAAATGTTTTAGAACTGATTTTTAAATTTGGTGTTATTGGAGAGTTGCTTTGTTAATGGACTGGTCCCTCTCCCTTCCCTCATATACATTTTCGCACATGATGTTGCAGAGGGAAAATCCCTTCCAGAGTTTTGGCGAAATCATTTTGTAATAAGGTTCTTTTCTCTGGTCACATAACAACACACCGCAGGGTATGAAAAATTCATTCCATTCGTCCACTCTTTAGTCTGCAGTTTCAGGGTATCTCAGTCATGCAATTAGCAATTAGGGTGTAATCTTTCACAAGGCTATGTATCTGTGTTGTATTAATGTGGACTTGCTGTGTAGCCAGCTTAAGTTGGAAGGAACACAAATATAAACTTATGAGCATTAGGTTTGCAAACAATCCATTGCAACCTCTCACCAAACTCATTAATCTTCAAGGAATCGGTAATATAAACTACATGGCTGGTACCGGAGGGACTGGTGTAGCAGTAAAGAAAAACTTATCTTTACAGTCTGCCAGGACGTTCACTTGTCCTGCTGCTCATTGCCTCCTCTGTGAGGCTGACTTTCTTTCACATTTTACAAGAATTTTCTGAATCTTAAAAATATCATTACAAGATGAACTCATTGATGGTTTATTTCTTCATCTGTTTTTTTTTTTTTTGGCAGTGTTTCTTTTTGAGGGACAATGAGTACAACTAAATAACTTTTTAACCACTCAAAAAATCAAAAGCATATAATTTACATTAACACATAGAGTTAACGCTTGTATTTGTAATTCAATGATTTATAACATCCTGCATAAAAATCAAATGCTCATAGGAACTTACCGTCAGAGTCTCTCCACTTCTTCTCCAAGTCCAAACGTCCCCTGTTCAACGCACGCATGAATGTTTTTGCCCTCTTAAATATCTTTTAGTTACAACTTCCCAATAGTCTGAATCAACTTTTTTGAAACCAGAAAAAATGATTCATAAATGACTTTTACATAGTAGTAGCACTTAACTTCATACCATCAAATTCTCAAAGGGTGAGTTATCAAATAGGGTCGTGTTTAGTTTTTAATTGGGTAAGTGGGTCGCTTTAGGTTTTTATTGGCGAGATGGACCTCTAGTGTGAGAGAATAAATCGCTGCTTATTTAGGCCTTTTGACCCACATAGTTTAGGCGAGTGACCCATGAAATGTTCTAAAATGACCCACAACAAACGACCCACGGACTTAGCAACCCTCGCCAGTCTCAAGTTTTCTCAAGTGTGAGAACTAAATAAGGTTTTTTTTTTTTTTTTTGGTGACCGGTAAAAAAGGTCAAAGGTCAAAAATTGTCCTTTCACCTTATCTTTTCCTGCCATTTACTGTTTTCTGATCTTTGTGGTAATATTAATAAACTATTTTGTGTGTATTCTTACTCGGTAATGGTGAGATTAAGTTATAACTGGTGGACAACAAAAAGAAGTGACCTTAAGAGAAGAAGATATTTTCATCCTCTGAAGCCGTCGATCTGCATCCACTGTAACTGAAAAGAATGGAAACAATTATCGGTGGTCGGAGCGTAGGGTCAAGTAGTGTTGGTAAAGGTAAGGAAATCAGTACCAACACCGGCGAAGGTACAGTGTGTTCGAGCTCAAAGCTTCAGTATTTGTTTTTATAAATGTGTGCTTCCTCTATTTAGAAATTGACCATAATGGGTTCTCATTTTTGGATCGTAGGTCTGTGTAATTCCTGCATTGTGGTTATGGCTGGGAGGTGGATAATTTTTGACAATGGAGTTTGGGATTTCAAGATAGATAATGATAGAATGGGTAGAGCTGTCGATTCCTCCAGAATTAGAGGTGCTGACGAGTTAAAAGTCAGTATTCTAGCTGCGTATGGGCTTTCGGGAATGGAAGTCTCAGCCGAAATGTCCTATTGGCTGAATGATGGAGAGAGTGAAATGGTAGGCACAGGGGCTGCTCCCGTGGAGATAGCAACAGACAAAGATTTCAGGATTTTCAAGGCTCTTCACCGGGCAGACAAGTCTGTTAATCTCTTCGTAACATTCAGAGAGTGTGTTTCAGGAGAAATGATATTTCTAAGGTCCGAACGACTAATTGCGTCCCAAGTGAATGGACCCGTTGGACCTCCTGATGAAGATGTAGTTTTTTTGATGCAAGTAGAAGCAATTGAAGCATGCTACAAACATAAGTCTCAGCCAGGTGGCATGGTTGCAACGTCAAAAGATCAAGATAAAAGCGGAGAACCTCTTGGCGAAGGGAGTGGGGCTAATACAGAGAGTTGCGAGCAAGAAAAGAGAAATACATGTGGAGATGACATGCCGGTGGATAATGGAGAGAATAAGGGAGGCAATGTCGGAGAAGGCTGCGGAGTAAAAATGGCGTCAGATAATATGCCTCAACAACTCTGTGTCGAACAAGATACGAGAACGTCATGTCCTGAAAAGATGGCAGTGGACAGAGTAAACAATAGGGAAGCTAACAAAGTAGCATCCACTGGAGATATGGAGGTGGACGCAGGAGATAACATGGAAGATGTTTCGGCAGAAGATGAAGGCGATGATGCCGATTACGACTACAATGCATGGGATGATTATGTTCATAACGATTGCCTGACGGACGACGACGACGACGACGATTTTGAAGAAGGTCCAGGCAAAGGAAAAAGTGGTGGACACTCTGGTGGTAAAGGTATTCGGCGTTCTGGCCCTATTGGTGGCAGAGTGTCTGGTAAATCGGTGTCGGGTAGGAATCAACGATCATGTGGCGGTGGATCTAAATCAAACAAAAACGATTCGAAGCGGAGACGTTCAAATCGTTTTACCGATGGAGAAAGCGATTATATATCAACCTCCAGATTGTACACCGAAGTAACAGAGACAGAGGAAGGCGTTGATGTTGTTCTTGTGACACCACCTAAATCGAAAAACCAGCACACACGGGTGACTAAAGATAATGATGATGATGATTTTGTTGACCCTCCTATCCCCCCGGCGACCGCATTTCATGGTGGAGAAGCACCCTCCAAATTAGGAGAAAATGTCAGTGTTACTCCTCCAGACGTTGGGTCTTCGCAGAATCAAGCAACATAACCAGTTGAAAGTGGTGATGTATTTCTGGAAACTCCCCCAATTCAAAGGAACACTCCCCCAAATCAAAATAACACGCAGAACCGTGAGATCGAAGATGAGGACGATGTTGATCCTCCTGTCACCGCAACTAGACAAGTTCAGGGTGGAGAAGCATTCATGAAAGGGATACAAGTACCAGAAATGTATGGATATAATGATGTAGATGCTGTGTATAATGAAATGGATGGAAGCAGTTGCCAGCCTCTTGACATTGACTTCAGCAAGGAGGATTGTGACATATACGTCGGAAGGACGTTCAAAGACAAATCGGAGTGAAAGTTGACATTGGCTATCTATGCAATTGCGAAGGTGTGCACTTTGAAGCTGAGGCATTGTAAAACCTGAATCACGGCGAAATGCCACGAAAAAGAATGTAGCTGGAGAGTATTGGCAGTTCAACTCGGTGATTCTCCAACTTATCTGGTTAAGAATGCAATTCTTAACCATGTATGCGTAGCCGATGTTCGAGGAAAGTATAGAAAACATGAAACAGCCAAAGTGCTTGCAGCTCTATTTCGCTCGAAATACGAGAGGCTCTACTCTGGACCGCGTGCTATGGAACTTCTGGAAATATTGCGAACAGAATTCAACTATACATGCTCATACTGGAAAGCGTGGAAAACTAAAGAACTAGCGATTGCGTCTGCACAAGGAACATAGGAGATTTCTTACAAGATGCTACCACAGTACTTCCATGTACTGAAACTTGCAAATCCTAGAACAATCACCGATATTAAAACGGAAATTGATAAAGAAGGAAAAACAAGGTTCAAGTATGCATTCATGTCCCTGAAAGCATGCATCGATGGGTGGAAGCACCTGCGGAAGGTCCTAGTGGTGGATGGCACCCACATGTTTGGGAAGTACAAAGGTTGTTTGCTAAGTGCCATCGGACAAGATGCTAACAGCTGCGTATTCCCGATTGCTTTCGCAGTAGTGGAAAGCGAGAACACCGAATCTTGGACATGGTTTTTCGAGAGGTTATCTACTATTGTTGAGGATGGTTGTGATTTAAGTATCATATCAAAAAGATGCGCAACCATTTTTGCAGCGAAAGAGAAATGGTACCCTCGTGCACACCATGGTATTTGTCTCGTACACCTTCAGCGGAATGTGCAGGAAAAGTACAAGGGGAAGCAACAAAAGGCTATGGTTGGGAGAGCAGGGGAAGCATTCGAAGTTTCATACTTTAACAACATAATGGACCTCATTAAACTCACGGATTGGAGATGCTGGGATTATTTGGAGAAAATCGACAAGAAGCTTTGGACACGTTCACATTTCGAAGGGGAGAGATTCAACGTGATGACTTCTAACGCTGCTGAATCGTTGAATAAAGCTCTTCTGCCGGCTCGTGATAGTCCTGTAATGGCATTTCTAGAGTTTATTCGGCGGAAGCTGTGTACATGGTATGAGAGCAGACGCTGCGAGATCAGTAAGATGAAGGGAAATGTTCCAGATAACTTTGAGAAAATACTGGTTGAATAGCTAGTACTGTCAACGGGCCTTCTAGTTTTGCCATGTTCCAGTTGGGTATTCGAAGTTACGCACAAGCCAACTGGATTTGGTTTCACGGTTGATCTGGATAAACGAACTTGCACTTGCCTCGAGTTCCAAAAGCTTGGTTTGCCATGCCGACATGCCATTGCTGCTGCTTCTGGCCGTAATATGCAGTACAGCATGTTTGTTTGCAAACACCATGTCAAAGAAACATGGGCTTAAACAGTTAGGGGTATCATACTTCCGGTTCCGGATCCAAAGGATGTTCAAGTGCCAGCATAAATACTAAAGGTTGATCTTTATCCACCTACGACCAAAAGAACCAAAGGAAGGTCAGGAATCAAACGTAAACTGTTAGCCGGAGAGGTTCCGGTAAGACTGCTAAGTTCACCTTTAGCTAATATTTCAGTTAATGTTCCAATTATTTGTACTTTATTGTTTACCGCAGGGGGCGAGTAAAAAGAATAAGCCGAACAAGTGCTCCAATTGTTTTAAGGAAGGTCACAAGAAGACAACATGCAAGGAAGTTAAGCCCTGAAGGCAATTGCTTGTTACTTGTAATTTTGGAAAAAAACGTCTAACCTTATTTTCGATGTGATTTTATTTCGGAACACCGATGAACCCGTGTTTTGTTGGACATGGTGTACTGCTAAATCTTTGAGGTGTACAAGGTTAACGAGGTGTACCGCGTAACTTTTAAGGTGTACGAGGTTTGCATACAAAAAATATTATGGTTGTAACACATTTGTTGTACATCTATAATTGAGATGCATACCGTTAGTAACATAAGTAGATATTATATCCGAATAACGTCCCATTAAAGTGGGAAAATACAGTAATTAGAGTAGCAACCGAAAACAGTACTTAGAGTAGCATAGAGTTTAGCAAAATATTGCAGACGGAAACTGAAACTATAACATGAAATTGTAGTTATCCGCTATCGGAATTGATACGACCTCTTCTCCCCCTACGTAGTGAAAGGTCTGCCTCGACTCCGTTAATATTAAGAGGCTCACCAATTAGGGGTTCATCACCTGGAAGAGCCAAAATCTCCCTCTGAAGATTGAGAGTCTGATAGATCAAGTTGAGGAGAACAATTTTCTTGTCGGCATCAGAGTCACGAGACATTTCGATTACCTGGTCGTACACCAATCGACCAAAGTCTATTGTCTTGTTTCTTACAAACTCATAGAGAAAACGAAGACGTTTTTTAGCATTGCATCCACATGGAAACCAGGGAGCCAGTTTAGCTCACACAGTTTGTAGATGCAAAGATACGGTGGGAGGAGCTGTGTTAGTGAGAATGTCTCGCAGCAAGTACAGAGACCACCAGTTAGGAATGTAATTGCCTGCGCCAGATCATCATCCTCCCATGTGTGAGTTTTCCACAATTGGAGTCATAAAGAGTTGATTAATCACGACGGGGTCGAAATCGAAACGGCAGCCCCTGATAAAAACGCCCACATACAAACCGTATAGGTTGGAGATGCATTCCCTAACCACTTTTGGACAGAAAGGCCGCACATGCAATACAGTGTACACCCACCCAACATTGTCTACCATTGTGCGAGCTTCAGCAAAAGCCGGATCATCTAACACTAACTTCCCCTGAACTAAAAACCCTCGTATGCAAAGTTGTTGATATTTACGGAAGCTTACTTCAGATAGATGACGATTAGACCATGGGTTTGGTACCGGTGTGCCGGCGATAAAGAACCCCCGACTCGCTTGCAGGCGAGCTTCAAATGTCATAAAACGAGGCTCTTCCTCTGCCGGCTCTGATGAGGAACTTGAGCGTGCCGTCTCAGTTGAGGAACTTGAGCGGTCAATCGAACTTGGGCTGTTGTATTCACGATGCTGGAGATGGCTGGAGGCAGACGACGAAGTCGACATAGTTAGGTTTTTTTTTGTTGTAATGGATCGAGAAGATAAGGAAGAAGGAGAAACAAATACAGTTTTCGAGGGAAGTTAGTGTATTTCGAGCCGCGCAACCGTCAAGTCGGTCTGTCTTCCTCATTAATGGAAAAGCGAACGAACACTGGACTTCTATTAAGTCCATAATCTTTGGGCCAGAGATGTGTAAATACTAAATTAGTTAGGCCCAACATTTAATCCAATATCAGGGTTAATTATATATCCCACCGGTGTACAAGGATTGAATGCAAGTAACTTTATAATTATTATTTAGTGGTTGGAAAAATGTCGTTGTTAGTGACTTTAAAAATTCAATATGGTCGTTGTTAGTGCTTTTAAACGAATATAGCCATTGTATATGGTTTGGAACAGAATATAGCCGTTACGATTTTTTCCTATTTAAGCCTCTGTCGTTGTCTGATCGCAACACATCCAATATTTCTACAAATTAAGCTAGAAACTGACCAATTGCTAAATGACGGATATGGCGGATCCTTACTACGCGGACATGAAGCAGCACAAACGGGATGTTGACTGGCTCTATGCTTGCATGTATGCCAACTACTGCATTCCAAAGAAATATACTTGCTGTGGGGCTATAACGGTCGAAACTGACGAGCGAGGAAGAAACTACTATGTATGCAAAGTCTTTGAGGTTAGACTGGAGGTTAACCTAATCGATTATTCAATATTTTTTTTAGCAAATAAACACATAAATATATTTTTCCTTCTGGGACGATGGTTTGCACATCCGACATGCCTGCCTTGACGCAATCGAGGAAGAGGTGGATATCCTAAAAACTAAATATCTTGAGGAGGTCTCGCTCCGCCGTAAGCTGCAATATGAGGTTGAGGAAATGCGTAAGGATATCCAAGAGCTTAAGAATTTAGTCAGGAGGGGTCGCTGAACGAATCTTTTCTTCAATTTCGAAATTGTTCTGTGTTTTTTCTTATGTTGTTTTATATCTTTCGTAATCTATGTGGGGTCGTTAATCTCCTCAATTGTGTCTTGTATGGGGGGTCGTTCACAAATTAGTCGCTTTAATATGATGTTAAGTTACGGTTGAACACGTGAACGGTTACATCATTACAATATTCAACGGTTGCATAAAGCGAAACGGTGCCTAACTATGTTTATCTTCTTTCCCACAACCTTATAAATACAACCAATGGTTGGGTTGTCTATGAACACCCAACCGGAAATGAAGCAAGGAGATTCCACAGTTAGAGAATACAATACATTGTTCCTAAAATCTGGTCTGCATGAAAAATTCGACGAGGAAACCTTGGTAAGTATGTATCGAGATTGTTTACGCGACGACATATGGGAAGAGATTGGGTCTCAAGTCTTCATGACCATTGACGGTATAATGCAGGCAGATTTAGATGTTGAAGAAGGTGAGACCCCGTCTGATACCAATGGCTCTACAACCGAGTCTGATGAATCGGGGGACAGTCCACAGAAGAAAGCCCGAATCGGAGAGGATTTCCTTGACAATGTAGACGAAGAGGAAGAAGGCGAGGCCGAGGCGGATGACAATGATGCTGACCAAGACAGTGACAGGTCTCTTCCGCAGCATCTCGGAGGGAGTGATGATGACTCCGATAGTAAGGTTGATCTCGAAGACTATAAGGAATACCTAGAGGAACACCACAGGACCGACTCAGAGTCAAGTCCAGAATCCAAGTGATTTTAAATATGGCAACACATTTATTTATGTTCTTCATTATGTTGTACACATTCAACTATATTTACAATACGTACACCTCTTCTTATTTACCACAAATACAGTACACCTGTTGTTAACTATCGTATATACATATATACTATATACTACAAATCTGTATGCATGTATAGACTTTAATACAAATCATGTTTGC
The DNA here is from genome assembly GCA_016771965.1 of Brassica carinata. NCBI lineage: Eukaryota > Viridiplantae > Streptophyta > Magnoliopsida > Brassicales > Brassicaceae > Brassica > Brassica carinata. Next base: position 9,596,345 of record CM028687.1, on the reverse strand, counting down.
TAGCACAATTGTAAACCACAAACAACTTGTGTTGTAAACCGCAAACAACCGCATATATAAACTTTCATAGCAATCATTTTAATAACCAAAAGACATACACCGAGTTGTAAGTGTGAACGTTTCATAGTACACCTTGTGTTGTTTCGCGTTCTAGTTCGTTCTTAGAAGATCTCCAACGTCGAAATTACAAATACATAAGATTAAGAGACCTTTAGATTCAAGTGAATACAAAATATCTCCGTCCATATGTGTACACCATAATAACAAAAGTAGAACACTATATGATTACCACCATAGACGAACTCTTACTGCCAATATTCGAAGTTCTGGTGACCGGTGGATGGCTTAAAGTCGCGTAAGAAAAGTGCAACCTCTTTTATCCAGAAGCAGCGGTTACACATGTCTTTCGCCTTGCTATTCTCGATGTGGTTAAGTGCCCAATCCCAATCCAAAATAGGAGAACAAGGACAACTGTAAAACGTCGGGACCATTGTTGATACAAAGACGTGCCTCTTTATATCGAAGTCCTCGTTATGATCGATATTCCATATCCCGTCGGAGTTTCTTACCGCCTTCCCGATCTCAGCAACGGTTTCTCTTGTAAATCCACAGAAGTTTTCACCATCACCACTCCAAATCTTGGTTGTCATTTCGTAGGTATACGAGGCTGGCTGGTATCCTGCATCTGCTGCTCTCTTTATCAAAGCGAGGCCCTCAACGTGACGATCTTGTCTGTAGAAGTACTCTACACCCTTGATGTAAAGAGTACTTGGGTTCCCCTCCTGATAGCATCTTCTCAATAGAGGAGGAAGCATAAACCTCGGCATCCTCCAAGGGATACTCAACATATCCAAGGAAGCATAAACCTTGGCATCATCTGTCAACGCACGCATAGACTTGCAAGTAGCGCAGAGTCTAGAAAGATCCTCGCAGCCGTTATGTGCCACGCGTTGCACCACTAAGCCCTGGAGATCTCGTGGTAGGCAGAGTACCGGGAAGTTTGGCTTAATTACGATATTTTTGATGCTCAACCAACAAACATCGTACCAAATCAAGTGGAGTCTAAAACAAAAACGAAATGAATACCATTCCACAAAATTACACAACAATACATACAGTATACACCAATTAGCTTCTACCTGCCACCGTACACACCCGTAGAACCTTCGACCCGGATTTTTGTCTGACCAAGCTTGAGCACACTTCGCCGGCAGCCCACAGTGACAAAGCACATTGGTTTCATCGGCCTTTCCCTTACCCTTTCCCTTATAGCGCCCTCTGCCACCAAATTCCATCTCTCTTTGTTTCTTTCTCTCTTTCTCTCTCCACTTTCAACAAAACTGAACCCAATCAGCCCTGAAATCGAATTGGGAAAAGAATGAGTTTTAAAACCTGGGTCGGGTCGGGTTTTTGGTTTGGAACGGTCGGTTATTTCAAATTTGAAATTACTCAAATTCAAAATTTGAATTAAAGTGCACAGTGACCATAAATGAGTGTTAATCGGTTAGTTGGTCACACCTACGCTCACAAATTTCAAATACTTACCCTCTCTTGTTTCTCCATCTTCGACCTAATTCCATCTCTATTTCTCTCCTTCTCTGCTCGCTGAAACTTCTCTCAAAATGTCGGATCCCAGCTACAGCGACTCGGATGGTACCTCGTATATGGAGATGGTATAGTTCGTAAACGACTCTGACTTTGGGATTCCGGAACGTTGTCCATGCGGAAGCCAGATAATCATTCAGATCTCTCAGAAGCGGAACCCATTCCGAAGAAATACTTTGTATGCAAAGATTTCAAGGTAAGTTGTGATCTCCCATGTAATTGTTGGCTTTGGTTGCAAAGGTTTCAAGGTAACTTTTAATACTATTTCCAGAATGACGGGTTGCACAGAAAGAAAGAATGGACCGAGGCTATTGAAGACGAAACCCGACGTTTGAAGGCAACAGTAGGCGACAACGAATCCAGGATGCGTAGCTTAGGTGGCCTTGGATATTGGGTCGATGGAATCGACAAAGTTTCCCAGAAAAACGACGGCGAGATTGCACACCTTGGTTATCAGATCGACGAAATCGACAAAGCCTCGAAGAAAAACGCAGATGAGATTGCTCAACTCAAGGCAATAATTGAGAAACTTTAAAATATAATCATGTTGCATTTCTTGTGTTTTCAAAATTCCGGCACACCAAACTATCTATAAAATATTTATATGGTGCGAAGCTTTTTACGTTTCAGTTATATAATACTATCAAACATCACATTACCAAGATACAGTATAATACTACCAAACATTACCCTATCTACCAAATATTATGAAAACACTTGGTGTGCAACACTTAAACTAAGGTGTACGGGAAGACAAATAAGAAAAACACTTGGTGTGCAAAGTAGAAGATGATAACATGAAATTACTCATCCAACATCCACTTTTCGTCAAGCTTAAACAAATCAGGAACTTTGACCTTTACATCACCAAGCATTCCTTCTGCTTCCATGTGCTCTAACTTCAGTTTCTCCAACTCAGCCATGAAGTCAAACTTTCCATCAGCCTTGATAATCTCGTCAAGCAACTCAATCTGGGCAGCAATGGCATTTGCTTTGCTAGATGCCTTGTTCCATTCATTTTCAGAAAGCCTGTGTTCGTTGGACAAACGAAGAAGAGCCCGGTAGTGCTCAGCGGTTTCCTCCTTTCCTTTGGAGTAACCTTCACCAGCATCTGATCCGTAAACCGCCTCTATAGGACGCTTCATCATCTTTTTTGAGCCTTCCATTAAAACTTGATGCTGCAACAAAATCAAAACCAGGATGTTAAATCGAAACCATGATGATAGGATACAACAGATATAGAGAAAAGTCGAAACTTATATTGAATAGAAAATGAGAAAAATCGAGAACTAACTTATATTGCAAAATGATGAAACGGAACTATGAAGTGAATAAGAGATCTGATACCGTCCCTTGTATTTATAGGAAAAAAGGGACGCTTCGATTACTATGGAGTCGTTTGGAAAAAAAAACTTTTGATTATTGAAGCAGTTAAAAATAAACTCTTCGGTTAATGCGATGATTGAAGCAGTTAAAAATAATTAGTTAAAAATAAACTCTTCGGTTAATGCAGCAGTGATTATCTTTTAAACAAACAAACAAACATAAACACCATAAATGAACAAAGTACCATTCGGTTCACATAACAATAGTACCAACTTGTAGTTTACTCATTTGCCACTTTAGCATCACCCACGAATTCTTCATAGCAGTTCATTGCATACTGCTCTCGAAAGTTGTCCACTTCTTTGTCGGTGATCCGACTCATATCCTCCTCAAGACCAGCAGCATGCAACTCTATGAACTTTGCAGCACATGGCCCAGAGTCTCCACCCCTTTCTTTGTGATAAATACCCTCTGCGCGGTTCCAAGAGTAAAATCGCGCCCCTTCCTTAACCTGATAGCATTTTAACCCTGCATATTTTTCCAATATATAAGGCAACGAGTTCAAAAGCGAACACAACTCTGCATCCACTGCCTCGTTTGCAGTATGGGTATGTTGGAATCAAGTACCGTCACACGACCTTCCTTCAGGTTAATGCAGATACCAACCCAATGATCTCCACCCCAATTCATCGGGGTGTACACGGTGTCGACATCGCGGCCAAGTCCCAACTTCATTTTCTGCCCCTTGCTCTTTCCTGTCACATACTGTGATACGTTCTTCCCCCAATTGAAATGCAGCTTTTCATTCGCTGCGCTAAACTCACTCCAGGCTGACTGAATGTTTTTTATAAAGTACTCATCGAAGATCACCATCCTCTTCTTCTGAAGATAATTCCTGCGACGCCTCCACAACATATTCATTATCACATGCATGTGCTGTCCCAAGAAAAAATGTAACAAATATTAGTTGCAATCCCTTCGTGTCACGACTATGCAGAGCTTAACAGTACCTCGTGAGACAGCCATTTCCTGGTTCACCCATTTCAAGGAAGAAGCCATTGCTGACAGAGTGGCCGGTACTGATTTTGAAAGTCCTGCAAATTAAAACAACCACCAGGAACTTATGCACATGTGTATATAATCTAAAAACGAGATGCACACGTGTATATAACCTAGAAACTTACTGCTCGGGGTTTTCTCTCAAAATTTCGGTAAATTTCTTATACTGAGCTCGATTCGCCTTCCCAATGGGATTATACTCAGGCTTCTCCTCGCTCTTGAACAAATTTTTCACCCTTTCGTAAGGAGTGTACACCCCCTTAATCTTGATGGATCTCATGCGATGCCTTTTACCCCCACTCGCCACAACATCAGAGTCTGCTTCCGGTTCAGATACCTGATTACCTAGGTTCTCTTGTATCAAACTATCAGTTGACATGGCGTCTTTACAACTGTCATATCTCTCTTCCTCCTCCGGCACCGGGAATTCAGCGTTGATCTCCTTTACAATTGCTTGAACACCCGCCATAGGAGAATGGACTTTTTCAAGCTGCTCTCCAGACTTTGAAACCTCCAAATTCGATGTTTCACCGGACTCATGGCCGACAGATTGGGTTTGTTTTTTTCCCTGCATCAAATCAGTCACCTATGTGAAGAAGCGTACACCAATAATAAAATTTGGATGTGTACACCAATGATAAAATGTACATCACCTGTGCGGCGTCATTCTCGACCGGCGGTGGCGTGTGGTCAGCGACCAACTCGTTTTCATGTTGCTTCGCACCCTCCACACCTTTCGGTGCTCTTGTATCCTGCATCCATTTCGTGAATTACGGTCTTTGAAAAATGTCCAACAATAACAGACCAAAACAAATGTCTAAGATATAACAACTGTATATGATATAATCAGGAGCAAACACGTTTCAACTCCGGTGGATGCAACCTTAGATTTGGAGGAGGGGTTTCCATTCCATGAAGGATGAAAATAACGCACATGACCAACCGACCTATAACAGGTAGGGTTTGTTATGCGACTGAGGAGCCTACCTCTACCTCATACCGCTTTGTAGAATGAATCTGCAAATAGTCACAACTCTTGTTATTACGACTTCACAGCAAACAGTACACAACAATTTAAGATGAAACGAACCTTTGGTGGTAACACATAGGACTCAAGCTCCACATCTAATACAGGTCCATACGGGACGAGAGCATGCGATTATGTTTCTTGCTGCTAAACAACCTCCCCAGCGTTGGCTTACAAGTGTAACCAATAACAAAACAATACAACTATCTATCACATTACCTGATCGGCTTTGTTTTCGCCGGGTGGTGAAAAACGACCATTGTCAGACTGCTGTGCGCCTGGCCGTGACAGTTCATCCACCGGACGACTGGGTGTACGCGTTTCCTGCATGACATCATTATACGACCTTTAGGAAATGTACACCAAAAACATACCATAACAACAGTCTATCATATCACCTGAAGGGATGCATTTCCGAAGACTGGTGTGGTCACACCATTACCAGACTTATTTTCTCGACCACTCTCTCTCTGTGATGAAGCTGTGTTGTTTCTTCTGGATCCCTGGTAAACGGCACAACTGTCAGCACAGGAATTTACTCTGAATCTGAATAATACGTGACATAATAACTACGGTGTACAACCATTGCCACGCCGGTTTCGCCACCAGATCCGCGTCGAGACAATGTTTTCTTCTCACCAGCGGAATTTGCGACCGCAATGCCAATACTATCAGGATAGGAACTCTGTCGACGCTGCGGATCATCTCTGGCTTTCCTCTTCCTTGTATTATGGTTGCTTCCCTCGGGCATACCCAAACCCCTGCAAATCATTCTCCGGAACTCATCAAACTTGTTCTCCAACTTCTCAAACCGCTCCTCCATCCAACGTTTTAACATTTCATGCATACACCTCCCTGAGCAAGGAGGATCCCCTTCTTCGCTGTTAGTTGAAGAAGATACTTCTTCAACTTCGACAGGGACTGCTTTGCGCGGTCGTAAATTCCGCCGGTGTACGGGAAAGGGACTGCCTTTCTCGCCCTGCCCAGCGTCTGCAGCCTCTAACTTGGGGCAAAACAACCTGTCACCGCCTGGAAAATCCTCAGTTTTAAATGTTTTCCCACAAAGCAGCTTCTGCACCAGAGAAGTATCTTAACTATCTTCATACTCATCAACCAACAGGAGACGTTCCGCATCAGGAATCACGGTGAAGTGGACAGAGAGCTTTAGACAGGAAAAAACAACGGAATAAAGGTAAATACCAACACCAAACAACGTTTTACTAGATGGATTTTTTGAATCCGGTGTATTTCAAACAAAGGGAAAAGGAACTTACAGCCGGGTCTTGCTCGACATCAGTTATGTCGTTGACTGTGAGAATAGTAACCGAAGTAGCGCATGCTCTGGGCTCATCCAAGAAACTGGCGGTGTTCACTGCGTCGGGAATTTTCTCCAGCAGCAGAGGCACAGCCTCAAAAGCGAACAACTGCAGAGCAAGCGGAAACCCATAGCAAACGGTTGTCTTCTGAGATAGCCGGTCACGCATGGCTTCCAGTGGGTCCTTAATAAGCGCGCTGGCAGGGGGAGGCAGGAAACGCGGCAAGGTGACCAAGAACGACTCTCGACCCCATGGATAGGCCAAAAAGATCTCAACGTCTGATAGCATTTCAACGTACCTAAGGGTCAGTTTAAGTTGTTTGTTGCTGCAGCACAGAACACCATCAACCAACGCGATCAGAGCCAAAGGGAGCCGTTTCTCCTCACCTAGATAGCGATTCCGCAACATTCCCAGCACACTTCCCCCTGTAATCTCACCCACAGCCGTATCAAAGAGCGACTTCCACATCGGGCCAGGTACAGATTCGTTAATAGGACCTATCTCCGAATCCTGAACATCGAAAGCTCCGCAGTTTAAACCTGTAACGTCGCGGAATTCATCGATCGAGAAACGGAGAGGATGGGTTGTGAACGTGAACCACAGCTCGTATGTGCGCACTGTAACAAGCTGCCGGCAGAGGAGGCTGCCGATGAGCTTCGAAAAGTTGTGGCAGCGTACAACGGGAAGCTCAAACAGCCTGCGAAACTGGGAAGCAAGCAAAGTGTCCATGGCAGTCGAACCCCTAAGAGACTCCGCAATACAACCGATGACGTTTGCTTTTGAGTAGACGTTCAACCGCAATCTTGTCGGGTATGACTCAGGGGCGAAGAGTCGCCTGGGCAATACCGACGAAGGAATACCTCCAGAAACTTGTTCAGCCGAAGAATAGTTACCAGCGGAGGCGTCCTCCGATTCAGAAACTAAAAAACAGAATATATCGATCCGCAAATCAGGCGTATGAAATTAACAATGGGGAGTAACTAGGAGGCAATAGATTTTGAAGCCTATGTCACAAAATAAGTTCAAAACAATCTACGCGATGACATGCAAAGATAGAGTTCCCATGACCGAAGGTGGCAAAAGCAGTTCGGATTAGGACAAAACAATAAATTCGAAAGACTAACCGGATACCGCGGCTGTTTCCGAGGTCGGGACTTCGTGACCTTCTCGGTGGTCGTTCTCGTCCGCCGGCCAATGCCACTCTGGGTTTGCTTCGCCTTCCCCACCATTGCAGGAAAAGCCTGGGCGGTATGGGTCGCTGGGGAAGATGAATCAACGGCGATGGAAAGATTACGGAGTATAGGTGGATCTAGGTCTCGAGGGCTAGGAGAACGGAGTAAATAAAAAAAAACAAAGTCTTTTGAGTCTTCGATAGTAAAGTCGATGATTTTAGTCAAAAAAAAAATTGACAGTAAAGTTGATTAACTCACCCGTCTTTTGAGTCGTTCACCGCCAATTGCAGGTAACACGACGAAGTAAATGACTCCTGTTTATCGGGAACCGGGAAACTCGACGAACACTCTCATGTACGAGAGGAGAGTGGCACTTTCGTTATTACCAAGCTGGAGAAGGGATGATCTCGTATTTTGCAAGAGACTTGCACAGGGTCGTCAAAACACGCGACCCTTCTCGCCAATAAGAACCTTCCGCATCCCGGTGACCCAATTACAAACTTAAAAACGACCCATTTTGACAATTAATTCTCAAATTCTTCACTAACTCATATTCTACTGTGTCTAGGTACATAGTTTAGGTACTACTTCCGTTTCATTTTAATTGTCATTCTAAATTTATGCACAGTGGTTAAGAAAACATATGATTTTGTATATTTCCAAAATAAAAACACAATTATACATACACCTAACCATATTTCAACCAATAGAAAAATAAAATGGAGAATCTTATTAATAAATTTTGCATTGAAACTCTAAAACGACATTTATTTTGAAACAAAAATTTTCCCTACAACGACAATTAAATCAAAACGGAGGGAATATATGATAACTATGTCTACTGTATCTAATTAAAGTATCAAACGAACAGGTACAATGAAATGCCAATTAACATATCAACTAGATCTTGACCCGTGCGATCGCACGGTATTAAGTTTACGTTTTTAGTTATTCCTTAGTCATGGAGGAAATAGGTGAAACAATGTCAACTTAATTTAATCGAAGAAAATAACAAATTTATTGGTATTTTAAATGTTTTGGGTTTTTAGTTCTCGACCCAAAATCCTGGCCAGTAAATTTGTTGATCCGTAAGTAATCCGGTTAAGATTTAATAAAAAAATCATTAATTAAAAACATGATAAAATCTGTAAAAACCCGAAAAACCGCATCAACCTCACCGACACTGGTTAACCCAGTAAAATCCCATAAAATTGATAATATTTTATGTGTTTGATAAAATAAACCTGTTAAAAACTATAACATAAAATATCAATTATAACTAAATCTATCAGATAATTAAACAATATTAAATACTAATGGAAAACATCAAACTACAATTCATGTAAACATTTATGGAAAAAAAAGAATAATAGTAATATGTGTTAAATTTATTTAAGTGTTTTAAAATCATATAGTGTGAATACACATATATGTTCTTGTAATGTTATTTATTGGATAGATAATTCAGTTTATCGCTATTGATAATCAATAATATTTTCAAGCGGAAAAAATAAAGAAAAAATTCAGTAGAATTCAAAAATAAATAACTCCCTTATACAAATGCACCCATTTTAATATTATAAGGAATATTATTAAAACTATCCTATAAAATCCAAATGCCATAAATGTAGGAGAATGTGTTTGGAAATCATATTTTAAAATTGTGGTAAAAATTTGGCATTGAATTTGAAAATATCTTTTTTTTTGTAGATATTGATTGATAAATGTTAGATATTTGTCTATAATTATTAGTATATTTAGTTTTATCCAAATATATTAATTTATCATATTTTAAAATATAATAAAGTTGCAAAATTTGAAATTATTGACATATGAAAAATAATCAGACAATATGATATAATTCATGTTCGATAATTTTAGACATGTGTAGAAAAAAGTGCAGAAAATATATGATCATGTTCACTAAGAATATAACTTTATTATAACTATAGTTATTTAAGGTAACTCCTATATATAAATATTTAATATCACGACGATTTTTATTTTTTGTTAGTTTAAAATAAATGTTTAGGAAATGCATTTATTAATCTGTAAAGGACAAATGAAACTAAAAATAGGTTCATTAATTGTCAGTGGCATGATAGTGTAAATAATTTGAAAAACTAAGGAGTAATTCCTAAATGTACTTCTATTTTAATAATATAGATTCTTCTGGTAAAACATCAAATGCCAATTAACAAAAATACAGAAAAGTGCAATGAAAATTGAGTAGAAAACATTATAATTAACTGCAGTAAAAAACATGGAAAGTACCAATTTCAGAGACGAATAAGTTCGAAATCAGAAAGTAATCTTAGTTGGCCAAAAAGAAGACATGATTCACTCCAAGTCCATCTCCTCCTAATCCTATGCATCCAAAACATTTTAAAAGATATATATGCCCTTTCAAATAAAACAACAACCACTGGATTGGTTTATTTTCCTATAATTAACGAAAACAGGGTGAAATCGAAATAAAATATTGCAGAGACTAAAACAGATACGAAAGAAGATGATGGTGAACTTTATGAGAAGAAAATTAATATGTATACAACTTGGATGACAATGAGTGAATGCATAAGGGAAAAGAAATTTGAAACTTCCATATATAGAAGAGTCGACTCTGAAAGGGTGTAATTGATGATGAGACGCGTTGAATCCAAAAGAAAACAAATGAGAAACCTTTTACAAAGGAGCATATACAGAAGGAGTGCATCGTTTAGAAAAACGTTGATGACGTTGGATTTTATAAGGGAAAAAAATATTGTCCGTTAGATTACAAAGCACTGATAAACACTACCGTTAGTTTTTAGATTTTATTTTCCTATAAAAAATGATTACGTCATCTGGCAACAAAATTGAGTTTGCTAATATATATAGATATTTTACCATTACTGGTTAAATCTTGATATCAAGTGGAACGTATTTATCCTGATACAGAAAAAATGCCTATCGAGTATGGGCCTACAGTAAATGCCACGTTGCCCACCTAAAATGGAGCATTTCTTTTGACAACTGGTATGCACATGTATAGCGGTAAAGAAAATTTTGAAAGCGAGAGACCTTCAAGGTGATATTCTTTGTGCCAGATGTGGAGCGTCTGAGGAATCCATAAATCATGTCTTCTACGAATGTCCACCAGAGTAGGTCAGGTGTGGGCTCTCTCACGGATCCCATGGAATCCAAAAATTTTCGCTGGACAGTAAACTTTTGCAAATATGGATCATCTATTTTGGAGGGTCACACTACAGATGGAAGATCATCAATTTGCATGGATATTATGGTACATATGGAAAGGAAGAAACAACAAGGTCTTTAGTAATTTGGATATTGATCCTAGAGATACTCTTAAACTGGCAGAGACGGAATTTTACTCTGGGCTTAGGCTCAGGCTTCAATTGTACAGAGAAGGACTCAACTCATACCATCAGGGGAAGCAGTTTTACCGGTTATATCGGGTGATGGTGTTTTACAGATGGATCATGGAAATCACAAGAAAGCTACTCTGGACAAGGATGGTACAACATTTTGGAAGGTTTTGATTTTTAATGGGGGCTAGGAATGCCAGAGCTAGTCATTCACATTTACACACAGAAATTGAAGTGCTTATATGGGCAATGGAATGTATGAGGAACTTAAGACAGTACAATGTTACATTTGCTACGGATTGTTCTCAATTGGTGAAGATAGTTTCGAAACAGAAGAATGGCCGGATTTTGCAAGTTATTTAGAAGACATCAGGATCCTTAAAAGCAGTTTTCACAGCTCAGAGATCATCCATATACCAAGGACACATAATTTGAAGGCGGACAATCTTGCATGCAGTGCTAGGAAACAACCGTCGTTTGTAGTCTATATGAGCCTGTTATGTTGATGATTAAAAACATTGATATATTTTACAGTTTTGAAGATGATTAGTATTTCAAAAATAAAGGAGGAATATGGTTTGTGATATCTTGGGGGTCAAGTTATAATAATGAACTGAGATGATAAAAATAATATGACATCTATTGTCTAAAGCTAAGATCAACATAAACATTGTTGATGACTATATGAGAGCAAAACAAGTAAGTTGTTTGCGGTGTCATGGAAAGAAAAAGTGTGGCGTTTTTAATTTCTTTTGAGAAAAAATCAATCAAAATTATACCAAAAATTCATCATCTATTTCCTTTTTCTGATTAGGGAAAAATTGAAGTTTATATCAATTTGAGTTTGTTTCCCATTATTAACACACAATTGTTAAATCAATTAGTATCTATCTTATTAAAGTAGAAGTAGCTTTTGATTTTGTTTGACAATATGAATAGTAGACTTTAAAAATATGTTTGTTTGAAAATTTGGATAACAGTTAAAAAAAAGAGGTTTGTTTGGAAACTTGGATAGCAGTTTTTAAAAAGAGGTTTGTTTGGAAACATGAATAGTAGTATATTAAGAAATCTTAATATTAAAAGAGAAGTCATAACTTCTTTCATGTGTGATTTTTTCTATTTGAACCATTTATTAAAAACTTTTAGAAAATATATTTCATTAAGACTAACAATAAAATCTATGTAACTACTTTATTCATAATATCTTTTGATAGCTGTTTATTTAAAATATAGATAAAAAGATTTTAACAAGATCTTAATTTTCAAAATATGTATCTTCTGATATATATTTTTAAAAAATCTAACAATCTATTGAAACATATTTTAACCAGATCTTAATTTTCAAAAAATATTTATGTTTTATTTCTCTAATTTCGTGATTAGGAATGATAATTATTAACCATTAATATACATTAAATTATCGTTTTAAAATAAGAAATAAAATGTCTATCATATTTTATCTATTTTATAATTATTACTATCTATCGTATTAAAAGAAATTTATTATACTGAACTAAATATGATAAATTTATTTATTTATATTTTCATAAATGTAAACATATATGATACATTGGCGGGCTAGCATTAATAATCTATATAATACATGTATAAAATTAAGATATCTTAAATTTTTATATATACAATAATATATTTCAACATGATGAACATAAATAAATGCTAGAAGATGATCAGAATTTGAAACTTGGATCACAATTCAGTATAAATTAATTATAAAATAATTTTGAAATATGATATTTCATGCATATATTAATTTATTTAATAATCAAATACAAATGTAATAAGATAAATATATAATTAAAAGCAATAAATACATGATTTGAAACAATTGATTAATACAACATGTAAACTATAAAGTGAGTAGTTATATAAAATTTTAAATATATGATTAATGTTACTAATGATAAAAAATATATATGTTTATAAAAATGAAAACAAAACCAGCGCGGTTGCGCGGGTCAATATCTAGTCTATCTTATTAAAGTAGAAGTACCTTTTGATTTTGATTGGCAATATAAATAGTAGACTTTAAAAATAGGTTTATTTGAAAATTTGGATAACAGTTTTAAAAAAGAGGTTTGTTTGGAAACTTGGATAACAGTTTTTAAAAAGAGGTTTGTTTGGAAACATGAATAGTAGTATATTAAGAAAAAAAGTAATATACTTATGTTAGTAAGAAAATTTGGAAGTCTATTACCTTAAAATATCTTTTGTTTAAAATAATCATGAAACAAAATTTAAACTTTATATACATATTTCAAATCAAAATAATAATTTAAAGTTGATTTATATAAAAATGATTCAAAACTATACATATATTCAAAAATTGAATTTACTAAAATATTTTACAAAAACCATTATTAAAAAAAATGTTTTCAATATATCTAAGAAAAATACAATACAAAGCTCAATTTCATATACCAACTTAAATTATGGGATTTATATTTCACATTAATTTATAAAAATATAATATACATGATTATTTATATGATGGTATGTATAAAATATTATTAATTATATGATGGTATGTATAAAATACGATTAATTATAGGATGACACAAATATGATATATAATAGTGACTAGGGGTTGGACGTTCGGGTACCCATTTGGGTTCGATTCGGGTGTGATGCGCCCCAGTCCATGGATCAGTACATGGAACCATCTGAAGAGAGTGTGCATGAGCTGAAACCAGCTGAAGTGAGAGTTGATGAGCTGGATGAGCTTATTGAGCTAAGTGACACTAGCTTGGAGCTGAATGAGCTAAGTGACACTGAAGATGGAGCTAGTTTAGTTGCTGGGCGAAATGGGCCTTTTTCAGCCCACGAAAAAATTCATAACAAATTCAATTTGGATCGGTTTTACACCAAATTCGACCAGGCCTTTGGTGATGGTCTCCTGCCCATTTGCATCAAGAAATATCAACAAAAGGAGTCAAAGTCGTGCCTAGGAAAGAGGCATTCAAACTCTGGTCAAAAGTCATAGTCCACATTTCGGTTTTCCATAAAAAGTCATAGTCTTTGTTTGTGTTTTTTATGCTTCTAGTTTTCCACAATTATTTATGTCTTTCTTTGACTCATTTGAGTATATGTAACTTCAGTCCAAGAATAAAATCAGAGAGTTTTTGGGTTTCATTTTCGTTCTTGTTTTCTCTGAGTGAGAGAGAGTTCTTAGCTAGTTCATCGGTGTGAACCGGCTTGTTGATTTGGTGGTCAGCCAATCATCTTTGTGTGTTCCTTGGTGGTTAGCCAACACACAATCATCCTTTCTTAGGTGGTTAGCCTTAAGGACGTGGTATATCAAGAGCCATTCCGCATCTCTTGACGATCCATTCAATCCATCCCGTTCGAAGTGCCTTTGCCTTCTCGGTTCATATCCAACACCCGGCTAAAGTGATCCTTCCCGATTTGGGGTGCATCATTTGGTATCAGAGCCACTTTGGCTGGTTTGTTTTCTATCTTCTTTTCATCTTCTCATCTCTTCATCATTTTCTTTTCTTATTTCTTTTTCGATCCGGGCTGTTCCTATACTCCCTTGTGATCGCCATCTTAAAAAAAAAATCAATCAAAAAAAAAATCCGAAAAAAAAGAAAAAAAAAAGAAGAGTAACCGCTTTTGGCTTGAATCACTTCTGAAGAGAAATCCAGGCGGAGTGGTGGAAGAGAAATCCTGCTGGCTGAAGAGAAATCCAGCCTTGGGGTGGTTAAAGCGGATTTCACAAAAAATTCTCTTTTCTCTCTATCTATCTCTTACCATTGTTGCTTTGGGGTTCTGATTGCTGAATTTTGACTGCCTATCATCCTTTGAACCAGTGACAAGAACTCCGAGTGATCACCTAAAAATCGTGAGCTAAACACTTTGAGAGTGTGAGGGATTTTATTTGCTAACTCTTTTGTTAAGTGTTTTTCAGGATGTTTGGACTTCTCAAGAAATCAAAACCACAACAAGACGCTTACTTCCTTTTAAAACTGTGTTAGAAAAGAGCAAATGATTTTGGAAATAAGAAACAGTTTGCTTCTAATGGGTTTGATTTTGTGCAGAAACAAAGAAACCAAAGGAAGAGGCAGAACAGGTTCGAAGATGATGAGAAGAGAATCAGAAGTGGTGATCGTCCCTTCACCAAAGCCAAGAGAAGCAACTGTGATGTGTTTGATCAGAATGAGCTTCAGACTTATGCCAGCTTGGAGAAGATGTTGCATAAGGCAATTCATGCTATTCGGCAACTCAAAAGGAAGGGAAACACCAACACTTCTTTAGCATCAAAACAACAATGTAAGTCTTCTTATCTTTCAAATTCTGATTTGAAAACTAATGAGATTTCTTTTGATAAAAGCAAAGCTGTGAAACCCACAAGCAAAGCTCATTCTACCAGGTGCTTCAAATGCCATAGGATCGGTCATTATGCTAACAAGTGTCAAAAGAAAAAACCGTTGGTGACTTTGGAGAATGAGAACCTTGAAACCGAGCCAGAAAAGGAAGAGCTTTTGCCAGTTCACAAACCAGATCAAACTCAAGGTGAGCAATGTTCTGATTATGGTTCTTTTGCTTATAATCCTTTTCCTTTTAATGTTTCAGATTTGAGGACAAATCTTTTTGAAGAAGGAGGGAATGATGCGCCCCAGTCCATGGATCAGTACATGGAACCATCTGAAGAGAGTGTGCATGAGCTGAAACCAGCTGAAGTGAGAGTTGATGAGCTGGATGAGCTTATTGAGCTAAGTGACACTAGCTTGGAGCTGAATGAGCTAAGTGACACTGAAGATGGAGCTAGTTTAGTTGCTGGGCGAAATGGGCCTTTTTCAGCCCACAAAAAAATTCATAACAAATTCAATTTGGATCGGTTTTACACCAAATTCGACCAGGCCTTTGGTGATGGTCTCCTGCCCATTTGCATCAAGAAATATCAACAAAAGGAGTCAAAGTCGTGCCTAGGAAAGAGGCATTCAAACTCTGGTCAAAAGTCATAGTCCACATTTCGGTTTTCCATAAAAAGTCATAGTCTTTGTTTGTGTTTTTTATGCTTCTAGTTTTCCACAATTATTTATGTCTTTCTTTGACTCATTTGAGTATATGTAACTTCAGTCCAAGAATAAAATCAGAGAGTTTTTGGGTTTCATTTTCGTTCTTCTTTTCTCTGAGTGAGAGAGTTCTTAGCTAGTTCATCGGTGTGAACCGGCTTGTTGATTTGGTGGTCAGCCAATCATCTTTGTGTGTTCCTTGGTGGTTAGCCAACACACAATCATCCTTTCTTAGGTGGTTAGCCTTAAGGACGTGGTATATCAAGAGCCATTCCGCATCTCTTGACGATCCATTCAATCCATCCCAGTTCCAGAAGTGCCTTTGCCTTCTCGGTTCATATCCAACACCCGGCTAAAGTGATCCTTCCCGATTTGGGGTGCATCAGGGTGTGTTTGGGTTTCGGGTTTCCGGGGTCAAAGATTTCAGCCCTATTCAGATATTTCTAAATTTTGGTTTGGGTTCGATTCAGATCTTTGCGGGTTCGGTTTGGATTCGAATAACCCATTTAAATTATTTTTAAAATTTTTAAATTCATTGTATACTTTAATTTTCTTAAAATCTATAAACAAAATAATATATTACATATAAATTTGAATAACATGTCAGAATAACTAAACTTATTATATAAATTGATTTGGTTTAAACATTTGAATAGATAATCAGTAATTATTTTAAGTATTTTTGGTTATACTTTAACTATTCTAGACATTTACTTTTGATTATTTGTATATATTTTCAAGTAGTTAAACCAACTTAAAAATATCATATATATTGTGGATATTTTTATATACATTAAATCTAAAAAATAATTAATTTATATAGGTATATAAATCTATTTTGGATACATTCGGGTATCCTAAATACTTTGGTTCGGATCAGATTCGGTTTTGGTTCTCTAAATACCAAAATTTTGAATAATTCGGATATTTAATTAATTTTGGTTTGGCTTTGTTTCTGCTTTTTCGGAACCGGATCAGTTTGGTTCTTCGTATTCGGGTTTTTTTCCCAGCCTTAATATTGACATGAAAAACTAAATAGCAACATATTTTTGAAAAAATACACCCGCATGGGTGCGCGGATCAAAATCTAGTAAATTATTGTAATACAAGTGATTCAAGGTTCATTAGCAAGGTGTTGTTAATGTGTAATGGGTTTTGCACTGATTCACACCCCTTACAAAGAAACATTGAAGCGTTGATGCTTCTGTGTACAAAAAGGAAACTGTGTGATGCTACTGTATAAAGTTTTTGTGTGTCCCATAAAAACCTAAATCATTTGTATGGGAGGTGAATTCGGATAAGCAGAATAAGAGAGGCAACATTTTTTTTGAGTAAAATGATAATGAATTGAAACAAAAAAAAATTTAGATAACCAGTATCTAATTTGAATCAAAAACTAAAACAGAGTTTGAGCTTATCTTTACTATCACCAAAATCCTTACTATCGCAAAAGAGCAGATAGTCTACAGTCGAGTAGATGTCCAACCGCTTAATAGGATACCGATCTGTCGACTGTAGCAAAAGCCTCTCTGGTAATCTCTCGTATGCTTCTTCGACAATTATTTGCTCTGCTATAAGATAACAAATAGATTATAAGAATCAGAAAAAAAATTTTGCAGCAAAATAAGAATCATGCCAGAAAGATGTTGAACGAGCTTTTGGAGTTCTACACTATTATAATACATGGAAGCTTCGTCGTACGTCCGCTTCCCGTTTCAGAACCGGAATCAGAATCTGAAGCTTGAACGAGCTTTTGGAGTTCATATGTCCGCATCTCGCTTCCAAAAATACCTCTTTAAAAACACGTTGGAAGCTTATACGGTTCCATTTTGGATTCACGCTTCCGTTTTAAAATGATACAATATCATAAGTAAATAAAAATATAAGAAACATAGTTTTTGTTTTTATATAATAGTGAAGTAGAGAATATAAATATACAAATATTAAAACTCATACTATAAATTATATTTATGCATTGAGGTTTTATTAGAGATATATAGTATATATTCAAATATATTGTGTTAATTATTTACAAAATATTAAAAATAATTAGTACTATAATATCTTATAAACTTAATTTATGTATATTTTCACAGTTTTAACATGAAATCGTTTAAAATTATTGTAAATGAATAAAAGTTTATTTTTAATTTAAATCATATTATTTGTAGTCATATTTGTAATTTTTAATATGTATATATATGCATATATAAACATATGCTTCCGACACGTTTCCGCTTCCTAATTTCTTTTTTAATCTCGTTTCTACGCTTCCATACGATTCCGCTTCTTCGTATCCGCTTCCGTTTCCATGTAACATAGTGTAGAACTCCAAAAGCTCGTTCAACATCTTTCTGGCATGATTCTTATTTTGCTGCAAAAAAAAAAATTTCTGGACCTTGGGGATCGCTTATTGTTTGAACAATTGTTGACCATTTAAGATATATACTATCAGCCAAATAATAACCCATTTAATATTCTTGGTCTTGAATTTTGTAATTAGCTGGAGGAGCGGTACCTTGAGAAAGCTTGGAAAATAAATTGGAAGACTTTAGAACATTAATATCGTTGTTGCCATATCCATAGATCATAATCCGCAACTGTTTCGAGAATGATTATAGGTTACCCGCTACTTGGTGAAGGTAAATACTTCATCTACGGATAATTTGATTTCAGCAAACGAACAAATCCTAAATTTCTTGAAAGAAAATGCATACTAGAGAAAAAAAGTTATGAGATGATTCAGTTACGCATGCCAAATCAAGCAAAAAATTAGTTCTAAAAGAAATGGAGCAAGAAAATAAAATCTTTTGAAAAATTTAAACTCCATTGAAGATATTAACACTCGCTAGTTTATCCGATCTAAACAAGCAATAATCATACAAAACAGAACTCAGCAACAACAATCCGAAGAGAATGCTCCAAATTTATATCAAAAATGATCTTGGAGGTTCCAGACCTAATTTACCTGAATATTAGTATTGTAATATATATATTTTAATTTCTAATATTTCAGCTTATGTAACTTTTATTTTGATGTAAAATATTATGATTGTATAAATAATATGTTTATATTATATTTTTATTACTATTATTATATATTGGTATACAATATTTATTAATTATTATTTAAAAGTGATTTATTAAGACCATAGTTATAATATTTAAATGTTAATATAGTTATAATACTAAAATGCAGCATAAAAAATAATAAGTATACAATCTTTAAACATATATAAATAGATAAACTAAATTGAAAAGTAAATAGTGTTTTAAGGGGGTGAATAGTATACCTTTAAATTTGAGCACTATTCACTCCCTTAAAATTTGAGAGGATGAAGAGTTGTTAGAGTGCAAAAGCCTTTAAACAATGAGGAGATAAGGGACCGTTGGAGATGTTTCAAGTCAGGTAGATAAATTGTTAAAGTCAGTTTAATTTCTTCTCAAGTTTACCAATTCCAAATTATTCAAAATTCAATGATATAGAATTAATTTCTTCTGTTTTTTTAGAGGCAGCAAAGATCTTTCAACTTAGAAAACTAAATAGCAACATTTAATCTGCAGTGTATTAAAAGTCAGAAACTCTCATGGGAAGATGTTTGTTATCCCAAAGAGGAGGGAGATTTGGGGCTTAGTCGCCTTAGAAATACCTCTCGTGTCTTTGCTTTGAAACTCATTTGGCGGCTGTTTTCCCAGGCAGGCTCATTTTGGGTAGCTTGGACTAGAGAGTACCTGCTCAAACATGGCTCTTACTGGGATGTAAAGGAGAGCAGTTTAGGATAATGGACTTGGCGAAAACTTTTGAAGCTAAGACCACTGGCTTATGAGTATTTGAGGTATGAAATCAATGATGGAAAGTCAATATATTTCTGGTTTGATGATTGGCTGGGACTTGGCAAGTTGTTGGATGTCACTGGTGATTTGGGCACTCAGTACCTAGGGTTGGCGCGTTCTGCCACTCTCGCAGACGTAGCTAGGGATACCGGTTGGGAGATTCGCAGTAGGGGGCAGAGGAGATATCCTGAAGTCTACGCCAAGTTAGCTGCTGATGAACTGCCTACGCCGTAATCAGGACCAGACCGAGTGTTATGGAAAACAGACAGTCGTGAATACAAAGCTAAATTTTCTACAGCAATGACTTGGAACACACTTTGTGACAAGAAGAATAAAGTCCCGTGGCGACATCTTGTCTTGTTCAGCCAAGCAATCCCCAGGCAGTCTTTTATGGTCTGGCTTGCTTTCCATAACCGACTTGCTACTGGAGACAGAATGAGGACTTGGGGTATAGAGCAGTGTTGTATGTTATGCGGTGAATCGGATGAGACACGAGACCACCTTTTCTTCGCTTGCCCATATTCATTCACTGTTTGGATGAACACAGCAGGGAGGTTGCTAGGTGATGGCATCACACCTGACTGGGACGAATCTATTGTTACTCTGCTACATCCCACACATAATAGGATCGATAATGTTCTCAGGAGAATGAGTTTCCAAACTGTTCTCTACGCAGTTTGGAAGGAGAAAAACTCACGACGTCATGGAGGTGGATGGAAATCCACATAAGCAATCACTCGAGACATTGATAAACTAATGCGCAATAGAATCTCCTCGATGTGATATGTTGCAGGACATCCGCTGGAAGGACTGCTACGGAGATGGTTCAAGCTCAGCTCAGTTTAACTTTTAAAATAGGCCTCGCATTCTTTTATTTTTTCATAGAAGTAAAGTTCTGGACTATGGTGCGGATGTTTGGGCCTTTGGGTGCACGGTTCTTGAGATGTTGACAGGGGAGCGTGTTTGGGCAGAGCATGGTGAGATGTGTTGTTGGGAAGAATGGATTACTCTCATCGGTGAAAGCGATTTGGTTCCATATGTTCCTGATTCTTTGTCTGAAGTAGCAAAGGACTTTCTGTCAAAGTGTTTTAAGAAAGATCCTGCCCAAAGGTGGAAGAAGAAGAAGAAGAAGAAGAAGAAGAAGAGGGAGAAGAAGAAGAGGGAGCAATTGAAATAGATGAAGAATATCCTAAAGAGAAGTCGGAAGAAGAAGATCTAAAATAGGTGTCTATGTCAACTAATCTTGTTTCATTATTTGTATTATGCTGCAAAATAAATGCTTCCTGTAAGAAGCATATATATATGTGTGTCACTTGCAGTGAATTTATTGATTTTCTAAAAAGCTTGATAAGAATATATCTTATTATATAAATTTTGGTTCTTCAAAGAAGTTACTAATTAACATGATTGCGACATGTGTCAATTGGAAATTTAAAATTGCGACATGTATCAAAAATATTTTTAAATAATTTTGTTCAAGATTTTAAAAATTTTAGAAAAGGAAAATTATCATCAGAAAAAGTATTTGTTTACTGTTTTTTATAAGATTTTGGAAAAAGAAAATTATTATTATTCTTTTACCGTTTCCTTTTAGGATTTTAGAAATGAAAAATTACTATTACATAATATTACACAGTTATATTTTGTTTAAAACTTTACAAAAGAAACTATCAAATAATTATTTTAAGTTAATATTAAATAATTTAAAAAAACTTGGTATTTTTACATTTCGTTTTTAATATCACTACTATTTTATAAATTGTTTTGTTAATTAAATAGGTTTTAGTATCTTGTTTATCATCAAGTTCTTTAAAAATTATTATTTAATAAACTTTTAAAATTCTCCTTCATCAAATTTAAAAAGAAAATGAAACAAATTATATTTAGGGAAATATTTAAAAAATAAAAAATTATTTCACAAATCATTTTTATTAGGATTTTAGAAAAAAGAAAATTATTATCGCATAACTTTAAATTTTCTAATTAACATAATTGTGAGACATAAAAATATATAATTTAAGATTGCGACATGTGTTTAAATTTTTTTTATCATAAATACATAATTATTATTCAAAAAGATTTGATAGTAATTTTCATTTAAAAAAAAAATCTTAAGCAAAAAGTAATTGTAAAAAGCTATTTGAAAATAATTTTCCTTTTGTTAAAAGTAATACTTTTAAAAAAATAATAATAATTATAAGATAATTATAAAAGAAAATGGAACTTAAAATAATATCTTTAAAAAAAATTATAAAATCGTACAAGTACTTTGCCCAAAATAAAATCCTATAAGTAGCAGAAGTTATTTAATAAAAATAATAAATAAAACTAATTATAAAAATAAGTAACATTTCGTTAAGAATAAAAATCCTCAACAAAAGAAAGTTGTAAAAGTACTCATATTATTTTTTTACAAATAACTAACTTTACTTTTTAGTAGATAATTGTTTGTTATGAAAAACTATATACCAAAACCAGTTACAAATATTTCACTTCTATATTTAGGTTTAAGCTTTCTAATATCACTTTCAGAAAACACAATAGTATTTACAAAAAAAAAATATTACCTGAGTGTTTTTTAAAGGTCAATTTGCTCAATAACTATAATGGGAGAAAATATCAGTTTTGTAGTAAGAGGGTAGAGAGAGATAGGAAGGGAAAGAAGGGGAGAGGAAGGAAAATGGTTAGTTAGTGAAATAAAGTTTTTTATTTGTTATTGGCCCAAATTTCCTTTTTTTAATTACTTGAAACAACTCAACTTTTTTTATTATCCTTACTACAACTTATGTCATAAGTTGTCATTTAAAAAAAAAATTAAACCAAAACAAATTTGTTCTTATCGACATATAAAATTGGTTATGCTATTGAAGATCATGCTGCTAAGGAAATAAAAAATGATTTCGCAATGGAACAAGCTTACTAAGTATTGAAGCAAAAATCCTAACCGAAAATTATGTGGAAAAATGGATTTCTCCATACTACTAAGAAAATTGGTTATGTTGTTGTAGGTCATGTTACTAAGAAAATGAAATCAAAAATGTTATATGAAAGTAATTTTCTTTTTCTAAAATCCTAAACAAAAATGTAAAAGAGCATTTAATAGTATTTTCTATTCTAAATAAAAAGGAGATTTATAAAATATAATACTTTCATGTAAAATTAATTCTAGCAAAAAGAAAAATTTAAAAACTTATTTAATAAAATATTGACTTAGTAAATAAGAAAGTGTATAATGTTGTCACTGACTCGATTTTTTATTTCATTCTAATTCTTATTTCAGGTTGGATTCAATTTAAACTTTTAGGTATAGTGTTTTTCTCTATTCCCTAAGTATAAAGTTGATAACAATCATCTATGCAACATAATTATAAAATACAAATATTAATTTGAACTTCTGTTTGAAAACGAGTTTTTAATTATTAAATAAATCTTACACAATATATACAAAAACAATCATAAAACTATAATAAAATAATTTATCATTTTATGTTCTTTATTAAATTAAAACATCAAAAAAATCCGTTAAATTAAAATATCTAGTATATGATAAGTGCTGGCTGTACTTATTTATCGCAAAAACACTGCAATTTTTTATGAAAACTCAATCGTACTTGTTTAACAGTAGTTGAAACAGAATATTCAGACAAGTTGTTATGTCTGAAGCCAAATAGACTGTATCTTGCTAATTAATATATATGACAAAGAAGGAAACATGAACAATCTTTTTTGCAACAAACAACCAAAAAACGTTGGTGTCTTCGTGGTGCCGCTGGTTTTAATCGTGATGATGATTATCTTGGTGAGCGAGATAGATTAGTCCCTATTATATACATGAGTTTGTGATTCTTTTATTATCTTAGTTTCTAGAGTGAATGAAAACAAGTCTGTTGTGATTCCACTTTGTTTTCCTTTCAATGTATGAAACACGACAGGGCTCTAAATCCAAAGTAGATTTATTAATTATTCAAAAGTCTTCAAAGTACTACAATCACATCCAATATGATCAATAAATTTTTTTATTATAGTACATACGATACTAACTGCCAGGGAAACAACCTTCGAGAGTCTTGACATATTCATGGAAGTAGTTACCAGTGGTTGTTGTACTTGCTGACAACTTGAGCTTGAAGAAACTGAAATCTCCAGAAGAGAGAGCTTGATTCATCAACTCTTCTTGAGTCTCTTTGTGCCTGACAAGTGTCTTTGTAGCTTCTCCTCGAAGGTGCTTCACGTACTGCGTCTTGGCGCTTTGGTGCATGGTTATGAAATATTCATAAGCACAGCTCCATTTCAGTACAAGCCTACACTGAACCATAAGCAGAGTTGCTTCCATTACAGCATCGACGTCTCCGTCGCTAAAACTGGAGTAGTTCTCCGATGTTGGTATTTGAATCCCATTCTCCTCTATGGCTTTGAGATCCGACTTGGATTTCTCAAGCTCTTCATGACATGCCTCCCACAGACGCAGGTAACGAGAATCCTCCAATTCTTGACCCATTGATGGTTGAAAAGAGACTTCAACACAGTTCCATTTTCCATTGTGCTCTTCCTCTGACCGAAAGCAGCGCCAACAGAAGCGACATCTGAGTGTATAAACACATTAAAGCAAACATGAATGAGTTTTTGATTTTGAAAATGCAAAGAGATATGAGTTTTAAGAGATAAGGAGAAACCCGCAGATACAAGTTATCATTCTCAAAACAAGTTCATCAGTTCTCTGCACGTGAGTGTTGCAAAGAGGACAACGTTTGGTGTTTTCAACGAGCCAAGCATTGTTCTTTAATGTATCCAAGATGGAACTAAACCAAACAGAAGCATCCTTGCAGGTCACTGGTCGATGTGACTCGAGCTTGCAACTCCAACAGAATGTGTGACCACAAAAACACACCACACCAAAGTCAAGAGAAGACTCATCATCTTCCATCAAATCCTCATGACGCTCGATGGCGTACTCGCAACCTGGAGCAGGACACCATTTGATAGATTCATTGTTGGCCTTCACGAATGATCCCAGAACGTATCTCTTGTACATCTCCTTCACTGCTGGTTCGGTGAGTTTCTTAATCGTATCGGGTCCAACGGACGCGACACAGTTTGGGTTAGGGCAAAGGACTCTCTCTTCCTCCTTGTTGTTCTCCAGAAGGTTGTTGAGATAACTTATCCAACAAGGTTCAGAAAACTTGTGTGGACAAAAGGGTGTGGAGACCAGATTTTCCTGATCTGCAAAAGAAGACACAGATTCGTTGTTTTGATTCGAACTGTTAACTTTAACCAAACCTAAGTCGCCCATGAGTTTCTCCTTGTCGTCACCCAAACGGTCTGAAGCCTTGAAGGAGTTCCACCGGAGAGAGATTAGAATTACGGTTGCATCAGATTTGGACAGCGAGAAGACTTCGGAGATCTGCTTGGTTTCACTCTTCATCTTCTTAGCAATTTCATTTCTTGTAAGAACAGAGTACACTATCTGACCATCGGTTTCCATAGCTAAAAAAATAAAAAAATAAACAGACTTACGAACACAACATAAAAGACACAAAGAAAAGTCTGTGTAAATTGATGGACGTGATTTTATTACCAGCGAATCAAAGGAAGCACCTCAGAGGTTCAAAGACAAAGATGATTGTAGACTAAGTTTAGAGAAAACAGACTCTCTTGATGAATAGTGTATAAAGCCAAGCTCATTATATAGAAGAAACTTGAAAACAAAATTTTAATAAAAAATTGGGGAATTATTAATTTCTGCTTAGGAAATTTAATGATAGTTAATAAAAATTGATGATTTTTTTGACGCGTGTCGATATACATATTTTAGAAAAATAATTTTTACAAATTTTAAATTATATATTATCAAATTCTATCGTAAAATCTTTATTATGTGGTTAAGAACATAGATAAGATTTGTTAATCATATCTAAAAAATAAATAAAACATTGAGTATTGTAACATTTGTCAGTATGAGATTTTGGAAAAAAGATCTACTAGATTTAGTGCTATAATTTATATTCTAATGATTGTTGACGCATGTCTATATCTATTTTTGTAATGTAATGAGTATTATTGCATATGTCAGCACAGTTCATCAATTGGATAAGATTTTGTATTTCAACAGCATTCTTCTCGGTTTTAATTAATGGGAGTCTTGAAGGATTTTTCATGAGTTCTCGAGGTATACAACAGGGCTGCTCCTTATCACCTTACATGTACATCATTCTCAGTAATGTGCTTTCAAAATTACTTAACCAAGCAGCCGAAGAGGGGAAATTAGCTTATCATCCCCAGTGCCAAGGAGTTAAACTCACTCATCTGAGCTTCGTTGACGACATCCTAGTTTTCACTTATGGCTCCTCAGAATCTTTAGACGGGGTCATGGTATGGAGGTTCCGAAAGTATTTCCAGTAATGTCTGGTCTCCACATTAATGCGGCCAAATCCCAAATTTATGCAGCAGGAAGTAATCTATCTTCAATGATCACTGAGGCGGAGGCACTGGGTATTGGAGTAGGAAATCTGCCGATACGATACTTAGGCATGCTGTTAACCACAAAATCACTAACAGCTCATGATTATGAGACTTTGATTGATAAGATCAGAAGGATGATGCTCTGTTGGGATAATAAGAGCCTATCCTTTGCTTGTCGGCTCCAATTGATTCAATCGGTTATTGTTAGTATAGTGAACTTCTGCCGCTTTGTGTTCATCCTTCCTGCTAAGTGTTTGGACAAAATTGAAAGCATGTGGAGTGTCCTTCTATGGTCAGGATTACCAACGCAAACTCACAAGGCTAAAGTGAGTTGGGAAGATTTATGTTTCCCTAAGGAAGAAGGAGGATTGAGAGGTGAGGAGGTTGAGGGATTCTTCTAAGGTGTATGCTTTGAGACTTATATGGCGCCTATTTATACAACCTACTTCTTTGTGGGTTTGCTGGATCAAACACTATATACTTCGTCAAAGCTCCTTTTGGGACGTCAGAGATGGTACTAAGGGGTCTTCGATCTGGAGGAAGCTGCTTAAGTTGAGGAATTTGGCTTATGATTTTATGAAAATGGAAGTCAGAAATGGAGAAACTGCACACTTCTGGTTTGATGACTGGATGGGCATTGGGAAGCTGATTGACATTACTGGAGCCATTGGTGTTGGGGTCAAAATCGGTCACGACGGAATCAATGACTAAAAGTCTCTAGAAAGTATTTCTTGAAACAAAAAGTCTCGGATAATTTGAAAAGAAGTTATACGAGATTTTCTCAAATTAGAATATCCACTCTCTGAGAGATCGGAAGACTACGGGCGTGCGCGGACGAGAGTCCCCGGAAAGATCGGTCCGCTCACCCAAGGACATCAAGATTCGATCACCACAAAAACCCTAAACAAAAAAGAATCTGCCTCGAAACTTCGAAGAGGTCGTTCTCTCAAACCGTGAGGAACCAGAAAACGATCAAGATATCAAATCGAAGCCCTCGCCGAGATCTTCAAAACGCCCGTGCTGGCACCGGACGCCTGGCGCCGGCGGCACCCCGTCCTGGCGCCGGCGGCACGCGTCACGCGAGCCGGCCTGGCGCCGGCGGGCGGCACCCCGGCCTGGCGCCGGCGGCACGCTGCCACGCTGAAGCCGCCTGGCGCCGGGCGGGCGGCACTCGCCTGGCGCCGGCGGCATCGCCACGCTGAAGCCGCCTGGCGCCGGGCGGGCGGCACTCGCCTGGCGCCGGCGGCATCGCCACGCTGAAGCCGCCTGGCGCCGGGCGGGCGGCACTCGCCTGGCGCCGGGCGGGCGGCACTCGCCTGGCGCCGGGCGGGCGGCACTCGCCTGGCGCCGGCGGCATCGCCACGCTGAAGCCGCCTGGCGCCGGGCGGGCGGCACTCGCCTGGCGCCGGCGGCACGCTGCCACGCTGAAGCCGCCTGGCGCCGGGCGGGCGGCACTCGCCTGGCGCCGGGCGGGCGGCACTCGCCTGGCGCCGGCGGCACGCTGCCACGCTGAAGCCGCCTGGCGCCGGGCGGGCGGCACTCGCCTGGCGCCGGGCGGGCGGCACTCGCCTGGCGCCGGCGGCATCGCCACGCTGAAGCCGCCTGGCGCCGGCGGCACGCTGCCACGCTGAAGCCGCCTGGCGCCGGGCGGGCGGCACTCGCCTGGCGCCGGTCGACGCCCTCGCCCTGGTCTCGGTCCCATCGTGTTCGGTCTGATCCCATCTTGGCTTGTTTGGATCAATCATCATGAGTTTGGGACGATCACGGCTACGAATAAACATCCTTCGACTTCGATTGGAATCGCCCTCGATGTTTTACGACAAAACTAGAAGGATTGGATTTCGTAGAAGATATCGTATAAAACAAAGATCGATTAACTTGAACATCGATCCTTTAGGCTATACAGTTTATTTTACGAGAAAGATAGTCTTTTCGAGAAATCGTATAAAACGTTCAACGACTTAAGACAAGTCCACGGACTTACTTACGATTTTAAGAATTCAGGCCCAATCAGACTATGACGGTTTATCCAATTTCCCGAACATCGGATAAACATTAAGCCACCGAGAAATAGGGGAAAACTCGAGGATAATTACGAAGATCGACGGAAATGGAATATTTCCTGAAGAGATAAACTTGGGCCCAAAGGCGAGGTCCATCATCCTAAGACAAACCGACCTAGGAGTGAGTATATAAGGAGAGCAAGAGCAGAGGAGAAGAGCATCCCAAAAAATCCGAAAATCCTAGATTGGAGACTTAGAGCATCCTGCTAGCTTAGAGAACTTAGAACTTAGGCGGTTAGGCCAGCGAGGCAGGACTCAGAACGTCTGGCCGCCTCTTGTTCTAGTTTTATCTTCTCCGCAGACCCACGTTCCTCTCGGAAGGATCTAACTATACTTTTACTCAGAGCTCCGCACATAGAAACCCTAGGCATTATCTTCGACATGCCCGCTTCTATGACCAACGCTCATATTAGACGAACCAGGCCCTAGAACGTCTGGCCGCCTCCTGCTTTCAAATCTCCGCTCCTCGGAAGGATCTAACTATACTTTTACTCAGAGCTCCGCACATAGAAACCCTAGGCATTATCTTCGACATGCCTGTTTCTATGACAAACGCCATACTAGACGAACCGCACGGTTCGATCTCTTGTTCAATTCTTTCTAACTGAACTACGTCCGACTTGATCCTCGAAAGGGGTACGTAGGCAGCCTTTCTTAAGGTCCAGTCTCAAATCTTAACAAATCTTTTTCCGCATTTATTCGGTCACTTGTCGTTGGCTGTCGCAGAGAATCCGGACCTTCAAGGAAAGTCGGGTTAACTTGGCTTTCCTCCGCAATCTTATTCATTAAAATTGACGGTGTGAATTTCGGTTCCAAGCCGCCTGGCGCCGGGCGGGCGGCACTCGCCTGGCGCCGGGCGGCACGCTGCCACGCTGAAGCCGCCTGGCGCCGGGCGGCACGCTGCCACGCTGAAGCCGCCTGGCGCCGGGCGGCACGCTGCCACGCTGAAGCCGCCTGGCGCCGGCGGCACCGTCCCGAAGCTGGCCTGGCGCTGCGGCACTCGCCTGGCGCCGGGCGGCACGCTGCCACGCTGAAGCCGCCTGGCGCCGGGCGGGCGGCACTCGCCTGGCGCCGGGCGGCACGCTGCCACGCTGAAGCCGCCTGGCGCCGGGCGGGCGGCACTCGCCTGGCGCCGGGCGGCACGCTGCCACGCTGAAGCCGCCTGGCGCCGGGCGGCACGCTGCCACGCTGAAGCCGCCTGGCGCCGGGCGGCACGCTGCCACGCTGAAGCCGCCTGGCGCCGGCGGCACCGTCCCGAAGCTGGCCTGGCGCTGCGGCACTCGCCTGGCGCCGTCGACGCCCTCGCCCTGGTCTCGGTCCCATCGTGTTCGGTCTGATCCCATCTTGGCTTGTTTGGATCAATCATCATGAGTTTGGGACGATCACGGCTACGAATAAACATCCTTCGACTCGATTGGAATCGCCCTCGATGTTTTACGACAAAACTAAGGATTGGATTTCGTAGAAGATATCAGATAAAACAAAGATCGATTAACTTGAACATCGATCCTTTAGGCTATACAGTTTATTTTACGAGAAAGATAGTCTTTTCGAGAAATCGTATAAAACGTTCAACGACTTAAGACAAGTCCACGGACTTACTTACGATTTTAAGAATTCAGGCCCAATCAGACTATGACGGTTTATCCAATTTCCCGAACATCGGATAAACATTAAGCCACAGAGAAATAGGGGAAAACTCGAGGATAATTACGAAGATCGACGGAAATGGAATATTTCCTGAAGAGATAAACTTGGGCCCAAAGGCGAGGTCCATCATCCTAAGGCAAACCGACCTAGGAGTGAGTATATAAGGAGAGCAAGAGCAGAGGAGAAGAGCATCCCAAAAAGATCCGAAAATCCTAGATTGGAGACTTAGAGCATCCTGCTAGCTTAGAACTTAGAACTTAGGCGGTTAGGCCAGCGAGGCAGGACTCGAACGCCTGGGCCTCTTGTTCTAGTTTTATCTTCTCCGCAGACCCACGTTCCTCTCGGAAGGATCTAACTATACTTTTACTCAGAGCTCCGCACATAGAAACCCTAGGCATTATCTTCGACATGCCCGCTTCTATGACCAACGCTCATATTAGACGAACCAGGCCCTAGAACGCCTGGTCAGCCTCCTGCCAAGAATCTCCGCTCCTCGGAAGGATCGGACAATTCTTTTACTTAAGAGCTCCGCACATAGAAACCCTAGGCGTTATCTTCGACATGCCTGTTTCTATGACAAACGCTCATACTAGACGAACCCGCCCAGACGGTTCGATCTCTTGTTCAATTCTTTCTAACTGAACTACGTCCGACTTGATCCTCGAAAGGGGTACGTAGGCAGCCTTTCTTAAGGTCCAGTCTCAAATCTTAACAAATCTTTTTCCGCATTTATTCGGTCACTTGTCGTTGGCTGTCGCAGAGAACGGACCTTCAAGGAAAGTCGGGTTAACTTGGCTTTCCTCCGCAATCTTATTCATTAAAATTGACGGTGTGAATTTCGGTTCCCACAGTTTGGCGCTAGAAGGAGGGGGGGACGGATTACTCTTACTCATACGGCCGCAAAGCGCTTGATCGAACCGATGTCCGGAAATATGAAAGAAAAGTTGCAGTTTGCGCCAACGATGGTAAAACAACTCCAGCAGCGACTGTTCCTACGCCAACGCCACGCGAAACGCCACGGTGCTCAAGCAAATCAAAACCTAGCCGCTGCTTTCCGCCACAGGAAGAGCACGAAACGAGCTCGCAATTTCTATCTAAACAGAAAGGGCAACGATAAAATCTATCAAACCCCAAAAATTGCCTTGTTACCAAGTTAGAGAAATCGCGAACGAGCAAGGTTTTTACTTAAAACGCTTCTTTCGAGAACCTCTCGGAAAAATAAAACTTATTCTCCTCGAAACCTTGGGGAAACCCTATATTACTCGCAGAACAGAAGCACGGCAAATCGGTTCACCGATTCCCACTGCCATACTTCTTACAAACAACTCTCGAGGAATAAACGGGAAAACGAAAGGAGGTCGGAGCTTAATCTTACTAGGACGACTTGCCATGGGGTAAGATCAGTCTTCCCAGTCCGCCTTAGTAGGAGCCCACTTTGTTCTCCTTTGTGTCTAGGTCAAAATGGCTTTCGTTTCATCTCAATCGGAGTTTCCGTTGAGATTTTACGAAGAGAACAAAGTCACTGTCCCGGCCACCTCGCCGTGGGCAAGGACAAACATTACCGAGGCCACCTCACCCTCCGGCATGGCTACCTCGCCACAGGGCGAACTCACCTTCGTTATCCTTTGAGTCTAGATCAAAGTGGCTTTCGTTTCGTCTCAATCGGAGTTTCCGTTGAGATTTTACGAAGAGAACAAAGTCACTGTCCGCCACCTCGCCCGTGGACGAGAACAACCATCACCAAGGTCACCTCGCCCATGGCCACCTCGCCTGTGGAAACCTCACTTTGCTCTCCTTTGAGTCTAGATCAAAGTGGCTTTCGTTTCGTCTCAATTGGAGTTTCCGTTGAGATTTTACGAAGAGAACAAAGTCACTGTCCGCCACCTCGCCGGGCAAGGACAAACATTACCGAGGCCACCTCACCCTCGGCATGGCTACCTCGCCACAGGGTGAACTCACCTTCGTTATCCTTTGAGTCTAGGTCAAGATGGTTTTCGTTTCGTCTCAATCGGAGCTTCCGTTGAGATTTTACGAAGGAACAAAATCACTCTCCGCCACCTCGCCCGTGGACGAGAACAACCATCACCAAGGTCACCTCGCCCATGGCCACCTCGCCTGTGGAAACCTCACTTTGCTCTCCTTTGAGTCTAGATCAAAGTGGCTTTCGTTTCGTCTCAATCGGAGCTTCCGTTGAGATTTTACGAAGGAACAAAATCACTCTCCGCCACCTCGCCGTGGGC
Organism: Brassica carinata; assembly: GCA_016771965.1. Classification (NCBI taxonomy): domain Eukaryota; kingdom Viridiplantae; phylum Streptophyta; class Magnoliopsida; order Brassicales; family Brassicaceae; genus Brassica; species Brassica carinata. Next base: position 9,564,193 of record CM028687.1, on the reverse strand, counting down.
GAGAACAACCATCACCAAGGTCACCTCGCCCATGGCCACCTCGCCTGTGGAAACCTCACTTTGCTCTCCTTTGAGTCTAGATCAAAGTGGCTTTCGTTTCATCTCAATCGGAGTTTCCGTTGAGATTTTACGAAGAGAACAAAGTCACTGTCCCGGCCACCTCGCCGTGGGCAAGGACAAACATTACCGAGGCCACCTCACCCTCCGGCATGGCTACCTCGCCACAGGGTGAACTCACCTTCGTTATCCTTTGAGTCTAGATCAAAGTGGCTTTCGTTTCGTCTCAATTGGAGTTTCCGTTGAGATTTTACGAAGGGAACAAAATCACTCTCCCGGCCACCTCGCCCGTGGACGAGAACAACCATCACCAAGGTCACCTCGCCCATGGCCACCTCGCCTGTGGAAACCTCACTTTGCTCTCCTTTGAGTCTAGGTCAAGATGGTTTTCGTTTCGTCTCAATCGGAGCTTCCGTTGAGATTTTACGAAGAAAACAATGTCGCTGTCTCGACCACCTCGCCCTTGAGAAGGATCTCTCTGTCCCGTCATAGGACGAGACCGGTCCTGTCTCAGTACCATGCATCTTTGCCTGAGTTTTCATAACTCGATCTTTGAGTCCGTGGAGCCCCGGGGATCGACGAAGGCGAGCAGCAGCAGCACCGGCGACGCTGACACGGCATCGCGCAGTCGCCTACGCCGGGCGCACGACACGCTGGCCGCCCTGGCGCCGGCGGCACCCGCCTGGCACCGGCGGCACGCAACACGCTGGCCGCCCTGGCGCCGGCGGCACTCGCCTGGCACCGGCGGCACGCAACACGCTGGCCGCCTGGCACCAGCGCAAGGGTCCTGGCGCCCATCCATGCAGTCGCCTCGGTCCCTTAAACCCATGTTCGAATTGTTCAAAACACGACGATTCTTCCGCAAAACCTTCTCGATTTTTAACAAAGTTCAGATTTTAAAATCTAAGTTCAAGCCTCATTATTCAAACCCTCGAAAACGGAAGTCTACTTAATCCAAGTCCATCTCAATCCCGATACCGAGGAGTCTCGTTGGGTAAAGCGATTACCTCGAAATCTACGGCTAAAGATCCTCCCAAACTCAAAGATTTCCCGCACGAACGACTAACGGAGGAAAGATCGAACAACGGAAGACCCACGGACGGCAAGATCGCCTGGCACCGGCGGCACGCAACACGCTGGCCGCCTGGCACCAGCGCAAGGGTCCTGGCGCCCATCCATGCAGTCGTCTCGGTCCCTTAAACCCATGTTCAATTGTTCAAAACACGACGATTCTTCCGCAAAACCTTCGATTTTTTAACAAAGTTCGATTTTAAAATCTAAGTTCAAGCCTCATTATTCAAACCCTCGAAAGCGGAAGTCTACGAATCCAAGTCCATCTCAATCCGATACCGAGGTCGTTGGGTAAAGCGATTACCTCGAAATCTACGGCTAAAGATCCTCCCAAACTCAAAGATTTCCCGCACGAACGACTAACGGAGGAAAGATCGAACAACGGAAGACCCACGGACGGCAAGATCGCCTGGCACCGGCGGCACGCAACACGCTGGCCGCCCTGGCGCCGGCGGCACCGACCTGGCGCCGGCGGCACCGACCTGGCGCCGGCGGCATCCGGCCTGGCGCCGGCGGCATCCGGCCTGGCGCCGGCGGCACCGACCTGGCGCCGGCGGCATCCGGCCTGGCGCCGGCGGCATCCGGCCTGGCGCCGGCGGCATCCGGCCTGGCGCCGGCGGCACCGACCTGGCGCCGGCGGCACCGACCTGGCGCCGGCGGCACCGACCTGGCGCCGGCGGCACCGACCTGGCGCCGGCGGCACCCGCCTGGCACCGGCGGCACGCAACACGCTGGCCGCCCTGGCGCCGGCGGCACCCGCCTGGCACCGGCGGCACGCAACACGCTGGCCGCCTGGCACCAGCGGCAAGGGTCCTGGCGCCCATCCATGCAGTCGTCTCGGTCCCTTAAACCCATGTTGAATTGTTCGAAAAACACGGCGATTCTTCCGCAAAACCTTCGATTTTTAACAAAGTTCGTATTTTAAAATCTAAGTTGAAGCCTCATTATTCAAACCCTCGAAAGCGGAAGTCTACGAATCCAAGTCCATCTCAATCCGATACCGAGGAGTCTCGTTGGGTAAAGCGATTACCTCGAAATCTACGGCTAAAGATCCTCCCAAACTCAAAGATTTCCCGCACGAGCGACTAACGGAGGAAAGATCGAACAACGGAAGACCCACGGACGGCAAGACGCCTGGCACCGGCGGCACGCAACACGCTGGCCGCCTGGCGCCGGCGGCACCCGGCCTGGCGCCGGCGGCACCGACCTGGCGCCGGCGGCACCGACCTGGCGCCGGCGGCATCCGGCCTGGCGCCGGCGGCACCGACCTGGCGCCGGCGGCACCGACCTGGCGCCGGTCCACGCCCTGGTCTCGGTCCCATCGTGCTCAGTCTGATCCCCTCTTGGCTTGTTGGGATCAATCTTCGTGAGTTTGGTACGATCACGGTTATTCTAAACACCAATCGCCTCGACTATACGAGGAAATAGGATTCGCCGAATGCGAAACCTTCAAAAGACTATTTTCTCGAAAATTTTTGTAAAGGTTTTAATTCTCTGTAGGACAGGAACAAAAACGTCTTGAAAAACTGCCATAGAATTTAGGGAACTTAGGATCTAGGTGGATAGTCTAGCAAGCTAAGTCTTAGGCAAAATTTCCAGTCTTGTTCCATCGTTCCTTGATTGTCCAGGCAGAACATGCAAACCGATCTAGTCTCTCAAAAAACCGAGAAACGATCGCCACGCGTTCTAAAAGCATACTCATCCCGCTTCCTAAAAGAAAGAAAAAACGTACACAAGCCTTCGGAAGAACGGCTAACCCGTTTTCTTTCGTAAAAAGAAAAGGGAAGTAGGTACGTATACTGTATCTGATGCACCCTAGGAAACGCTACTCGGCCGGTAAGGGGGATATGAACTCCGAAAGGAGAACTGATGGTTTGAATGACGACACAATGGGTTGCGGAAGGCCCAATGATACTGCCAAGGTGTCTGATCAACGCCTGATATGACTCACAGGTCCGTTGAGGAGACGATCTCGATCTGTTGCCGGATGTGACGCACCGGTCCAACGAGAAAGAGGAGTTTGCTTGGAGCTAACCACACCAAGAAACAAGAAGTGTTCTACAAAGAACGAAGGAGATAAACTCAATAAAAAGGGAAAAAGGAATGCTTTATTTCGTGGCTTATAAGCCATATATATAGGATTACAAGTTGTAGAAATCCAAGAAAGAATGTGCTAAAAACAAGACATAGAAAATAGAAATAAAGACTTGACTAAATAAAGTCTTTGACTGAAACTTGGACTGCCTCTTGATATAGCCACGACCTTGACTTGGAAAAGTGAAGAATATACTCCTGAAATGGGCCAAGACATGTCTCTTTAAGGCCTGGTCGAAATCCATCATTTTCCTTTAGCCAATTTTATCGGTTTCTCCATTTGGGCCAAACAAGCCTGTTTTCAAACTTCTGAAAACCATCAAGTCCAAGGCTTTATTGGACATTTAAAATATGAACAATCACCTTTGGCATGATTGAATTGGTCGTTGGTTCATCAGAAAGAAGGTTAGCCATTTCCAGCTTCTCGTTGGTCGAACCAGTTCGAAGATCGAACCATCTTGCTCAGCTCGGCCAGATGAGTGTCTGTCCAACCAAGCTCGTCCAGGATAGTGTAAGTCCAGCTCACTTGAGTATTCAGCTCATCCAGCTCAGCTAGGTAAGTGTCACTTTGATTCAGCTCGACCAGCTCGCCCATGTAAGTGTCAGCCCGATTCAGTCCAACTATAATGCATTTCAGCTGGTTTCAGCTTGTCCTCAATGTCATCAGCTGACCTTAGCTCGTCAAAGATTGCATAGATGATAAGGTAACTGGCATAATCTGATGAGAAAACCTCGGTTAGGTCGAGATGGTTGACAAGAACGCCACCCCGGGCAGATCCATGATCCAAGCAGGTTGGTGCTCGAACCGGTTCTATCATTCTCTCCCTCTTCAAAAGGATTTGCCCTCAAATCCATTTTACCTGAATCAAAAGAAAATGAATCAGACAAAAGAATTTTAAGATCATGTAAAATCCAATTAAGAAGAATTTTGGATAGAAACTTCCTTGGAGTTTTGAACTTGTTTCCCTCAAATATTTCCAAGCCCTTTGGCGTCCATCAGTACTTGCTCTTCTTGAGAAATGATCATGCTGATCCTGTTTACTCAAAACAACTAGAGAAACCACATCAAATCTGCGAAAGAAATAATCAAAGGGTTTCTCTATCCTTAAGACATCAAAAACATGATCAAAGCTCCTAGGATAATCATCAAGCACGTGGACAAGCATCAAGCAATTAAAATGATCGCCAAAAATTGGTTTATCAAGTTTAAAATTTGGCCAAGGTGCCAAACTGATAGGAAAAGCAAGAGACAATGCCAAATTTAAAAGATTTTCTTCATGAACGAAATCAAAATGATCTTTTGGCCTAAGCAATTTCGGTTCATGCTTGTTCCTACACCAAATCTCTTTCAAAGCACAGCTCAATGAAAACAATTCATGAAAAGGTTTGAGCAAAACGTTTTTCAACCAAGTAAGAATATGTTTTCTCTTTGAAATTCTCGGTTTCAAAACATTTTCATGAAGATTAGATACAATCAACTCATGTTCCTTACAGTGCTTTTGGTTTAGACAGGAGAATGACTGAGGAAACACCTTTGGTTCATGGAGGATCGGTTTTGTCTCAGGACGCTTCTTTCTTGGGCTTGAATCTCTTTTAGAAATCTGGTACTCGCGGATAGACGGACTGAAGAACCTTTGATTTGAAAAATTCATAACTTCTTCATCCGTGAAGCTTTTCATGCGATTCCAGGCCTCAGTAAATTCTTGTTGAGTTGGCTTTCCAGGAAAATTGGATTCAAGACAAAGGACCTTCTGGTGGTCGAGATATCCTTCTTGGAGTGAACCTCTGTCGCTGGCTTCTCCAAGGTAGCCGGTTTCAACAAAGCTTCTCCAAAACTCATGTTGGGCACGGTCAATGCTTTCATTCCTGATAGGCTGAACCTGTCTTTCCTGGATACTCAAAACAGAAACTAAAAGACCAGGATCATATGTGCAAGACAAGTACTTGTTCAACTCAAAAATCAAGGTTTTGTTTTCATGAACAAGTAGCACAAGTTTCAGCTGATCAAGATGCACATCAAAGTAGACATTATAGACCAGAATGGTTTCAAGGCATGCAGCAACATTATTCATTTTCAGAACATGCCTATCCTTCTCAACATCTGAACACACAAGCTTAAGTTCAGATTGAAAATCAATTATCAAAGACTCGGGATGTTTTTCAAAGAAAGTGTTGTAAACCACAATATCATCAAGGCTCAAGACAACACAATTATCACGAAATGATCTTAGAAGATGCCAAGTTTTATCAGTCTTAGAACACACAAGATCAGGCTGTAAAACAGAATCACAAAAATCAAGATCACAAAAATCAATTTTAGTTTCAAGTGATTTCTGTTCCAGCATCTTTTTGATTAAGAAATCGTCCAATGCACAAAAGGATGGAAACAAATCATCAATGATCAGTGCATGTCTAGAAGAACTCAGATCAAAGCCAATGCCTTTGAAAATAAATGAATCAAACGGTTTTGTAGCACAAGAATCAGTTTGTTGCAAATCAAGATCTAATGAGTTTTCAAGATGATCAAAATTTTTGCTGCATTTCAAGAACTGATCAAAACTCAAAATAAATCCAGAATTGATGCCATTGCCTTTTTGAAAACATTTTTGATCAAGAAGTTTCTCAGGTTTAAACATTTTAAAAGAATTAATCATGTTTTCAAAAACAGATTTTGAAACACAAAACTCTTTCATTTCGTCAAGACCAAAACGAATTACATCATGAGAACTGACCTTCACAAACATATCAGGCAGAGAATTAGGCAAAGAAAGTTTCTCACAGTGCTCTTGAAGATCAGGAGACAAAGGGGCAGGAGATGTGCCTGGATCAAAGCATAGATGACTTTCCATAGCGATGAATGAGATGCTTGTTGCTTCTTCATCAAAGACTGGACCCAGTTCGTCTTCCTCATCAAAGATGGGACCTAGATCATCGTCGAGGGTCTCCTAGTGTCAAGACGTGGTCCTTGTTGTGGGTAATCAATGGCTCTTCCTCAAAACCTGTGAAACTAGAACAAGACTACTCGGATGCTCCGGTTCAAAACAGGTTAGTCCATTAGTCTCTTCATTATCAATATCAATCATAAGATCAGGTTTTGGAGAAGGAAGATCACATTCATCCTCACAAGTGATCAAACTTTCCATCAGCTCTTCATCATATTCATCAAAGGTGGGTAATGAATCTGAAAAATATTTAAACTCATCAACATGGGTTTCAGATTTACCTTTGGATTTTTCAGTGATGAATAGAGATGACTCAGCTACTGAGGGCACGTGTGGTTGTGCTCTTTTCATGGATCTTGCTGGCGTCCCTGAGGGCTTTGTCCACTCCCTTTACAAAGTTAGCACAAAATTCTTGGACATTAAACTGAAAAGGTTGCCTCTTTGGATCAGCCACATTTCTAGATGATCTAGACTGCTCTCTACATCTTTGGTTTGGCTTTCCCTGCACACTAACAAACTCATCAAAATTATTCAAAGGATATTTAAATGGAGTTTGAGAGATAGAATGTCGTGGGGGCTTCTCCTTGCTACTTCTCTTTTGAAGACCAAACATCATTACCTGAAAATCTCAACACAAAGTTAGTAGATAAAATCCTCACTCTCAGTGTTTGATCCTCACCCACACGTGTTTCACTCAGATTTTTATGGTAATCACACAAGAGTTTCTTCTCAAAGTTCTAAGAGAACAGATCAAGGAATCCCAATGGGTAGATCCAAGCAAAACAAAAGGGTTTTTGATAGAAAGATAAGAGATTTAGTTTTTTTTTTGGAATCCGCTTTAACCACCTCAAAGGCCGGATTTCTCTTCGGCCAGCAGGCTTTCTCTTCCACCACCAAACCACAAATCAAACTTTTGAACTTTATTTTTATTTATTTTTTTACTTTTTTTTTTGATAGATCTTTTTTTCTATTTTTTTTTCTTTTATTTTTCTCTAGTGGATGGTAATGAGGGGCCCGGATTCAAGATAGAAAGAAGAAGAAGTGTTTAGAAGAAATGGAAAGATGAGAAGATGGAATGATAATAGAGTTACCGGAAGAGTGGCTCACGATACCATGATGCACCCTAGGAAGCGCTACTCGGCGGTAAGGGGATATGAACTCCGAAAGGAGAACTGATGGTTTGAATGACGACACAATGGGTTGCGGAAGGCCCAATGATACTGCCAAGGTGTCTGATCAACGCCTGATATGACTCACAGGTCCGTTGAGGAGACGATCTCGATCTGTTGCCAGATGTGATGCACCGGTCCAACGAGAAAGAGGAGTTTGCTTGGAGCTAACCACACCAAGAAACAAGAAGTGTTCTACAAAGAACGAAGGAGATAAACTCAATAAAAAGGGAAAAAGGAATGCTTTATTTCGTGGCTTATAAGCCATATATATAGGATTACAAGTTGTAGAAATCAAGAAAGAATGTGCTAAAACAAGACATAGAAAATAGAAATAAAGACTTGACTAAATAAAGTCTTTGACTGAAACTTGGACTGCCTCTTGATATAGCCACGACCTTGACTTGGAAAAGTGAAGAATATACTCCTGAAATGGGCCAAGACATGTCTCTTTAAGGCCTGGTCGAAATCCATCATTTTCCTTTAGCCAATTTTATCGGTTTCTCCATTTGGGCCAAACAAGCCTGTTTTCGAAACTTCTGGAAAACCATCAAGTCCAAGGCTTTATTGGACATTTAAAATATGAACAATCACCTTTGGCATGATTGAATTGGTCGTTGGTTCATCAGAAAGAAGGTTAGCCATTTCCAGCTTCTCGGGTGGTCGAACCAGTTCGGAAGATCGAACCATCTTGCTCAGCTCGGCCAGATGAGTGTCTGTCCAACCAAGCTCGTCCAGGATAGTGTAAGTCCAGCTCACTTGAGTATTCAGCTCATCCAGCTCAGCTAGGTAAGTGTCACTTTGATTCAGCTCGACCAGCTCGCCCATGTAAGTGTCAGCCCGATTCAGTCCAACTATACGTACTTCAGCTGGTTTCAGCTTGTCCTCAATGTCATCAGCTGACCTTAGCTCGTCAAAGATTGCATAGATGATAAGGTAACTGGCATAATCTGATGAGAAAACCTCGGTTAGGTCGAGATGGTTGACAAGAACGCCACCCTGGGCCGTATCCATGATCCAAGCAGGTTGGTGCTCGAACCGGGTTCTATCAGTATCCGTATAATCCTATCTTCGAAAACCTTTTGCTTCAGCATCAAGACAACGCTTTTGACAAAGAAAACTCTCGCAGCAATAAGATTCGTCTTAAAAACGCTAGCGGCATAGCCCAACCGTTACAAACATAGTCCTGAAAACTCTACGTCGCCTATCATCGCAGACTCGCGACTAGAAACGTGTACCAACGTCAGACTAATAGCACGACGGTGAACTACGAAAATAACGAAATAACCTTCGGTAAAACTCCATAAGTAGTTCGAAGCAGCTTTCGTCCAAAGGTCGAAATCATAGCGGAAACATCTCCCGTGTAATCCGCGGAAACATCGCTACTTTAACAATCTGCGATTTTCTATCTCCATGAAACCGGTCATCCATTACTTTCGTATAACAAGAACATTTTAAAACAAAACAGCCTATGGAAAAAACATGATCGGTCTCATGCAAAATGATTTCGCAGTACACAAAAGTGAACGAGGAGAACATAATCCGTGGTCGCGAATATCGCAAGTAATTTGTGAGAAACGCTCTCTGGTTACCTTTGCGAAAACCCCCTTACATCACATTTACGAAAAATCCTCTGTATGGTCGAGTCAATTCATACAAAGAAACTTTCGTAAAATTAACATAATGGGTCCAACGGGTAACTAACGTAGACAGTTTTCGCTCCACAAGGTTTCTGGCTCCTGCTTTCACTCCCCGCGGTTACGTCCGAGCAGGAAATAATCACGCAGACGAACCCGCACGTGTCCTGCGTCGATCCCTTAAACTTTGTCCCCCTCGGATAAAATGAAAGAGATTTTCATGCAACAAAAAAATTTTTATACGAACCGTTCGTCGTAGAACTGAGACCTAAAGTGGAAGATCGTTTCTAAAAGCCATCAGCCATAACTCAGAAAACTCCGCTATGCTTGGCATGTCTATCTCGGCAAACGCTATTTGGCCCTCGGCCAACTACGCCCTTCCGTAAAGCCCGGACCTGAATTCGGCATCTCCATTAAGGACAATCGTAAACTAACATGACCTTAATAAGGGTCATGGTCTGATCGTTTACCAACAACTTCCTTGGCGATACGGCTGAATCTAGCCTCCATGCCAATCCAAAGCTACTGAGCGAGCACCGCCCAATCACTGCGGCTAAAACAACAATCCATGATTTGTTCATAGAACGCCAAGTGACTATTACGCAAGCAATTTGTCGATAACCCAGAATCGAAATCATACGATAAACTCTTCATACCAAAACTCAGTCCTAACAACCATATGGTTAGCGGAAGATTTAAACTCATCGTCAATCGATTAAGTTCTATCGCCCGTAAACGGCATGAAAAAAACTTTCGTGACAAGGCTCCAAGAGTTATACGAGTCATCCTTAATATATACAAACAAATCGAGGCCAGCGCTTCCGCGAAGCACGTGAATGTAGCGCTCTCCATGTCGAACTTCGCGACCTCTTGGTCTGCGTCCAGCGAAACAACAGTTTCTGGCTGCGAACATTCGCAAAACATCTCCAAAGCCGAACATTTCAACCACGAAATGCGGCACAAAGGCTTCGACCTTCAGCACTGCGAGGCGTCGCTAACGCTCGAAGGACATTCTTTTCCTCAAAAGCGTTCCAGGCAAATCCTCGTTCTAGAACTTCGAAACATACAAACACACCTCTAGCGGTAACATGCCTCTAAACTGGCATCATTTCGTTGTTGCTGATCACAACAAAGCGAACTGCGTCCTAAACAGACAAATAGCCTCCCTTCAGGGTAGGCTCTCTTGCATCCGACAAGGATAAACATAGCGCTATACAAGAAATCCAAATTTTGGTTTAGCTCTTCGTAAAGGAAGTAGCTTCGACTCGCGCCAGACAAATCATATAAGCCGACAACAATTAGCGGATTTTAAGCGGTATGAGTCAGGTTAAAATCGCAAACAGGCAAAGCGAAAGCCGATTTGTCATCGAAAGCCTCAGTCCGAGTAAACCTAGGTCTTGCCCTAAACCCAGCCACGCTGGATCTTGACATCTCACAGACATAGTATGGTATACGAGATCCAAAATTTGTCTCTTCACTTAAGCCTATTCGTTTCACAAACTTTCAGCGTAAATCGGTAAACCGCGGAAAATCTCGCTTTATGCAAACAATAGATACGGTGATCATCAGGGAACTAGGAATGAGGCGACAACTCACACCCTCTTTCTCATACTTCAAAAACTGAAGTTCATAAATAATCGAAAAACAAATACATCAACAGCATCATGCTCGAAAGTTTCTCATGACACATAACCAGACCATATAAGTCTCGGAAAACAGATCACAAGGGTCTTAAACTCCAAAAGCGAACTACGGAAGGCTTGATCCCTACAACAAAGTGCGTAGGCAGCCTTCGAAGCGCAGCCCCAATCTTACCACTTTCAACGGAGCCTTTCAACCATTAATTCCGCCTATCTTACCTGACATGTCTTATCGCTCGCAAGAACATCACGAAGGTTCTAACGAGCTGGGGGGCTAACTGTTGGGGTCAAAATCGGTCCTGTGGAATCAATGACTAAAAGTCTCTAGAAAGTATTTCTAGAAACAAAAGTCTCGGATAATTTGAAAAGAAGTTATACGAGATTTTCTCAAATTAGAATATCCACTCTCGAGAGATCGGAAGACTACGGGCGTCTTGGACGAGAGTCCCCGAAAGATCGGTCCGCCACCCAAGGACATCAAGATTCGATCACCACAAAACCCTAAACAAAAAGAATCTGCCTCGAAACTTGAAGAGGTCGTTCTCTCAAACCGTGAGGAACCAGAAAACGATCAAGATATCAAATCGAAGCCCTCGCCGAGATCTTCAAACGCCTGCTGGCACCGACGCCTGGCGCCGGCGGCACCGGCCTGGCGCCGGCGGCACGCTGCCACGCTGAAGCCGCCTGGCGCCGGCGGGCGGCACTCGCCTGGCGCCGGCGGCATCGCCACGCTGAGCCGCCTGGCGCCGGCGGGCGGCACTCGCCTGGCGCCGGCGGCATCGCCACGCTGAGCCGCCTGGCGCCGGCGGCACGCTGCCACGCTGAAGCCGCCTGGCGCCGGCGGGCGGCACTCGCCTGGCGCCGGCGGGCGGCACTCGCCTGGCGCCGGCGGCATCGCCACGCTGAAGCCGCCTGGCGCCGGCGGGCGGCACTCGCCTGGCGCCGGCGGCATCGCCACGCTGAGCCGCCTGGCGCCGGCGGGCGGCACTCGCCTGGCGCCGGCGGCACTCGCCTGGCGCCGGCGGCATCGCCACGCTGAAGCCGCCTGGCGCCGGCGGCATCGCCACGCTGAGCCGCCTGGCGCCGGCGGGCGGCACTCGCCTGGCGCCGGCGGGCGGCACTCGCCTGGCGCCGGCGGCATCGCCACGCTGAGCCGCCTGGCGCCGGCGGCACTCGCCTGGCGCCGGTCGACGCCCTCGCCCGGTCTCGGTCCCATCGTGTTCGGTCTGATCCCATCTTGGCTTGTTTGGATCAATCATCATGAGTTTGGGACGATCACGGCTACGGAATAAACATCCTTCGACTCGATTGGAATCGTCCTCGATGTTTTACGACAAAAACTAGAAGGATTGGATTTCTCGTAGAAGATATCGTATAAAACAAAGATCGATTAACTTGAACATCGATCCTTTAGGCTATACAGTTTATTTTACGAGAAAGATAGTCTTTTCGAGAAATCGTATAAAACGTTCAACGACTTAAGACAAGTCCACGGACTTACTTACGATTTTAAGAATTCAGGCCCAATCAGACTATGACGGTTTATCCAATTTCCCGAACATCGGATAAACATTAAGCCACCGAGAAATAGGGGAAAACTCGAGGATAATTACGAAGATCGACGGAAATGGAATATTTCCTGAAGAGATAAACTTGGGCCCAAAGGCGAGGTCCATCATCCTAAGACAAACCGACCTAGGAGTGAGTATATAAGGAGAGCAAGAGCAGAGGAGAAGAGCATCCCAAAAAATCCGAAAATCCTAGATTGGAGACTTAGAGCATCCTGCTAGCTTAGAGAACTTAGAACTTAGGCGGTTAGGCCAGCGAGGCAGGACTCAGAACGTCTGGCCGCCTCTTGTTCTAGTTTTATCTTCTCCGCAGACCCACGTTCCTCTCGGAAGGATCTAACTATACTTTTACTCAGAGCTCCGCACATAGAAACCCTAGGCATTATCTTCGACATGCCCGCTTCTATGACCAACGCTCATATTAGGCGAACCAGGCCCTAGAGCGTCTGGCGCCTCTTGCTCGCAAATCTCCTCCTCTCGGAAGGATCTAACTATACTTTTACTCAGAGCTCGCGCATAGAAACCCTAGGCATTATCTTCGACATGCCTGTTTCTATGACAAACGCCATACTAGAGCGAACCGCCCAGGCGGTTCGATCTCTTGTTCAATTCTTTCTAACTGAACTACGTCCGACTTGATCCTCGAAAGTGCGTAGGCAGCCTTTCTTAAGGTCCAGTCTCAAATCTTAACAAATCTTTTTCCGCATTTATTCGGTCACTTGTCGTTGGCTGTCGCAGAGAATCCGGACCTTCAAGGAAAGTCGGGTTAACTTGGCTTTCCTCCGCAATCTTATTCATTAAAATTGACGGTGTGAATTTCGGTTCCCACAATTGGTACTACGTATCTGGTTCTTCCTCGTAGTGTACTAGTGAGCAACACAGTTACATGAGATGGTTGGAGCCTGATAAATAAACACAGTAGAAGCCAGTTCCAGAGACAACTAGAGGTAACGACTTGATTCTATGGAAGCATAGGGAGGATGATTTCCAAGATTGGTTCTCTACTACCAACACTTGGGAGCAGATTCGAACCAAGAAAGCCAAAGTCAACTGGTGCAAGGTAGTTTTGTTCATGCAGAGAATTCCTCGGTATGCATTTATAACTTGGTTAGCAGTGCTAAGCAGGCTGTCCAATGGAGACAGGATGAATACTCGGGGTATCACGCATGGTTGTGGGTTATGTGGAAAGAGGGATGAAACAAAAGATCATCTCTTCTTTGCTTTTCCATACTCTTTAACAGTTCGGGAAAGGCTGGTGAGAGGCTTCTTTGGCCAAAAAGGACCAATCCGGATTGGACTCTAATGCTCAATGCAATAAAGCGCAATAGGATGAATCGACTTGACTCCATCCTCATCAAGATGGTGTTTCAAATGGTCATCTACCGTGTTTGGAGGGAGAGAAATGTGTGATGCCACCAGGGTAAATGGATGTCGACAGAGCAGATATGCAAGACTAATGAGGAACAGAATCGTGTCACTGAAGCATGACTCACAGTATCGAAATGCAGGCCTTTTGCAATGATTGTTTGAAGTTGCAGGCTAGTTAGGAATTGAGTTCTTGTGATAAAGTTTTTCATCTCTTTTCTCCTCCAGTATAATCTTTATAGCCTGATTCTTTTGTAAATGTAATTCTTTAATGATACATCAATAAATTTGAAATTTCATAAAAAACATTTGTCAGCATAAGACTGCGAAATTATATTTCATTTATAAAAATTTATTTATAAGATAAATTTATCTTCGATTTTCTTAACCAAAAAATATTAATAATATAATAATCAATATATATATTGCCAAACAACACACTCTCAAAATATTTAGATTATTTGATTTACAACTTTTCTTAATAACATACATTTTGTTAGTTTAAATTGTTCATAGGCTACTATTTAGAAAAAGATTATCATTCATAATTGATTTATTGATACTAGGATTCGGACCCCCGCGAACTCGCGGGGAAACTATATATTAAGTTTTGAACATAACTTTAAAAATAGTTATATATAAAATGATGGGCATTGATATAACAACAAACAAAAGTAAAATACTTTTACTAAATTGTAATTAATATAGTTAAAAATAAATGCATAAATATAGAGAACACAAATTTTAAAGTATAAATTTAAAATATAAAATACTAAAACTTAATGATAAAATAATATGATTCTAAAATATTAAGTTAAATGCTATAATAATATATAAATATTTGTTAAAACTGCACATTTTTCAACACTTTTCTATTGTACTGCTATAATAATTTCTCTCTCTCTCTCAACAAAAAAGAAGAAGAATATTTAAGGTAGAATCCATAAATTTCACTAATTTAACAATCCCTTTCTTATTAATCAAGGAGCATTTTTAAAGAGTAACCTTAAATGTGTAAGTTATTTACATGAGTGCCATGCTGACGTGGCGACACCATATTCATTCTCAGCCCAAATATAGAATCACCCTTGATTCTCTAGAAAAATTACAAACAAATGCCATTGTGGTTCCACATGTATTTTTATGTAGGTGATGTAGTCCATTTTCGTCCATGAATGCATATCAGATGCAGTTGCCATATATATTTTTTTACAGTATTTATTATTGTTAATACATACAGAACAAACAATTGATAAGTTGATATATTTAGTTGGAACGTGTGAGATTGGCTTGATATCTTTATTTTCGTAGGTTTTCATACACACATAAATATTATAAAAGCAAAATCAATACAAAAAGTGAGTTTTTATTTAAAAAATAATCAATTGTAAAATGTTTTATTTGCCTTTGAAATAAACCTTTTATATAAATATTAGTTTATTATATTAATTTTTTAAGCTATAAACTTATATATAAAAATATAGTTTGTATAATTTAAAAAATGGTGTAATATTATTGCAAAAAAGGATAACATTATAAGGCTTGATATCTTTATTTTCGTAGGTTTTCATACACACATAAATATTATAAAAGCGAAATCAATACAAAAAGTGAGTTTTTATTTAAAAAATATTCAATTATAAAATGTTTTATTTGCCTTCGAAATAAACCTTTTATATATATATTAGTTTTGTTACAAATATATATATATATATATATATATATATATATATATATATATATATAAATATTAGTTTATTATATTAATTTTGTAAGCTACAAACTTATACCTTTTATATAAATATTAGTTTATTATATTAATTTTTAAGCTACAAACTTATATATAAAAATATAGTTTGTATAATTTTAAAAAATGGTGAAATATTATTGCAAAAAAGGATAACATTATAAGCAGTAACACGTTTTGTAATCAATGTTATTATTAATTTGTATTTAAAAGAGTATCTTTCTAGATTTCGAATAATTAATATGGTAGTGTAATAATGTAGACAGTATATAGACTATGTTCGTCTGATTAATACGTTCGTAAATGCCGTCTTTAGATTAAAGAAAGTTGTTACTACAAGACTAAAGTGAATAATTTCTAACAGAATAGTTTCTCGGCTTTATTGGCAATCACGACTTCAATTTAGGTTAGTATATATATATAATACTAACTAAATTATTCCGAATATTTTGTTATCAAATATTTTGATTGAGCTAATTGATACCACATATTTTTAGATTTAGGAAAGTTATTTATTACAAGACTAAAGTGAATAATTTCTAACAGCATCGATTCTCGGCTTTATTAGCAAATCACGACTTCAATTTAGGTTAGTATATATATATATTATACAAACTAAATTATTCCGTATATTTTGTTATCAAATATTTTGATTGAGCTAATTGATACCACATTTATCCCCTTCTTATTATTTGAGGAGAACTTTTAGTAAACAACCTTTGTCTCATGTTTTGATAACAATAGTGTCATTATTAGGTGTCACCATGAGAATCATCCTCATAATCTTTATTTAATAAGACATCTTTGCCTAGACTATTTACATATAATGCCATTGTCATATCCCCTTCTTATTGTATATGATTCATACATAAAAGTCGGAAACATTATAGAATGTTAAAAAAAAACCGTTTCGGTTCGCCGATTAAGGAAACTATGTGAATTAATCGTACACATTATAGAATGTTTTTCAAATCTCACCTTTGTAGGGCTTTCTGATCCCATCGAATGTGCTTTCATCTTTTTATTTTCTTTGCTTTTAAAACACACAAATATAATATTATTATTTTATAATATGCAAAAAAATATATAACCTAAATAATAATACGTAAAATACTCTGTTCCTAAAACCATAATATATTTGTTCATATTTATGTTATTTAAAGAAAAATTAATATGTGATATTGTCTTCTTGGTCATGATATAGGCACAATTTTTTTGTTTTTAAAATTTTGATATGTGACATTATTTTTTTGGTCAGTACATTATATTAATGCATATATATAATCCATTATTTTTATTCATGTTATTTGTTCATATTCAAAACAAACAATGTAAGTCTTACAGGGAACCAGTGGAATTAGTTTTGCTAACATTCGTTTTTTTATTCACATTTAACTTCTTTTTGAAAATTTTTGAAATAAATGCAAGGTTTCTATTTAAAATTATAATCAGCATTTAAATTTTAGTCCAAGATTTGCATTACATAACAAGAAATCAGGCATGTAATCATTCAATCAATATGTGGGTAAAAAAAAATCTATATGTGGTCAAGATATGTATGATATTATGGAAACATAAATTTCAAAAGTGTCAAGCGTTTTATACTTTATACTAAAAAACTCTGTATGATATTATGGAAACATAAATTTCGAAACTGTCCAAAGTATAATAGAAACTAGAACTTGATCGCGCCTCCGCGTGGATGTTTGATTTAATTTGTGTTCAACATAAACTCATAAACTGCTGGTTTTATAAGAAAATCTCATGTACTTTTTTATATTTTGTAATTTACATATAGAGTAAAATATATTATTTTATAATTTAGATGTTTGATAATAATATTTTTTATTTGCACATGATATTATATTAAAAATCTATAACTTGATGTAATTTGATGTAATCGTACTATTCATATATTAACATGTTTTTCTTTTTGAAATTTATTTTAAAATATGAACAATATACTTTTTTGCATTAGTTTTCAATGAGTTATTATTAATTTTATGATATTTTATTTACTTCAAAATTAAACTCTCAAATTTTTTATATTTGACTAAACTAAATAAGGGAATACTTTATATATATATATATATATATATATATATATAGACAATCCCTTAATTTAAGCCCAAGATTTTTTAACTAAGTAATCAACATAAATGCTAATAGACAAATAATTTTGACCATATAAATTATTAGATTCTTTAATATGGTCAAATCTCATAGTTAATATTGTTTCATATTTGTTGATTTTTAGTTATAATACTTTTTTAAAAAATTTAAATTATAAACTAAAAGTTAGGTATTATTCGGATTAAAATTTTGGCGATAGAATATTCGTTTTCTTTCAAATCGAAGTGAACTTAACCCTGTCACTTATTAATATGTTCTTGAGTTAATATTTACTAAGGAAATAGAAATAATTCTAGAACCAATTAATATCATTTTCCAAATATTCTAAATTATATTGAAAATAATAATTTACTTGGTCGATAATTTTTAAATTTATTTATTTTAATTTAGATTTAAAATATAAAAATAATTCTAGAAGTATTAGTTACAAATTTTTTTAAAAAATATTAAAAATGTGAATATCAATCTATATGCTATCATAAAAGATAGTGACCTATATAATACATGTTCTACGTGTTTTTTACTTCATCTCAATCTCTTTCTGACTAAACTTGGTATGCAACTCTATATTTTTGACCGAAATAAAGACGCCTATTGTTTCCTATAATACCTTACAAATCATGATCATGTCATCATAGTAATGGACATCATCACTATCAATCATAATTATGTCATTAATTGCGTCTATATTAATTCAAATTTATGTGTTTAGGCGAATCACAATGTCAATCATGTCATTAATATTTTTAAAATTATGAATTAATTATTACGAAGTACATAAAATTCAAAATAAAAATTTATAATAAATTGCAATCATTTAACTTAAGCAACAAGACCTTGAGATTAAGAGATCTCAATAAAAGTTTAATAAATTAATAATGTTATTGTTCATCAATTTGCACATGAATAAAAAAAGATAGGTTCTGACCGTAATTTAACCAAATTCGATTCAATATTAAATTTAAGTTTCATATGCAAATTTAAATAATATTATTCTAAGAAAAGATAGATATTAAGGAAATTTAAATTTGACCGTAATTTATGCAATATCGAAAAAATAGAAAACTGATATACTAATCATCATAACACATTTTGGTTTCGGTTAATATAAAAAGTTACTATAAATTTATTTAAATTCTCATAACTAATTAAAAATCACACGCAAAATTTTGGGGATTTACTTGAGAAACATTATTAAACAAGTTTTTTAAATAATTTAAAAAAATCTAACCAATCACATAAGTTGTAAATTACTCTTATAGATTTAATTTCACAAAATTTACTTCAATTACACCTAACCAATTACACAAGTTTGAAAAAAAATATTGAAACTTACTTTCTATAATATGCACAATGTCCTTCAATCTTTCATTATATAATATGTATGTAATATTTGTGACTAAAACTTTTACCATTCTAAAATCTATAGATTAAAAATTCTATAGTTCATTCACTCCGCGCAAGGCGCGGGTATCACCTAGTGATTGTAGTGTGTATGAGGGAATTAAGAGGATGCAACATTCAAAGGTTAAAAAGACGGATAAAAGAAACGTTTTTACTCTCTCTCTCTCTAATTATTCTTGTCATAAATAAAGATTTCATCTTCTACTTGTAAGATCTCATATATGTAGACAACTAAATGATACTATGCGAAGATTCACATATATTCAATGAAGAATGACATATATTTAATGAAGAATTACCTATGTTCAATAAATTTAACAAAGAGTTGCGTGTATTCGTTTATGGAGTTCTTCCTACTGCTACCAGTTAACATTGTATGCTACCTAATCATGGGCGCAAACCGACTATAAACTAAAAACAAACCAATCCACAAGAGGAAGCAAGAAACCAATTTGATGTCCCGATGCAAGGGAGATCAAATATGAGGGTGGAACTCAGAAATTTCACCAATTTAACAATGATGGTGGTGTGTATGAGGAATATAGAGGGTGCATCATATATATAATTGTAGAGGCATTTAAAAAGATACACTGTTTAGAAACTAAGAAAAGCGGAGAAAAAAATATAACACCAGAGAAGGATACATTTTTTGTTCGAACAGTTAAAGGATACCAGATCATATAAAGAGAAAAAGATCTTGTCTGTTAGATGGTAAATAAACAAAATTTGTATGATGCATTATTGGCTTTGTTTCATGCTTCTGGCCTCTATTTACATGAAATACAATAACAATAGATGAATAGTCATTCAATGAAAAAATTGAAAATTAGAAAAAAATTTGATCGTTAATTTTTTATTCAGCGTAAGCAAAGCATGTCGATGCATGTTTTGTTGCATATGAAAAATTCTAGACTACTTGATATTTTTATTATCTCTAATCTTCTGACAAACATATTTTTGAAATTTTATATCAAAAAGTAGATATGAAATGAATTTTATATTAGTAACACTAAATTGTTATGCAGTTCGAGACTTACTTGAAATATTTTATATATAATATAATATTTTATCTCAGAATTATAATTTAAATCATCATGAAATTAAACCTACAACTGGAAATATATTGTACAAAATGAAATTAATTAAGTTAAAAATTCTTTGTAATAAAAAATAAATAAATTTGAAAATAAATGGTTATAATCATAAAATATATGATGATAAAACAGAACCCCTTATAAGAACTGTTTTTATTTTATTTATCATTTCAATTCCAAGATTCTCAACCATGAATTTGTTATAAAAATTTTGACTGACATTAAAAAGATAATTTCATAGAACTCCATGTGCTTAGTAAGATCTAATATGATCACCATGCCTTCTATGAATTGTAATTTTACAGTGAACTAACTGAAAAATAAAATATGCAATTATTCTGGTCATCTGGTGTATTCAAAGAGATGCTATTTTCTTACATATTTTCCACTCTTCATCTCTTTCACATTAACCAATTGTAACACATGCTTCTCTAAAAGGACTATGTATTCTGTTGTTAACTGTAAGGTAATATATCCTTATAGAATTTAGGATCATTTACATAATTGGTTAACATTCAAAGATTATATGACTGGCGGTAGAAAGGTTGAACATGTTGGATAGTGAGTAACTTTAATTGTTATGAACTATGAGTTGGATAATGGTTAAAGTGTGCAGGAGATCACTCTTCGAGTATTTTGACCATTATCAAACATTGAATAACACGTTTTCTATTTGTAGATTGCCTTTTTTTTGGGCTAAAGATCATTTGTAAATATGACAATAAAATTTTTATTTTTTCAAAGTTAAGGTACAAGAGATATAAACAGGCCCGTCTCAAGTAATATATGGACCCTGAGCTAAAAAATATTTTCTCATACAAATTTTTTTTTAAAAAAATATTGGACCCTAATTTAGACTAGAAAAAATCAAAAATTGCAAAGGACCCTGTGCCACTGCACCCCCATCACATGCATAGAGCCGGGCCTGGATATAAATTGAGATTTCTGTGTTTTTGTGTTTTTCCAAAGTTCTTTTGTAGTTCTCTAGAGTAGTGGATAAATAGAGGGGTCATCTATCTTATTTATTACTAAAGATCTCTTCCAACATCCAATGTACGATCTTTGTCCCAGATACTTACAACTGTTACTTGCTAAAAATTATAGGATGATACATTTAAATAGTTTATATTCTCAAAAGAATTACCAATCTTCGTTTTGTCCAAATATGAAGATTTTTGTTCTACACATATTTTTTAGAAATTGAAAGACAAGAGAGTTTCATGCCTATGGTTTCTGAATTTTGTTTTATTATTTTGTAAATTCTTGATTGCAGCTTTGCAGATACAAAAGATAGCTGTTGTACTCCAGCTATTCGTGTCATAATTGTAGTAACGTATTACATGTGAGGTTTAAATAATATATATGCCGAAACTGTGCTGAATGATAACACCATCTTGCCTATTTTAGCGGCACTGCAAGGTCAGTTGCTGAAACTTTCACGTCCTCAACAAATTTGGAAGTATTATAATTAGCATGATGAGGTTTTCCTCTGCGATGATACTCCAAAGAGGGATAATTCGTTTATTTACAAAAGCTATATGGTTTAGCTGTGAAAAATGTTTTAGAACTGATTTTTAAATTTGGTGTTATTGGAGAGTTGCTTTGTTAATGGACTGGTCCCTCTCCCTTCCCTCATATACATTTTCGCACGTGATGTTGCAGAGGGAAAATCCCTTCCAGAGTTTTGGCGAAATCATTTTGTAATAAGGTTCTTTTCTCTGGTCACATAACAACACACCGCAGGGTATGAAAAATTCATTCCATTCGTCCACTCTTTAGTCTGCAGTTTCAGGGTATCTCAGGCATGCAATTAGCAATTAGGGTGTAATCTTTCACAAGGCTATGTATGTGTGTTGTATTAATGTGGACTTGCTGTGTAGCCAGCTTAAGTTGGAAGGAACACAAATATAAAGTAATGAGCATTAGGTTTGCAAACAATCCATTGCAACCTCTCACCAAAGTCATTAATCTTCAAGGAATAGCTAATATAAACTACATGGCTGGTACCGGAGGGACTGGTGTAGCAGTAAAGAAAAACTTATCTTTACAGTCTGCCAGGACGTTCACTTGTCCTGCTTCGCATTGCCTCCTCTGTGAGGCTGACTTTCTTTCACATTTTACAAGAATTTTCTGAATCTTTAAAATATCATTACAAGACGAACTCATTGATGGTTTATTTCTTCATCTGTTTTTTTTTGGCAGTGTTTCTTTTTGAGGGACAATGAGTACAACTAAATAACTTTTTAACCACTCAAAAAATCAAAAGCATATAATTTACATTAACACATAGAGTTAACGCTTGTATTTGTAATTCAATGATTTAGAACATCCTACATAAAGATCAAATGCTCATAGGAACTTACCGTCAGAGTCTCTCCACTTCTTCTCCAAGTCCAAACGTCCCCAGTTCAACGCACGCACGACTGTTTTTGCCCTCTTAAATATCTTTTAGTTAGAACTTCCCAATAGTCTGGATCAACTGTTTTGAAACCAGAAAAAATGATTCATAATTGACTTTTACATAGTAGTAGTACTTAATTTCATACCATCAAATTTTTCACTAACTCCTATTCTACTGTGTCTAGGTACATAGTTTAGGTACTCCCTCCGTTTCATTATATTTATGCACACTGATTAAGAAAACATATGATTTTGTATATTTCCAAAATAAAAACACAATTAAATATACACCTAACCATATTTCAACCAATAGAAAAATAAAATAGAGAACCTTATTAATAAATTTTGCATTGAAACTCTAAAACGATATTTATTTTGAAACGAAAATATTTTCCCTACAACGACAATTAAATCGAAACGGAGGGAATATATGATAACTATGTCTACTGTATCTAATTAAATTATCAAACGAACATGTAAAATGAAATGCCAATTAACAGATCAGTTCTTCTGGTAAAACATCAAATGCCAATTAACAAAAATACAGAAAACTGCAATGAAAATTGAGTAGAAAACATTATAATTAACTGCAGTAAAAAACATGGAAAGTACCAATTTCAGAGACGAAATAAGTTCGAAATCAGAAAGTAATCTTAGTTGGCCAAAAAGAAGACATGATTCACTCCAAGTCCATCTCCTCCTAATTGTAAGCTCAAGGATCATGAGCTTGTTCAGTCTAAGATGAGAGTGTGTTACACAGTGCGATGATTGTGTAACACGGTGCAATAAGTTTGTTACGTGTAATTACGTGGCACAAACTTATGTGAATAGAAGATATTGCTTAGGTGCGAAGCAAAGAAGATCTCCTAGCTGGCGATATTTTGGGAAGTAGAATATTGCCTTTTTCATGCCTACTTAACGCGGTAACCTATGGGAGTTTTAGGTTAGACGTTAAGAGATAAAAAGCTAGAGCAAGAGAGTTGTTCTTGTCGGCTACAGAGATCAAGTAAACGGGTTTTGGCTTGGGTTTCTGTAACTTAGAGATTAGAAACTGGTCCGTCGCTAGTCGTGTGTGACTGAGCTTAAATCGGATTAAACAGATCTAGGAAGATTGTTTAAAAGGTTTCTAATATACAAGAAGTGTTCTTGAATAACTTGTGTACGGTTCTTATTTAAGTGTCTCTGAACTTTCATTTAATATCAGAGCGGGAAACCTCTGTGGTATCAAGTACTACTAACAGGTTGAGATCCTGCGGATTTCATGGACACCATGAAAGAACTCCTACACATTCACAAACCCATTATGCTTGACAGTACCAACTTCGGTCACTGGAAGGTGAGGATGCAACACATCATCAGAGGAGTTGATGAAGATGCTTGGACGTCGGTAGAAGATGGTTGGAGTGTGCCTTCTGTTATCCTGGAAGACAATACTATCAGTCCAAAACCTAAAGCTCAGTGGACTGATGGTGAGAAGAAAGCATCAAAATTCAACTCCAAAGCCCTAACTGTCATATTTTCATCAGTAGATGTTGAGCAGTTCAAGATCATACAAGGATGTGAATCTGCCAAGCAAGCATGGGATACACTCATTAATCACTTTGAGGGAAACACTAGTGTGAGAAGAACTCGTCTCGATCATCTTGCCTCCAAGTTTGAAAACCTAAGGATGAGTGATGATGAGCCAATTGATGGTTTCATATGCAAGATCGGCGAGTTGGCAAGTGAAGCATCTGTCCTCGGCAAGAAGTATGAAGAAAAGGACTTAGTGAAGAAACTGCTGAGATGCTTACCTCCACGATTTGAGGCTTATAAAGCGGTACTCACACTGGCTGTAGACACGGATGAGATGAAGTTTGATCAACTCTCAGGAATCCTGAAGGTGCATGATCTTGAGAAGAATGACAGACAAGCCGCAAATCAGAAGAGCATCGCCTTCACAGCTGAGTCTAAGGATGATAGGCGTGCCACCAAGATTGAAGAGAATCTGAGTCTAATGGCTCGAAACTTCAACAAATACATCAAGCGCATGGAGAAAGGGAATGGAAGATCGAGTGGTCGCTCTCAACGGAATGACAGTGAAAGGGGCAGTTCTCAGAACTCAAGACAGGAGTCTAGCAAGAACACCAAGAAGTGTCATGAGTGTGAAGGTTACGGCCACTTTAGAAACGAGTGTCCTCTAGCTAAGAGAAAAGAGCAAAAATGTATTGAGTGCAAAGGCATTGGGCACAATCGCAGTGAGTGTCCTAGTATTCTCAAGAAATAGAAGTCTCCCTTGTGTTTCAGTGATACGGAATCTGATAGCGACAGTGATGAAGGTGAGCTGCATCTAAACTTCATGGCGTTGATCGGTCAAGAAAGTGCAAAAGATACTAATGCTGACAGCGAGGATGACGGTGATCTTGAGCAAGATCTTGAAGCTGAGTACAAGACCCTCTTTAATAAGTTCTCCAATCTCAGTCATGAGAACCTTGCGCTGCTCAAAGAAACTGCAATGCTGAGAGCTCAGGTTAATATACTGGAACTTGATCAGCCTTCTATCAAGACGAAGGAGTACTCAATTGACCGAGAACCAGATCAAGAAGTTCTTGCTCTTAAGAGAGCCATGACAGAGCAAGAACGAGTTCGTAAGGAAGCTGAAGCTCACGTGCAAAGGCTAAGTGATCTCTTGACTATGGAGACCGATCGAAGCAGACTACTCGAGAGTCAGCTTACTGAGAATCACAAGAAGGTTCGGATGTTATCAGCGGGTAATGCATCTCTTGATCACATACTGACATTAGGACAGTGTCCAAGTCTCAGCATTGGCTTGGGATACAAAGGATCTGCCTCTACATCTACATAAACAAAATTTGTGAAGGAAGATCCTAAGAAAGAAAAGTAACCTGAAGAGAAACGAGCTCATGTTGAAAGAAACAAGAATGTCCTTCCGAAACCAAGAAGACGTGGAAACAGTTGTCACTTCTGTGGAAAACGAGGACACAATGTTAGGTTCTGTTATTTTCGAAGAAGTCAGTATGAGAGAGCTTGGAGATTGAATATGTGCTTCACAGAACCAACTGTCTATGGGTGTGTGTGGATAGCTAAGCGAGACCTATATCAAAACTACAAAGAACACACTCCCTCAGTGTCAATCACTACTCGTGTTGAGTCACACACTGAAGCCACACCTGATCTCGTCTGCAACTTTGTGAGAATACAAGAGGAAATTGAGATTGTTAGTCAGGTTGCGTACACCTCTGCTGAAGAAACATCACAGACACAACTTCCCTGGTATTTTGACAGTGGGTGCTCAAAGCATATGACTGGAAACGAAGACTACCTTGAGTAACTCGAACTCATCAGGGGAGGAAAAGTTACTTTTGGAGATGGTGGACAAGGCAAGATTCGTGCAATTGGGATTACCTCCAGACCTGATGTACCTAGACTCTCGAATGTCTACTTTGTTAAGGGTCTCAAGGCGAATCTTATCAGTGTGAGTCAATTATGCGATGAAGGACTGGAAGTTATCTTTAACAGCAAAGAATGTCGCGCTGTTGATGCAAGAAACAATGTGGTGCTGAGAGGCATTCGCTCAGGGAATAATTGCTACCTTTGGAGACCTTCAAACGTGTGCTTTGCAGCTTCTGAATCCAAACTTGATCTCTGGCACAAGAAGTTGGGACACATGAACACTAATGGACTTAGCAGACTTGTGAGTGCTGAAGTGGTAAGAGGTGTTCCTGATTTAGAGAAACAGACGGATACCGTGTGTGGAGCATGCTGTCAAGGAAAGCAAGTCAAGGTGCAACACAAACAAATTTCAGAGATCAGATCTACACGGATATTGGAGCTGGTTCATATGGATCTTATGGGTCCGATCACTCCTGAAAGCATTGCTGGTAAAAGATATATCTTTGTGATGGTTGATGATTTTTCCAGGTACACTTGGGTGGATTTCTTACGCAACAAGTCTGATGCTCTTGAGAGCTTTAGAATCCTGGCACTTCAACTCAAACAAGATAAAGGTGGAATCATTCAGATTAAGAGCGATCATGGTGGTGAGTTTTAGAACGATCAGTTTGACAAGTTCTGTCACAGCCAAGGTATTCGTCATCAGTATGCTGCACCGAGAACTCCTCAGCAAAATGGAGTTGTGGAAAGAAAGAATAGAACGCTGCAAGAGATGGCAAGAGCAATGTTGTGTGGGAATCGTGTTCCATCTGGCTTCTGGGCAGAAGCAATCAGCACCGCATGCTATGTGATAAATCGAGTCTATGTCAAGCCAAAGACCAAGACTACGCCATATGAGATCTTCAAGGGCAAAACACCTAATCTGAGTCACATGCATGTGTTTGGATTTTTATGCTACATTCTGAATGACAAAGAACATCTTGGGAAATTCGAGGCGAGAAGCGACATAGGGATGTTTTTGGGATACTCAGTAAACAGCTCTGCCTACCGTGTGTTCAATCAGCGTACCAAGTTTGTTGGTGACAATGTTAACGTCGTCTTTGATGATAGCATTGGATTCTATGAGACTCAAGTAACACAAACGATTGAGGGTGTCACACCGAGTTCCTCAAAAGAAGCTGAAAGTGAAGTGAAAGATGAGTCTGAAGAAGACGATGACCCTGAGATGACTAAAGTCGATCTTGATCAAGGAAAAGTGCATAAGAACCACTCCTCGTCACACGTGATTGGAGGACTTTTCGATGACAGGGTCACACGAAAGAAGCAAATCAACTTTAAAGAGATGGTCAAGTTGGCATGCTTTACAGTGAAAATGAATGAAGTCGAGTGTTTTGTGTCACTTATCGAACCCAAGAACATTCAGGAAGCGTTAGATGATGAGTTCTGGACTGAGTCAATGCATCTCGAACTTGAACAGTTTGAGCGATTACAAGTGTGGGTGTTGGTACCAAGACCGGAGAATGTAAACATCATTGGAACCAAGTGGATTCACAAGAATAAAATCGATGAGGAAGGGAACGTCATACGAAACAAGTCACGACTGGTGGGACAAGGATACTCTCAGATTGAAGATTTCGATGAAACCTTTGCTCCAGTTGCCAGACTTGAGTCTATTCGACTACTCTTCGGCATGGCATGCAATCTCAGAATCAAACTCTATCAAATGGATGTCAAGAGTGCCTTTCTGAACGGCGTCTTACAAGAAGAAGTCTATGTAGAACAACCGAAAGGATTTGAGGATCCACACTTTCCAGATCATGTCTACAAGCTCAAGAAAGCCCTTTATGGTCTGAAACAAGCTCCACGGGCTTGGTATGATCGACTGACGGAGTTTCTGATTCAAGCTGGGTTTCAAAGAGGTGGTGTAGGCAAGACTTTGTTCATTGTAGAAAATGGAGATGATATGTTGATCATTCAAGTGTATGTGGATGATATCATTTTCGGAGGAACGTCTAAGCAAATGGGTGATGACTTTGTGAAGACAATGACCAAAGAATTCGAAATGAGTATGGTTGGTGAGTTGAGCTACTTCCTTGGACTCCAGAGACAAGCAACTGACCGATGGAATCACAGTGTCACAGAGTACCTATGCCAAGAACCTCGTCAAGCGCTTCGGGATGCAGACGAGTAAGACAGCAAAAACACCCATGAGCATGACGACCAAGCTTTCCAGAGATGGCGATGGGAACTCTGTTGATGAAAAACTATACCGAGCCATGATTGGAAGCCTCCTCTACCTCACAGCAAGTCGTCCGGATCTATGCTTAAGTGTGGGGGTCTGTGCTCGCTACCAGGCAAAACCCAAGGAGTCTCACATGAATGCAGTAAAACGTATTATCAAATACGTGAAAGGTACTCTGGACTTTGGTCTTCATTATACCTTTGAGACTAATGTGAATCTCGCAGGTTTTTGTGATGCTGATTGGGCAGGTTGCTTAGATGACAGACACAGCACCTCCGGTGGTTGTTTCTTCTTGGGTAATAACATGGTCTCATGGCACAGCATGAAACAAAACTGTGTTTCGCTTTCTACAGCAGAAGCAGAATACATTGCATTAGGAAGCTGTTGCACACAACTCCTTTGGATGCGACAAATGCTTGTCGATTACGGTATCATCTCTGCTCCTATGCTTGTTCGTTATGATAACATGAGTGCCATAAATCTGTCTAAAAATCCAGTTCAGCATTCACATACTAAACACGTGGATATCAGACATCACTTTGTGCGAGAGTTAGTGGAAATGAGAATTGTGATATTAGAGCATGTCTCAACTGAGAAACAACTTGCAGATCTCTTTACCAAACCATTGGATCACCACACCTTTCTGGATCTTAGAAAGGCGTTGGGAATCATGGAGCTCTGAGTAAGTCCTGAAGAAGGGGGAAAAGTCACTGTAAAAATGCTGGACTCCATACATCGATGCTACCCCCTCACTAACACCTTGTCAACAAGTTTCGATGTGTAAGTTCGTTTATCTGACTCTGGTTAACTCTCTCTTCTGATTCACTGGTGAAGGGCACTCATCTTGAACTGAGATGTTACCCCATTTCACGTTTGAGTCACTGATCACTGCTTGGATTGAATGAGGAAACACATACTGGATTGGATCGAGAAGCTACTCCGCCACCACCGTCACCACCTGCTGCAGTCACCTCTTCCTCTGATGACGAAATTGAAGCTTTCCAACCCAAGGAGCCACGGTATCAAGCAATTCGTGCCACCTTCCAAGAACGAAATCGAGAGAATCCCGAGATGCTTCGCTCGCACTCTCAAGTCGTTTCGTCACGAACAATGCGGCTGAGCGGTATGAAAGATTGGCTCCACGGGACTTCGTGATTCAACAAAGGTTAGATGTGAATGATGAGAACTTGTTTGATGTGAAAAGGGTGGTAGTGAGGTCCGGTCTGATCTACACTCTGATCGACTGCGATTTGTTTCACCCGAATGTGGTGAAGGAGTTTATTGCGAACTTGGGGGCTGCTGAGGATAGAGAGGATGGTGTTGCTGTGTTTCTTCGTGGGTCTATGGTAGATTTCTCACCCACACTGATCAATGCTATGTATCTGATTCCGGGATTTGAAGAGGATCATGACTACATGACTGCAGACATAGACAGTGTGTGCTCATTTCTGACTGATAATCGAGTGCAGCGTTGGGAAGACATGAGCTCTAAGTATCTAACTCGGACGAATCAAGTACTTTACAAGCTCGTCTGCTCCAACTGGATACCTACAACAAACTACACTTCCATGAACCAGGAGCGACTCAAGTTCCTCTACATGCTCTATCATCACAGGAGCTTTGATTTTGGTCAAATGGTTTATGATCAGATCATCAGCTTTGCAGCTAACATCAACACTGACATATCTCGAAGGATCATTTTTCCTACGTTGATACAGCAGGTCATCGACTGTCAACGAACAGTGCTGTCATTTGAAGAAGATGAGGAGTACACAGGGTATCCAAAGTTGGTTGTCAAAGATATCAAGGCAGGTCGAGGCCAAGGTGCTGATTCACGGTCTGTGGATCTTCTGGCTGATATTGAGCGAACCATAACTGATCTGAAAAACATTAGGCTTCGCTTGAAGAGTAAGGGTGTAGTACTTATGGAAATTCCTTGAATTATATGAGTCTCTAACCTTGAGTTTTATCTTAATGTGCATCTACTCAGGGGGAGAATACCCACAGTACACTCAACAGCCTTCGCATGAAGAGGACGCTGAAGTGGAGCAGGACAGTGATCAGAGTGAAAGTTTCTGATTGAATGGAACTCTGTGGTTGTTAAATCTGTGGTTTCGTGTGTTGTGTTTGGATCAGTCAGTTTGTTTCGTATTGCTGTGTTTAGTTTAGTTCGTTTGTGCACTTTGACATTCTTGAATTTATCAATGTGTTGTGTTCTGGTTTCTTATACTATCAGCTAACTGACATGATTGATATAGAGTATTTGTCCTGCATTTTGAGCTTAGTTGGAACAGGTTGAGTAGGTTGTCACATTCAGATAAAAAGGGGGAGAATGTAAGCTCAAGGATCGTGAGCTTGTTCAGTCTAAGATGAGAGTGTGTTACACAGTGCGATGATTGTGTAACACGGTGCAATAAGTTTGTTATGTGTAATGACGTGGCACAAACTTATGTGAATAGAAGATATTGCTTAGGTGTGAAGCAAAGAAGATCTTCTAGCTGGCGATATTTTGGGAAGTAGGATATTGCCTTTTTCATGCCTACTTAACGAGGCAACCTATGGGAGTTTTAGGTTAGACGTTAAGAGATAAAAAGCTAGAGCAAGAGAGTTGTTCTTGTCGGCTACAGAGATCAAGTAAACGGGTTTTGGCTTGGGTTTCTGTAACTTAGAGATTAGAAACTGGTCCGTCGCTAGTCGTGTGTGACTGAGCTTAAATCGGATTAAACAGATCTAGGAAGATTGTTTAAAAGGTTTCTAATATATAAGAAATGTTCTTGAATAACTTGTGTACGGTTCTTATTTACGTATCTCTGAACTTTCACTAATCCTATGCATCCAAAACATTTTAAAAGAGATATATGCCCTTTCAAATAAAACAACAACCACTGGATTGATTTATTTTCCTATAATTAACGAAAACAGGGTGAAATCAAAATAAAATATTGCAGAGACTAAAACAGATACGAAAGAAGATGATGGTGAACTGTATAAGAAGAAAATTAATATGTCTACAACTTGGATGACAATGAGTGAATGCATAAGGGAAAAGAAATTTGAAACTTCCATATATAGAAGAGTCGACTCCGAAAGGGTGTAATTGATGATGAGACGCATTGAATCCAAAAGAAAACAAATGAGAAACATTTTACAAAGGAGCATATACAGAAGGAGTGCATCGTTTAGAGAAACGTTGATTTAGGTAAAGACCAGAAGAACACATCTTTTGGTGAAAGAGATTGATGACGTTGGATTTTATAAGGGAAAAAATATTTTCCGTTAGATTACAAATCATTGATAAACATTACCGTTAGTTTTTAGATTTTATTCTCCTATAAAAAATGATTACGTCATCTGGCAACAAAATTGAGTTTGCTATTATATATAGATATTTTACTATTACTGGTTAAATCTTGATATCAAGTGGAACGTGTTTATCCTGACAGAGAAAAGATGTCTATCGAGTATGAGCCTACAGTAACTGCCCTAAAGACTTTTTGCTGGAAGGAACCTTGCCCACCTAAAATGAAGCATTTCTTATGGCAACTGGTATGTGCATGTATAGCGGTAAAGAAAAATTTGAAAGCGAGAGACCTTCAAGGTGATATTCTTTGTGCCAAATGTGGAGCGTCCGAGGAATCCATAAATCATGTCTTCTACAAATGTCCACCAGAGTAGGTCAGGTGTGGGCTCTCTCACGGATCCCATCGAATCCAAATTTTTTCCCTGGACATTAAACTTTTGCAAATATGGATCATCTATTTTGGAGGGTCACACCACAGATGAAAGATCATCAATTTGCATGGATATTATGGTACATATGGAAAGGAAGAAACAACAAGGTCTTTAGTAATTTGGATGTTGATCTTAGAGATACTCTTAAACTGGCAGAGACGGAATCTTTACTTTAGGCTTAAGCTCAGGCTTCAATTGTACAGAGAAGGACTCAACTCATACCATCAGGGAAAGCAGTTTTACCGGTTATATCGCGTAGATGGTGTTTTACGGATGGATCATGGAAATCACAGGAAAGCTACTCTGAACAAGGATGGTACAACATTTTGGAAGGTTTTGATGGTTTAATGGGGGCTAGGAATGCCAGAGCTAGTCATTCACAATTACACACAGAAATAGAATTCCTTATACGGGCAATGGAATGTATGAGGAACTTAAGACAGTACAATGTTACATTTGCTACGGATTGTTCTCAATTGGTGAAGATGGTTTCGAAACCAAAAGAATGACTGGATTTTGCAAGTTATTTAGAAGACATCAGGATCCTTAAAAGGAGTTTTCACAGCTCAGAGATCATCCATATACTAAGGACACATAATTTACAGGCGGACAGTCTTGCACGCAGTGCCAGGAAACAACCGTCGTTTGTAGTCCATATGGATACGGAGCTACCAGTTTGGTTTACAGAGTCTATATGAGTGTGTTATGTTGATGATAAAAGAAAATTGATATATTTTACAGTTTTGAAGATGGTTAGTATTTCAAAAATAAAGGAGGAATATGGTTTGTGATATCTTGGGGGGTCAAGTTATAATAATGAACTGAGATGATAAAAATAATATGACATCTATTGTCTAAAGCTAAGATCAACATTAACATTGTTGATGACTATATGAGAGCAAAACAAGTAACTTGTTTGCTGCGGTGTCATGGAAAGAAAAAGTGTGGCGTTTTTAATTTTTTTGAGAAAAAATCAATCAAAATTATACCAAAAATTAACATGTATAATATAAACTTCAGTTTTTCCCTAATCAGAAAAAGGAAATAGACGATGAAGATACAAATTAGTTGTCTTCTAATTGCTTTATGTATCAATTTGAGTTTGTTTCCCATTATTAACACACAATTGTTAAATCAATTAGTATCTATCTTATTAAAGTAGAAGTACCTTTTGATTTTGTTTGGCAATATGAATAGTATACTTTAAAAATATGTTTGTTTGGAAATTTGGATAGCAGTTTTAAAAAAGAGGTTTATTTGGAAACTTGGATAGCAGTTTTTAAAAGAGGTTTGTTTGGAATCATGAATAGTAGTATATTAAGAAATCTTATATATTAAAAGAGAAGTCATGACTTCTTTCATGTGTGATTTTTTCTATTTGAACCATTTATTAAAATTTTTAGAAAATATATTTCATTAAGACTAACAATAAAATCTATATAACTACTTTATTCATAATATCTTTTGATATCTGTTTATTTTAAATATAGATAAAAAGATTTTAACAAGATCATAATTTTCAAAATATATATCTTTTGATATATATTTTTAAAAAATCTAACAATCTATTGAAACAGATTTTAACCAGATCTTAATTTTAAAAAAAAAAATATTTATGTTATATTTCTCTTATTTCGTGATTAGGAATGATAATTATTAACCATTAATATACATTAAATTATCATTTTAAAATAATAAATAAAATTTATATCATATTTTATCTATTTATAATTATTACTATCTATCGTATTAAAAGAAATTTATTATATTGAACTAAATATGATAAATTTATTTATTTATATTTTCATAAATGTAAACATATATGATACATTGGCGGGTTAGCATTAATAACCTATATAATACATGTATAAAATTAAGATATCTTAAATTTTTATATATACAATAATATATTCCAACATGATGAACATAAATAAATGCTAGAAGGTGATCAGAATTTGAAACCTAGATCACAATTCAGTATAAATCAATTATAAAATAATTTTGAAATATGATATTTCATGCATATATTAATTTATTTAATAATCAAATACAAATTTAATAAGATAAATATATAATTAAAAGCAATAAATACATGATTTGAAACAATTGATTAATACAACATGTAAACTATAAAGTGAATACTTATATAACATTTTAAATATATGATTAATGTTACTAATGATACAAAAATATATATGTTTATAAAATGAAAACAACAAAGTGGTTTTGCATGGTCAATATCTAGTCTATCTTATTAAAGTAGAAGTACCTTTTGATTTTGTTTGGCAATATGAATAGTATACTTTAAAAATATGTTTGTTTGGAAATTTGGATAGCAGCTTTAAAAAGAGGTTTATTTGGAAACTTGGATAGCAGTTTTAAAAAGAGGTTTGTTTGGAATCATGAATAGTAGTATATTAAGAAATCTTATATATTAAAAGAGAAGTCATGACTTCTTTCATGTGTGATTTTTTCTATTTGAACCATTTATTAAAATTTTTAGAAAATATATTTCATTAAGACTAACAATAAAATCTATATAACTACTTTATTCATAATATCTTTTGATATCTGTTTATTTTAAATATAGATAAAAAGATTTTAACAAGATCATAATTTTCAAAATATATATCTTTTGATATATATTTTTAAAAAATCTAACAATCTATTGAAACAGATTTTAACCAGATCTTAATTTTAAAAAAAAAAATATTTATGTTATATTTCTCTTATTTCGTGATTAGGAATGATAATTATTAACCATTAATATACATTAAATTATCATTTTAAAATAATAAATAAAATTTATATCATATTTTATCTATTTATAATTATTACTATCTATCGTATTAAAAGAAATTTATTATATTGAACTAAATATGATAAATTTATTTATTTATATTTTCATAAATGTAAACATATATGATACATTGGCGGGTTAGCATTAATAACCTATATAATACATGTATAAAATTAAGATATCTTAAATTTTTATATATACAATAATATATTCCAACATGATGAACATAAATAAATGCTAGAAGGTGATCAGAATTTGAAACCTAGATCACAATTCAGTATAAATCAATTATAAAATAATTTTGAAATATGATATTTCATGCATATATTAATTTATTTAATAATCAAATACAAATTTAATAAGATAAATATATAATTAAAAGCAATAAATACATGATTTGAAACAATTGATTAATACAACATGTAAACTATAAAGTGAATACTTATATAACATTTTAAATATATGATTAATGTTACTAATGATACAAAAATATATATGTTTATAAAAATGAAAACAAAACCAGCGCGGTTGCGCGGGTCAATATCTAGTCTATCTTATTAAAGTAGAAGTACCTTTTGATTTTGTTTGGCAATATGAATAGTAGATTTTAAAAATAGGTTAGTTTGGAAATTTGGATAGCAGTTTTAAAAAAGAGATTTGTTTGGAAACTTGGATAGCAGTTTTTAAAAAGAGGTTTGTTTGAAAACATGAATATTAGTATATTAAGAAAAAAAGTAATGGACTTATGTTAGTAAGAAAATTTGGAAGTCTATTACCATAAAATATATTTTGTTTAAAATAATCATAAAAAAAAATTAACCTTTATATACATATTTCAACTCAAAATAATAATTTGAAGTTGATTTATATAAAAATGATTCAAAACTATACATATATTCAAAATTTGAATTTTACTAAAATATTTTCCAAAAACCATTATTAAGAAAATGTTTTCAATATATCTAAGAAAAATACAATACAAAGCCCAGTTTCATATACCAACTTAAATTATGGGATTTATATTTCACATTAATTTTTAAAAATATAATATATGTGATTATCTATATGATGGTACGTATATAATATTATTAATTATACGATGGTATGTATAAAATACGATTAATTATAGGATGACACATATATGATATATAATAGTGACTAGGGGTTGGACGTTCGGGTACCCATTTGGATTCGATTCGGGTGTGTTTGGGTTTCGGGTTTCCGGGGATCAAAGATTTCAGCCCTATTCAGATATTTCTAAATTTTGGTTTGGGTTCGATTCAGATCTTTGCGGGTTCGGTTTGGATTCGAATAACCCATTTAAATTATTTTAGATTTTTTAAATTCATTGTATACTTTAATTTTCTTAAAATCTATAAACAAAATAATATATTAAATATAAATTTGAATAACATATGTCAGAATAACTAAACTTATTATATAAATTGGTTTGGTTTAAACATTTGAATAGATAATCAGTAATTATTTTAAGTATTTTTGGTGTTTTGAGTATACTTTAACTATTCTAGATATTTACTTTTGACTATTTGTATATATTTTCAAGTAGTTAAACCAACCTAAAAATATCATATATATTGTGGATATTTTTATACACTAAATCTAAAAAATAATTAATTTATATAAGTATATATATCTATTTTGGATACATTCGGGTACCCTAAATACTTTGGTTCGGAACAGATTCGGTTTTGGTTCTCTAAATACCAAAATTTTGAATAATTCGGATATTTAATCAATTTTGGTTCGGGTTTGTTCCTACTTTTTTCGGAACCAGATCAGTTTGGTTCTTCGTATTCGGGTTATTTGTCCAGCCTTAATATTGACATGAAAAACTAAATAGCAACATATTTTTGAAAAAATACACCTGTGCAGATGCGCGGATCAAAATCTAGTAAATTATTGTAATACAAGTGATTCAAGGTTCATTAGCAAGGTGTTGTTAATGTGTAATGGGTTTTGCACTGATTCACAACCCTTACAAAGAAACATTGAAGCGATGATGCTTCTGTGTACAAAAAGGAAAATGTGTGATGCTACTGTGTAAAGTTTTTGTGTGTCCCATAAAAACCTAAATCATTTGTATGGGACGTGAATTCAGATAAGCAGAATAAGAGAGGCAACATTTTTTTTGAGTAAAATGATAATGAATTGAAACAAAAAAAAATATAGATAACCAGTAGCTAATAATTTGAATCAAAAGCTAAAACAGAGTTTGAGCTTATCTTTACTATCACCAAAATCCTTACTATCGCAAAAGAGCAGATAGTCTACAGTCGAGTAGACGTCCAACCACTTAATAGGATACCGGTCTGTCGACTGTTGCAAAAGCCTCTCTGGTAATCTCTCGTATGCTTCTTCGACAATTTTTGGCTCTGCTTTAAGATAACAAATAGATTATAAGAATCAGAACATTTTTTTGCAGAAAAATAAAAATCATGCCGGAAAGATGTTTAACGAGCTTTTGGAACACTATTATAATACATGGAAGCTTCGTCATAAGTCTGCTTCCCGCTTCGGAACCGGAGTCAGAATCTGAAGCTTGTGGAAGCTCTCAGATTCTCGCTTCCAATGCGCTTTCAAAAATACCTCTTTAAAAACACGTTGGAAGCTTACGATTCCGTTTTGGATTCACGCTTCCGTTTTAAAATGATACAATATCATAAGTAAATAAAAATATAAGAAACATAGTTTTTGTTTTTATATAATAGTGAAGTAGAGAATATAAATATACAAATATTAAAACTAATACTATAAATTATATTTATGCATGAGTTTTTATTAGAGATATATCGTATATATTCAAATATGTTGTGTTAATTATTTTTACAAAATATTAAAATAATTAGTATTATAATATCTTATAAACTTAATTTATATATATTTTCACAGTTTTAACATGAAATCATTTAAAATTATTGTAAATGAATAAAAGTTTTATTTTTAATTTAAATCATATTATTTTTAGTCATATTTGTAATTTTTTATATTTTAATATGTATATATATATATGCATATATAAACATATGCTTCCGATACGTTTCCGCTTTCTATTTTTTTTTTAAATCTCGTTTCTACGCTTCCATACGATTCTGCTTCCGCGTATCCGCTTCCGTTTCCATGTAACATAGTGTAGAACTCCAAAAGCTCGTTCAACATCTTTCCGGCATGATTCTTATTTTGCTGCACAAAAAAAAATTTATGGACCTTGTGGATCGCTTATTGTTTGAAAAATTGTTGACCATTTAAGATATATACTATCAGCCAAATAATAATCCATTTTATATTCTTGGTCTTGAATTTTGTAATTAGCTGGAGGAGCGGTACTTTGAGCAAGCTTGGAAAATAAATTGGAAGACTTCAGAACATTAATATCGTTGTTGCTGCCCGGCATTCCAAAATAGACATGCCATATCCACATATCATAATCCACAACCGTTTCGAGAATGATTATAGGTTACCCACAACTTGGTGAAGGTAAATACTTCATCTACAGATAATTTGATTTCAGCAAACGAACAAATCCGAAATTTCTTGAAAGAAAATACATACTAGAGAAAAAAAATTATGAGATGGTTCAGTTACACATGCAAAATCAAGCAAAAAATTAGCTCTAAAAGAAATGGAGCAAGAAATCTTTTGACAAATTTAAACTCCATCGAAGATATTAACACTCGCCAGTTTATCCGATCTGAACAAGCAAGAATCATACAAAAAAGAACTCAACAACAAAAATCCAAAGAGACTGCTCCAAATTTATATCAAGAATGATCCTAGAGGTTCCAGACCTAATTTACCTGAATATTAGTATTGTAATATATATTTTAATGTCTAATATTTCAGCTTATGTAACTTTTATTTTGATGTAAAATATTATGATTGAATAAATAATATGTTTATATTATATTTTTATTACTATTATTATATATTGGTATACAATATTTATTAATTATTATTTAAAAGTAATTTTATAAGAGCATAGTTATAATATTTAAGTGTTAATATAGTTATAATATTTAAGTGTTAATATAGTTATAATACTAAAATGCAGCATAAAAAATAATAAGCATACAATCTTTAAACATATATAAATAGATCAATTAAATTGAAAAGTAAATAATGTTTTAAGGAGATGATTAATATACCTTTAAATTTGAGTGTGCACTATTTACTCCCTTAAAATTTGAGGGGATGAAGAGTTGTTAGAATGCAAAAGCCTTCAAAAAATGAAGAGGTAAGAGACTGTCGGAGATGTTTCAAGTCACGTAGATAAATTGTTAAAATCAGTTTAATTTCTTCTTGGGTTTACCCATTCCAAATTTTTCAAAATTCAATGATATAGAATTAATTACTTCTGTTTTTTTAGAGGCAGCAAAGATCTTTCAACTTAGAAAACTAAATAGCAACATTTAATCTGCAGTGTATTAAAATTCAGAATCTCTCTTAGTGTAATCACTCATCGTGAAATTCGTAACTAGATAGATGGTCACAAATCTCAGCAGTCAGCATTACTGCTACCAAAAACCAAAAGGAAAAAGAGGAAATTTAGAAAATAGCATCCCACGTGGCAGATCTAACGTTCTGAGTAAAAATTGAAACAGCTGGATTATCGCCGCTTTGCACCCAGACCTAATTGAAAAAAAGAAATAAAGAAATCAAACGTTACACGTGTCAAATATAACGGCTGGATTTATCACCGCACGGTCCCGAACCTAAGGTTCGGCTTTGTTCCTGACATCCCCGAACTTAATTGAAAAAAAAGGAAAAAGAGAAACTTGATATGCAAGTAGAAGGATTATAAATACAATTCACACAGGACACAACTGCACACTTCGTCTTTGTTCGTTTGATTACCAAAGTCAGAGAAATCTAAAGTCAGTGACAAAGAAGAAAGAAAGAAAGAAAGAAAGAAAGAAAGAAAGAAAGAAAGAAAGAAAGAAAGAAAGATGAAGAGATCTATGTCAGATTCTACAGAAAGCAGTCGATATGACGACGACGACAGCTACGACTCGGACCTTACTCATAAGAAGCCTAAAACAGAGGACGATGCTGTTTCGTCGACCAAGACGAGCCCTTTTCAAGAAAGAGATTTATGGGTGTTAACTCGTTCTCTGGGGAAAGGCTCATACGGCTCCGTTCAGTTTCACTTAGCCACGCGAACGACAGAGGGAGAAGAAGAATCACTTCCTGAAGAGATGGCAATCAAAACGACGGAGTTCTCACAAGCTTCACGGCTCAAGAACGAGGCTGAGTTCTTAAACCGACTCGAAGATAACCCATACATCGTCTCCTACTACGGCAGCGTGATCACACATGACAAGAAAAGCAAGAAGATGTTGTACAATACGATTCTCGAGTACTGTCACGGTCAATGCCTCGCGAAACAGATCAAACTCCACAAAGGAATAGGGTTAGCGGAAGAGGATGTGAAGACATACGCTATGAGTATCTTGATTGGTCTGAAGCATATCCATGATGAGAAGATAATCCACTGCGACATCAAACCAAAGAACATCTTACTCGCGGTTGAGAATACGGGATACCATCATCATGGGTTTGTGGCTAAGATCTCTGGTTTTGGGAAAGCCATGGAGAAAGGGTCGAGTGACTACGGTGATGGATGGGGTCACGTGAGAGGCACAACCCGGTTTATGTCGCCAGAGCTTATAGGGGACAGAGTTCTAGACTATGGTGCGGATGTTTGGGCCTTTGGATGCACGGTTCTTGAGATGTTGACAGGGGAACGTGTTTGGGCAGAGCATGGTGAGATGTGTTGTTGGGAAGAATGGATTACTCGCATCGGTGAAAGCGATTTGGTTCCATATGTTCCTGATTCTTTGTCTGAAGAAGCAAAGGACTTTCTGTCAAAGTGTTTAAAGAAAGATCCTGCCCGAAGGTGGACTGCTGACAGCTTGATGAACCATCCGTTTGTTAGGTGGAATAACCAATACTTTGAGGAGGAGGAAGAAGAAGAAGAAGAAGAAATATTTGAAGCGGTTGGAATACATGAAGAAGAAGAAGAAGAAGAAGAAGAAGAAGAAGAAGGAGCAATTGAAATAGATGAAGAATATCCTAAAGAGGAAGAAGATCTAAAATAGGTGTCTATGTCAACTAATCTTGTTTCATTATTTGTATTATGCTGCAAAATAAATGCTTACTGTAAGAAGCATATATATGTTTCACTTGCAGTGAATTTATTGATTTTTTCAAAAGCTTGATAAGAATATATCTTATTATATAAAGTTTAGTTCTTAAAAGTTACTAATTAACATGATCGCCACATGTGTCAATCGAAAATTTAAGATTGCGACATGTGTCAAAAATATTTTTAAATAATTTTGTTTAAGATTTTTAAAAGCTTTAGAAAAAGAAAATTATCATCAGAAAAAATATTGGTTTAATGTTTCTTTTTTAAGATTTTTGAAAAGAAAAATTATTTTTATTCTTTTACTGTTTCCTTTTATGATTTTAGAAAAGGAAAATTACTGTTACATAATATTATACAGTTATATTTTGTTTCGAACTTTAGAAAACAAATTACTATTAAATAATTATTTTAAGTTAATATTAAATAATTTTTAAAAAACTTGGTATTTTTACAATTCGTTTTTAATATCACTACTATTTTATAAATTGTATTTGTTAATTAAATAGGTTTTAGTATCATGTTTATCATCAAATTATTTAAAAAATATTATTTAATAAACTTTTAAAATTCTCCTTGATCAGAATTTAAAAATAAAATGAAACAAATTATATTTAGGTAAATATTATAAAAATAAAAACTTATTTCACAAAACATTTTTATTAGGATTTTAGAAAAAAAGAAAATTATTATCGCATAACTTTAAATTTTCAAATTAACATAATTGTGAGACGTAACAATATATAATTTAAGATTGTGACATGTGTTTCATTTTTTTTATCATAAATACATAATTATTATTCAAAAATATTTGATAGTAATTTTCATTTAAAAAAAACAATTGTAAGCAAAAAGTAATTGTAAAAAGCTATTGGAAAATATTTTTCTTTTTTAAAAGATAATTATAAAAGAAATTGTAACTTAAAATAATATCTTAAACAGAATAAATTATAAAATCGTACAAGTACTTTGCCCAAAATAAAATCCTACAAGTAGGAGAAGTTATTTAATAAAAATCATAAATAAAACTAATTATAGAAATAAGTAACATTTCGTTAAGAATAATAATCTTCAACAAAAGAAAGTTGTAAAAGTACTTCTATTATTTTCTCACAAATAACAAACTTTACTTTTATTAGATAATTGTATGTTTGAAAAACTATATACCAAAACCAGTTACAAATATTCCACATCTGTATTCAGGTTTAAGCTTCATAATATTACTTTCAGAAAACATAATAGTATTTGCAAAAAAAATATTACGTGAGTGCTTTTTAAGGGTCAATTTGTTCAATAACTATAAGGGGCAAAAATATCAACTTTGTAGTAAGAGGATAGAAAGAGATAGGAAGGAAAAGAAGGGGAGAGGAAGGAAAATTGTTAGTTATTGAAATAAAGTTTTTTTTTTGGTTATTGGCCCAAATTTCTCTTTTTTAATTACTTGATGCAACTCAACTTTTTTTATTATCCTTACTACAACTTATGTCAGAAGTTGTAATTTTTTTTAAAAAAAGAAAACCAAAACGAATTTGTTCTTATCGACATATAAAATTGGTTATGCTATTGAAGATCATGTTGCTAAGGAAATAAATTGGTTATGCTATTGAATTTGTTCTTATCGACATATAAAATTGGTTATGCTATTGAAGATCATGCTGCTAACCGAAAGTTATGTGGAAAAATGGATTTCTCCATACTACTAAAAAAATTGGTTATGTTGTTGTAGGTCATGCTACTAATATTTTCATTTAAAATAAATTCTAGCAAAAAGAAAAATTTAAAAAATTATTTAATAAAATATTAAATTTGTAAATAAGAAAGTTTATAATGTTGTCACTGACTCGATTTTTTATTTCATTCTAATTCTTATTTCAGGTTAGATTCAATTTAACTTTTAGGTATAGTGTTTTTCTCTACCCCTAAGTATAAAGTTGATAACAATTCATCCATGCAACATAATTATAAAATACAAATATTAACTTAAACTTATGTTTGAAAACGAGTTTTTAATTATTAAATAAATCTTACACAATATATACAAAAAAAATCATAAAACTATAATAAAATGATTTATCATTTCATTATCTTTATTAAATCAAAACATCAAACAAAACCAGTTGCAAAGACACTGCAAATTTTTATGAAAACTCAATCGTGCTTGTTTAACAGTAGTTGAAACAGAATATTCAGACAAGTTGTTATATCTGAAGCCAAATAGACTGTATCTTGCTAATTAATATATATGACAGAAAAGGAAACATGAACA
The DNA here is from genome assembly GCA_016771965.1 of Brassica carinata. Classification (NCBI taxonomy): domain Eukaryota; kingdom Viridiplantae; phylum Streptophyta; class Magnoliopsida; order Brassicales; family Brassicaceae; genus Brassica; species Brassica carinata. The sequence goes on along the minus strand of CM028687.1, from coordinate 9,521,276 downwards.
ATCTTTTTTGCAACAAACAACCAAAAAACGTTGGTGTCTTCGTGGTGCCGCTGGTTTTAATCATGATGATGACTATCTTGGCGAGCGAGATAGATTAGTCCCTATTATATACATGAGTTTGTGATTCTTTTAATATCTTAGTTTCTAGAGAATGAAAACAAGTCTTGTTGTGATTCCACTTTGTTTTCCTTTCAATGTATCAAACACGACAGGGCTCTAAATCCAAAGTAGATTTATTAATTATTCAAAAGTCTTCAAAGTACTACAATCACATCCAAAATGATCAATAAATTTTTTTATTATAGTACATACGGTACTAAGTGCCAGGAAACAACCTTCGAGAGTCTTGACATATTCATGGAAGTAGTTACCAGTGGTTGTTGTACTGGCTGACAACTTGAGCTTGAAGCAACTGAAATCTCCAGAAGAGAGCTTGATTCATCAACTCTTCTTGAGTCGCTCTGTGTCTAACAAGTGTCTTTGTAGCTTCTCCTCGAAGGTGCTTCACGTACTGCGTCTTGGCGCTTTGGTGCATGGTTATGAAATATTCATAAGCACAGCTCCATTTCAGTACAAGCCTACACTGCACCATAAGCAGAGTTGCTTCCATTACAGCATCGACGTCTCCGTCGCTAAAACTGAAGTAGTTCTCCGATGTTGGTATTGGAATCCCATTCTCATCTATGGCTTTGAGATCCAACTTGGATTTCTCAAGATCTTCATGACATGCTTCCCACAGACGCAGGTAACGAGAATCCTCAATTCTTGACCCATTGATGGTTGAAAAGAGACTTCAACACAGTTCCATTTTCCATTGTGCTCTTCCTCTGACCGAAAGCAGCGCCAACAGAAGCGACAACTGAGTGTATAAAAATTAAAGCAAACATGAATGAGTTTTGATTTGGAAAATGCAAAGAGATATGAGCTTTAAGAGATAAGGGAAAACCTGCAGATACAAGTTATCATTCTCAAAACAAGGTCATCAGTTCTCTGCACGTGAGTGTTGCAACGAGGACAACGTTTGGTGTTTTTAACGAGCCAAGCATTGTTCTTTAATGTATCCAAGATGGAACTAAACCAAAGAGAAGCATCCTTGCAAGTCACGGGTCGATGTGACTCGAGGTTGCAACTCCAACAGAATGTGTGACCACAAGAACACACCACACCAAAGTCAAGAGAAGACTCATCATCTTCCATCAAATCCTCATGACGCTCGATGGCGTACTCGCAACCTGGAGCAGGACACCATTTGATAGATTCATTGTTGGCCTCCACGAAAGATCCCAGAACGTATCTCTTGTACATCTCCTTCACTGCTGGTTCGGTGAGTTTCTCAATCGTATCGGGTCCAACGGACGCGACACAGTTTGGGTTAGGGCAAAGGACTATCTCTTCCTCCTTGTTGTTCTCCAGAAGGTTGTTGAGATAACTTATCCAACAAGGTTCAGAAAACTTGTGTGGAGAAAAGGGTGTGGAGACCAGATTTTCCTGATCTGCAAAAGAAGACACAGATTCGTTTTTTTGATTCGAACTGTTAACTTTAACCAAACCTAAGTCGCCCATGAGTTTCTCCTTGTCGTCACCCAAACGGTCTGAAGCCTTGAAGGAGTTCCACCGGAGAGAGATTAGAATTACGGTTGCATCAGATTTGGACAGCGAGAAGACTTCGGAGATCTGCTTGATTTCACTCTTCATCTTCGTATCAACTTCACTTCTTGTAAGAACAGAGTACACTCTCTGACCATCGGTTTCCATAGCTAAAAAAAATAAAAAAATAAACAGACTTACGAACACAACATAAAAGACACAAAGAAAAGTCTGTGTAAATTGATGGACGTGATTTTATTACCAGCGAATCAAAGGGGAAGCACCTCAGAGGTTCAAAGACAAAGATGATTGTAGACTAAGTTTAGAGAAAACAGACTCTCTTGATGAATAGTGTATAAAGCCAAGCTCATTATATAGAAGAAACTTGAAAACAAAATTTCAATAAAAAAATTGGGGAATTATTAATTTCTGCTTAGGAAATTTAATGATAGTTAATAAAAATTGATGATTTTTGAAGCGTGTCGATATACATATTTTATAAAAATAATTTTTACAAATTTTTAAATTACATATTATCAAATTCTATCGTAAAATCTTTATTATGTTGTTAAGAACACAGATAAGATTTGTTAATCATATCTAAAAAATAAATAAAACATTGAGTATTGTAACATTTGTCAGTATGAGTTTGTGGAAAAAAGATCTACTAGATTTAGTGCTATAATTTATAGTCTAATGATTGTTGACGCGTGTCTATATCTATTTTTGAAATATAATGAGTATTATTACATTTGTCAGCACAGTTCGTCAATTGGATAAGACTTTGTATTTCAACATCATCCTTCTCGGTTTTAATTAATGGGAGTCTTGAAGGATTTTTCACGAGTTCTCGAGGTAATACGACAGGGCTGCTCCTTATCACCTTACATGTACATCATTCTCAGTAATGTGCTTTCAAAATTACTTAACTAAGCAGCCGAAGAGAGGAAATTAGCTTATCATCCCCTGTGCCAAGGAGTTAAACTCACTCATCTGAGCTTCGTTGACGACATCCTAGTTTTCACTAGGGCTGGACAAAAATCCTGGATCCGAAGAACCGAACCGAACCCGATCCGAAACAGTAGTATTGAACCCGAACCGAAATTGATTAAATATCCGAATGGATTCAAAATTTTGGTATTTAAAGAACCGAAACCGAACCCGACCCGAACCGAAGTATTTTGGGTACCCGAATATATCCGAACTAGATTTATATAACTATCTACTTTGTCAAAGCTCCTTTTGGGACGTCAGAGATGGTACTAAGGGGTATTGGATCTGGAGGAAGCTGCTTAAGTTGAGGAATTTTGCCTATGATTTTATGAAAATGGAAGTCAGAAATGGAGAAACTGCACACTTCTGGTTCGATGATTGGATGGGCATTGGGAAGCTGATTGACATTACTGGAGCCATTGGTACTACGTATCTGGTTCTTCCTCATAGTGTACTAGTGAGCAACACAGTTACAGGAGATGGTTGGAGCCTGAGAAATAAACACAGTAGAAGCCAGTTCCAGAGACAACTAGAGGCAACGACTTGATTCTATGGAAGCATAGGGAGGATGATTTCCAAGATAGGTTCTCTACTACCAACACTTGGGAGCAGATTCGAACCAAGAAAGCCAAAGTCAACTGGTGCAAGGTAGTTTTGTTCACGCAGAGAATTCCTCGGTATGCATTTATAACTTTGTTAGCAGTGCTAAACAGGCTGTTCAATGGAGACAGGATGAATACTTGGGGTATCGCGCATGGTTGTGGGTTATGTGGAAAGAGGGATGAGACAAGAGATCATCTCTTCTTTGCTTGTCCATACTCTTTAACAGTTCGGGAAAGGCTGGTGAGAGGCTTCTTTGGCCAAAAAGACCAATCCGATTGGACTCTATCGCCAATGCTAAGGCTAATAGGATGAATCGACTTGACTCCATCCTCATCAAGATGGTGTTTCAAATGGTCATCTACCTTTTTTGGAGGGAGAGAAATGTGCGATGCCACCAGGGTAAATGGATGTTGACAGAGCAGATATGCAAGACTATTGATAGGACAATGAGGAACAGAATCGTGTCACTGAAGCATGACTCACAGTATCGAAATGCAGGCCTTTTGCAATGATGGTTTCAAGTTGCAGGCTAGTTAGGAATTTGGTTCTATTTTTTTAACACTGAGTTCAATAAGGGGACCCTCTGGGTCAAGGAACAAGAGTAATAAGAAAAAAAAGGAAGAACTAGAAACAAATTAAAGAAGAGATACCAGTAGGTACCGTGCCTATGAAGGCATTAAAGAAGAACTAGAAAAGAGAGGAAGGTCCAGGAGCTGGAGGTCAACCTAAGAACCGATAGGTTAGGCAGAGAATCTCCGTTCCTGATCAAGGGTGTGGCGAAGCCAAGCAGGACCACCAACAGAGATGTAAGACTGAGAGCGAGAGCCTTCAATAACACTATACGCAATCTTTTGAGCAACTAGGTTCCGAGACGCTGACACATGTTCTAGAGACCAAGAACCAATGAGACTTAGAAGGTGGAAGATGCCCTCTAAAAGGTGTCTAAGGTCAGGAAAAAGGTCAGGCCTGAGAATAGCTTCCCGAACTTCATGAGAGGATGTTTCAAGAATGACATTACACTGACACATGTTATACATACACTCAACAGCCCAGAAGAGTGATTGTAGATCAGCTTCTCTTTTCGATGAGCTAGAGGGATAAGCACGTCGGCTTTGATGGAGTGCCGTTCCTTGGGCGTTTCTGGTGATCCAGCTAGCACCACTGAGGCCATTAGAAGAGCTCCAGGCCATTCCAATATTACATTTGATGAGAGTAGGCTGCGGTCGTATCCAATCTGCAGAAGGAGGATCTAATCTAGACCTGGCCAATGAGTTAGCAAACTCAGGATCATTCACTGTCAACCAAATCTGAGCATCTTCAATGGCTTTGTTAGCGCACTCAGTGGGAGAAGATCTTGAGTTCTCAAAGACCAATTCATTTCTTGATTTCCAAATGCTCCACAGAATCCACGGGAAGGCAGCACTTTTATTATCAAGACCGCTCCGTCTTTTCGTGTTTGCTATGAGGAAATGAATGTTGAGAAAGACCGAGTTTGGAGAGAAACCTGACGGTGGAAGCTGCAGTTGAGAAGATCTCCAAGCTTCAGCCGCAGATGGACAATGAAACAGGACATACATATGTCTTCACTGGGATGTCCACATGACTTGCAAGAAGGATCGACATTAATACCTCTTCATCGAAGCCGTTCTCCAACAGCTAAGGCTCCTGACAAGGCTCTCCAAAGGAAATGGCATATTTTGGGAGGAGTTTTGAGTTTCCAGAGATGCTTCCACAACTGCTTTTCCACCGGTGGCAGCGTGCGAGCAGAGGAGGTAGACGCTTTGATGGAGTTGAGCAGTTTGTAGGCGCTTTGCGTAGTATAAACCCCATGATGTGTGAAGCCCCAAGTATCTGAGTCCTGTGACAAGATTCTAGGCTTTATCTGGATGATGCCGTCCACATCTGCTGCAGTGAAACATTCTCTGAGCTTAGCAATATCCCATTGACTAGTTTGAGGAATCATGAGATCAGAGACTGTTAAGGTGAGATCCACAATACTGTCTTCCCTGTACATTGGAGGTCTTGCAACTGTATCAATGATCCAGTTAGACATCCACACATTGGAGCTGGCGCCATCACCTATTCTCCTCATCATACCTAGTTTCAGAGCCTCTCGCCCATGGAGGATGGATCTCCAAGCGTAGGAAGGACGAGTGCCAATGCCAGCATCTAAAAAGGAAGAGTTTTTAAAGTATCGACTCTTTAAGATCCTCGCAACTAGAGATTCAGGCTGCGAAAAAATTCTCCATGCTTGTTTTCCAAGTAAGGCCTGATTAAATAAAGCAAGGTCATGAAAGCCTAAACCTCCTTCTTCTTTACTCTTGCAGAGTTTATCCCAGGCTACCTGGGAGTTTACGCCAGTTACCACCACTGCTCCACCAAAACTCTCTCATGGCAGAGGTGCGCTTGCCACATAAATCTTTAGGAAGCTTAATGACAGACATCGCATAGACAGGGAGTGCAAGACCAATGTATTTCAAGAGAATTTCTTTACCGCCTTGTGATAGGGACTTTGCAAACCAGCCATGGAGCCTATGTTGGAGTTTTTCTCTTATGAAATTGAGGATGTTGATTTTAGATCCCTTGAAGACTTCAGGAAGACCGAGATAAGTCCCTTCACCACCTTCTTTATCTATTTCTAGCTCCCGCTTAACGTCAGCCTTAACAGAAGCCTCAACTTTGTCACCAAAAATGATAGAAGACTTTAGCTTGTTGATTTGTTGACCAGAAGCTTCACCATAGACACTGAGACAGCGAGATATTTCAGTACTTTCAAACACATCAGCCTTGCACATAAGCAAGCTATCGTCTGCAAATAATAAGTGATGCACACTTGGACCCTGAGCGTCTAGTTGAATGCCATGAAGTCGACCTGAAAGCTCAGACTGATTGAGCACATTGACTAAGGCCTCAGCACAGAGAATAAATAAGAAAGGAGAGATGGGATCTCCTTGTCGGATGCCACGTTCTAGGCGAATGTATCCATGCACACGACCATTGAGGAGGATGGTATAAGAGACAGAACTAACACAAGACATTACCCATCTCACCCAAACTCTGTCAAAACCAAATTTCTCCATCAATGTGTCCAAAAAGTTCCATTCGACCCGATCAAACCCTTTAGACATATCAGTCTTGATAGTCAAGTATTGAGAGCTGAGGGATGGGTTTGTTCGGAGGCCATGCACCAGTTCATGTGCAACTATGATGTTGTCAGTGATGAGCTTCCCTGAGACAAAAGCACCTTGAGTATCAGATATAAGAGAAGGCAGAAACTGTTTGAGACGATCTGAGAGCAACTTCGAGATTATCTTGTATTGCACTGAACAAAGGGCAATAGGTCTCATATCTTTCACTGAGTCTGGATTCGGGATCTTTGGTATCAAACATAGCTGTGTATGGTTCTATCCAGGAGGCATCGAAGATGTTTCAAAGAATCTGCGAACATCCTCAATTACCGTATCACCAACAATGTGCCAGAAACTCTGATAAAAGATCCCAGACATACCATCTTCACCAGGTGTACTCCCACCCTTAAAAGAAAAAGCAGCTCTCTTGATTTCATCAGCAGAGAATTCCTTTGTCAAGCTTGCATTCATTTCAGGTGTGACACGAGCAGCAAAGCCTGTGAATAGAGTCACCAAGTCAAAGGGATTAGAGCTCATAAACAGATCCCTGAAGAAATCAACCGCTATCTGGCCTTTGGCGCCTTCGGAGAAATGTTCAATATTGAGGCTATCCTTTAACATAAGGACTCTGTTTCGAATCTTCTTGCCTTTCACAACGTTATGAAAGTAAGAAGTGTTCATATCTCCTTCTTTAAGCCACTGCTCACGGCTTCTTTGGCGCCAGAATCTTTCTTCTTCCTTGTGGGCTTGAGCTAACTCTGTACGAAGCCTACTCATAGAGCGAGCGCTAGACTGAAGTCTAGCAATTTCTTTTTCCAGCGCCTCCTGCAGCTTCGGAATGCGGTTTCTGGAATTAAAATTATTAGCTCTTTTCCACTGTGACAGTTCCCGACGACAGACAGCCAAGCGATCAATAAGAGATGTCGGATCCCCAAAGCCAGACCAAGCATTACGAACAGCCTCTTCTATACCCTATTTACCAATCATTCGTTTGTCAAAGTAGAATCTGCCTGAACCTCTAACAGCTTCTTCTAAGACGAAAGATAACAGAATAGGTCTATGGTCAGAAGGCCATATTTCCATATATTCCAAGCTTCAGCGGGAGAAGAGTTGGAACCATTCGTCATTGCCAAAACTCCTGTCAAGACGGCACTGAACCCAGACCCGATCACGCCAGCCAGCCCAGGATAACTGATTCCCTTCCGACCTCACCTCCTTTATTTTACAGTTCTCAGCCATATTTCTGAAGTTTCAGAAGGTTGAGTCGTTGTGCAAAGAACCTCCGAGCTTCTCATCATTATTCATCAACTCATTAAAGTCACCTATCAAGAGCCAAGCACTGTCTCGAGAAAGACCAATGCTAATGAGTTTGTCCCAAACCAGTTGTCTCCTTTCCCGAACTGGATCACCATAAACACATGAGAGGTGAAACATAAGGGAACCAAGCTCAATACGAAGATCAATGATTCTCTTATCAGAGAATAAAACTTCAACTTTGTAACAATCCTTCCAAAAAACTGCCAAGCCACCACTCAAACCAATAGGCTCAACAGTAAAAACATTATCGTAACCAAGAGTATCCTTCAAACCGAACTTGTAACCATTCTTTTTTTTTTAGTTTCTGACAAAAATAAAAAATCCGGAAAGTACGATTTACGCATCTCCGTTAGTCTCTGAACTGTCTCGGGGCTACCTGCTCCTCGACAGTTCCAGCTCAAAAGGCTCATTGGGATGGCAGCGGCTTCAAATCGGAAGCCACCGTACTTGGGGTTGGTTTTGAAGATTTTGACGAATGCTCTCCTACATTCACAACTGCTTTCCTCTTGGAGCTAGATTCCACATTTAGCTTCTCTTTCTCAACATCATCTGCGACCGCTTTCCTTTCCTCTTTCGCACGCTGATCTTTGAGTGCAAGGCGTTTCCAACGTTGAGGGCGTTTCCTGCTACTCATAGCACCACTCCTAGACACGGAAGATTGGGCCTCAAAAGAGGTGCCAATACTGAAACCCGTAGGACTAAGGAGAGATGTTGAGGAGGCACCTTCAAGTTCACAAGGAGAGCTCATAAACTTTAATTTATCGGGACATTGAAAATCAACATGAGCACTTGGCAATTCTCCAATGGTACTTTGTCTTTTGTTAAGCCTCTGGGGTTCCTCAAAAGTGAAGACATGACCCTTGCCTTTCGATAAGTCATGAGTTATCTTGGGAGGTATCAGCACTGGGCCTTGAGAAATGCTTTGTTGAACACGAGCGATTCGAGCTAGGCGTTCCGTCTCATCACTATGAGATATGTATAAAAGCGCAGCATCTCTTTCCTCAGCAGACAGCTCCGAGAACAAGGGTTAAAGCCCTGGTGGAACAGAGGAACAGTAGAAAGGGCTAGAGCACCGTAGACGATTGTGGTTGATCGGAGTTCTGAGATGCACTCTGTTTTTTAATTGGCAGAGACTTGGTGCGGTTACGGAGCACCGGGCAGTCAGGCCTTTCATGGGTTAAACGGCAGCAGTGGTGACATCGCTTCATTAATTTTTCGTATTCGAACTCAATAAGAACAGATCCACCACGAGGAAGATTCAAGGTCTTTGAAGCTAGCGCCGGTCTTGAGATGTCAAGCCTGATATGAGCTCGGATGTAGGTTTCCTTTTGAGATACCTTAGGGTCGTATGCAATCTCAATCACATGCCCTATTTTACTGGCCAGGAAGTTCATCGTATCAATGTTGTAATGATTCACCGGAATGTTATAGATACGAACCCAAACATCGACTGAGGATAAGAAGTTTGCAGGGGGAGAAGGGATCCAACGGTCCAGCAGCATTGTCCGTTGGTGATAGGACCATGGACGATCGTTAAGCACTGTGATCATGTCCTCTTCCCTTTAAATATGAACTGAAACTTCTCAGCAGAGAGAGCAATACCACGCACTCTACCATAGACTCTCCACACTCTCGGCATATCTACGATCATCTTGGCCATCGGCTGGCGGGAGGGGTTGAGAAGTCTTCCTAGTATACTCATGGAATTCCCTTCAAAAACGTTGAAGCATCGATCATCAGGTAAGTCTACGGGATCATTATCATGAAGAGACATAGCCTGGATAGCAGAATGGAGATTTTCAGCCATCTGAGAGTTCCTTGAGACAAAACGAAGGTGATGCCAGCGAAGACTCAATGACTAAGACGGTAAGAGATCAATGTCTAGGCCTTGCGAAATCCCGTTGATTACGCAGTATTCAGAAATCTGTTTAAGGGAATTCATAATACTTGGAGGTTAAGGCGGGATACAAAAGGAAACTTAAAAGAATAAAAGTTAAGACAAGGAGGAATAATGGAAAATGAAATCGAATTCAGAGACTGATTGAATAATTTATGGATGGAAAAAGGAAAGAGCAGAATGGCCGTAACTCAAAAAAAAATTAATTTGAGAAATCAAGGAAAAAGCACCAAAGAGAATAAGGAAACTAAAAGAGAAACTAAGCCCACCGGCAGAGCCAAAAAAGGAAACTTTAATATCGGAAAAGATTTCCGGTAGAGAGCCAATAAAATGTCACTAAGACTACCCACGTTTTTAGAGTTTGGCCAGGAATTTGGTTCTTATGATAGAGTTTTTTCATCTCTTTTCTCCTCCAGTATAATCTTTATAGCCTGATTCTTTTGTAAATGTAATTCTTTAATGATAGATCAATAAATTTGAAATTTCATAAAAAAACATTTGTCAGCATAAGACTGTGAAATTATATTTCATTTATAAGATAAATTTATCTTTGATTTGCTTAACCAAAAAATATAAATAATATAATAATCAATATATATATTGCCAAACAACACACTCTCAAAATATTTAGATTATTTGATTTACAACTTTTCTTAATAACATACATTTTGTTAGTTTAAATTGTTCATAAGCTACTATATAGAAAAAGATTCTCATTCATAATTGATATTTTTTATTGATACTAGGATTCGGATCCCCACGAGCTCGCGGGGGAAACTATATATTAAGTTTTGAACATAACTTTAAAAATATATATAAAATGATGGGCATTGATATAAAAACAAACAAAAGTAAAATACTTTTATTAAATTGTAATTAATATAGTTAAAAATAAATGCATAAATATAGAGAACACAAATTTTTAAAGTATAAATTTAAAATATAAAATACTAAAACTTAATGATAAAATAATATGATTCTAAAAATATTAAGTTAAATGCTATAATAATATATAAATATTTGTTAAAACTGAACATTTTTCAACACTTTTCTATTGTACTGCTATAATAATTTCTCTCTCTCAGCAAAAAAAGAAGAATATTTAAGGTAGAATCCATAAATTTCACTAATTTAACAATGATTGTAGTGTGTATGAGGGAATTAAGAGGATGCAACATTCAAAGGTTAAAAAGACGGATAAAAGAAACGTTCTTACTCTCTCTCTATAATTATTCTTGTTATTATAAATAAAGATTTCATCTTCTACTTGTAAGATCTCATATATGTAGACTACTAAATGATACTATGCAAAGATTCACATATATTCAATGAAGAATGACATTTAATGAAAAATTACCTATGTGCAATAAATTTAACAAAGAGTTGCGTGTATTCGTTTATGGAGTTCTTCCTACTGCTACCAGTTAACATTGTATGCTACCTAATCATGGGCACAAACCGACCATAAACTAATAACAAACCAATCCACAAGAGGAAGCAAGAAACCAATTTGATGTCCCGATGCAAGGGAGATCAAATATGAGGGTAGAACTCAGAAATTTCACCAATTTAACAATGATGGTGGTGTGTATGAGGAATATAGAGGGTGCATCATATATATAATCATAGAGGCATTTAAAAAGATACACTGTTTAGAAACTAAGAAAAGTGAAGTATAACACCAGAGAAGGATACATTTTTTGTTCGAACAGTTAAAGGATACCAGATCATATAAAGAAAAAAAGATCTTGTCTGTTAGATGGTAAATAAACAAATTTGTATGATGCATTATTGGCTTTGTTTCATGCTTCTGGCCTCTATTTACATGAAAATACAATAACAATATATGAATAGTCATTCAATGAAAAAATTGAAAATGCAAAAAAAATTTGAATCGTTCATTTTTTATTCAGCGTAAGCAAAGCATGTCGATGCATGTTTTGTTGCATATGCAAAATTCTAGACTACTTGATATTTTTATTATCTCTAATCTTCTGACAAACATATTTTTTGAAATTTTTTATCAAAAAGTAGATATGAAATGAATTTTATATTAGTAACACTAAATTGTTATGCAGTTCGAGACTATCTTGAAATATTTTATATATAATATAATATTTTTATCTCAGAATTATAATTTAAAGCATCATGAAATTAAACCTAAAACTGGAAAGATATTGTAAAAAATGAAATTAATTAAGTTAAAAATTCTTTGTAATAATGTAAAGTTGAAAATAAATGGTTATAATCATAAAATATATGATGATAAAACAGAACCCCTTATAACAACTGTTTTTATTTTATTTATCATTTCAATTCCAAGATTCTCAACCATGAATTTGTTATAAAATTTTTGACTGAAATTAAAAAGATAATTTCATAGAACTCCATGTGCTTAGTAAGATCTAATATGATCACCATGCCTTCTATGAATTGTAATTTTACAGTGAACTAACTGAAAAATAAAATACACAATTATTCTGGTCATCTGGTGTATTCTAAGAGGCTATTTTCTTACATATTTTCCACTCTTCATCTCTTTCACATTAACCAATTGTAACACATGCATCTCTAAAAGGACTATGTATTCTGTTGTTAACTGTAAGGTAATATATCCTTATAGAATTTAGGATCATTTACATAATTGGTTAACATTCAAAGATTATATAGATGGCGGTAGAAAGGTTGAACATGTTGGATAGTGAGTAACTTTAATTGTTATGAACTATGAGTTGGATAATGGTTAAAGTGTGCAGGAGATCACTCTGCGAGTATTTTGACCATTATCAAACATTGAATAACACGTTTTCTATTTGTAGATTGCCTTTTTTGGGCTAAAGATCATTTGTAAATATGACAAAAAATTTTTTTATTTTTTTCAAAGTTAAGGTACAAGAGATATAAATTGAGATTTCTGTGTTTTTTGTGTTTTTCCAAAGTTCTTTTGTAGTTCTCTAGAGTAGTGGATAAATAGAGGGGTCATCTATCTTATATATTACTAAAGATCTCTTCCAATATACAATGTACGATCTTTGTCCCAGATACTTACAACTGTTACTTGCTAAAAAATATAGGTTGATACATTTAAATAGTTTATATTCTCAAAAGAATTACCAATCTTCGTTTTGTCCAAATATGAAGATTTTTGTTCTATACATTTTTTTTTAGAAATTGAAAGACAAGAGAGTTTCATGCCTATGGTTTCTGAATTTTGTTTTATTATTTTGTAAATTCTTGATTGCAGCTTTGCAGATACAAAAGATAGCCGTTGTACTCCAGCTATTCGTGTCATAATTGTAGTAATGTATTACATGTGAGGTTTAAATAATATATATGCCGAAACTGTGTTGAATGATAACACCATCTTGCCTATTTTGGTGGCACTGCAAGGTCAGTTGCTGAAACTTTCACGTCCTCAACAAATTTGGAAGTATTATAATTAGCATGATGAGGTTGTCGTCTGCGATGATACTCCAAAGAGGGATAATTCGTTTATTTTCAAAAGCTATATGGTTTAGCTGTGAAAAATGTTTTAGAACTGATTTTTAAATTTGGTGTTATTGGAGAGTTTCTTTGTTAATGGACTGGTCCCTCTCCCTTCCCTCATATACATTTTCGCACATGATGTTGCAGAGGAAAATCCCTTCCAGAGTTTTGGAGAAATCATTTTGTAATAAGGTTCTTTTCTCTGGTCACATAACAACACACTGCAGGGTATGAAAAATTCATTCCATTCGTCCACTCTTTAGTCTGCAGTTTCAGGGTATCTCAGGCATGCAATTAGCAATTAGGGTGTAATCTTTCACAAGGCTATGTATGTGTGTTGTATTAATGTGGACTTGCTGTGTAGCCAGCTTAAGTTGGAAGGAACACAAATATAAACTAGGAGCATTAGGTTTGCAAACAATCCATTGCAACCTCTCACCAAACTCATTAATCTTCAAGGAATCGCTAATATAAACTACATGGCCGGTACCGGAGGGACTGGTGTAGCAGTAAAGAAAAAACTTATCTTTACAGTCTGCCAGGACGTTCACTTGTCCTGCTGCTCATTGCCTCCTCTGCGAGGCTGACTTTCTTTCACATTTTACAAGAATTTTTGAATCTTAAAAATATCATTACAAGATGAACTCATTGATGGTTTATTTCTTCATCTGTTTTTTTTTGGCAGTGTTTCTTTTTGAGGGACAATGAGTACAACTAAATAACTTTTTAACCACTCAAATAATCAAAAGCATATAATTTACATTAACACATAGAGTTAGCGCTTGTATTTGTAATTCAATGATTTATAATATCCTGCATAAAGATCAAATGCTCATAGGAACTTACCGTCAGAGTCTCTCCACTTTTTCTCCAAGTCCAAACGTCCCCAGTTCAACGCACGCACGACTGTTTTTGCCCTCTTAAATATCTTTTAGTTACAACTTCCCAATAGTCTGGATCAACTTTTTTGAAACAAGAAAAAATGATTCATAAATGACTTTTTGATAGTAGTAGCACTTAGCTTCATACCATCAAATTCTTCACTAACTCCTATTCTACTCTGTCTAGGTACATAGTTTAGGTACTCCCTCCGTTTCATTTTAATTGTCGTTCTAAATTTATGCACACTGATTAAGAAAATATATGATTTTGTATATTTCCAAAATAAAAACACAATTAAATATACACCTAACCATATTTCAACCAATAGAAAAAAAATGGAGAATCTTATTAATAAATTTTGCATTGAAACTCTAAAAAGATATTTATTTTGAAACAAAAAATTTTCCCTACAACGACAATTAAATCGAAACAGAGGGAATATATGATAACTATGTCTACTGTATCTAATTGAAGTATCAAACGAACATGTACAATGAAATGCCAATTAACAGATCAGTTCTTCTGGTAAAACATCAAATGCCAATTAACAAAAATACAGAAAAGTGCAATGAAAATTGAGTAGAAAACATTATAATTAACTGCAGTAAAAAACATGGAAAATACCAATTTCAGAGACGAAATAAGTTCGAAATCAGAAAGTAATCTTAGTTGGCCAAAAAGAAGACATGATTTACTCCAAGTCCATCTCCTCCTAATCCTATGCATCCAAAACATTTTAAAAGAGATATATGCCCTTTCAAATAAAACAACAACCACTGGATTGATTTATTTTCCTATAATTAACGAAAACAGGGTGAAATCGAAATAAAATATTGCAGAGACTAAAACAGATACGAAAGAAGATGATGGTGAACTGTATGAGAAGAAAATTAATATGTCTACAACTTGGATGACAATGAGTGAATGCATAAGGGAAAAGAAATTTGAAACTTCCATATATATAGAAGAGTCGACTCCGAAAGGGTGTAATTGATGATGAGACGCGTTGAATCCAAAAGAAAACAAATGAGAAACCTTTTACAAAGGAGCATATACAGAAGGAGTGCATCGTTTAGAGAAACGTTGATTTAGGTAAAGACCAGAGAACACATCTTTTGGTGAAAGAGATTGATGACGTTGGATTTTACAAGGGAAAAAAATATTGTCCATTAGATTACAAAGCATTGATAAACACTACCGTTCGTTTTTAGATTTTATTTTCCTATAAAAAATTATTACGTCATCTGGCAACAAAATTGAGTTTGCTATTATATATAGATATTTTACCATTACTGGTTAAATCTTGATATCAAGTGGACGTGTTTATCCTGATAGAGAAAAGATGCGTATCGAGTATGGGCCTACAGTAACTGCCCTAAAGACTTTTTGCTGGAAGGTACGTTGCCCACCTAAAATGAAGCATTTCTTATGGCAACTGGTATGCGTATGTATAGCGGTAAAGAAAAATTTGAAAGCAAGAGACCTTCAAGGTGATATTCTTTGTGCCATATGTGGAGCATATATCTCTCTCACGGATCCCATCGAATCCAAACTTTTTCCCTGGACAGTAAACTTTTACAAATATGGATCATCTATTTTGGAGGGTCACACTACAGATGGAAGATCATCAATTTGCATGGATATTATGGTACATATGGAAAGGAAGAAACAACAAGGTCTTTAGTAATTTGGATGTTGATCCTAGAGATACTCTTAAACTGGCAGAGACGGAATCTTTACTCTGGGCTTAGGCTCAGGCTTCAATTGTACAGAGAAGGACTCAACTCATACCATCAGGGGAAGCAGTTTTACCGGTTATATCGGGTAGATGGTGTTTTACGGATGGATCATGGAAATCACAGGAAAGCTACTCTGGACAAGGATGGTACAACATTTTGGAAGGTTTTGATGGTTTAATGGGGGCTAGGAATGCCAGAGCTAGTCATTCACAGTTACACACGGAAATAGAAGTCCTTATATGGGCAATGGAATGTATGAGGAACTTAAGACAGCACAATGTTACATTTGCTACGGATTGTTCTCAATTGGTGAAGATGGTTTCGAAACCAGAAGAATGACCGGATTTTGCAAGTTATTTAGAAGACATCAGGATCCTTAAAAGGAGTTTTCACAGCTCAGAGATCATCCATATACCAATGACACATAATTTAAAGGCAGACAGTTTTGCACGCAGTGCTAGGAAACAACCGTCGTTTGTAGTCCTTATGGATACGGAGCTACTAGTTTGGTTTACAGAGTCTATATGAGTCTTTTATTTTGATGATAAAAGAAGTTGTTGTATTTTACAGTTTTGAAGATGATTAGTATTTCAAAAATAAAGGAGGAATATGGTTTGTCATATCTTTGGGGGGGGGTCAAGTTATAATAAATAACTGAGATGATATAAATAATATGACATCTATTGTCTAAAGCTAAGATCAACATAAACATTGTTGATGACTATATGAGAGCAAAACAAGTAAGTTGTTTGCGGTGTCATGGAAAGTAAAAGTGTGGCGTTTTTAATTTCTTTTGAGAAAAAAATCAATCAAAATTATACCAAAAATTAACATGTATAATATAAACTTCAGTTTTCCCTAATCAGAAAAAGGAAATAGATGATGAAGATACAGATTAGTTGTCTTCTAATTGCTTTATGCATAAATTTGAGTTTGTTTCCCATTATTAACATACAATTGTTAAATCAATTAGTATCTATCTTATTAAAGTCGAAGTACCTTTTGATTTTGTTTGGCAATATGAATAGTAGACTTTAAAAATATGTTTGTTTGGAACTTTGGATAGCAGTTTTAAAAAGAGGTTTGTTTGGAAACTTGGATAGCAGTTTTTAAAAAGAGGTTTCTTTGGAAACATGAACAGTAGTATATTAAGAAATCTTATATATTAAAAGAGAAGTCATGACTTCTTTCATGTGTAATTTTTTCTATTTGAACCATTTATTAAATTTTTTAGAAAATATATTTCATTATGACTGACAAAAAAATCTATAACTACTTTATTCATAATATCTTTTGATATCTTTTTATTTTAAATATAGATAAAAAGATTTTAACAAGATCTTAATTTTCAAAATATATATCTTTTGATATATATTTTTAAAAAAATCTAACAATCTATTGAAACAGATTTTAACCAGATCTTAATTTTCAAAAAATATTTATGATATATTTCTCTAATTTCGTGATTAGAAATGATAATTATTAACCATTAATATACATTAAATTCTCGTTTTATAATAAGAAATAAAATTTCTATCATATTTTATCTATTTTATAATTATTACTATCTATCATATTAAAAGAAATTTATTATATTGAACTAAATATGATAAATTTATTTATTTATATTTTCATAAATGTAAACATATATGATACATTGGCGGGTTAGCATTAATAACCTATATAATACATGTATAAAATTAAGATATCTTAAATTTTTTATATATACAATAATATATTTCAACATGATGAACATAAATAAATGCTAGAAGGTGATCATAATTTGAAACTTGGATCACAATTCAGTATAAATTAATCAAATAATTTTGAAATATGATATTTCATGCATATATTAATTTATTTAATAATCAAATACAAATTTAATAAGATAAATATAATTAAAAGCAATAAATACATGATTTGAAACAATTTATTACTACAACATGTAAACTATAAAGTGAATAGTTATATAACATGTTAAATATATGATTAATGTTACTAATGATACAAAAATATATATATGTTTATAAAAATGAAAACAAAATCAGCGCGGTTGCGCGGGTCAATATCTAGTCTATCTTATTAAAGTAGAAATACCTTTTGATTCTGTTTGGTAATATGAATAGTAGACTTTAAAAATAGGTTTGTTTGGAAATTTGGATAACTGTTTTAAAAAAGAGGTTTGTTTGGAAACTTGGATATCAGTTTTTAAAAAGAGGTTTGTTTGTAAACATGAATAGTAGTATATTAAGAAAAAAAGTAATGGACTTATGTTAGTAAGAAAATTTAGAAGTCTATTACCTTAAAATATCTTTTGTTTAAAATAATCATAAAACAAAATATAAACTTTATATACATATTTCAAATCAAAATAATAATTTAAAGTTGATTTATATACAAATGATTCAAAACTATACATATATTCAAAAATTGAATTTTACTAAAATATTTTCCAAAAACCATCATTAAAAAATGTTTTCAATATATCTAAGAAAAATACAATACAAAGCTCAATTTCATATACCAACTTAAATTATGGGATTTAGATTTCACATTAATTTTTAAAAATATAATATATGTGATTATTTATATGATGTTACATATAAAATATTATTAATTATATGATGGTATGTATAAAATACGATTAATTATAGGATCACACATATATGATATATAATAGTGAGTAGGGGTTGGACGTTCGGGTACCCATTTGGGTTCGATTCGGGTGTGTTTGGGTTTCGGGTTTCCGGGGGTCAAAGATTTCAGTCCTATTCAGATATTTCTAAATTTTGGTTTGGGTTCGATTCAGATCTTTGCGGGTTCGGTTTGGATTCGAATAACCCATTTAAATTATTTTAAATATTTTTAAATTCATTGTATACTTTAATTTTCTTAAAATCTATAAACAAAATAACATATTACATATAAATTTGAATAACATATGTCAGAATAACTAAACTTATTATATAAATTAGTTTGGTTTAAACATTTGAATAGATAATCAGTAATTATTTTAAGTATTTTTGGTGTTTTGAGTATACTTTAACTATTTTAGATATTTACTTTTGACTATTTGTATATAATTTCAAGTCGTTAAACCAACTTAAAAATATCATATATATTGTGGATATATTTATATACATTAAATCTAAAAATAATTAATTTATATAACTATATAAATATATTTTGGATACATTCGGGTACTCTACATACTTTGGTTCGGATCAGATTCGGTTTTGGTTCTCTAAATACCAAAATTTTGAATAATTCGGATATTTAATCAATTTTGGTTCGGGTTTGTTCCTACTTTTTCGGAATCGGATCAGTTTGGTTCTTTGTATTCGGGTTTTTGCCCAGCCTTAATATTGACATGAAAAACTAAATAGCAATATATTTTTGAAAAAATACACTCGCGCGGGTGCGCGGATCAAAATCTAGTAAATTGTTGTAATACAAGTGATTCAAGGTTCATTAGCAAGGTGTTGTTAATGTGTAATGGGTTTTGCACTGATTCACAACCCTTACAAAGAAACATTGAAGCGTTGATGCTTCTGTGTACAAAAAGGAAAGTGTGTGATACTACTGTGTAAAGTTTTTGTGTGTCCCATAAAAACCTAAATCATTTGTATGGGACGTGAATTCGGATAAGCAGAATAAGAGAGGCAACATTTTTTAGATAACCAGTAGCTAATAATTTGAATCAAAAACTAAAACAGAGTTTGAGCTTATCTTTACTATCACCAAAATCCTTACTATCGCAAAAGAGCAGATAGTCTACAGTCGAGTAGACATCCAACCGCTTAATAGGATACCGATCTGTCGAGTATCGCAAAAGCCTCTCTGGTAATCTCTCGTATGCTTCTTCGACAATTTTTGGCTCTGCTATAAGATAACAAATAGATTATAAGAATCAGAAATTTCTTTTTGCAGAAAAATAAGAATCATGCTGGAAAGATGTTGAACGAGCTTTTGGAGTTTTACAGTATTATAATACATGGAAGCTTCGTCATACGTCCGCTTCCCGCTTCGGAACCGGAATCAGAATCTGAAGATTGTGGAAGCTCTCAGAATCTCGCTTCCAATGCGCTTCCAAAAAATACCTCTTTAAAAACACGTTGGAAGCTTACAATTCCGTTTTGGATTCACGCTTCCGTTTTAAAATGATACAATATCATAAGTAAATAAATGTATAAGAAACATAGTTTTTGTTTTTATATAATAGTGAAGTAGAGAATATAAATATTTAAATATTAAAACTAATACTATAAATTATATTTATGCATTAAGGTTTTATTAGAGATATATCGTATATATTCAAATATATTGTGTTAATTATTTACAAAATATTAAAAATAATTAGTATTATAATATCTTATAAACTTAATTTATGTATATTTTCACAGTTTTAACATGAAATCGTTTAAAATTATTGTAAATGAATAAAAGTTTTATTTTTAATTTAAATCATATTATTTGTAGTCATATTTGTAATTTTTAATATTTTAATATTTATATATATATATATACATATATAAACATATGCTTCCGACACGTTTCCGCTTCCTATTTTTTTTTTTTTTAAAATCTCGTTTCTACGCTTCCATACGATTCCGCTTCCGTTTCCATGTAACATAGTGTAGAACTCCAAAAGCTCGTTCAACATCTTTCCGGCATGATTCTTATTTTGCTGCAAAAAAAACAATTGGACCGTAGGGATCGCCTATTGTTTGAACAATCACTACAAGAAAATACAAGATGAACGACGGCTGAATTCCTCGTGAATTCGTCGTTAATGAGGCATTACGAGAAAATAGCGAGGAAAAAGGTTTGGTCGTTAAACATTTGTCGTAACGCGTATTTCCTCGCCAATTCCACGTCAATTAGCGAGGAACAGTTTTCGTCGTAAAGACCAAGTACAATAATTCGTCGTAAAGATCACGTAAACTTTCCACGTAAGGAACTCGCTATGTTTCCTCGTAAAGACCACAAAAATTTTTCTCGTCAATATCACGTAAATATTTTATCGTTAATTACACGTAAAAATCACGAAAACATTTCCTCGTAAATTCCACGTTAATTTTCCTCGTCATTTCCACGTAAACTTTCCACGTGAAAGACACGTAATGTACTCGAAAATTAATCCTCGTAAAGACCACGTTAGGCTTACCAAGTTATTTCCTCGTGAGTTTTAACAAGGAATTTACTTCGATTTTTATATACAGAATTAAAAAATATATAATTAGAAAAATATTTATAATTTTAATTATAATTATAAAATTTGAATTAAAAAATACACAACCAATAAAAAGAAAAATATATTTATTCATAAATAATTAGAATTTATATTTACAACGAATAAAAAGGAAATAAAAAACTAAGGCTCGTTCATCGCCTGGTAGAACTCATCACTCCTCCTCTCTACATCCACCTCGTTATGGGCCTCGCTTGTCGACTCGCCTTGAATTGGATTTTGTCGTCGCAAGTTCCTCAACAAGGACTCCCATTCCGGATTTGTAGCCGCTATGACGTCCAAGAAGCCCTCGACTACACCCTGTCGAGCTGTGAACGCAGATGTTGTCGAGGCCAACTCGTTACGCAGCTGAGTGACCTCGTCTTCCCGTCTCTGACCATAAGACGATGTCGCTCTCGGAACATCGTTGACGGAACCAATCCCCAACGTACGTCCCTTTTTCTTAGGGACAACCTTAAAAACCAAAAAAAATTATTGTTAGTAAAAATTTAAAGTTAAATTAAATGAATAATTTAAAAATTATAATTTTTTAAAATTTACCTCCTCGTAAATCCTATCCACTTCAAATGTGGATAAGGTGACGGGTAGTCCGTCGGTAGACTGCTGTGTCAGCTGGGCCTGACGCTCTTGAACCCTGTCAGCAACTTCATTGAAGATTTGCTCGGACCTAGGATCTACGAATCGACCCGACTTGTTCTTCTGGGTCTTCTCGTAAAGTTCCATAAGAGTCGGGAGCTGTCCCGTCTCTTTGGCCTACAAAACATTTTAGAGAATTAGTATATATATAAATATATTATATAAAAGAAATTGATTAAATTCAATATTTAATTACGTACCATCTCCAAACGGATAGCGGCGTGGGGTTTTTGTCCCGTAGAGTGAAGCATCGGCCCGTGACCGTGCTCATCTACCGTGTTACGGGAGGCAGAGCAAGCCTGGGCGATTCTTATGGCGTCAGGAGTTTCCCAATAACAGATGAGGCCATCCCACACCTCCGTGGTGAGCTCAGCAGGTTTACCACAGTCATATCCCTTCACGATCCAGTCCCCCTTCCAGTTGGAGACCGTGTCTAATAGGCGAGCTTTCACCTTACTTTTGAACGCTTTCCTTACCTTCTCATTGACCCCCAAGGACCAATGATACTTTTGCTGTAACAGAAAAAAAAAGTTAATAATTAGTATTAAAAAAATTTGAAATATAAATTGAAAAATAATAGGATATATATATATATATATATAAATTAATAGTAACTTACAGCGAAAATCTTGAACCACGTCTTTCTGATGTAGACGGGCGTCTTCTTCCAGTTCGGATGTGGCATGGAGAAGTAACCCTTCATCGTGTTGGTTACGTCTGATGCGAGACATCCGTCAACCCCAAACCTAAAAAAAAAAACAAATTTAAAGTAAATTAGATACTAATGTTATTAAAAATTTTAAAAGAATCTAAAAAAATGTAACATACCACAAAGTTCCGTCCGGTCGGTCGGGTCTATGACTGGTAAACCTTCTCTGCCTGGCTGAGCGAGAATGTCCTCGACAGTGTACTGCGAGTAAGGAGCACTCGGCGGCACCATCAGATCGGGATGAATCTGATCCGGCATCTCCACAGCCATCGGTGGAGGCACATGAGGTGGCACAAGAGGTGGCACCTCTGGGACATGATGATCATGAGGAGTCGGTGGTGCAACCGATCGTACACCAAAAGGAGAGACTCTCTGAGAAGACTGAGTCTCTGGGACGCTATCCGGACCCGAAGAACTAGGTGCTGTAGAAGAAGAACCGGGCTGTAAACGACTACCCGGCTCACCGAACATCTGTCTGTAGTGGGCAGTAAGTTTGTTCTTTCGTAGTTATTAAAAAAACATTCAAAATTAGCACTCAAACTTCAAATTTGTATAGACTAAATTCCTAATTAATCACCTAATCAACACTAATTAACCTAAAATCCATAAACCTATCTAAATTCCCTACACTAACCACCTAAACTACCCTAAACTAATCAAAGAAAAGAGAGAGGACTTACCATGTTTCTAGAGAGGAAGTGGAGAGGAAATAAGAAAGTGAGAGAGTTCGTGGGTATATATATAGGATAGATTACCACGTAAAAACCACGTAAGTTAACGAGAAAATCGCGAGGCCCGTGTTTTCCTTAACGAGGAAATCGCGAGGCCCGTGTTTTCCTTTACGAGGAAATCGCGAGTCCCGTGTTTCTCAGTAACGAGGAAATAACGAGGATCTTTCTTAAATTCCTAAAATCCAAAACCCTAAACCCCAAATTATAATTTTAGGATTTATAAAGAATTCTTCAAAGAAAGAGAAGAAAGATAATGGAATTACAAGTGGGAAGAGACCGTGTCTTCGCACTCGTGATTCCAGACCTTTCTTCTCTTTTTTTTAAGAATCTTTCTTCTTTTTAATATTTATGAATTCTGAATTGTGACAAAATAGTCTTGGTATATATAGATGTAGTTTTCCTCGTTAATTTCTCGTGAGATAACGAGGAAATGACTAGGCCAGTCTCTTCGTTTCCCGTATTCCTCATAAGTTCCACGTGAATTCACGTGGAAATCGCGAGGCCCGTGCTTATTTCCACGAGGAAATAACGAGGATTTGTTCTAAATCCTTACAACCCAAAACCCCAAACCCCTTCTTTTTATAACTTTATAACTTCAACCTCTACTTCTTATACAACCCATCAATCTCAAAGGAAGATAGGGTTTAGGGTTTAGGATTTTGGTTTAGAATTTGGGGTTTGGAATATATGAATTAGAAGATAAGGAAGATAGGGTTTATGGTTTAGGGTTTAGGATTTTAGGTATTTAAACATAAACCTCGTTATTTCCACGTAAGCTAACGTGGTCTTTACGACGATTTGCACTTACGTGGAATTAACGTGTTTCCTTTTTTTTAATAATTAAATGTTTATCGTTATTTCCACGTAAGCTTACGAGATCTTTACGACGAATTCGCTACGTGGAAATCGCGAGGCCCGTGCTTATTTCCACGAGGAAATAACGAGGATTTGTTCTAAATCCTTACAACCCAAAACCCCAAACCCCTTCTTTTTATAACTTTATAACTTCAACCTCTACTTCTTATACAACCCATCAATCTCAAAGGAAGATAGGGTTTAGGGTTTAGGATTTTGGTTTAGAATTTGGGGTTTGGAATATATGAATTAGAAGATAAGGAAGATAGGGTTTATGGTTTAGGGTTTAGGATTTTAGGTATTTAAACATAAACCTCGTTATTTCCACGTAAGCTAACGTGGTCTTTACGACGATTTGCACTTACGTGGAATTAACGTGTTTCCTTTTTTTTAATAATTAAATGTTTATCGTTATTTCCACGTAAGCTTACGAGATCTTTACGACGAATTCTGCTTACGTGGAAATCGCGAGGCCCGTGTTTTTAATTCTCACTTTCGTCGTAAAGACCACGTTATATTACGTGGAAATAACGAGGATTATGTTTAAATCCCTAAAATCCAAAACCTAAACCCCAAACCCCATCTTCCTTATCTTTTACTTCATATATTCCAAACCCCAACCACAATTCAATCTTTTTATTCCATTCCACAATTCGAAAACCACAATTCCTTAAGAATAGCAACTCCCGTTGCATGCACATCTCCGGTGGCAGGTTGTATGGCGTAAGAAAGACTGGCCACAATGAATATTGTCTCCCTGACATTCCGAATGGACTAAATCCATCTGTGCGTAATCTGAGATACACATTCCGGCTATTGGTAGCGAATTCTTGATGTACTTTGTTGAAATGTTTCCAGGCTCTTGCATCTGATGGATGAGTCATCTCACCATCCGTCTGAGTGTGCTCGGCATGCCATCTCATCTTCCCAGATTCGCTCGATTGGTACAATCTTTTCAATCTGTCTCAGAATTGGTAGGTACCACATCCTTTGATGCGGTACCCTATTACGTCCGTCCTTGCGGCTTGAATCGTGACTTCTTGCAGAATCGACATTCTTCTAACTTCTCATCATCTCCCCAGTATATCATGCAATTGTCAATGCAAACATCTAGTATCTCTGAAGGCAAGCCAAGACTATAAACCAGTTTCTGAATCTCATAATAAGAATCAGCAGACACATTGTCTTCCGGCAAATACTATTTAAACAAGTCTGCCCATTCATTCATGCAACTTTCAGGTAGATTGTGATCAGTTTTAATATTCATCATTCTAGCTGCCAACGACAATTTAGAGAGACCTTCTCTACAACCACTGTAAAGTGGCTGATTCAAAGATCTAACATTTCATAAAACTTTTTGCATCTATATTAGGTTCTTCATCTTCATCATGAGCTACGAATGCATCAGCTACCATATCATGAATCCTATCAAAATCTACCATTTGCTCTTCTTGATGGTAACTATGTTCATTATGCAAATGATGATGATCAACCGGTTGTTCTTCCTGAAAATTGCTATTACTACTACTAGTTTCATGATTCTCATCATAATTATAATCTTCTCCATGTTGAAACCAGATATAGTAATTTGGCGTGAAACCTCTATTTATTAAATGCTTCCAAACATTTTCACGATTTGCCAATTTCGAATTGTTGCATTTTCGACAAGGACAGAACATCTTACCGCTTTCTTGGGCCAGCCGTGTGGAATCTGCCTGATGCATAAATGTCTCCAGTCCCGCAAGGTATTCTTTCGTCACTCTCCCGTTAGCATCTCTATGCATATACATCCATCTCTGCAACTCGAAAATATTCCCGGAGCCCGACATTTTTTTTCTTTCACGTTTTTATTTTTTTTTCTTCTTGGTGTGTTTAAAATGATCTTCAAAGGTTCATATTTATAGGAAATTTTCGAATCTGGTAGTTGAGATTTTACTAAGAAATAACCACGAAATTTTGTTAGGTAGCCGAAAAAAAACGTGTTACACCTACAAAGTTGGTAGACTCAAAATTTCGTCGTTATTTACACGCCAAGATTTTCCTCGTAAAGGACACGCGAAATTTACGTCGACATTACGAGGAACATTATTTTCCTCGTAAGAACCACGTTACCTTACGTCTTTTTTACGTGGAAATGATTTCCTCGTTAATTTACGACGAACTGACGTTGCTTTTTATTTTCCTCGTAAGTAACTCGTAAATGCGACGTTATTTTACGAGGTTTTATTTTCCTCGTTAATCTTCGTCGCTAAAGCTGTGTTTTCTTGTAGTGAATTGTTGACCATTTAAGATATATACTATCAGCCAAATAATAACCCATTTTATATTCTTGGTCTTGAAATTTGTAATTAGCTGGGGAACGGTACCTTGAGCAAGCTTGGATAATAAATTAGAAGACTTTAGAACATTAATATCGTTGTTGCTGCCCGGCATTCCAAAATAGACATGCCATATCCATAGATCATAATCCGCAACCGTTTCGAGAATGATTATAGGTTACCCGCTACTTGGTGAAGGTAAATACTTCATCTACGGATAATTTGATTTGAGCAAACGAACAAATCCTAAATTTCTTGAAATAAAATGCATACTAGAGAAAAAAAGTTATGAGATGGTTCAGTTACGCATGCAAAATCAAGTAAAAAATTAGCTCTAAAAGAAATGGAGCAAGAAAATAAAATCTTTTGACAAATTTAAACTCCATCGAAGATATTAACACTCGCTAGTTTATCCGATCTGAACAAGCAATAATCATACAAAAAAGAACTCAGCAACAACAATCCGAAGAGACTCCTCCAAATTTATATCAAGAATGATCTTGGAGGTTCCAGACCCAATTTACCTGAATATTAGTATTGTAATATATATGTTTTAATGTCTAATATTTCAGCTTATGTAACTTTTATTTTGATGTAAAATATTATGATTGTATAAATTATATGTTTATATTATATTTTTATTACTATTATTATATATTGGTGTACAATATTTATTAATTATTATTTAAAAGTAATTTAATAAGAGCATAGTTATAATATTTAAGTGTTAATATAGTTATAATACTAAAATGCAGCATAAAAAATAATAAGCATACAATCCTTAAACATATATAAATAGATAAATTAAATTGAAAAGTAAATAATGTTTTAAGGGGGTGACTAATATACTTTTAAATTTGAGTGTGCACTATTCACTCCCTTAAAATTTTAGGGGATGAAAAGTTGTTAGAGTGCAAAAGCCTTCAAAAAATGAGGAGATAGGGGACTGTTCGAGATGTTTCAAGTCAGGTAGTAATAAATTGTTAAAATCAGTTTAATTTCTTCTTGGGTTTACCCATTCCAAATTTTTCAAAATTCAATGATATAGAATTAATTTCTTCTGTTTTTTTAGAGGCAGCAAAGATCTTTCAACTTAGAAAACTAAATAGCAACATTTAATCTACAGTGTATTAAAAGTCAGAATCTCTCTTAGTGTAAATCACTCATCGTGAAATTCGTAACTAGATAGATGGTCACAAATCTCAGCAGTCAGCATTACTGCTACCAAAAACCAAAAGAAAAAAGAGGAAATTTAGAAAATAGCATCACTCGTAACAAATCTAACGTTCTGAGTAAAAATTGAAACAGCCGGATTATCACCGCTTTGCACCAAGACCTAATTGAAAAAAGGAAATAAAGAAATCAAACGTTACACGTGTAAAATATAACGGCTGGATTTATCACCGCACGGTCCCGAACCTAAGGTTCGGCTTTGCTCCTGACATCCCCGAACTTAATTGAAAAAAAAAGGAAAAAGAGAAACTTGAGATGCAAGTAGAAGGATTATAAATACAATTCACACAGGACACAACTGCACACTTCGTCTTTGTTCGTTTGATTACCAAAGTCAGAGAAATCTAAAGTCAGTGACAAAGAAGAAAGAAAGAAAGAAAGAAAGATGAAGAGATCTATGTCAGATTCTACAGAAAGCAGTCGATATGTTCGATATGACGACGACGACAGCTACGACTCGGACCTTACTCATAAGAAGCCTAAAACAGAGGACGATGCTGTTTCGTCGACCAAGACGAGCCCTTTTCAAGAAAGAGATTTATGGGTGTTAACTCGTTCTCTGGGGAAAGGCTCATACGGCTCCGTTCAGTTTCACTTAGCCACGCGAACGACAGAGGGAGAAGAAGAATCACTTCCTGAAGAGATGGCAATCAAAACGACGGAGTTCTCACAAGCTTCACGGCTCAAGAACGAGGCTGAGTTCTTAAACCGACTCGAAGATAACCCATACATCGTCTCCTACTACGGCAGCGTGATCACACATGACAAGAAAAGCAAGAAGATGTTGTACAATACGATTATCGAGTACTGTCACGGTCAATGCCTCGCGAAACAGATCAAACTCCACAAAGGAATAGGGTTAGCGGAAGAGGATGTGAAGACATACGCTATGAGTATCTTGATTGGTCTGAAGCATATCCATGATGAGAAGATAATCCACTGCGACATCAAACCAAAGAACATCTTACTCGCGGTTGAGAATACGGGATACCATCATCATGGGTTTGTGGCTAAGATCTCTGGTTTTGGGAAAGCCATGGAGAAAGGGTCGAGTGACTACGGTGATGGATGGGGTCACGTGAGAGGCACAACCTGGTTTATGTCGCCAGAGCTTATAGGGGACAGAGTTCTGGACTATGGTGCGGATGTTTGGGCCTTTGGATGCACGGTTCTTGAGATGTTGACAGGGGAACGTGTTTGGGCAGAGCATGGTGAGATGTGTTGTTGGGAAGAATGGATTACTCTCATCGGTGAAAGCGATTTGGTTCCATATGTTCCTGATTCTTTGTCTGAAGAAGCAAAGGACTTTCTGTCAAAGTGTTTAAAAAAAGATCCTGCCCGAAGGTGGACTGCTGACAGCTTGATGAACCATCCGTTTGTTAGGTCGAATAACCAATACTTTGAGGAGGAGGAGGAAGAAGAAGAAGAAGAAGAAGAAGAAATATTTGAAGCGGTTGGAATACATGAAGAAGAAGAAGAAGAAGAAGAAGAGGATGAGGAAGGAGCAATTGAAAGAGATGAAGAATATCCTAAAGAGGAGTCGGAAGAAGAAGATCTAATATAGGTGTGTCCTATGTCAACTAATTTTGTTTCATTATTTTTATTATGCTGCAAAATAAATGCTTACTGTAAGAAGCATATATATGTTTCACTTGCAGTGAATTTATTGATTTTTTCAAAAGCTTGATAAGAATATATCTTATTATATAAAGTTTAGTTCTTCAAAGTTACTAATTAACATGATCGCCACATGTGTCAATCGAAAATTTAAGATTGCGACATGTGTCAAAAATATTTTTAAATAATTTTGTTTAAGATTTTTAAAAGCTTTATAAAAGAAAAATTATCATCAGAAAAAAATATTGGTTTAATGTTTCTTTTTTAAGATTTTAGAAAAGGAAAATTATTTTTATTCTTTTACTGTTTCCTTTTAGGATTTTAAAAAAGGAAAATTACTATTACATAATATTATACAGTTATATTTTGTTTCGAACTTTAGAAAACAAATCACTATCAAATAATTATTTTAAGTTAATATTAAATAATTTTTAAAAACTTGGTATTTTTACAATTCGTTTTAATATCACTACTATTTATAAATTGTATTTGTTATTTAAATAGGTTTTAATATCATGTTTATCATCAAATTCTTTAAAACTATTATTTAATAAACTTTTAAAATTCTCCTTGATCAGTTAAAAAGAAAATGAAACAAATTATATTTAGGTAAATATTTTAAAAATAAAAAATTATTTCACAAGTCATTTTTATTAGGATTTTAGAAAAAAGAAAATTATTATAGCATAACTTTAAATTTTCTAATTAACATAATTGTGAGACATAACAATATATAATTTAAGATTGTGACATGTGTTTATTTTTTTATCATAAATACATAAATATTATTCAAAAGTATTTGATAGTAATTTTCATTTAAAAAAAAATTGTAAGCAAAAAGTAATTGTAAAAAGCTATTTGAAAATAATTTTCCTTTTTTTAAAAAAGTAATAATTTTCGTTTTTTAAAGATAATTATAATATAATTATAAAAGAAATTGTAACTTGAAATAATATCTTAAACAAAATAAATTATAAAATCGTACAAGTACTTTGCCCAAAATAAAATCCTACAAGTAGGAGAAGTTATTTAATAAAAATCATAAATAAAACTAATTATAAAAATAAGTAACATTTCGTTAAGAATAATAATCTTCAACAAAAGAAAGTTGTAAAAGTACTTCTATTATTTTCTCCAAATAACAAACTTTATTTTTAGTAGATAATTGTATGTTTGAAAAACTATATACCAAAACCAGTTACAAATATTTCACATCTGTATTCAGGTTTAAGCTTCCTAATATTATTTTCAGGAAACATAATAGTATTTGCAGAAAAAAATATTACGTGAGTGCTTTTTAAGGGTCAATTTGTTCAAT
Organism: Brassica carinata; assembly: GCA_016771965.1. Taxonomy (NCBI): domain Eukaryota; kingdom Viridiplantae; phylum Streptophyta; class Magnoliopsida; order Brassicales; family Brassicaceae; genus Brassica; species Brassica carinata. The sequence continues at coordinate 9,490,976 of CM028687.1, read as the reverse complement.
AACTATAAGAGGGGAAAATATCAACTTTGTAGTAAGAGGGTAGAGAGAGATAGGAAGGAAAAGAAGGGGAGAGGAAGGAAAATTGTTAGTTATTGAAATAAAGTTTTTTGAGGTTATTGGCTCAAATTTCCCTTTTTTAATTACATGATACAACTCAACTTTTTTTTTATTATCCTTACTACAATTTATGTCATAAGTTGTAATTTTTTTTAAAAAAATAAACCAAAACGAATTTGTTCTTATCAACATATAAAATTGGTTATGCTTTTGAAGATCATGCTGCTAAGGAAATAAAAAAGGATTTCGCAATGGAACAAGCTTACTAACTATTGAAGCAAAAATCCTAACCGAAAGTTATGTGGAAAAATGGATTTCTCCATACAACTAAAAAAATTAGTTATGTTGTTGTAGGTCATGCAACTAAGAAAATTAAATCAAAAATGTTATATGACAGTAATTTTTTTCTAAAATCCTAAACAAAAATGTAAAAGAGCATTTAGTAGTATTTTTTATTGTAAATAAAAAGGAGATTCATAAAATATAATATTTTCATTTAAAATAAATTCTAGCAAAAAGAAAAATTTAAAAACTTATTTAATAAAATATTAAATTAGTAAATAAGAAAGTTTATAATATTGTCACTGACTCGATTTTTTATTTCATTCTAATTCTTATTTCAGGTTAGATATAATTTAACTTTTAGGTATAGTGTTTTTCTCTATCCCTAAGTATAAAGTTGATAACAATTCATCCATGCAACATAATTATAAAATACAAATATTAACTTGAACTTATGTTTGAAATAAATTATTAAATAAATCTTACACAATATATACAAAAAAAATCATAAAACTATAATAAAATGATTTATCATTTCATTATCTTTATTAAATCAAAACATCAAACAAAACCAGTTGCAAAGACACTGCAAATTTTTATGAAAACTCAATCGTGCTTGTTTAACAGTAGTTGAAACAGAATATTCAGACAAGTTGTTATATCTGAAGCCAAATAGACTGTATCTTGCTAATTAATATATATGACAGAAAAGGAAACATGAACAATCTTTTTTGCAACAAACAACCAAAAAACGTTGGTGTCTTCGTGGTGCCGCTGGTTTTAATCATGATGATGACTATCTTGGCGAGCGAGATAGATTAGTCCCTATTATATACATGAGTTTGTGATTCTTTTAATATCTTAGTTTCTAGAGAGAATGAAAACAAGTCTTGTTGTGATTCCACTTTGTTTTCCTTTCAATGTATCAAACACGACAGGGCTCTAAATCCAAAGTAGATTTATTAATTATTCAAAAGTCTTCAAAGTACTACAATCACATCCAAAATGATCAATAAATTTTTTTATTATAGTACATACGGTACTAAGTGCCAGGGAAACAACCTTCGAGAGTCTTGACATATTCATGGAAGTAGTTACCAGTGGTTGTTGTACTGGCTGACAACTTGAGCTTGAAGCAACTGAAATCTCCAGAAGAGAGAGCTTGATTCATCAACTCTTCTTGAGTCGCTCTGTGTCTAACAAGTGTCTTTGTAGCTTCTCCTCGAAGGTGCTTCACGTACTGCGTCTTGGCGCTTTGGTGCATGGTTATGAAATATTCATAAGCACAGCTCCATTTCAGTACAAGCCTACACTGCACCATAAGCAGAGTTGCTTCCATTACAGCATCGACGTCTCCGTCGCTAAAACTGAAGTAGTTCTCCGATGTTGGTATTGGAATCCCATTCTCATCTATGGCTTTGAGATCCAACTTGGATTTCTCAAGATCTTCATGACATGCTTCCCACAGACGCAGGTAACGAGAATCCTCCAATTCTTGACCCATTGATGGTTGAAAAGAGACTTCAACACAGTTCCATTTTCCATTGTGCTCTTCCTCTGACCGAAAGCAGCGCCAACAGAAGCGACAACTGAGTGTATAAAAATTAAAGCAAACATGAATGAGTTTTGATTTGGAAAATGCAAAGAGATATGAGCTTTAAGAGATAAGGGAAAACCTGCAGATACAAGTTATCATTCTCAAAACAAGGTCATCAGTTCTCTGCACGTGAGTGTTGCAACGAGGACAACGTTTGGTGTTTTTAACGAGCCAAGCATTGTTCTTTAATGTATCCAAGATGGAACTAAACCAAAGAGAAGCATCCTTGCAAGTCACGGGTCGATGTGACTCGAGGTTGCAACTCCAACAGAATGTGTGACCACAAGAACACACCACACCAAAGTCAAGAGAAGACTCATCATCTTCCATCAAATCCTCATGACGCTCGATGGCGTACTCGCAACCTGGAGCAGGACACCATTTGATAGATTCATTGTTGGCCTCCACGAAAGATCCCAGAACGTATCTCTTGTACATCTCCTTCACTGCTGGTTCGGTGAGTTTCTCAATCGTATCGGGTCCAACGGACGCGACACAGTTTGGGTTAGGGCAAAGGACTATCTCTTCCTCCTTGTTGTTCTCCAGAAGGTTGTTGAGATAACTTATCCAACAAGGTTCAGAAAACTTGTGTGGAGAAAAGGGTGTGGAGACCAGATTTTCCTGATCTGCAAAAGAAGACACAGATTCGTTTTTTTGATTCGAACTGTTAACTTTAACCAAACCTAAGTCGCCCATGAGTTTCTCCTTGTCGTCACCCAAACGGTCTGAAGCCTTGAAGGAGTTCCACCGGAGAGATTAGAATTACGGTTGCATCAGATTTGGACAGCGAGAAGACTTCGGAGATCTGCTTGATTTCACTCTTCATCTTCGTATCAACTTCACTTCTTGTAAGAACAGAGTACACTCTCTGACCATCGGTTTCCATAGCTAAAAAAAAAATAAAAAAATAAACAGACTTACGAACACAACATAAAAGACACAAAGAAAAGTCTGTGTAAATTGATGGACGTGATTTTATTACCAGCGAATCAAAGGGGAAGCACCTCAGAGGTTCAAAGACAAAGATGATTGTAGACTAAGTTTAGAGAAAACAGACTCTCTTGATGAATAGTGTATAAAGCCAAGCTCATTATATAGAAGAAACTTGAAAACAAAATTTCAATAAAAAAATTGGGGAATTATTAATTTCTGCTTAGGAAATTTAATGATAGTTAATAAAAATTGATGATTTTTGAAGCGTGTCGATATACATATTTTATAAAAATAATTTTTACAAATTTTTAAATTACATATTATCAAATTCTATCGTAAAATCTTTATTATGTTGTTAAGAACACAGATAAGATTTGTTAATCATATCTAAAAAATAAATAAAACATTGAGTATTGTAACATTTGTCAGTATGAGTTTGTGGAAAAAAGATCTACTAGATTTAGTGCTATAATTTATAGTCTAATGATTGTTGGCGTGTCTATATCTATTTTGAAATATAATGAGTATTATTACATTTGTCAGCACAGTTCGTCAATTGGATAAGACTTTGTATTTCAACATCATCCTTCTCGGTTTTAATTAATGGGAGTCTTGAAGGATTTTTCACGAGTTCTCGAGGTAATACGACAGGGCTGCTCCTTATCACCTTACATGTACATCATTCTCAGTAATGTGCTTTCAAAATTACTTAACTAAGCAGCCGAAGAGAGGAAATTAGCTTATCATCCCCTGTGCCAAGGAGTTAAACTCACTCATCTGAGCTTCGTTGACGACATCCTAGTTTTCACTAGGGCTGGACAAAAATCCTGGATCCGAAGAACCGAACCGAACCCGATCCGAAACAGTAGTATTGAACCCGAACCGAAATTGATTAAATATCCGAATGGATTCAAAATTTTGGTATTTAAAGAACCGAAACCGAACCCGACCCGAACCGAAGTATTTTGGGTACCCGAATATATCCGAACTAGATTTATATAACTATATATCAATTATTTTTAGATTTAATGTATATTGAAAACATTCAAAATATATAAGATACTTTTAAGTTGTCCAAAATACTTGAAAATATATACAAATACTAAAAAAATATATGTCTAAAATAGCTAAAGTATACTTACAACACCAACAATACTTAAAATGTCTATTGATTCTCTATCCAAATATTCAAACCAAACCAACTTATATGTTAATTTTATGTATTTTGACATATGTTATTCAAATTTATATGTAATATATTGTTTTCTTTATAGATTTTGAGAAATTTAAAGTATATAATAAATTTTAAAAAATTTAGAAATAATTTAAATGGGTTATCCGAACACGAACCGAACCCGCAAAGATCCGAACCGAACCCGAACCAAAATTTAGAAATACCCGAATGGGACTGAAATCTTAGACCCCGAAAACCCGAAACCCGAATAGACCCGAACCGAACCCGAATGGGTACCCGAACGCCCACCCCTAGTTTTCACTAAATGGCTCCTTAGAATCTTTAGACGGGGTCATGGAGGTTCTGAAGGTATTTCCAGGAATTTTTGGTCTCCACATTAATGCGCCAAATCCCAAATTTATGCAGCAGGAAGTAATATATCTTTAATGATCACTGAGGCGGAGGCACTGGGTATTGGAGTAGAAATCTGCCGATATGATACTTAGGCATGCTGTTAACCAAAAAATCACTAACAGCTCATGATTATGAGACTTTGATTGATAAGATCAGCAGGAGGATGCTCTGTTGGGATAATAAGAGCCTATCCTTTGCTTGTCGGCTCCAATTGATTCAATCGGTTATTGTTAGTATGATGAACTTCTGCAGCTTTGCTTTCATCCTTCCTGCTAAGTGTTTGGAAAAAATTGAAAGCATGTGGAGTGTCTTTCTATGGTCAGGATTACCAACGCAAACTCACAAGACTAAAGTGAGTTGGGAAGATTTATGTTTCCCTAAGGAAGAAGGAGGATTGGGAGGGGGGGGGGGGGTTGAGGAGGTTGAGGGATTCTTCTAAGGTGTATGCTTTGAGACTTATATGGCGCCTATTTATCCAACCTACTTCTTTGTGGGTTTGCTGGATCAAACACTATCTACTTCGTCAAAGCTCCTTTTGGGACGTCAGAGATGGTACTAAGGGGTCTCGGATCTGGAGGAAGCTGCTTAAGTTGAGGAATTTGGCTTATGATTTTATGAAAATGGAAGTCAGAAATGGAGAAACTGCACACTTCTGGTTTGATGATTGGATGGGCATTGGGAAGCTGATTTACATTACTGGAGCCATTGGTACTACGTATCTGGTTCGTCCTCGTAGTGTACTAGTGAGCAACACAGTTACAGGAGATGGTTGGAGCCTGAGAAATAAACACAGTAGAAGCCAGTTCCAGAGACAACTAGAGGTAACGACTTGATTCTATGGAAGCATAGGGAGGATGATTTCCAAGATTGGTTCTCTACTACCAACACTTGGGAGCAGATTCGAACCAAGAAAGCCAAAGTCAACTGGTGCAAGGTAGTTTTGTTCACGCAGAGAATTCCTCGGTATGCATTTATAACTTGGTTAGCAGTGCTAAACAGGCTGTTCAATGGAGATAGGATGAATACTTGGGGTATCACGCATGGTTGTGGGTTATGTGGAAAGAGGGATGAGACAAGAGATCATCTCTTCTTTGCTTGTCCATACTCTTTAACAGTTCGGGAAAGGCTGGTGAGAGGCTTCTTTGGCCAAAAAAGACCAATCCGGATTGGACTCTATCGCTCAATGCGATAAGGCGCAATAGGATGAATCGACTTGACTCCATCCACATCAAGATGGTGTTTCAAATGGTCATCTACCTTGTTTGGAGGGAGAGAAATGTGCGATGCCACCAGGGTAAATGGATGTTGACAGAGCAGATATGCAAGACTATTGATAGGACGATGAGGAACAGAATCCTGTCACTGAAGCATGACTCACAGTATCAAAATGCAGGCCTTTTGCATAGATGGTTTCAAGTTGCAGGCTAGTTAGAATTTAGTTCTTATGATAGAGTTTTTCATCTCTTTTCTGTTCCAAGATAATCTTTATAGCCTGATTCTTTTGTAAATGTAATTCCTTTATGATAGATCAATAAATTTGAAATTTCATAAAAAGCATTTGTCAGCATAAGACTGGGAAATTATATTTCATTTATAAAAATTTATTTATAAGCTAAATTTATCTTTGATTTGCTTAACCAAAAAATATAAATAATATAATAATCAATATATATATTGCCAAACAACACATTCTCAAAATATTTAGATTATTTGATTTACAACTTTTCTTAATAACACACATTTTGTTAGTTTAAATTGTTCATAAGCTACTATTTAGAAAAAGATTATCATTCATAATTGATGTTTTTATTGATTTCTTTTACCATTACTGGTTAAATCTGGATATAAAGTAGAACGAGTTTATCATTATAGAGAAAAGATGCCTATCGAGTATGGGCCTACAGTAACTGCCCTAAAGGTTTTTTGTTGGAAGGTACGTTGCCCACCTAAAATGAAGCATTTCTTATGGCAACTGGTATGCGCATGTATAGCGGTAAAGAAAAATTTTAAAGCGAGAGACCTTCAGGGTGATATTCTTTGTGCCAGGTGTGGAGCGTCCGAGGAATCCATTAATCATGTCTTCTACGAATGTCCACCGGTAGGTCAGGTGTGGGCTCTCTCACAGATCCCATCGAATCCAATTTTTTTCCTTGGACAGTAAACTTTTGCAAATATGGATCATCTATTCTGGAGGGTCACACTACAGATGGAAGATCATCAATTTGCATGGATATTATGGTACATATGAAAAGGAAGAAACAACAAGATTTTTAGTAATTTGGATGTTAATCTTAGAGATACTCTTAAACCGGCAGAGACGGAATCTTTACTCTGGGCTTAGGCTCAGGCTTCAATTGTACAGAGAAGGACTCAACTCATACCATCAGGGGAAGCAGTTTTACCGGTTATATCGGGTAGATGGTGTTTTACGGATGGATCATGGAAATCACATGAAAGCTACTCTGGACAAGGATGGTACACCATTTTGGAAGGTTTTGATAGTTTAATGGGGGCTAGGAATACCAGAGCTAGTCAGTCACCGTTACACACGGAAATAGAAGTTTTTATATGGGCAATAGAATGTATGAGGAACTTAAGACAGTACAATGTTACAATTGCTACGAATTGTTCTCAATTGGTGAAGATGGTTTCGAAACCAGAAGAATGACCGGATTTTGCAAGTTATTTAGAAGACATCGGGATCCTTAAAAGTTGATGATAAAAGAAATTGATATATTTTACAGTTTTGAAGATGATTAGTATTTCAAAAATAAAGGAGGAATATGGTTTGTGATATCTTGGGGGGTCAAGTTATAATAATGAACTGAGATGATAAAAATAATATGACATCTATTGTCTAAAGCTAAGATCAACATAAACATTGTTGATGACTCTATGAGAGCAAAACAAGTAAGTTCTTTGCGGTGTCATGGAAACAAACGTGTGGCGTTTTAATTTCTTTTGAGAAAAAATCAATCAAAATTATACCAAAAATTAACATCTTATTATATAAAGTTTTTTTCTTCAAAGTTACTATTAACATGATCGTGACACATGTCAATTATATATTTAGGATTGTGATATGTGTTAAATACTAATCTTATTATATAAATAATTATTTAATAGTATTTTTCCTTTTTTAAGTTTTAAACATATATTGTAAACAAAATAAAAATTCATACAAACAATTATTTAATAGTAATTTTCCTTTTTATATCCAAAAAAGAAAATTGTAAAAGCTATATGAAAATAATTTTCCTTTTTTAAAAAATCATGAACAAATAGAATTATAATAGTTATTTAATAGTACTTTTCCTTTTTAAGTTTTAATTTTAAAAAATATATTGTAAACGAAAAAAGAATCCATACAAATCATTATTTAATAGTAATTTTCCTTTTTAACTAATAAACAAATAAAATTGCAAAAGCTATTTTTCTTTATTAAAATTCTAAGAAAAAGAGAGTTGTAAAACTAATAGGGAAATTTTACTTTTACACTTTGTTTGGTATCATTATTCAACTTTACCACCAATCAAAAGACATTTTCATGAATACCACATTCATTAATTTGTAAAAGTCTAAACTAACCTTACCTTATCTTCAAAATATCTTCCTCTTTCTCTCTCGCTGAGATCCATCGTCTCCATCAAACTTCGCCGTCGAGATTTCATCAAGTTTCGTTGTCATCTACATCCAACCTTTCCGTCGTCGTCTTCATCGAACCTTTCCGTCGTCGTCTTCATCAAGCTTTGCCGCCGTTGTCTTTATCGAGCCTTGCCGCCGTCGTCTTCATCGAGTTCTGCCGTCGTTATCTTCATCGAGCTTTAATGTGTTATTTCTGGTTTCTTAATGGATTTCTATGTCATCAAGCATGTGATGGAGAAAATCCAGAGCTACTTTTCCATGAGTATCGTGTTAAACTGTCAGTTTTTCAATCACACACACGTTTGAATTGATGATGAGTTTCAGTCTTTCAATCATCACACACGCACATTTAGGCGACCATTCTTATTTGTTTAGTTTTATCTAATCATATATAGATTCCTTAAAGTTTGGATATTTAATTGCTGTGTTCGTTAATCCAATCAAATGGGTATATTTTCCTTTTATCACTCTCTATAATCTTTGATTTTTCAGTTAATTTTTGCATGTTGGATAAGTTTGAGCTAGTTTTGTCTGCCAAGATTCATGATTTTGAATGAAAGTTTATACCTTTTCTGATTTATGTTGATCTCTGATGCTTTTGATTTGATTAGTATATGTTCTAGCTTGGTCAGTTAAGGTTTGATTCTCTAGACAGTTGATTTGATTTAGAGTATAATCAATAGATCAATTTTTATTGTGTGATTTTATATTGTTCGTCTGTTATGAAACTAATTTGATTTGTTAATACAGTGTGTTTTTAGATTCAAGAAGCAAGGCGAAAAAGAGAGTGGTGATGGTGTTAGTTCCTAGGAAAACTACAATAAAGCATGAATCATTGAGAAATATGCTCTCATATTCTTATAAATTTGGGTTTTATGATATTGTGCTAATACATTAAAACAATTTATAAGCTTTTATAAAGTAGTATTTTAATAACATTTATATATAAAGGTTTATAAAACATTAAAGAATATCTTCACTTAGACAATTTATAAGGGTATATAAAGGTAAAATAAATCAGTTGGAAGAACTCTAAATCATTTAAAAAATTTATAACCATTTAGAAAGTCTAATAAAAGAATTTATAAGGGTTTGTAGAATATTTTATAAGCGGTTTTATGGATATATAAATAATTTATAAAAGTTTATAAAACATTCATAAAGTCTATAAAAACAATTTATAAATTTTATACACCATTTATAAATAAATTATAAGGGTTTATAAAACATTCATAAAGTTTATAAAAACATTTTATAAAAGTTTATACACCAATTTATGAGGGGTTTATAAGGGTTTTAAATGGTTTATAAATCAGTTTATAACAATTTTAAAACTCATATTCTTATAAATTTGGGTTTTATGATATTGTGCTAATACATTAAAACAATTTATAAGCTTTTATAAAGTAGTATTTTAATAACATTTATATATAAAGGTTTATAAAACATTAAAGAATATCTTCACTTAGACAATTTATAAGGGTATATAAAGGTAAAATAAATCAGTTGGAAGAACTCTAAATCATTTAAAAAATTTATAACCATTTAGAAAGTCTAATAAAAGAATTTATAAGGGTTTGTAGAATATTTTATAAGCGGTTTTATGGATATATAAATAATTTATAAAGTTTATAAAACATTCATAAAGTCTATAAAACAATTTATAAATTTTATACACCATTTATAAATAAATTATAAGGGTTTATAAAACATTCATAAAGTTTATAAAAACATTTTATAAAGTTTATACACCAATTTATGAGGGGTTTATAAGGGTTTTTAAATGGTTTATAAATCAGTTTATAACAATTTTAAAACTAAAATTATTATAAATCTGGGTTTTATGATATTCTGATAATACATAAAAAAAAGTTATAAGCTTTTATAAAGTAGTATTTGAATAACATATATATAAATATATAAAGGTTTATAAATCATAAAAGAATATCTTCACTTAGACAATTTATAAGGATTTATAAAGGTAAAATAAATCAGTTAGAAGAACTCTAAATCATTTAAAAATTTATAACCATTTAGAAAGTCTAATAAAAGAATTTATAAGGTTTTTTAGAAAATTTTGTAAGGGGTTTTAAGGATATATAAATAATTTATAAGGGTTTATAAAACATTCTTAAAGTTTATAAAAACAATTTATAAATTTTATACACCATTTATAAATAATTTATAAGGGTTTTTAAAAAATTCATAAAGTTTATAAAAACAATTTATAAAGTTTATACACCAATTTATGAGGGGTTTATAAGGGTTTTAAATGGTTTATAATCAGTTTATAACAATTTTAAAACTAAAATTATTATAAATCTGGGTTTTATGATATTCTGATAATACATAAAAAAAAGTTATAAGCTTTTATAAAGTAGTATTTGAATAACATATATATAAATATATAAAGGTTTATAAATCATAAAAGAATATCTTCACTTAGACAATTTATAAGGATTTATAAAGGTAAAATAAATCAGTTAGAAGAACTCTAAATCATTTAAAAATTTATAACCATTTAGAAAGTCTAATAAAAGAATTTATAAGGTTTTTTAGAAAATTTTGTAAGGGGTTTTAAGGATATATAAATAATTTATAAGGGTTTATAAAACATTCTTAAAGTTTATAAAAACAATTTATAAATTTTATACACCATTTATAAATAATTTATAAGGGTTTTTAAAAAATTCATAAAGTTTATAAAAACAATTTATAAAGTTTATACACCAATTTATGAGGGGTTTATAAGGGTTTTTAAATGGTTTCTAAATCAGTTTATAACACTTTTAAAACTAAAATTATTATAAATCTGGGTTTTATGATATTATGATTATTCATTAAAACAATTTATAAGATTTTATAAAGTAGTATTTGAATAACATATATATAAAGGTTTATAAAACATAAAAAGAATATCTTCACTTAGACAATTTATAAGGGTTTATAAAGGTAAAATAAATCAGTTAGAAGAACTCTAAATCATTTAAAAAGTTTATAACCATTTAGAAAGTCTAATAAAAGAATTTATAAGGGTTTGTAAAATATATTATAAGGGGTTTTAAGGATATATAAATAATTTATAAGGGTTTATCAAACATTCATAAAGTTTATAAAAACAATTTATAAATTTTATACACCATTTATAAATAATTTATAAGGGTTTATAAAAAATTCATAAAGTTTATATAAACAATTTATAAAGTTTATACACCAATTTATGAGAGGTTTATAAGGGTTTTTAAATGGTTTATAAATCAGTTTATAACACTTTTAAAACTAAAATTAGTTTATAAATAATAATAATTCAACTTAAAACCCCGAAAATTACCGTATAAACCCTAGATCAGTTTATAAAATAATAAATCAGTTTATAAACTCTTATAAATCAATTTATAAAATGTTATAAATGTATATAAACTGGTGTTTCCTTCGTAAAAATTTAAATGGTATTGTGTATCATTTATAAACTCTTATAAAAATGGTACCCATCAATAAGAGTTTATAATTAATTATAAGTCTTTATAAATTGGTTAAAAATAAATAATACTAAATAGAAACTATAACAAATAAATTTTACAAATTGCTTTAAATTTTTTTTTTATAAAAGTTTATAGTTGGTATAACATATATATCATTTATAAGAGTTTATAAATAATCATTATAAGAGATTTATATATTTTTATAAGACTCTACATATCATTTATAAACTATTTATAAGTTTATAATTCATTTATAAGGGTTTATAAAAAATTTTAAATAGATTACAAGTGTCCATAAATAATTTTATAAGATTTTATGAAAATTCATAATTAAGTTACAAGAGTTCATAAATCATCATTTTGTAAGGGTTGTAAATTGTATTTTTTAACCTCCAAAGCTTTTGTGTATTTGTTTCATGTTAAGAACACCTGTTACAGTTTCTGGGAAGCGGCTTCGTCTACAACAGATGTATCAAATTTGACACGGAAGTGAGCACAAATGATAACGTGCACAGAATGGAGACATAAGAAAATCAGATCATTCTAATTGCAGACAAAACAAATGATTTAGGACACTGCAATCTGGTAGCTAAAGAATCGAGGATAAAAACAACAGAATCAAAGAGTAATATGAAGAATCATGTGCAACCTTTCCAGTGTGAGGATTAATTGTTTTGGAGCACACTCTCAATGGCCTTGTACTCCATCTTTGAAGCCTTTTGTGTCAACTGAAATGACCTTTTACATACCACATCCTTGCAGCTGTTTTGAACCGCAGTTTAATTTGTGTTTTAGTCTCCGTTTCCCCAGTAACCTGATAAGAAAAGAAAATGCCTTTTCCAATAATATGAATTCTCCCAAACTTTTACAAGGAGCCAATGGAATCAACAACCTCCATAGCCCTTCAAGGGGGAGCTCAAAACACTGAAGATTCAGAGATTGGTTCTTACATATCCTAAGTTACCCACTAACAGATATAACAAAAGAGAGCATCTTCTTTCAATGAAATTTCCTAAAAGGAGCCAACAGAATCAACAACCTCCATAGCCCTTTAAGGGTAAATGAAAACACTGAACATGCAGAGACTGTAGCTTGCCTGCACTAAGTAACTCAATTAACAGAGACAACAAAAAAAGTATAGTATATTCAACATAAGAAATACTCAAAGTAGAAAAGATCAACAAGATATATCAAAAACCATAATATATAAGCACTATGTTCTTCATCGATAAATTTATAAGGTTTTATAAATTTGAGATTTTAAAATTTCATGAAAAAAATTTCGTCTCCCTTCCCAGATCGATTTTGAAATATCAAACATTATACTATAGATAAAGGAAGATAAACAATATATATTGAAACATCAGAACTTATAAACCATGTCTTTCTATAATATGAAATTTAAAAGGACTTATAAATATAAAAAAGTTAATTTCAACATCGAAACTTCTCCAACATCACATAAACATATCATGTTTAAAAAAATTCAACCTAAATGTAATTTAACGGATGCTTTTCAGAAAAGCAAAAGTAGAAGACAAAAAAAATCACCTTCTTCGATGCTTTTAAAGATGCTTCCTTCTTAAACTATCTCGACACCTCCGTCAATTTCTTCCTTTGTTTGCAAGTGTCTGGATCTCTCAAAGTTCGCCTGAAATCGCGAAATTGGCCGGTGATTTCTTCTGGAGCAACTCCCAATTTGATTTACAGACAACGATTTGGAGAAGAATTCATCAAATCTTGCCGAGTGCGTCGGAGTTCGCCGAGTTCGCCAAGTTCGTCGAGTTCACCGGAGATGGCCAATTTTGTCAGAGATCTCGTCTCAATTTGGTTTTGTGACAGAGATTTGAAGGAGAAATAGATCTAGGTTATATTAATGAAATGAGGGGTTTAATGGTACTTTTACCTATTAAAATTTTAATGGTAAAGTTGATTAATGTATAAATGAAATGTGGTATAAGAAAAGTGGTAGTTTTGACAAATTCTCCTCTTATTTTCCTATAATTAGTTAATTTTATATTGAAGCCCGTTGGTCCATTTTTGATTAAGGCTTAATGTTTTTAACTATGTGGTCTAGGTTTCGAGTTTTAGAGAAGGCGAATTATTAGTTTATTGGAGAAAAGGTTTATAGGATATTTTCAGCATTGTGCAAAGAATACCGTCTGATGTGAATTTTATGAAACAATTCATGGTAATGTACTCATACGTAAATCCTCATAAAACATGTAGAATTGTTGGATGTAGATACATATATGTAATGTTTCTCATAATTTGTATTAACATAATTAATCCTTGTTAACAAAAAGAGAAATTTTTAAATTATCGACATATATTGAACTATAAGTTAAAAACTATTATTTACAGAAATAAATCTATCGATAAAATAAATAATTTTTTAGTTTTGTTTTCTTTTATTAAATACTATTGACTAAACAGAAGATAATTGTAAAAGGTTATATGATAGTAATTTCCTTTTCTTAAATCCTAAAAAATGTAAAAGGGTATTTGATAATCTTTTATTTTTCACTGTAAATAAAATGAGATTTATAAAACAGAATGTTTTTCTTTCTTAAAAATTCTAACAAAAAAATTAAAAAAAATTAATATTAATTTTTAAAAAGAAGTTGATGACAAGATGCTAAAACTATTTAATTAACAAAAATAAAAATTATGATGTTGTCCTGATTGGTATATGTTTGCTCTTACAAAAATCAATATATATTTTCATGTTTGGATCTTTATACGTGTTTTGTTAAAAACATATCAAGCTTCATCTTCATTTTATTATTTTTTGTTTGTTTTTACTATTTAATATTTTTCTACTTCATTTTTAATTAATATGCTATTACATACATATATCATTAATAAATAGTAAATTAAAAAATTATTAAATATCGGATAAGTTTAATAAAACATTAAATTAGTACATAAAATGTATAATTCTTACTTTGAACTGAGTTTGGTTTAAATTTTTAAGTATGGGTGTTTTCTTTAGTCCTAAGTACAAAATTTATAACAGTTCACCTATGGACAATGATTATTAAATACAGATATTAACTAAAACTTATGTGTAATAATGAGTTTTTAATTATAAAATAAGTCTCACGTAACATATGTAAAACCATCCTAAAACTAAAACATATTAATTAATTTATTTTATTAAATTAAACATCAAACAAAACCCGTTGCAACGCACGGGCTCATATCTAGTGTCTTTATATATAAAAGAGGGTTTGAATCCCTCCTAGGCTATCCACATAGGATGACACATCATCAATTCGTGCATCCTGGAGCCGACACGTGTCACAGTCATCAAAACTATGTGTTTCATTTAAACTATATCATAAAGAAGAATTTTCTTCACTCCTAGGCCATCCACATCAGATTCCATGTCACTAATTCGGAGTCTGTGGTGGCGACACATATCACGGTCAATCAATAGTCAATGTTTCAT
The DNA here is from genome assembly GCA_016771965.1 of Brassica carinata. Classification (NCBI taxonomy): domain Eukaryota; kingdom Viridiplantae; phylum Streptophyta; class Magnoliopsida; order Brassicales; family Brassicaceae; genus Brassica; species Brassica carinata. The sequence continues at coordinate 9,475,938 of CM028687.1, read as the reverse complement.
TAATTCTTGAGTTCAATGGGTTTTATGTGTTTACTACGGCTCAAATACATCTTGTTCAAAAAAATGTATACGAAACTTAGGGAAAGTGGCCGTCGAGCAACAATTCCAGTTCAATCAACTGTCAATAGAAATCCAACGATTTCATCGGTGACGAACGATTCCGATCAATATCAGTTGGAAGCCGAATAGACTTATTTAATATGGGGCCTTTACGGAAATTAACTTTGTTCATGCATCTTCATTAACATTCACATTAATACATATTCTCTACTTCTCACACGATCTCACATTCAATGCATCTCTTCATTTATTCCTTTGTGTTAATCCTCCATTATAGATATGAAAGTTTTCTTCCAACAAAATCATTAGTTCATATTTCTTAATAAACAACACAAAAAGGTGATGAAAAAAATGAGATAAGAAACAGAAGAAATGAGATGAGAAACAGAATAAACAGAGAAGAAGAGAAAAGAGGAAGACGATAGAAGAGGGGAGCTAACTTCTTTTAGTGAACCTTTTTTTCTAAAAAGATCTATTTATCTTTAGCTCATAATAATTCCCAACAGCTTGGTGTTGATTTTTCATTACTGTGGCTCCCTAAAAGGTTGTTGGCCCTGATCTCAAGGATACAGCAGTTAGTGCAGACACTTATGGATATAGAATCCTGTGTGAGTATGCATGGTTGTGATTTGTGAGTATATTTCAATTACATCTTTTCCGTATTGACTACTGGACTGTGAATTCTACTTTACTTGGTTGCTTCTGTGTCTTCAAAATGGGCTGAGTTTTGATATATACGTAGAATGCATTTTTCTTATTATACTTCTAAGTTTGAGTCTGCATATATCACAATAAAATGAGGACGGTGGACGAATGAGCTGAGTGTAGAATACTAAACATGTTCTTACATGAAATTGAAGCGTTGTAGTTTTGTCCAAACATTAACTTATGCCTTATTTAGAACACTCACTTCCCATAACATATATACTCTCTTCCCTACAAATGACACCTGCTAACCTAATTAAAAAAAAAACAATCATACAATCATAGCGTTGACACATTTGAAAGAAAATTCGTCCAACCGCACTTCCTATTTCAGATAGAAACAACTGGAATTAATACAATATGAAAAACAATAGTTTCAAATATATATATACATAATGTTTCACAATTAATAAAGCTGAATCCTTTACTTTCATGATGACATTTCATCAAGAAAGTTGTCTAAAAATCTAACATTATAATTTTTAAAAATTTTATTACTATTTAATAATCAAGAATTTGTTTTTGATCAGTATTTTATTTTAGGTCTAACAAAACATTTGACATCAATCTAAAATAATATTTTAGCACATAATTAATAATATAATATCAAAGACATAAATTTTAAAAATATTCATAAGAAAAATGTAATCTAAGATTTTTCTATTAAAAATTATTATGCTTATTATCAAAATTATCATAATTACAGCAGAATAAATAAAGAAAATATGTAAAACTATTATATATTCATGAACATTTTAATATTAAGATGATCATGATATATAAAAAGAGTAACAAAACATACACAATAAATATTAATATCACTTTGAATTTTAAGTAAGCTAAACATTTTGAAATACTCTTTAACTGATATATTTAAGTATTTTCGGTTACTAAAACGCCCGTAAGATGAAGGGAGACAGAGATTAAAATTATTCTAATAGTAAAAATTAGTTGTTTGATTAATTTTAAATTAAGAAAATAGTATATCTCATATACATCTCTTACAAATCTAAACCTAAAACACAAACCACAAATCATATAAAAATAGTAATCTTGATTACAAGTAAAGTATATCCCGCCCGTAGGGCGGGCCGACCCTAGTATAATATAAACTTCAGTTTTTCCCTAATAGATGATGGAGATACAGATTAGTTGTCTTCTAATTGCTTTATGTATCAATTTGAGTTTGTTTCCCATTATTAACACACAATTGTTAAATCAATTAAGTATAAATTATTGTAATAAAAGTGATTTAAGGTTCATTAGCAAGGTGTTGTTAATGTGTAATGGGTTTTGCACTGATTCACAACCCTTACAAAGAAACATTGAAGCGTTGATGCTTCTGTGTACAAAAAGGAAAGTGTGTGATGGTACTGTGTAAAGTTTTTGTGTGTCCCATAAAAACCTAAATCATTTGTATAGGACGTGAATTCGGATAAGCAGAATAAGAGAGGCAACATTTTTTTTGAGTAGATTGATAATGGATTGAAACAAAAAAAATTTTAGATAACCAGTAGCTAATAATTTGGATCAAAAATTAAAACAGAGTTTGAGCTTATCTTTACTATCACCAAAATCCTTACTATCGCAAAAGAGCAGTTAGTCTACAGGAGAATAGACGTCCAACCGCTTAATAGGATACCGGTCTGTCGACTGTCGCAAAAGCCTCTCTGGTAATCTCTCTTATGCTTCTTCGACAATTTTCGGCTCTATATAAGATAACAAATAGATTATAAGAAAACAGGATAAGATTGCGGGCTACCACCAACTAGACAAAACAAAATCGATAACATAACTCACTGTCGAATCTCTATTTCTTCGGACGTTTTCTTCTCATCTTTATCTTCCTTCCCGGCAATGACTCCATCGTTGAAATCAAGCTATTAATGGATATAAGTTTCTCAATCTCCATTTCTCCTTTTTACTTTGGTAACCGTAATTAAAAAAAAAAACATAATTGTTGAAAGTTAAGGGCATCTCCAACGCATATCTTCGTTTATAGCCATTTTAACGTTTATTGGTGGTGTTGCATCTCGAATTGGTGTGTTCATATCTGGTTCATCTTATCATATTATGTATTATAATACATGAAGTCATTATATCATGCAATACCTCTTTCTTCCAATAACGTGAGGATCCTGCGACGATAGCAAATTTGCCTTGTAGAACTCCAAAAGCTCGTTCAACATCTTTCCGGCATGATTCTTGTTTTGCTGCATAAATTTTTTTCTTTGGACCTTGGGATTGCTTATTGTTTGAACAATTGTTCACCATTTAGGATATATACTATCAGCCAAATAATAACCCATTTTATATTCTTGGTCTTGAATTTTGTAATTAGCTGGAAGAGAAGTACCTTGAGCAAGCTTGGAATATAAATTGGAAGACTTCAGAACATTAATATCATTGCTTCTGTCTGGCATTCCGAAATAGACATACCATATCCATAGATCATAATCCGTAACCATTTCGAGAATGATTATAGGTTACCCGCTACTTGGTGAAGGTAATACTTCATCTACGGATAATTTGATTTCAGCAAATGAACAAATCCTAAATTTCTTGAAAGAAAGTGCATCATCTAGAGAAAAAAGTTATGAGATGGTTCAGTTACGCATGCAAAATCAAGCAAAAAAATAGCTCTAGAAGAAATGGAGCAAGAAAATAAAATCTTTTGAAAAATTTAAACTCCATCGAAGATATTAACACTCGCCAGTTTATCCGATCTGAGCAAGTAAGAATCATACAAAAAGAACTCAAACAACAATCCAAGAGACTGCTCCAAATTTATATCGAGAATGATCTTGGAGGTTCCAGACCTAATTTACCTGAATATTAGTATTATAATATATATTTTAATGTCTAATATTTCAGCTTATGTAACTTTTATTTTTATGTAATATATTATGATTGTATAAATAATATGTTTATATTATATTTTTATTACTATTATTATATATTGGTATACAATATTTATTAATGTATTAATTATTATTTAAAAGTAATTTATTAAGACCATAGTTATAATACTTAAGTGTTAATATAGTTATAATACTAAAATGCAGCATAAAAATAATAAGTATACAATCTTTAAACATATATAAATAGATAGACTAAATTGAAAAGTAAATAGTGTTTTAAGGGGGTGAATAGTATACCTTTAAATTTGAACAGTATTCACTCCCTTAAAATTTGAGGGGATGAAGAGTTGTTGGAGTGCAAAAGGCTTCAAAAATGAGGAGATAAGGGACTATTGGAGATGTTTTAAGTCAGGTAGATAAATTGTTAAAGTCAGTTTAATTTCTTCTTGGGTTTACCAATTCCAAATTATTAAAAAATTCAATGATATAGAATTAATTTCTTCTGTTTTTTTTAGAGGCAGCAAAGATCTTTCAACTTAGAAAACTAAATAGCAACATTTAATCTGCAGTGTATTAAAAGTCAGAAACTCTCATGCGAAGATGTTTGTTATCCCAAAGAGGAGGGAGGTTTGGGGCTTCGTCGCCTTAGAGATACCTCTCGTGTCTTTGCTTTGAAACTCATTTGGCGACTGTTTTCCCAAGCAGGTTCATTTTGGGTAGCTTGGACCAGAGAGTACCTGCTCAAACATGGCTCTTATTGGGATGTAAAGGAGAGCAGTTTAGGATCATGGACTTGTCGAAAACTTTTGAAGCTAAGACCACTGGCTTATGAGTATTTGAGGTATGAAATCAATGATGGACAGTCAATATATTTCTGGTTTGATGATTGGCTGGGACTTGGCAATTTGTTGGATGTCACTGGTGATTTGGGCACTCAGTACCTAGGGGTGGCGCGTTCTGCCACTCTCGCAGATGTAGCTAGGGATACCGGTTGGGAGATTCGCAGTAGGGGCCAGAGGAGATATCCTGAAGTCTACGCCAAGTTAGCTGCTGCTGAGCTGCCTACGCCACAATCAGGACCAGACCAGGTGTTATGAAAAACAGACAGTGGTGAATACAAAGCTAATTTTCTACAGCAATGACTTGGAACACACTTAGTGACAAGAAGAATAAAGTCCCGTGGCAACATCTTGTCTGGTTCAGCCAAGCAATCCCCAGGCAGTCTTTTATGGTCTTGCTTGCTTTCCATAACCGACTTGCTACTGGAGACAGAATGAGGACTTGGGATATAGAGCAGTGCTGTATGTTATGCGGTGAATCGGATGAAACACGAGACCACCTTTTCTTCGCTTGCCCATATTCATTCACTGTTTGGATGAACACAGCAGGGAGGCTGCTAGGTGATGGCATCACACCTGACTGGGACGAATCTATTGCTACTCTGCTGCATCCCACACATAATCTGATCGATAATGTTCTCGGGAGAATGAGTTTCCAAACTGTTCTCTACGCAGTTTGGAAGGAGAGAAACTCACGATGTCATGGAGGTGGATGGAAATCCACATAAGCAATCACTCGAGACATTGATAAACTAATGCGCAATAGAGAAACTCTTCGATGTGCTCTGCTACAGGACATCCGCTGGAAGGACTGCTACGGAGATGGTTCGAGCTCAGCTCAGTTTAAGTTTTAAAATAGGTCTCGCATTCTTTTATTCTTTCATAGAATTATAGCCACATAAACTTCTCTTGTAAATGCTTTTCCGTTTGATCAATAAATTTGATATTCAATAAAAAAAAAGTCAGAAACTCTCTCTTAGTGTAAATCACTCATCGTGAAATTCGTAACTAGATAGATGGTCACAAATCTCAGCAGTCAGCATTACTGCTACCAAAAACCAAAAGAAAAAAGAGGAAATTTAGAAAATAGCATCCCACGTGGCAGATCTAACGTTCTGAGTAAAAATTGAAACAACTGGATTATCACCGCTTTGCACTCAGACCTAATTGAAAAAACGAAATAAAGAAATCAAACGTTACACGTGTCAAATATAACGGCTGGATTTATCACCGCACGGTCCCGAACCTAAGGTTCGGCTTTGCTCCTGACATCCCCGAACTTAATTGAAAAAAAAAGGAAAAAGAGAAACTTGAGATGCAAGTAGAAGGATTATAAATACAATTCACACAGGACACAACTGCACACTTCGTCTTTGTTCGTTTGATTACCAAAGTCAGAGAAATCTAAAGTCAGTGACAAAGAAGAAAGAAAGAAAGAAAGAAAGATGAAGAGATCTATGTCAGATTCTACAGAAAGCAGTCGATATGTTCGATATGACGACGACGACAGCTACGACTCGGACCTTACTCATAAGAAGCCTAAAACAGAGGACGATGCTGTTTCGTCGACCAAGACGAGCCCTTTTCAAGAAAGAGATTTATGGGTGTTAACTCGTTCTCTGGGGAAAGGCTCATACGGCTCCGTTCAGTTTCACTTAGCCACGCGAACGACAGAGGGAGAAGAAGAATCACTTCCTGAAGAGATGGCAATCAAAACGACGGAGTTCTCACAAGCTTCACGGCTCAAGAACGAGGCTGAGTTCTTAAACCGACTCGAAGATAACCCATACATCGTCTCCTACTACGGCAGCGTGATCACACATGACAAGAAAAGCAAGAAGATGTTGTACAATACGATTATCGAGTACTGTCACGGTCAATGCCTCGCGAAACAGATCAAACTCCACAAAGGAATAGGGTTAGCGGAAGAGGATGTGAAGACATACGCTATGAGTATCTTGATTGGTCTGAAGCATATCCATGATGAGAAGATAATCCACTGCGACATCAAACCAAAGAACATCTTACTCGCGGTTGAGAATACGGGATACCATCATCATGGGTTTGTGGCTAAGATCTCTGGTTTTGGGAAAGCCATGGAGAAAGGGTCGAGTGACTACGGTGATGGATGGGGTCACGTGAGAGGCACAACCTGGTTTATGTCGCCAGAGCTTATAGGGGACAGAGTTCTGGACTATGGTGCGGATGTTTGGGCCTTTGGATGCACGGTTCTTGAGATGTTGACAGGGGAACGTGTTTGGGCAGAGCATGGTGAGATGTGTTGTTGGGAAGAATGGATTACTCTCATCGGTGAAAGCGATTTGGTTCCATATGTTCCTGATTCTTTGTCTGAAGAAGCAAAGGACTTTCTGTCAAAGTGTTTAAAAAAAGATCCTGCCCGAAGGTGGACTGCTGACAGCTTGATGAACCATCCGTTTGTTAGGTCGAATAACCAATACTTTGAGGAGGAGGAGGAAGAAGAAGAAGAAGAAGAAATATTTGAAGCGGTTGGAATACATGAAGAAGAAGAAGAAGAAGAAGAAGAGGATGAGGAAGGAGCAATTGAAAGAGATGAAGAATATCCTAAAGAGGAGTCGGAAGAAGAAGATCTAATATAGGTGTGTCCTATGTCAACTAATTTTGTTTCATTATTTGTATTATGCTGCAAAATAAATGCTTACTGTAAGAAGCATATATATGTTTCACTTGCAGTGAATTTATTGATTTTTTCAAAAGCTCGATAAGAATATATCTTATTATATAAAGTTTAGTTCTTCAAAGTTACTAATTAACATGATCGCCACATGTGTCAATCGAAAATTTAAGATTGCGACATGTGTCAAAAATATTTTTAAATAATTTTGTTTAAGATTTTTAAAAGCTTTATAAAAGAAAAATTATCATCAGAAAAAAATATTGGTTTAATGTTTCTTTTTTAAGATTTTAGAAAAGGAAAATTATTTTTATTCTTTTACTGTTTCCTTTTAGGATTTTAAAAAAGGAAAATTACTATTACATAATATTATACAGTTATATTTTGTTTCGAACTTTAGAAAACAAATCACTATCAAATAATTATTTTAAGTTAATATTAAATAATTTTTAAAAAACTTGGTATTTTTACAATTCGTTTTTAATATCACTACTATTTATAAATTGTATTTGTTATTTAAATAGGTTTTAATATCATGTTTATCATCAAATTCTTTAAAAACTATTATTTAATAAACTTTTAAAATTCTCCTTGATCAGTTAAAAAGAAAATGAAACAAATTATATTTAGGTAAATATTTTAAAAATAAAAAATTATTTCACAAGTCATTTTTATTAGGATTTTAGAAAAAAGAAAATTATTATAGCATAACTTTAAATTTTCTAATTAACATAATTGTGAGACATAACAATATATAATTTAAGATTGTGACATGTGTTTATTTTTTTATCATAAATACATAATTATTATTCAAAAGTATTTGATAGTAATTTTCATTTAAAAAAAAATTGTAAGCAAAAAGTAATTGTAAAAAGCTATTTGAAAATAATTTTCCTTTTTTAAAAAAGTAATAATTTTCGTTTTTTAAAGATAATTATAATATAATTATAAAAGAAATTGTAACTTGAAATAATATCTTAAACAAAATAAATTATAAAATCGTACAAGTACTTTGCCCAAAATAAAATCCTACAAGTAGGAGAAGTTATTTAATAAAAATCATAAATAAAACTAATTATAAAAATAAGTAACATTTCGTTAAGAATAATAATCTTCAACAAAAGAAAGTTGTAAAAGTACTTCTATTATTTTCTCCAAATAACAAACTTTATTTTTAGTAGATAATTGTATGTTTGAAAAACTATATACCAAAACCAGTTACAAATATTTCACATCTGTATTCAGGTTTAAGCTTCCTAATATTATTTTCAGGAAACATAATAGTATTTGCAGAAAAAAATATTACGTGAGTGCTTTTTAAGGGTCAATTTGTTCAATAACTATAAGAGGGGAAAATATCAACTTTGTAGTAAGAGGGTAGAGAGAGATAGGAAGGAAAAGAAGGGGAGAGGAAGGAAAATTGTTAGTTATTGAAATAAAGTTTTTTGAGGTTATTGGCTCAAATTTCCCTTTTTTAATTACATGATACAACTCAACTTTTTTTTTATTATCCTTACTACAATTTATGTCATAAGTTGTAATTTTTTTTAAAAAAATAAACCAAAACGAATTTGTTCTTATCAACATATAAAATTGGTTATGCTTTTGAAGATCATGCTGCTAAGGAAATAAAAAAGGATTTCGCAATGGAACAAGCTTACTAACTATTGAAGCAAAAATCCTAACCGAAAGTTATGTGGAAAAATGGATTTCTCCATACAACTAAAAAAATTAGTTATGTTGTTGTAGGTCATGCAACTAAGAAAATTAAATCAAAAATGTTATATGACAGTAATTTTTTTTCTAAAATCCTAAACAAAAATGTAAAAGAGCATTTAGTAGTATTTTTTATTGTAAATAAAAAGGAGATTCATAAAATATAATATTTTCATTTAAAATAAATTCTAGCAAAAAGAAAAATTTAAAAACTTATTTAATAAAATATTAAATTAGTAAATAAGAAAGTTTATAATATTGTCACTGACTCGATTTTTTATTTCATTCTAATTCTTATTTCAGGTTAGATATAATTTAACTTTTAGGTATAGTGTTTTTCTCTATCCCTAAGTATAAAGTTGATAACAATTCATCCATGCAACATAATTATAAAATACAAATATTAACTTGAACTTATGTTTGAAATAAATTATTAAATAAATCTTACACAATATATACAAAAAAAATCATAAAACTATAATAAAATGATTTATCATTTCATTATCTTTATTAAATCAAAACATCAAACAAAACCAGTTGCAAAGACACTGCAAATTTTATGAAAACTCAATCGTGCTTGTTTAACAGTAGTTGAAACAGAATATTCAGACAAGTTGTTATATCTGAAGCCAAATAGACTGTATCTTGCTAATTAATATATATGACAGAAAAGGAAACATGAACAATCTTTTTTGCAACAAACAACCAAAAAACGTTGGTGTCTTCGTGGTGCCGCTGGTTTTAATCATGATGATGACTATCTTGGCGAGCGAGATAGATTAGTCCCTATTATATACATGAGTTTGTGATTCTTTTAATATCTTAGTTTCTAGAGAGAATGAAAACAAGTCTTGTTGTGATTCCACTTTGTTTTCCTTTCAATGTATCAAACACGACAGGGCTCTAAATCCAAAGTAGATTTATTAATTATTCAAAAGTCTTCAAAGTACTACAATCACATCCAAAATGATCAATAAATTTTTTTATTATAGTACATACGGTACTAAGTGCCAGGGAAACAACCTTCGAGAGTCTTGACATATTCATGGAAGTAGTTACCAGTGGTTGTTGTACTGGCTGACAACTTGAGCTTGAAGCAACTGAAATCTCCAGAAGAGAGCTTGATTCATCAACTCTTCTTGAGTCGCTCTGTGTCTAACAAGTGTCTTTGTAGCTTCTCCTCGAAGGTGCTTCACGTACTGCGTCTTGGCGCTTTGGTGCATGGTTATGAAATATTCATAAGCACAGCTCCATTTCAGTACAAGCCTACACTGCACCATAAGCAGAGTTGCTTCCATTACAGCATCGACGTCTCCGTCGCTAAAACTGAAGTAGTTCTCCGATGTTGGTATTGGAATCCCATTCTCATCTATGGCTTTGAGATCCAACTTGGATTTCTCAAGATCTTCATGACATGCTTCCCACAGACGCAGGTAACGAGAATCCTCCAATTCTTGACCCATTGATGGTTGAAAAGAGACTTCAACACAGTTCCATTTTCCATTGTGCTCTTCCTCTGACCGAAAGCAGCGCCAACAGAAGCGACAACTGAGTGTATAAAAATTAAAGCAAACATGAATGAGTTTTGATTTGGAAAATGCAAAGAGATATGAGCTTTAAGAGATAAGGGAAAACCTGCAGATACAAGTTATCATTCTCAAAACAAGGTCATCAGTTCTCTGCACGTGAGTGTTGCAACGAGGACAACGTTTGGTGTTTTAACGAGCCAAGCATTGTTCTTTAATGTATCCAAGATGGAACTAAACCAAAGAGAAGCATCCTTGCAAGTCACGGGTCGATGTGACTCGAGGTTGCAACTCCAACAGAATGTGTGACCACAAGAACACACCACACCAAAGTCAAGAGAAGACTCATCATCTTCCATCAAATCCTCATGACGCTCGATGGCGTACTCGCAACCTGGAGCAGGACACCATTTGATAGATTCATTGTTGGCCTCCACGAAAGATCCCAGAACGTATCTCTTGTACATCTCCTTCACTGCTGGTTCGGTGAGTTTCTCAATCGTATCGGGTCCAACGGACGCGACACAGTTTGGGTTAGGGCAAAGGACTATCTCTTCCTCCTTGTTGTTCTCCAGAAGGTTGTTGAGATAACTTATCCAACAAGGTTCAAAAACTTGTGTGGAGAAAAGGGTGTGGAGACCAGATTTTCCTGATCTGCAAAAGAAGACACAGATTCGTTTTTTTGATTCGAACTGTTAACTTTAACCAAACCTAAGTCGCCCATGAGTTTCTCCTTGTCGTCACCCAAACGGTCTGAAGCCTTGAAGGAGTTCCACCGGAGAGAGATTAGAATTACGGTTGCATCAGATTTGGACAGCGAGAAGACTTCGGAGATCTGCTTGATTTCACTCTTCATCTTCGTATCAACTTCACTTCTTGTAAGAACAGAGTACACTCTCTGACCATCGGTTTCCATAGCTAAAAAAAAAATAAAAAAATAAACAGACTTACGAACACAACATAAAAGACACAAAGAAAAGTCTGTGTAAATTGATGGACGTGATTTTATTACCAGCGAATCAAAGGGGAAGCACCTCAGAGGTTCAAAGACAAAGATGATTGTAGACTAAGTTTAGAGAAAACAGACTCTCTTGATGAATCTATACTAATAAAGTTAGCTTTTTTATCTCCTTGGGGGAAAAATGCCATGTGGCATTCTTTTTCTAATAATTAAAATATTTTCTCAACTTACATTTAATGGATTTTGGTGTTAATTGTAAAATAAATTGAGTTTTTAAACTTTCCTTCATACAAAACCAAGCTTATAACAATGTTTTGAATCTGACCCGATCCGCAGTTGAACCGTAACTGGTGACCCAATGTAAATCGGGTTTGATTTTGTGAAAACTGTAAAATACACAAAAACTCACTACAACACGATACAAGTTGCACTGGTTGAACCAATAGATAATTTGTACTTTTTACTATTTTTAGTTCAAGTTATGTCTTTAATTTTGGTTTATTTTGGATTGGAAGTTTAATTTATTGTTCACATTAGAAATAAATATATATGAATTTTATGTCTTGATTTTTTTAGATGTCATAGCTCTTATGTTACAATTTTTTTTAGATAGTCTAAACTATTTTTTAATATTTTGTATGTACATTTACATACTTAACTTTAGTTTTTATATATTTATTTTCATAGCTAATATATTATTATATGATAAAACTAATTCATTGATCCAATGATCCGTTGATCCGTAAATCATCCGTTCAGTGTGCTGGTCGGTTTCAAAACACTGGTTTATAGGATTTCTTTGTATTTTATGTTGACAATGGAGAATATAGCCTCTACGATTCTCCTTCTTTAACGCAATCGACGTAATTGTCCATATAATCAATCCAGAAATCTCACTCATCCCACTATCTCCTATTGAATGCTTCTTTAGTTCCTACTTTCTCAGTTTCATTGGATATGAATAGACGGTGTGAGAGTTCGGAAGATAATCCCTTTACTTTTCTCAATTCAATCATGTCGAATTCCCAGTTTAATTACTCGGAGTCGAAGACAAGCCGGTTTAGAGATGTTGTTCAGACTAGGCTACAACAATTTTGGCAATCCTGAAATGTTAAGAAAGGGATGAGATGTTGGGGTTGATATGTTGTTGATTGATGGGAAGGTACACCGTTTCTTATTTCAAGTTTCATTGATATGAATAGGCGTGTGAGAGTTCGAAGATAATCCTTTTACTTTTCTCAATTCAATCATGTCAATTCCCAGTTTAATTACTCGAGTCAAGACAAGCCGGTTTAGAGATGTTGTTCAGACTAGGCTACAACAATTTTTGGCAATCCTGAAATGTTAAGAAAGGGGTGAGATGTTGGGGTTGATATGTTGTCTATTGATGAGAAGGTACACCGGTTTCTTATTTCAGTTTACGAGTTAATGATTGTTTACTTTTAAAGTAGTAGTTTTCTTATGCATCATCTCCTTTCTCAAATGGTGCTTCTACATGCGTCAATCAACTTTCTCAGTTTTAACACCTTTAAACATTTCTCGAAAGAAAACTCAGTCTATGACATGAATATTTAAGATTCCAACTAAATTAACTTTTTTCCGACTATCGATTTTTATTCTATTTTTATTAAATCGATTAGTAACAACTACTTATGCTATTCTATTTTTGAACTAAACAACTTCAAACAAAATAATATACTACGGTCGCTAACCACTATAAAAGATTAGATAAAATATCATTTTTTATATTTTTTCATTTTCATATTTTCAACATATTTTCTTTACTAAGATCATATAATAAATTATAAATCTAAGTAAGAATACAACATAATGAATGCCAGAATGAATACCACTAGTAGTGTATAAAGCCAAGCTCATTATATAGAAGAAACTTGAAAACAAAATTTCAATAAAAAAATTGGGGAATTATTAATTTCTGCTTAGGAAATTTAATGATAGTTAATAAAAATTGATGATTTTTGAAGCGGTCGATATACATATTTTATAAAAATAATTTTACAAATTTTTAAATTACATATTATCAAATTCTATCGTAAAATCTTTATTATGTGGTTAAGAACACAGATAAGATTTGTTAATCATATCTAAAAAATAAATAAAACATTGAGTATTGTAACATTTGTCAGTATGAGTTTGTGGAAAAAAGATCTACTAGATTTAGTGCTATAATTTATAGTCTAATGATTGTTGACGCGTGTCTATATCTATTTTTGAAATATAATGAGTATTATTACATTTGTCAGCACAGTTCGTCAATTGGATAAGACTTTGTATTTCAACATCATCCTTCTCGTTTTAATTAATGGGAGTCTTGAAGGATTTTTCACGAAGTTCTCGAGGTAATACGACAGGGCTGCTCCTTATCACCTTACATGTACATCATTCTCAGTAATGTGCTTTCAAAATTACTTAACTAAGCAGCCAAGAGAGGAAATTAGCTTATCATCCCTGTGCCAAGGAGTTAAACTCACTCATCTGAGCTTCATGATCTACATCCTAGTTTTCACTAGGGCTGGACAAAAACCTGATCCTAAGAACCGAACCGAACCCGATCCAAACAGTAGTATTGAACCCGAACCGGTTGATTAAATATCCAATGGATTCAAAATTTTGGTATTTAAAGAACCAAACCGAACCCGACCGAACCAAGTATTTTGGGTACCCAATATATCCGAACTAGATTTATATAACTATATATCAATTATTTTAGATTTAATGTATATTGAAAACATTCAAAATATATAAGATACTTTTAAGTTGTCCAAAATACTTGAAAATATATACAAATACTAAAAAATATATGTCTAAAATAGCTAAAGTATACTTACAACACCAACAATACTTAAAATGTCTATTGATTCTCTATCCAAATATTCAAACCAAACCAACTTATATGTTAATTTTATGTATTTTGACATATGTTATTCAAATTTATATGTAATATATTGTTTTCTTTATAGATTTTGAGAAATTTAAAGTATATAATAAATTTTACAAAATTTAGAAATAATTTAAATGGGTTATCCGAACACGAACCGAACCCGCAAAGATCCGAACCGAACCCGAACCAAAATTTAGAAATACCCGAATGGGACTGAAATCTTAGACCCGAAAACCCAAACCCAATAGACCGAACTGAACCTATGGGTACTGAACGCCCACCCCTAGTTTTCACTAAATGGCTCCTTAGAATCTTTAGACGGGGTCATGGAGGTTCTGAAGGTATTTCCAGGAATTTTTGGTCTCCACATTAATGCGGCCAAATCCCAAATTTATGCAGCAGGAAGTAATATATCTTTAATGATCACTGAGGCGGAGGCACTGGGTATTGAGTAGGAAATCTGCCGATATGATACTTAGGCATGCTGTTAACCAAAAAATCACTAACAGCTCATGATTATGAGACTTTGATTGATAAGATCAGCAGGAGGATGCTCTGTTGGGATAATAAGAGCCTATCCTTTGCTTGTCGGCTCCAATTGATTCAATCGGTTATTGTTAGTATGATGAACTTCTGCAGCTTTGCTTTCATCCTTCCTGCTAAGTGTTTGGAAAAAATTGAAAGCATGTGGAGTGTCTTTCTATGGTCAGGATTACCAACGCAAACTCACAAGACTAAAGTGAGTTGGGAAATTTATGTTTCCTAAGGAAGAAGGAGGATTGGGAGGGGGTTGAGGAGGTTGAGGGATTCTTCTAAGGTGTATGCTTTGAGACTTATATGGCTCTATTTATCCAACCTACTTCTTTGTGGGTTTGCTGGATCAAACACTATCTACTTCGCCAAAGCTCCTTTTGGGACGCCGAGATGGTACTAAGGGTCTCGGATCTGGAGGAAGCTGCTTAAGTTGAGGAATTTGGCTTATGATTTTATGAAAATGGAAGTCAGAAATGGAGAAACTGCACACTTCTGGTTTGATGATTGGATGGGCATTGGGAAGCTGATTGACATTACTGGAGCCATTGGTACTACGTGATCTGGTTCGGCCCTCAGAGTGTACTAGTGAGCAACACAGTTACAGGAGATGGTTGGAGCCTGAGAAATAAACACAGTAGAAGCCAGTTCCAGACAACTAGAGGTAACGACTTGATTCTATGGAAGCATAGGGAGGATGATTTCCAAGATTGGTTCTCTACTACCAACACTTGGGAGCAGATTCGAACCAAGAAAGCCAAAGTCAACTGGTGCAAGGTAGTTTTGTTCACGCAGAGAATTCCTCGGTATGCATTTATAACTTGGTTAGCAGTGCTAAACAGGCTGTTCAATGGAGATAGGATGAATACTTGGGGTATCACGCATGGTTGTGGGTTATGTGGAAAGAGGGATGAGACAAGAGATCATCTCTTCTTTGCTTGTCCATACTCTTTAACAGTTCGGGAAAGGCTGGTGAGAGGCTTCTTTGGCCAAAAAGACCAATCCGATTGGACTCTATCGCCAATGCGATAAGGCAATAGGATGAATCGACTTGACTCCATCCACATCAAGATGGTGTTTCAAATGGTCATCTACCTTGTTTGGAGGGAGAGAAATGTGCGATGCCACCAGGGTAAATGGATGTTGACAGAGCAGATATGCAAGACTATTGATAGGACGATGAGGAAGATAATCCTTTTACTTTTCTCAATTCAATCATGTCAATTCGGTTTTAATTACTCGAGTCAAGACAAGCCGTTTAGAGATGTTGTTCAGACTAGGCTACAACAATTTTGGCAATCCTGAAATGTTAAGAAAGGTGAGATGTTGGGGTTGATATGTTGTCTATTGATGAGAAGGTACGGTTTCTTATTTCAGTTTACGAAGTTAATGATTGTTTACTTTTAAAGTAGTAGTTTTCTTATGCATCATCTCCTTTCTCAAATGGTGCTTCTACATGCGTCAATCAACTTTCTCAGTTTTAACACCTTTAAACATTTCTCGAAAGAAAACTCAGTCTATGACATGAATATTTAAGATTCCAACTAAATTAACTTTTTCCGACTATCGATTTTATTCTATTTTTATTAAATCGATTAGTAACAACTACTTATGCTATTCTATTTTTGAACTAAACAACTTCAAACAAAATAATATACTACGGTCGCTAACCACTATAAAAGATTAGATAAAATATCATTTTTTATATTTTTTCATTTTCATATTTTCAACATATTTTCTTTACTAAGATCATATAATAAATTATAAATCTAAGTAAGAATACAACATAATGAATGCCAGAATGAATACCACTAGTAGTGTATAAAGCCAAGCTCATTATATAGAAGAAACTTGAAAACAAAATTTCAATAAAAAATTGGGGAATTATTAATTTCTGCTTAGGAAATTTAATGATAGTTAATAAAAATTGATGATTTTGAAGCGGTCGATATACATATTTTATAAAAATAATTTTACAAATTTTTAAATTACATATTATCAAATTCTATCGTAAAATCTTTATTATGTGGTTAAGAACACAGATAAGATTTGTTAATCATATCTAAAAATAAATAAAACATTGAGTATTGTAACATTTGTCAGTATGAGTTTGTGGAAAAAGATCTACTAGATTTAGTGCTATAATTTATAGTCTAATGATTGTTGACGCTGTCATATCTATTTTTGAAATATAATGAGTATTATTACATTTGTCAGCACAGTTAGTCAATTGGATAAGACTTTGTATTTCAACATCATCCTTCGGTTTTAATTAATGGAGTCTTGAAGGATTTTTCACGAAGTTCTCGAGGTAATACGACAGGGCTGCTCCTTATCACCTACATGTACATCATTCTCAGTAATGTGCTTTCAAAATTACTTAACTAAGCAGCCGAAGAGAGGAAATTAGCTTATCATCCCTGTGCCAAGGAGTTAAACTCACTCATCTGAGCCGTTGGCGACATCCTAGTTTTCACTAGGGCTGGACAAAAACCTGATCCGAAGAACCGAACCAACCCGAATGGGTCCGAACGCACCCCTAGTTTTCACTAAATGGCTCCTTAGAATCTTTAGACGGGTCATGGAGGTTCTGAAGGTATTTCCATTTTTGGTCTCCACATTAATGCCAAATCCCAAATTTATGCAGCAGGAAGTAATATATCTTTAATGATCACTGAGGCGGAGGCACTGGGTATTGAGTAGAAATCTGCCGATATGATACTTAGGCATGCTGTTAACCAAAAATCACTAACAGCTCATGATTATGAGACTTTGATTGATAAGATCAGCAGGAGGATGTTGGGATAATAAGAGCCTATCCTTTGCTTGTCGGCTCCAATTGATTCAATCGGTTATTGTTAGTATGATGAACTTCTGCAGCTTTGCTTTCATCCTTCCTGCTAAGTGTTTGGAAAAATTGAAAGCATGTGGAGTGTCTTTCTATGGTCAGGATTACCAACGAACTCACAAGACTAAAGTGAGTTGGGAAGATTTATGTTTCCCTAAGGAAGAAGGAGGATTGGGAGGGTTGAGGAGGTTGAGGGATTCTTCTAAGGTGTATGCTTTGAGACTTATATGGCTCTATTTATCCAACCTACTTCTTTGTGGGTTTGCTGGATCAAACACTATCTACTCTTCAAAGCTCCTTTTGGGACGCCAGAGATGGTACTAAGGGTCTCGGATCTGGAGGAAGCTGCTTAAGTTGAGGAATTTGGCTTATGATTTTATGAAAATGGAAGTCAGAAATGGAGAAACTGCACACTTCTGGTTTGATGATTGGATGGGCATTGGGAAGCTGATTTACATTACTGGAGCCATTGGTACTAATGTGATCTGGTTCGCCCTCAGAGTGTACTAGTGAGCAACACAGTTACAGGAGATGGTTGGAGCCTGAGAAATAAACACAGTAGAAGCCAGTTCCAGAGACAACTAGAGGTAACGACTTGATTCTATGGAAGCATAGGGAGGATGATTTCCAAGATTGGTTCTCTACTACCAACACTTGGGAGCAGATTCGAACCAAGAAAGCCAAAGTCAACTGGTGCAAGGTAGTTTTGTTCACGCAGAGAATTCCTGTATGCATTTATAACTTGGTTAGCAGTGCTAAACAGGCTGTTCAATGGAGATAGGATGAATACTTGGGGTATCACGCATGGTTGTGGGTTATGTGGAAAGAGGGATGAGACAAGAGATCATCTCTTCTTTGCTTGTCCATACTCTTTAACAGTTCGGAAAGGCTGGTGAGAGGCTCTTTGCCAAAAAGACCAATCCGATTGGACTCTATCGCCATGCGATAAGGCTAATAGGATGAATCGACTTGACTCCATCCACATCAAGATGGTGTTTCAAATGGTCATCTACCTTGTTGGAGGGAGAGAAATGTGCGATGCCACCAGGGTAAATGGATGTTGACAGAGCAGATATGCAAGACTATTGATAGGACGATGAGGAACAGAATCCTGTCACTGAAGCATGACTCACAGTATCAAAATGCAGGCCTTTTGCATAGATGGTTTCAAGTTGCAGGCTAGTTAGGAATTTAGTTCTTATGATAGAGTTTTTTCATCTCTTTTCTGTTCCAGTATAATCTTTATAGCCTGATTCTTTTGTAAATGTAATTCCTTTATGATAGATCAATAAATTTGAAATTTCATAAAAGCATTTGTCAGCATAAGACTGGGAAATTATATTTTCATTTATAAAATTTATTTATAAGCTAAATTTATCTTTGATTTGCTTAACCAAAAATATAAATAATATAATAATCAATATATATATTGCCAAACAACACATTCTCAAAATATTTAGATTATTTGATTTACAACTTTTCTTAATAACACATTTTGTTAGTTTAAATTGTTCATAAGCTACTATTTAGAAAAAGATTATCATTCATAATTGATGTTTTATTGATTTCTTTTACCATTCTTGGTTAAATCTGGATATAAAGTAGAACGAGTTTATCATTATAGAGAAAAGATGCCTATCGAGTATGGGCCTACAGTAACTGCCCTAAAGGTTTTTGTTGGAAGGTACGCCCACCTAAAATGAAGCATTTTTATGTATAACCGGTATGCATGTATAGCGGTAAAGAAAAATTTTAAAGCGAGACCTTCAGGGTGATATTCTTTGTGCCAGGTGTGGAGCGTCCGAGGAATCCATTAATCATGTCTTCTACGAATGTCCACGGTAGGTCGTGTGGGCTCTCTCACAGATCCCATCGAATCCAATTTTTTCCTTGGACAGTAAACTTTTGCAAATATGGATCATCTATTCGGAGGGTCACACTACAGATGGAAGATCATCAATTTGCATGGATATTATGGTACATATGAGAAGGTACACGGTTTCTTATTTCAAGTTTCATTGGATATGAATAGACGGTGTGAGAGTTCGAAGATAATCCCTTTACTTTTCTCAATTCAATCATGTCAAATTCAGTTTATTACTCGGAGTTGAAGACAAGCGGTTTAGAGATGTTGTTCAGACTAGGCTACAACAATTTTGGCAATCCTGAAATGTTAAGAAAGGGATGAGATGTTGGGGTTGATATGTTGTCTATTGATGAGAAGGTACACGGTTTCTTATTTCAAGTTTCATTGGATATGAATAGACGGTGTGAGAGTTCGAAGATAATCCTTTTACTTTTCTCAATTCAATCATGTCAAATTCAGTTTATTACTCGGAGTTGAAGACAAGCGGTTTAGAGATGTTGTTCAGACTAGGCTACAACAATTTTGGCAATCCTGAAATGTTAAGAAAGGTGAGATGTTGGGGTTGATATGTTGTCTATTGATGAGAAGGTACACGGTTTCTTATTTCAAGTTTCATTGGATATGAATAGACGGTGTGAGAGTTCGAAGATAATCCCTTTACTTTTCTCAATTCAATCATGTCAATTCCACTATTACTCGGAGTTGAAGACAAGCGGTTTAGAGATGTTGTTCAGACTAGGCTACAACAATTTTGGCAATCCTGAAATGTTAAGAAAGGTGAGATGTTGGGGTTGATATGTTGTCTATTGATGAGAAGGTACACGGTTTCTTATTTCAAGTTTCATTGGATATGAATAGACGGTGTGAGAGTTCGAAGATAATCCCTTTACTTTTCTCAATTCAATCATGTCAAATTCAGTTTATTACTCGGAGTTGAAGACAAGCGGTTTAGAGATGTTGTTCAGACTAGGCTACAACAATTTTGGCAATCCTGAAATGTTAAGAAAGGGATGAGATGTTGGGGTTGATATGTTGTCTATTGATGAGAAGGTACACGGTTTCTTATTTCAGTTTACGAAGTTAATGATTGTTTACTTTTAAAGTAGTAGTTTTCTTATGCATCATCTCCTTTCTCAAATGGTGCTTCTACATGCGTCAATCAACTTTCTCAGTTTTAACACCTTTAAACATTTCTCGAAAGAAAACTCAGTCTATGACATGAATATTTAAGATTCCAACTAAATTAACTTTTTCCGACTATCGATTTTATTCTATTTTATTAAATCGATTAGTAACAACTACTTATGCTATTCTATTTTTGAACTAAACAACTTCAAACAAAATAATATACTACGGTCGCTAACCACTATAAAAGATTAGATAAAATATCATTTTTATATTTTTCATTTTCATATTTTCAACATATTTTCTTTACTAAGATCATATAATAAATTATAAATCTAAGTAAGAATACAACATACGAACCGGCGCGTAGCGCCGGAATACCACTAGTAGTGTATAAAGCCAAGCTCATTATATAGAAGAAACTTGAAAACAAAATTTCAATAAAAAAATTGGGGAATTATTAATTTCTGCTTAGGAAATTTAATGATAGTTAATAAAAATTGATGATTTTGAAGCGTGTCGATATACATATTTTATAAAAATAATTTTTACAAATTTTTAAATTACATATTATCAAATTCTATCGTAAAATCTTTATTATGTGGTTAAGAACACAGATAAGATTTGTTAATCATATCTAAAAAATAAATAAAACATTGAGTATTGTAACATTTGTCAGTATGAGTTTGTGGAAAAAGATCTACTAGATTTAGTGCTATAATTTATAGTCTAATGATTGTTGACGCTGTCTATATCTATTTTGAAATATAATGAGTATTATTACATTTGTCAGCACAGTTCGTCAATTGGATAAGACTTTGTATTTCAACATCATCCTTCTCGGTTTTAATTAATGGGAGTCTTGAAGGATTTTTCACGAGTTCTCGAGGTAATACGACAGGGCTGCTCCTTATCACCTTACATGTACATCATTCTCAGTAATGTGCTTTCAAAATTACTTAACTAAGCAGCCGAAGAGAGGAAATTAGCTTATCATCCCTGTGCCAAGGAGTTAAACTCACTCATCTGAGCTTAGTTGGCGACATCCTAGTTTTCACTAGGGCTGGACAAAACCTGATCGAAGAACCGAACCGAACCCGATCCAAACAGTAGTATTGAACCCGAACCGGTTGATTAAATATCCGAATGGATTCAAAATTTTGGTATTTAAAGAACCGAACCGAACCGAACCGAACCAAGTATTTTGGGTACCCGAATATATCCGAACTAGATTTATATAACTATATATCAATTATTTTTAGATTTAATGTATATTGAAAACATTCAAAATATATAAGATACTTTTAAGTTGTCCAAAATACTTGAAAATATATACAAATACTAAAAAAATATATGTCTAAAATAGCTAAAGTATACTTACAACACCAACAATACTTAAAATGTCTATTGATTCTCTATCCAAATATTCAAACCAAACCAACTTATATGTTAATTTTATGTATTTTGACATATGTTATTCAAATTTATATGTAATATATTGTTTTCTTTATAGATTTTGAGAAATTTAAAGTATATAATAAATTTTACAAAATTTAGAAATAATTTAAATGGGTTATCCGAACACGAACCGAACCCGCAAAGATCCGAACCGAACCCGAACC
Source organism: Brassica carinata (assembly GCA_016771965.1). Taxonomy (NCBI): domain Eukaryota; kingdom Viridiplantae; phylum Streptophyta; class Magnoliopsida; order Brassicales; family Brassicaceae; genus Brassica; species Brassica carinata. The sequence continues at coordinate 9,453,722 of CM028687.1, read as the reverse complement.
AAAATTTAGAAATACCCGAATGGGACTGAAATCTTAGACCCCGAAAACCCGAAACCCGAATAGACCCGAACCGAACCCGAATGGGTACCCGAACGCCCACCCCTAGTTTTCACTAAATGGCTCCTTAGAATCTTTAGACGGGGTCATGGAGGTTCTGAAGGTATTTCCAGGAATTTTTGGTCTCCACATTAATGCGGCCAAATCCCAAATTTATGCAGCAGGAAGTAATATATCTTTAATGATCACTGAGGCGGAGGCACTGGGTATTGGAGTAGGAAATCTGCCGATATGATACTTAGGCATGCTGTTAACCAAAAAATCACTAACAGCTCATGATTATGAGACTTTGATTGATAAGATCAGCAGGAGGATGCTCTGTTGGGATAATAAGAGCCTATCCTTTGCTTGTCGGCTCCAATTGATTCAATCGGTTATTGTTAGTATGATGAACTTCTGCAGCTTTGCTTTCATCCTTCCTGCTAAGTGTTTGGAAAAAATTGAAAGCATGTGGAGTGTCTTTCTATGGTCAGGATTACCAACGCAAACTCACAAGACTAAAGTGAGTTGGGAAATTTATGTTTCCCTAAGGAAGAAGGAGGATTGGGAGGGGTTGAGGAGGTTGAGGGATTCTTCTAAGGTGTATGCTTTGAGACTTATATGGCGCCTATTTATCCAACCTACTTCTTTGTGGGTTTGCTGGATCAAACACTATCTACTTCGTCAAAGCTCCTTTTGGGACGTCAGAGATGGTACTAAGGGGTCTCGGATCTGGAGGAAGCTGCTTAAGTTGAGGAATTTGGCTTATGATTTTATGAAAATGGAAGTCAGAAATGGAGAAACTGCACACTTCTGGTTTGATGATTGGATGGGCATTGGGAAGCTGATTGACATTACTGGAGCCATTGGTACTACGATCTGGTTCGTCCTCAGAGTGTACTAGTGAGCAACACAGTTACAGGAGATGGTTGGAGCCTGAGAAATAAACACAGTAGAAGCCAGTTCCAGAGACAACTAGAGGTAACGACTTGATTCTATGGAAGCATAGGAGGATGATTTCCAAGATTGGTTCTCTACTACCAACACTTGGGAGCAGATTCGAACCAAGAAAGCCAAAGTCAACTGGTGCAAGGTAGTTTTGTTCACGCAGAGAATTCCTCGGTATGCATTTATAACTTGGTTAGCAGTGCTAAACAGGCTGTTCAATGGAGATAGGATGAATACTTGGGGTATCACGCATGGTTGTGGGTTATGTGGAAAGAGGGATGAGACAAGAGATCATCTCTTCTTTGCTTGTCCATACTCTTTAACAGTTCGGGAAAGGCTGGTGAGAGGCTTCTTTGGCCAAAAAAGACCAATCCGATTGGACTCTATCGCCAATGCGATAAGGCTAATAGGATGAATCGACTTGACTCCATCCACATCAAGATGGTGTTTCAAATGGTCATCTACCTTGTTTGGAGGGAGAGAAATGTGCGATGCCACCAGGGTAAATGGATGTTGACAGAGCAGATATGCAAGACTATTGATAGGACGATGAGGAACAGAATCCTGTCACTGAAGCATGACTCACAGTATCAAAATGCAGGCCTTTTGCATAGATGGTTTCAAGTTGCAGGCTAGTTAGGAATTTAGTTCTTATGATAGAGTTTTTTCATCTCTTTTCTGTTCCAGTATAATCTTTATAGCCTGATTCTTTTGTAAATGTAATTCCTTTATGATAGATCAATAAATTTGAAATTTCATAAAAAGCATTTGTCAGCATAAGACTGGGAAATTATATTTCATTTATAAAAATTTATTTATAAGCTAAATTTATCTTTGATTTGCTTAACCAAAAAATATAAATAATATAATAATCAATATATATATTGCCAAACAACACATTCTCAAAATATTTAGATTATTTGATTTACAACTTTTCTTAATAACACACATTTTGTTAGTTTAAATTGTTCATAAGCTACTATTTAGAAAAAGATTATCATTCATAATTGATGTTTTTATTGATTTCTTTTACCATTACTGGTTAAATCTGGATATAAAGTAGAACGAGTTTATCATTATAGAGAAAAGATGCCTATCGAGTATGGGCCTACAGTAACTGCCCTAAAGGTTTTTTGTTGGAAGGTACGTTGCCCACCTAAAATGAAGCATTTCTTATGGCAACTGGTATGCGCATGTATAGCGGTAAAGAAAAATTTTAAAGCGAGACCTTCAGGGTGATATTCTTTGTGCCAGGTGTGGAGCGTCCGAGGAATCCATTAATCATGTCTTCTACTTAATGTCCACCGGTAGGTCAGGTGTGGGCTCTCTCACAGATCCCATCGAATCCAATTTTTTTCCTTGGACAGTAAACTTTTGCAAATATGGATCATCTATTCTGGAGGGTCACACTACAGATGGAAGATCATCAATTTGCATGGATATTATGGTACATATGAAAAGGAAGAAACAACAAGATTTTTAGTAATTTGGATGTTAATCTTAGAGATACTCTTAAACCGCAGAGACGGAATCTTTACTCGGGCTTAGGCTCAGGCTTCAATTGTACAGAGAAGGACTCAACTCATACCATCGGGGAAGCAGTTTTACGGTTATATCGGGTAGATGGTGTTTTACGGATGGATCATGGAAATCACATGAAAGCTACTCTGGACAAGGATGGTACACCATTTTGGAAGGTTTTGATAGTTTAATGGGGGCTAGGAATACCAGAGCTAGTCAGTCACCGTTACACACGGAAATAGAAGTTTTTATATGGGCAATAGAATGTATGAGGAACTTAAGACAGTACAATGTTACAATTGCTACGAATTGTTCTCAATTGGTGAAGATGGTTTCGAAACCAGAAGAATGACCGGATTTTGCAAGTTATTTAGAAGACATCGGGATCCTTAAAAGTTGATGATAAAAGAAATTGATATATTTTACAGTTTTGAAGATGATTAGTATTTCAAAAATAAAGGAGGAATATGGTTTGTGATATCTTGGGGGGTCAAGTTATAATAATGAACTGAGATGATAAAAATAATATGACATCTATTGTCTAAAGCTAAGATCAACATAAACATTGTTGATGACTCTATGAGAGCAAAACAAGTAAGTTCTTTGCGGTGTCATGGAAACAAACGTGTGGCGTTTTTAATTTCTTTTGAGAAAAAAATCAATCAAAATTATACCAAAAATTAACATCTTATTATATAAAGTTTTTTTCTTCAAAGTTACTATTAACATGATCGTGACACATGTCAATTATATATTTAGGATTGTGATATGTGTTAAATACTAATCTTATTATATAAATAATTATTTAATAGTATTTTTCCTTTTTTAAGTTTTAAACATATATTGTAAACAAAATAAAAATTCATACAAACAATTATTTAATAGTATTTTCCTTTTTTATATCCAAAAAAAAAAGAAAATTGTAAAAGCTATATGAAAATAATTTTCCTTTTTTAAAAAATCATGAACAAATAGAATTATAATAGTTATTTAATAGTAATTTTCCTTTTTAAGTTTTAATTTTAAAAAATATATTGTAAACGAAAAAAGAATCCATACAAATCATTATTTAATAGTAATTTTCCTTTTTAACTAATAAACAAATAAAATTGCAAAAGCTATTTTTCTTTATTAAAATTCTAAGAAAAAGAGAGTTGTAAAACTAATAGGGAAATTTTACTTTTACACTTTGTTTGGTATCATTATTCAACTTTACCACCAATCAAAAGACATTTTCATGAATACCACATTCATTAATTTGTAAAAGTCTAAACTAACCTTACCTTATCTTCAAAATATCTTCCTCTTTCTCTCTCGCTGAGATCCATCGTCTCCATCAAACTTCGCCGTCGAGATTTCATCAAGTTTCGTTGTCATCTACATCCAACCTTTCCGTCGTCGTCTTCATCGAACCTTTCCGTCGTCGTCTTCATCAAGCTTTGCCGCCGTTGTCTTTATCGAGCCTTGCCGCCGTCGTCTTCATCGAGTTCTGCCGTCGTTATCTTCATCGAGCTTTAATGTGTTATTTCTGGTTTCTTAATGGATTTCTATGTCATCAAGCATGTGATGGAGAAAATCCAGAGCTACTTTTCCATGAGTATCGTGTTAAACTGTCAGTTTTTCAATCACACACACGTTTGAATTGATGATGAGTTTCAGTCTTTCAATCATCACACACGCACATTTAGGCGACCATTCTTATTTGTTTAGTTTTATCTAATCATATATAGATTCCTTAAAGTTTGGATATTTAATTGCTGTGTTCGTTAATCCAATCAAATGGGTATATTTTCCTTTTATCACTCTCTATAATCTTTGATTTTTCAGTTAATTTTTGCATGTTGGATAAGTTTGAGCTAGTTTTGTCTGCCAAGATTCATGATTTTGAATGAAAGTTTATACCTTTTTCTGATTTATGTTGATCTACGATGCTTTTGATTTGATTAGTATATGTTCTAGCTTGGTCAGTTAAGGTTTGATTCTCTAGACAGTTGATTTGATTTAGAGTATAATCAATAGATCAATTTTTATTGTGTGATTTTATATTGTTCGTCTGTTATGAAACTAATTTGATTTGTTAATACAGTGTGTTTTTAGATTCAAGAAGCAAGGCGAAAAAGAGAGTGGTGATGGTGTTAGTTCCTAGGAAAACTACAATAAAGCATGAATCATTGAGAAATATGCTCTCATATTCTTATAAATTTGGGTTTTATGATATTGTGCTAATACATTAAAACAATTTATAAGCTTTTATAAAGTAGTATTTTAATAACATTTATATATAAAGGTTTATAAAACATTAAAGAATATCTTCACTTAGACAATTTATAAGGGTATATAAAGGTAAAATAAATCAGTTGGAAGAACTCTAAATCATTTAAAAAATTTATAACCATTTAGAAAGTCTAATAAAAGAATTTATAAGGGTTTGTAGAATATTTTATAGAAAAAATTGCCAAAACGGAGCAAATACACAACTACATTGTCCCTTTGCCATAAATCTCTTTTTGATCCGTTTTGGACTGAGATACCCCTGGACAACTTTGAAAAATCATATCAATTATTTTACAAGTCAGAAAAATATGGAAAAATATTAAAAATGTATATAAAGAACAAACAATCATATGAAAAATATTTTTGAAGACTAAATATTAGTATATCAAAATTTTATATTTTGATCTACGAATGGCAGAGAAGTTAATCTACTGTCTACGGGCCGTAGATTATGTATTTCCTTTAATAACATATATATCTACTGCAAGTAGAACGAATATATCTACCAATAAAATACAACTCCACCGATGTAGAAAGGATCAGGTGCCAATAAAATACAACTCTACCGTCGTAGACCGGATCAGTTTCTAATAAATACTACTCCTCCACCGTAGATTAAGTCAGCTGCCGTTTCCATAATTTCTGAATTAAGGTAGATATGATAGTTCTACCTTTCCTAATTTATTCTACGAGTGTATGCTTTATTTATCTACCAACATACTTTATTCTACGGTTACTAATCTGCTGTTTACACAGATTTCTACGGGCAGAAGAATGAATACGGACAGTAGAATGTATATTCTACCAATTTCGATTTGTATATTTTCCTTAAATGTCTCCAAAATCAGTTGAGAATATTTTGTAAATCTATAACTTCCTTTAATTTCGTGTTTTCCTATTTTTTTTTTTTATCGTGTTCTTCTTCTTCTTCATCACACGATTTCTACTTTTTTTTTTGAAACCAACCAAAAATTTTGAAGCTCTCGTTGAAAGGATGCATATTTATGCATGTTGTGGGTTGTGGAAATTTGATCCACTTAAAGGATGGGGATTTGCTGTTGATGAAGGAAAACGAGGTAGAGTAATGGTTGTGGAATTGACAAGTTCCTTTGAAGACTTAAGGATTATGGCTTTTAAGGATTTTGGAATTGATGAAAACCTTGTCGAGCTTGAGTTAAGCTACTTACCTATGAAGTTAATCAGTTCAGTAGACTGTCCCCCAGTTATCATTGAGAATGATCGGCAAGTCAAGAATTTTCTTACATATGTACGTGGAAAAGCTTCTGCAAGGTTGTGTGTGTCTACTTCACCTATCAATGGAAACAGCGACAACATTGGGCTTGATAAGGAGAAATCTAACTCGCCTTCAGAGAGCAAGGTGAACCTTCTTCGCTTCCACCTCGAGATGACATTGGTAGTTCATCTGAATCAAGCAAAGATGTTGAAGAGGATTGTAACTCAACCGGCTGGGAAGAAGATGATATTCTCGGCATAACTGCAAAAGAAGACGAAATGGGAAAAAGTGTTCGGTTTTCTTTGATGGATGTGGTGAAGACGGGCGAAACGTTTCTAAACAAAACCATGTTGAAATCAGTGTTGGAGATGTCAGCAATGAAGCATAACTTCGATTACAAAGTTGTAAAATCTGACAGAAAACTTTGGTACATCCGATGCAGTGACAACCATTGTAACTGGAGTGTTCGTGCTGAGGGGTTATCCGGATCCACATATTTCATCATCAAAAAATATGTGGCAGATCATACATGTTCTGCGTCGAGCATGACTAGTGGTGGTCGGACAGCATCTGCAAAAACAATTGGCGTTGATTAATAAGAAAGACATCATCAAACTTTAATAACTTAACATTGACAACTAAATCATTAACACAAACTATCTCAACTAACACATATATATCACAAGCTATGATAAAACCTAAACTAAAATCAAAACCTATGACAGACAAAAAGACTCAAATCAAAGATAAAACTAAAATCGAAACCTATGACAGACAACAAAGACTCAAATCAAAGATAAAACCCAAGAAAAAACAATTTCCATTTATACAAACAAAAATATCAAAAGTATGAAACTTTGATATCCTAGAAAGCTAAATCATTCATACAAACAAAAATTGAAACCCATTACACTCGATTTGTGATTAAAAACACTCAAATCAAAGAGAGAAAGACATGCAAAACGATTTAGTGTTCGGCGCTTACTTGACAACAAGATGCGAAGTGACCAAGAGGTTCAATTAAGAAGAACAAGAACACCGGCAGAGACTTCTCGGGCAGAAGGAAGACCGGCGACGGCGAGTGTTTAGGCGAAGAACCCTAATCGCCTTTTCTCTCTATCGTCAAGGAGGAGAAGAAATTAGGTTGAAACACCATATTTGGGGCTAAATCGATTTCCCCCTTTTGTTTATCTATTTTTTTTTAATAATTAAATCAAACCAATTCGGTTTAGATTAACCAGAGATCTAAAGAAAATCAGACCATAATTAAATCAGACCAACTCGGTTTGGATTAGATTAGGGATTTAATTGGGATTAATGAAAAAATTATACTAATGGGACAACTTATATTTCATTTTATGGCATAGGGACAATGTATTAGTTTATTTGTTCTCTATTTACAATTTTCCCTATTTTATAAGCGGTTTTATGGATATATAAATAATTTATAAAAGTTTATAAAACATTCATAAAGTCTATAAAAACAATTTATAAATTTTATACACCATTTATAAATAAATTATAAGGGTTTATAAAACATTCATAAAGTTTATAAAAACATTTTATAAAGTTTATACACCAATTTATGAGGGGTTTATAAGGGTTTTTAAATGGTTTATAAATCAGTTTATAACAATTTTAAAACTAAAATTATTATAAATCTGGGTTTTATGATATTCTGATAATACATAAAAAAAAGTTATAAGCTTTTATAAAGTAGTATTTGAATAACATATATATAAATATATAAAGGTTTATAAATCATAAAAGAATATCTTCACTTAGACAATTTATAAGGATTTATAAAGGTAAAATAAATCAGTTAGAAGAACTCTAAATCATTTAAAAATTTATAACCATTTAGAAAGTCTAATAAAAGAATTTATAAGGTTTTTTAGAAAATTTTGTAAGGGGTTTTAAGGATATATAAATAATTTATAAGGGTTTATAAAACATTCTTAAAGTTTATAAAAACAATTTATAAATTTTATACACCATTTATAAATAATTTATAAGGGTTTTTAAAAAATTCATAAAGTTTATAAAAACAATTTATAAAAGTTTATACACCAATTTATGAGGGGTTTATAAGGGTTTTAAATGGTTTCTAAATCAGTTTATAACACTTTTAAAACTAAAATTATTATAAATCTGGGTTTTATGATATTATGATTATTCATTAAAACAATTTATAAGATTTTATAAAGTAGTATTTGAATAACATATATATAAAGGTTTATAAAACATAAAAAGAATATCTTCACTTAGACAATTTATAAGGGTTTATAAAGGTAAAATAAATCAGTTAGAAGAACTCTAAATCATTTAAAAAGTTTATAACCATTTAGAAAGTCTAATAAAAGAATTTATAAGGGTTTGTAAAATATATTATAAGGGGTTTTAAGGATATATAAATAATTTATAAGGGTTTATCAAACATTCATAAAGTTTATAAAAACAATTTATAAATTTTATACACCATTTATAAATAATTTATAAGGGTTTATAAAAAATTCATAAAGTTTATATAAACAATTTATAAAGTTTATACACCAATTTATGAGAGGTTTATAAGGGTTTTTAAATGGTTTATAAATCAGTTTATAACACTTTTAAAACTAAAATTAGTTTATAAATAATAATAATTCAACTTAAAACCCCGAAAATTACCGTATAAACCCTAGATCAGTTTATAAAATAATAAATCAGTTTATAAACTCTTATAAATCAATTTATAAAATGTTATAAATGTATATAAACTGGTGTTTCCTTCGTAAAAATTTAAATGGTATTGTGTATCATTTATAAACTCTTATAAAAATAGTACCCATCAATAAGAGTTTATAATTAATTATAAGTCTTTATAAATTGGTTAAAAATAAATAATACTAAATAGAAACTATAACAAATAAATTTTACAAATTGCTTTAAATTTTTTTATAAAAGTTTATAGTTGGTATAACATATATATCATTTATAAGAGTTTATAAATAATCATTATAAGAGATTTATATATTTTTATAAGACTCTACATATCATTTATAAACTATTTATAAGTTTATAATTCATTTATAAGGGTTTATAAAAATTTTAAATAGATTACAAGTGTCCATAAATAATTTATAAGATTTTATGAAAATTCATAATTAAGTTACAAGAGTTCATAAATCATCATTTTGTAAGGGTTGTAAATTGTATTTTTAACCTCCAAAGCTTTTGTGTATTTGTTTCATGTTAAGAACACCTGTTACAGTTTCTGGGAAGCTGCTTCGTCTACAACAGATGTATCAAATTTGACACGAAGTGAGCACAAATGATAACGTGCACAGAATGGAGACATAAGAAAATCAGATCATTCTAATTGCAGACAAAACAAATGATTTAGGACACTGCAATCTGGTAGCTAAAGAATCGAGGATAAAACAACAGAATCAAAGAGTAATATGAAGAATCATGTGCAACCTTTCCAGTGTGAGGATTAATTGTTTTGGAGCACACTCTCAATGGCCTTGTACTCCATCTTTGAAGCCTTTTGTGTCAACTGAAATGACCTTTACATACCACATCCTTGCAGCTGTTTTGAACCGCAGTTTAATTTGTGTTTTAGTCTCCGCTTCCCCAGTAACCTGATAAGAAAAGAAAATGCCTTTTCCAATAATATGAATTCTCCCAAACTTTTACAAGGAGCCAATGGAATCAACAACCTCCATAGCCCTTCAAGGGGGAGCTCAAAACACTGAAGATTCAGAGATTGGTTCTTACATATCCTAAGTTACCCACTAACAGATATAACAAAAGAGAGCATCTTCTTTCAATGAAATTTCCTAAAAGGAGCCAACAGAATCAACAACCTCCATAGCCCTTTAAGGGTAAATGAAAACACTGAACATGCAGACTGTAGCTTGCCTGCACTAAGTAACTCAATTAACAGAGACAACAAAAAGTATAGTATATTCAACATAAGAAATACTCAAAGTAGAAAAGATCAACAAGATATATCAAAACCATAATATATAAGCACTATGTTCTTCATCGATAAATTTATAAGGTTTTATAAAACATAAAAAGAATATCTTCACTTAGACAATTTATAAGGGTTTATAAAGGTAAAATAAATCAGTTAGAAGAACTCTAAATCATTTAAAAAGTTTATAACCATTTAGAAAGTCTAATAAAAGAATTTATAAGGGTTGTAAAATATATTATAAGGTTTTAAGGATATATAAATAATTTATAAGGGTTTATCAAACATTCATAAAGTTTATAAAAACAATTTATAAATTTTATACACCATTTATAAATAATTTATAAGGGTTTATAAAAATTCATAAAGTTTATATAAACAATTTATAAAGTTTATACACCAATTTATGAGAGGTTTATAAGGGTTTTTAAATGGTTTATAAATCAGTTTATAACACTTTTAAAACTAAAATTAGTTTATAAATAATAATAATTCAACTTAAAACCCCGAAAATTACCGTATAAACCCTAGATCAGTTTATAAAATAATAAATCAGTTTATAAACTCTTATAAATCAATTTATAAAATGTTATAAATGTATATAAACTGGTGTTTCCTTCGTAAAAATTTAAATGGTATTGTGTATCATTTATAAACTCTTATAAAAATAGTACCCATCAATAAGAGTTTATAATTAATTATAAGTCTTTATAAATTGGTTAAAAATAAATAATACTAAATAGAAACTATAACAAATAAATTTTACAAATTGCTTTAAATTTTTTTTTTATAAAAGTTTATAGTTGGTATAACATATATATCATTTATAAGAGTTTATAAATAATCATTATAAGAGATTTATATATTTTTATAAGACTCTACATATCATTTATAAACTATTTATAAGTTTATAATTCATTTATAAGGGTTTATAAAAATTTTAAATAGATTACAAGTGTCCATAAATAATTTATAAGATTTTATGAAAATTCATAATTAAGTTACAAGAGTTCATAAATCATCATTTTGTAAGGGTTGTAAATTGTATTTTTAACCTCCAAAGCTTTTGTGTATTTGTTTCATGTTAAGAACACCTGTTACAGTTTCTGGGAAGCTGCTTCGTCTACAACAGATGTATCAAATTTGACACGAAGTGAGCACAAATGATAACGTGCACAGAATGGAGACATAAGAAAATCAGATCATTCTAATTGCAGACAAAACAAATGATTTAGGACACTGCAATCTGGTAGCTAAAGAATCGAGGATAAAACAACAGAATCAAAGAGTAATATGAAGAATCATGTGCAACCTTTCCAGTGTGAGGATTAATTGTTTTGGAGCACACTCTCAATGGCCTTGTACTCCATCTTTGAAGCCTTTTGTGTCAACTGAAATGACCTTTTACATACCACATCCTTGCAGCTGTTTTGAACCGCAGTTTAATTTGTGTTTTAGTCTCCGTTTCCCCAGTAACCTGATAAGAAAAGAAAATGCCTTTTCCAATAATATGAATTCTCCCAAACTTTTACAAGGAGCCAATGGAATCAACAACCTCCATAGCCCTTCAAGGGGGAGCTCAAAACACTGAAGATTCAGAGATTGGTTCTTACATATCCTAAGTTACCCACTAACAGATATAACAAAAGAGAGCATCTTCTTTCAATGAAATTTCCTAAAAGGAGCCAACAGAATCAACAACCTCCATAGCCCTTTAAGGGTAAATGAAAACACTGAACATGCAGAGACTGTAGCTTGCCTGCACTAAGTAACTCAATTAACAGAGACAACAAAAAAAGTATAGTATATTCAACATAAGAAATACTCAAAGTAGAAAAGATCAACAAGATATATCAAAAACCATAATATATAAGCACTATGTTCTTCATCGATAAATTTATAAGGTTTTATAAATTTGAGATTTTAAAATTTCATGAAAAAATTTCGCCTCCTTCCCAGATCGATTTTGAAATATCAAACATTATACTATAGATAAAGGAAGATAAACAATATATATTGAAACATCAGAACTTATAAACCATGTCTTTCTATAATATGAAATTTAAAAGGACTTATAAATATAAAAAAGTTAATTTCAACATCGAAACTTCTCCAACATCACATAAACATATCATGTTTAAAAAAATTCAACCTAAATGTAATTTAACGGATGCTTTTCAGAAAAGCAAAAGTAGAAGACAAAAAATCACCTTCTTCGATGCTTTTAAAGATGCTTCCTTCTTAAACTATCTCGACACCTCCGCCAATTTCTTCCTTTGTTTGCAAGTGTCCGATCTCTCAAAGTTCGCTGAAATCGCTAAATTGGCGGTGATTTCTTCCGAGCAACTCCCAATTTGATTTACAGACAACGATTTGGAGAAGAATTCATCAAATCTTGCCGAAAAGGCCGGAGTTCGCCGAAGTTCGCCAAGTTCGCCGAGTTCACCGGAGATGGCCAATTTTGTCGAGATCTCGCCTCAATTTGGTTTTGTGACGAGATTTGAAGGAGAAATAGATCTAGGTTATATTAATGAAATGAGGGGTTTAATGGTACTTTTACCTATTAAAATTTTAATGGTAAAGTTGATTAATGTATAAATGAAATGTGGTATAAGAAAAGTGGTAGTTTTGACAAATTCTCCTCTTATTTTCCTATAATTAGTTAATTTTATATTGAAGCCCGTTGGTCCATTTTTGATTAAGGCTTAATGTTTTTAACTATGTGGTCTAGGTTTCGAGTTTTAGAGAAGGCGAATTATTAGTTTATTGGAGAAAAGGTTTATAGGATATTTTCAGCATTGTGCAAAGAATACCGTCTGATGTGAATTTTATGAAACAATTCATGGTAATGTACTCATACGTAAATCCTCATAAAACATGTAGAATTGTTGGATGTAGATACATATATGTAATGTTTCTCATAATTTGTATTAACATAATTAATCCTTGTTAACAAAAAGAGAAATTTTTAAATTATCGACATATATTGAACTATAAGTTAAAAACTATTATTTACAGAAATAAATCTATCGATAAAATAAATAATTTTTTAGTTTTGTTTTCTTTTATTAAATACTATTGACTAAACAGAAGATAATTGTAAAAGGTTATATGATAGTAATTTCCTTTTCTTAAATCCTAAAAAATGTAAAAGGGTATTTGATAATCTTTTATTTTTTCACTGTAAATAAAAATGAGATTTATAAAACAGAATGTTTTTCTTTCTTAAAAATTCTAACAAAAAAATTAAAAAAAATTAATATTAATTTTTAAAAAGAAGTTGATGACAAGATGCTAAAACTATTTAATTAACAAAAATAAAAATTATGATGTTGTCCTGATTGGTATATGTTTGCTCTTACAAAAATCAATATATATTTTCATGTTTGGATCTTTATACGTGTTTTGTTAAAAACATATCAAGCTTCATCTTCATTTTATTATTTTTTGTTTGTTTTTACTATTTAATATTTTTCTACTTCATTTTTAATTAATATGCTATTACATACATATATCATTAATAAATAGTAAATTAAAAAAATTATTAAATATCGGATAAGTTTAATAAAACATTAAATTAGTACATAAAATGTATAATTCTTACTTTGAACTGAGTTTGGTTTAAATTTTTAAGTATGGGTGTTTTCTTTAGTCCTAAGTACAAAATTTATAACAGTTCACCTATGGACAATGATTATTAAATACAGATATTAACTAAAACTTATGTGTAATAATGAGTTTTTAATTATAAAATAAGTCTCACGTAACATATGTAAAACCATCCTAAAACTAAAACATATTAATTAATTTATTTTATTAAATTAAACATCAAACAAAACCCGTTGCAACGCACGGGCTCATATCTAGTGTATAATATAAACTTCAGTTTTTCCCTAATAGATGATGGAGATACAGATTAGTTGTCTTCTAATTGCTTTATGTATCAATTTGAGTTTGTTTCCCATTATTAACACACAATTGTTAAATCAATTAAGTATAAATTATTGTAATAAAAGTGATTTAAGGTTCATTAGCAAGGTGTTGTTAATGTGTAATGGGTTTTGCACTGATTCACAACCCTTACAAAGAAACATTGAAGCGTTGATGCTTCTGTGTACAAAAAGGAAAGTGTGTGATGGTACTGTGTAAAGTTTTTGTGTGTCCCATAAAAACCTAAATCATTTGTATAGGACGTGAATTCGGATAAGCAGAATAAGAGAGGCAACATTTTTTTTGAGTAGATTGATAATGGATTGAAACAAAAAAAATTTTAGATAACCAGTAGCTAATAATTTGGATCAAAAATTAAAACAGAGTTTGAGCTTATCTTTACTATCACCAAAATCCTTACTATCGCAAAAGAGCAGTTAGTCTACAGGAGAATAGACGTCCAACCGCTTAATAGGATACCGGTCTGTCGACTGTCGCAAAAGCCTCTCTGGTAATCTCTTATGCTTCTTCGACAATTTTCGCTCTATATAAGATAACAAATAGATTATAAGAAAACAGGATAAGATTGCGGGCTACCACCAACTAGACAAAACAAAATCGATAACATAACTCACTGTCGAATCTCTATTTCTTCGGACGTTTTCTTCTCATCTTTATCTTCCTTCCCGGCAATGACTCCATCGTTGAAATCAAGCTATTAATGGATATAAGTTTCTCAATCTCCATTTCTCCTTTTTACTTTGGTAACCGTAATTAAAAAAAAAAACATAATTGTTGAAAGTTAAGGGCATCTCCAACGCATATCTTCGTTTATAGCCATTTTAACGTTTATTGGTGGTGTTGCATCTCGAATTGGTGTGTTCATATCTGGTTCATCTTATCATATTATGTATTATAATACATGAAATCATTATATCATGCAATACCTCTTTCTTCCAATAACGTGAGGATCCTGCGACGATAGCAAATTTGCCTTGTAGAACTCCAAAAGCTCGCTCAACATCTTTCCGCATGATTCTTGTTTTGCTGCATAAATTTTTTTCTTTGGACCTTGGGATTGCTTATTGTTTGAACAATTGTTCACCATTTAGGATATATACTATCAGCCAAATAATAACCCATTTTATATTCTTGGTCTTGAATTTTGTAATTAGCTGGAAGAGAAGTACCTTGAGCAAGCTTGGAATATAAATTGGAAGACTTCAGAACATTAATATCATTGCTTCTGTCTGGCATTCTGAAATAGACATACCATATCCATAGATCATAATCCGTAACCATTTCGAGAATGATTATAGGTTACCCGCTACTTGGTGAAGGTAATACTTCATCTACGGATAATTTGATTTCAGCAAATGAACAAATCCTAAATTTCTTGAAAGAAAGTGCATCATCTAGAGAAAAAAGTTATGAGATGGTTCAGTTACGCATGCAAAATCAAGCAAAAAAATAGCTCTAGAAGAAATGGAGCAAGAAAATAAAATCTTTTGAAAAATTTAAACTCCATCGAAGATATTAACACTCGCCAGTTTATCCGATCTGAGCAAGTAAGAATCATACAAAAAAGAACTCTGAAACAACAATCCGAAGAGACTGCTCCAAATTTATATCGAGAATGATCTTGGAGGTTCCAGACCTAATTTACCTGAATATTAGTATTATAATATATATTTTAATGTCTAATATTTCAGCTTATGTAACTTTTATTTTTATGTAATATATTATGATTGTATAAATAATATGTTTATATTATATTTTTATTACTATTATTATATATTGGTATACAATATTTATTAATGTATTAATTATTATTTAAAAGTAATTTATTAAGACCATAGTTATAATACTTAAGTGTTAATATAGTTATAATACTAAAATGCAGCATAAAAATAATAAGTATACAATCTTTAAACATATATAAATAGATAGACTAAATTGAAAAGTAAATAGTGTTTTAAGGGGGTGAATAGTATACCTTTAAATTTGAACAGTATTCACTCCCTTAAAATTTGAGGGGATGAAGAGTTGTTGGAGTGCAAAAGGCTTCAAAAATGAGGAGATAAGGGACTATTGGAGATGTTTTAAGTCAGGTAGATAAATTGTTAAAGTCAGTTTAATTTCTTCTTGGGTTTACCAATTCCAAATTATTAAAAAATTCAATGATATAGAATTAATTTCTTCTGTTTTTTTTAGAGGCAGCAAAGATCTTTCAACTTAGAAAACTAAATAGCAACATTTAATCTGCAGTGTATTAAAAGTCAGAAACTCTCATGCGAAGATGTTTGTTATCCCAAAGAGGAGGGAGGTTTGGGGCTTCGTCGCCTTAGAGATACCTCTCGTGTCTTTGCTTTGAAACTCATTTGGCGACTGTTTTCCCAAGCAGGTTCATTTTGGGTAGCTTGGACCAGAGAGTACCTGCTCAAACATGGCTCTTATTGGGATGTAAAGGAGAGCAGTTTAGGATCATGGACTTGTCGAAAACTTTGAAGCTAAGACCACTGGCTTATGAGTATTTGAGGTATGAAATCAATGATGGACAGTCAATATATTTCTGGTTTGATGATTGGCTGGGACTTGGCAATTTGTTGGATGTCACTGGTGATTTGGGCACTCAGTACCTAGGGGTGGCGCGTTCTGCCACTCTCGCAGATGTAGCTAGGGATACCGGTTGGGAGATTCGCAGTAGGGGCCAGAGGAGATATCCTGAAGTCTACGCCAAGTTAGCTGCTGCTGAGCTGCCTACGCCACAATCAGGACCAGACCAGGTGTTATGAAAAACAGACAGTGGTGAATACAAAGCTAATTTTCTACAGCAATGACTTGGAACACACTTAGTGACAAGAAGAATAAAGTCCCGTGGCAACATCTTGTCTGGTTCAGCCAAGCAATCCCCAGGCAGTCTTTTATGGTCTTGCTTGCTTTCCATAACCGACTTGCTACTGGAGACAGAATGAGGACTTGGGATATAGAGCAGTGCTGTATGTTATGCGGTGAATCGGATGAAACACGAGACCACCTTTTCTTCGCTTGCCCATATTCATTCACTGTTTGGATGAACACAGCAGGGAGGCTGCTAGGTGATGGCATCACACCTGACTGGGACGAATCTATTGCTACTCTGCTGCATCCCACACATAATCTGATCGATAATGTTCTCGGGAGAATGAGTTTCCAAACTGTTCTCTACGCAGTTTGGAAGGAGAGAAACTCACGATGTCATGGAGGTGGATGGAAATCCACATAAGCAATCACTGAGACATTGATAAACTAATGCTAATAGAGAAACTCTTCGATGTGCTCTGCTACAGGACATCCGCTGGAAGGACTGCTACGGAGATGGTTCGAGCTCAGCTCAGTTTAAGTTTTAAAATAGGTCTCGCATTCTTTTATTCTTTCGTAGAATTATAGCCACATAAACTTCTCTTGTAAATGCTTTTCCGTTTGATCAATAAATTTGATATTCAATAAAAAAAAAGTCAGAAACTCTCTCTTAGTGTAAATCACTCATCGTGAAATTCGTAACTAGATAGATGGTCACAAATCTCAGCAGTCAGCATTACTGCTACCAAAAACCAAAAGAAAAAAGAGGAAATTTAGAAAATAGCATCCCACGTGGCAGATCTAACGTTCTGAGTAAAAATTGAAACAACTGGATTATCACCGCTTTGCACTCAGACCTAATTGAAAAAACGAAATAAAGAAATCAAACGTTACACGTGTCAAATATAACGGCTGGATTTATCACCGCACGGTCCCGAACCTAAGGTTCGGCTTTGCTCCTGACATCCCCGAACTTAATTGAAAAAAAAAGGAAAAAGAGAAACTTGAGATGCAAGTTGAAGGATTATAAATACAATTCACACAGGACACAACTGCACACTTCGTCTTTGTTCGTTTGATTACCAAAGTCAGAGAAATCTAAAGTCAGTGACAAAGAAGAAAGAAAGAAAGAAAGATGAAGAGATCTATGTCAGATTCTACAGAAAGCAGTCGATATGTTCGATATGACGACGACGACAGCTACGACTCGGACCTTACTCATAAGAAGCCTAAAACAGAGGAAGATGCTGTTTCGTCGACCAAGACGAGCCCTTTTCAAGAAAGAGATTTATGGGTGTTAACTCGTTCTCTGGGGAAAGGCTCATACGGCTCCGTTCACTTAGCCACGCGAACGACAGAGGGAGAAGAAGAATCACTTCCTGAAGAGATGGCAATCAAAACGACGGAGTTCTCACAAGCTTCACGGCTCAAGAACGAGGCTGAGTTCTTAAACCGACTCGAAGATAACCCATACATCGTCTCCTACTACGGCAGCGTGATCACACATGACAAGAAAAGCAAGAAGATGTTGTACAATACGATTCTCGAGTACTGTCACGGTCAATGCCTCGCGAAACAGATCAAACTCCACAAAGGAATAGGGTTAGCGGAAGAGGATGTGAAGACATACGCTATGAGTATCTTGATTGGTCTGAAGCATATCCATGATGAGAAGATAATCCACTGCGACATCAAACCAAAGAACATCTTACTCGCGGTTGAGAATACGGGATACCATCATCATGGGTTTGTGGCTAAGATCTCTGGTTTTGGGAAAGCCATGGAGAAAGGGTCGAGTGACTACGGTGATGGATGGGGTCACGTGAGAGGCACAACCCGGTTTATGTCGCCAGAGCTTATAGGGGACAGAGTTCTGGACTATGGTGCGGATGTTTGGGCCTTTGGATGCACGGTTCTTGAGATGTTGACAGGGGAACGTGTTTGGGCAGAGCATGGTGAGATGTGTTGTTGGGAAGAATGGATTACTCTCATCGGTGAAAGCGATTTGGTTCCATATGTTCCTGATTCTTTGTCTGAAGAAGCAAAGGACTTTCTGTCAAAGTGTTTAAAGAAAGATCCTGCCCGAAGGTGGACTGTTGACAGCTTGATGAACCATCCGTTTGTTAGGTCGAATAACCAATACTTTGAGGAGGAGGAAGAAGAAGAAGAAGAAGAAGAAGAAGAAGAAGAAATATTTGAAGCGGTTGGAATACATGAAGAAGAAATATATGAAGAAGAAGAAGAAGAGGAGGAAGAGGAAGGAGCAATTGAAATAGATGAAGAATATCCTAAAGAGGAGTCGGAAGAAGAAGATCTAAAATAGGTGTCTATGTCAACTAATCTTGTTTCATTATTTGTATTATGCTGCAAATTATATGCTTATTGTAAGAAGCATATATGTTTCACTTGCAGTGAATTTATTGATTTTCTCACAAGCTTGATAAAATATATATATGCATAAGTGTTGGCTGTATTTAATTTTCGCAAAAACACTGCAAATTTCATGAAAACTCAATCGTACTGATTAACAGTAGCTGAAACAGAATATTCTGACAAATTGTTATGTCTAACCAAATAGACTGTATCTTGCTAGTTAATGTATATGACAAACGAGGAAACATGAACTTGTTTAGATGATTGTAACACACAATCTTGTTTGCAACAAACAGCCAAAGATTTGGTATCTTCGTGGTGCCCTCTTGGTCTGATCAAAGTTTTTAACTCTCTTGGAGTGGATGCCGTACACAGATTCTTCTTAACTGCATCCCTAATATTCTTCTTGTCGGCTATGATGTCGCGAATGAAGAATATACGTTGTCTTCAATCTTCTTCATCACAGAGAGTACGTGGTGAGAAGTACTTGAGGATTTGGTAGTGGTCAAGCTTCAACAAAATATATATATTTTAAAGGTACATTATATATAGCACAAACAAGGTTAATTTAGAAAAGACGCATTGTTCCAAATATGCCACTATACCTACTCAACTTCTAAAGTGAATTTAATTTATTAATCTTAGAAAAACTACAGAGAAAAGGAATAAGGAACAATTACTCAAAATACATAAGACAATTTTTTTTTTTTGAAACTACAAAACACAAATTCCACAAACCAGAAGAAGCAAATAGGTTTAGTAAGTGCACAATGTTAATCGAAAACACACACAGTCAGAGCACAATGTTAAGTAACGGTTTACTCCCCTCTTGTAATAGATAGCTAAGTTAAAGGGATCATAGACATAGCGTTTACTAGTTCTACAATAACATCTTTGTTTTGGTGCTGTTAAAAGCTCTGACAAAGCTACAAATGCAGATTATTTTAAAAACTACAATCCATATCCACCCTGCTGTATCCAACATCTGATGATTTTCAGTTGTGTAGCCCGCATCCGTCTCACGGCGGACTTAGTAAAGCCACGAGATGGACCTAACATGCAGAGCTACGAAGTTTTTAACTCAAATAAGTATATTATTAAATTGATTAGGCATGGGAGTTCAGTTTTCGGTGTGGTTCAGATAGCGTTGGGAACCGGTTAATATCTAATAAAATTGTTTCAATTTGGTTCCGATACAGCTATGGTTCTAGGTAATTTCAGATAATTTAAAGTAAAAACATCAGATAATTAAATATTGGGTAAATTGGATTGTTTGGATAAAAGTATCAAATAATTTGGATAATGTAAGAGATTTCAGGTAAAACAAATATTTGGTAATTCTGGTTTTCAAGTATTCATTTAATAAATAGTACTAAAATTTGATCCGTGTTTCGAAAGCGCGGATTTTTTTTATTATTATTTTTTATATGAATTAGTATTTTGGGATTATTGTACATTATTATATTATAAAATTGTATAATATCGAAGAAGATATTTTCTAATAAAGATATAAATAAATTATTTTATTTGAGATTTGAATGTAGACTCTTATGTAACTCTCTTTAAGGTATGAGCATTTTACCTGGACCCGAAAAATCAATCCGAAACAGACAAAAAATGCAAGTTCACTATGGGTCCGGGTCCAAAGAAAATACCAATTTTGTATTTTTTTACCTGCGGGACTCTACTCTTGACCCGATCGGATACCTTAAGTACCTGAAATGTTTCGTGTATATTAGGTATATTTGAATATTTCGGATATGTTTTGGTTTTAAAATATTTTTAAAAATTTTGGTTTAGATTTTTGGTTATAGTTTTGAGTTTCAGGTAAAATTCAAAAATTTTAAATACATTTTGGGTATTTAGATAAAATTTTGAATATTTTTTGGTTTCCGAATCAGATTCAGGTAAAACTTTTCTGGGTATTTAAATATTTTCAGATTTTTTATCAGTATTTTTGAAGGTTTACGTAATTTTCGTTTTTTAAGTACTTCAAGTTTTTTTCTGGTCCTAAATATGGAACCAATCCAGATTCGTTATATACCTAAAAATTATATGCATTTTATAGATATTTAAATTATGGATCCGAACCTACCCGGATCTAAAAGGAACTGATCCAAAACAAAAATTTCAAAATACCTAATTAGGTCCAAATGTCTAGGACACCTGAAAGAACCAATTTGTGTCTGACCCGAAAACCCAAATGTCTAGGTCTACTCTCCCTCATTATGTTTTGTGAGTATTTTATAAGAGTTACATTTGTTGAGTTGGTGAGATTTAATATTTACTTGATAGGTTTTTGATTATTCTAATAGTACATATTTATAAGCTTATTAATAGTTTTTAAACTTATATTAGATAACAACTTTTTATTACAAATACTTTCTTAAAAATTAATTAACGTAATATATATATATATATAACTTTTTCATCAAATGGTTTGCTAAAGTGTTTTTATCAAATTTGATTTTGTAAATAATGCAATATCTATAATGTAAGATGAAATGGTATAATATGTTGTAAGACATATGCTAATTTATTTTAAGAACTGATGTCTAAATATTTTAGGTCTATTGTTGAGTATAAGATATGGTATATAACATTATTGCAAAACAACTAGAATGATAGCTGATAAAATATTTTTTTGAAAAAAGTGTAACACATGAAAGGAGGAATAGTAATATGATTCATTTAGAATATTGTATGGTTAGAATAATTAATTGAAGAGCCAAAAATTATAAATACTTATACATGGTTTTAACAACTTCTTTTATGGTAGATATGTAAAATGATTCTCTTTTAATAGTTTAAACTAAACTTTGACCCGCACATCCGTGCGGATAATTTTTCATTTTATAAATTTATAATTTTAATATAATTAATATATATTATAACTATAAAATTTATAAAATGGCATACTTTTTATTTCTTGTTTATAATAAATTTTTATTTAACATTAAATTATTATTTATGAAATTAACCAATGTACTAATTTAAACCAATATTTAAAAAATTAGTAAGATTTTGTTAGATTTTTCTCAATAGATTTTGATAATGTAAATAATTGAATAGATGTAATTGATAAAATAGACCTACTATGACTTTCTTATGGTTGATAAAAATGGTACTTCTTTTTAATAGAGAAGACTAGCGAGCTGCTTTCCTTCAATGCGAACCCATGTAATCTCACCATATTAGGATGCTGCAACGCTGAGATGACACCAACCTCGCTCAAAAACTCCACACCCCTTGCTTTGACCTCTTTGCAAGCTGCTTCACAGCAATTGCAGCAACGTTGGTCAACATTCCCTTATACACCTTACAGAAGCTTCCTTCACCAATCTTGTTTGCCTCTGCAACAAACAGGATAATGAAGACAGTCTCTAGTAGCTAATTAATGGCTACTTGAAAAAAAATTCTGGAGCATCAACTTCTGCTACATTAAACCCTAAACCAATTTTAAGGATACACATCATACACTAAACCTAACTATGAGGGGATAATCTCTTCAGAGCATCTCCAAAAACCCTTATTTTAAAGGGAAATATATATATATATATATATATATATATATATATATATATATATATATATATATATATATATATATATATATATATATATATATATATATATATATATATATATATATATATATATATATATATATATATATATATATATATATATATATATATATATATATATATATATATATATATATATATATATATATATATATATATATATATATATATATATATATATATATATATATATATATATATATATATATATATATATATATATATATATATATATATATATATATATATATATATATATATATATATATATATATATATATATATATATATATATATATATATATATATATATATATATATATATATATATATATATATATATATATATATATATATATATATATATATATATATATATATATATATATATATATATATATATATATATATATATATATATATATATATATATATATATATATATATATATATATATATATATATATATATATATATATATATATATATATATATATATATATATATATATATATATATATATATATATATATATATATATATATATATATATATATATATATATATATATATATATATATATATATATATATATATATATATATATATATATATATATATATATATATATATATATATATATATATATATATATATATATATATATATATATATATATATATATATATATATATATATATATATATATATATATATATATATATATATATATATATATATATATATATATATATATATATATATATATATATATATATATATATATATATATATATATATATATATATATATATATATATATATATATATATATATATATATATATATATATATATATATATATATATATATATATATATATATATATATATATATATATATATATATATATATATATATATATATATATATATATATATATATATATATATATATATATATATATATATATATATATATATATATATATATATATATATATATATATATATATATATATATATATATATATATATATATATATATATATATATATATATATATATATATATATATATATATATATATATATATATATATATATATATATATATATATATATATATATATATATATATATATATATATATATATATATATATATATATATATATATATATATATATATATATATATATATATATATATATATATATATATATATATATATATATATATATATATATATATATATATATATATATATATATATATATATATATATATATATATATATATATATATATATATATATATATATATATATATATATATATATATATATATATATATATATATATATATATATATATATATATATATATATATATATATATATATATATATATATATATATATATATATATATATATATATATATATATATATATATATATATATATATATATATATATATATATATATATATATATATATATATATATATATATATATATATATATATATATATATATATATATATATATATATATATATATATATATATATATATATATATATATATATATATATATATATATATATATATATATATATATATATATATATATATATATATATATATATATATATATATATATATATATATATATATATATATATATATATATATATATATATATATATATATATATATATATATATATATATATATATATATATATATATATATATATATATATATATATATATATATATATATATATATATATATATATATATATATATATATATATATATATATATATATATATATATATATATATATATATATATATATATATATATATATATATATATATATATATATATATATATATATATATATATATATATATATATATATATATATATATATATATATATATATATATATATATATATATATATATATATATATATATATATATATATATATATATATATATATATATATATATATATATATATATATATATATATATATATATATATATATATATATATATATATATATATATATATATATATATATATATATATATATATATATATATATATATATATATATATATATATATATATATATATATATATATATATATATATATATATATATATATATATATATATATATATATATATATATATATATATATATATATATATATATATATATATATATATATATATATATATATATATATATATATATATATATATATATATATATATATATATATATATATATATATATATATATATATATATATATATATATATATATATATATATATATATATATATATATATATATATATATATATATATATATATATATATATATATATATATATATATATATATATATATATATATATATATATATATATATATATATATATATATATATATATATATATATATATATATATATATATATATATATATATATATATATATATATATATATATATATATATATATATATATATATATATATATATATATATATATATATATATATATATATATATATATATATATATATATATATATATATATATATATATATATATATATATATATATATATATATATATATATAACTTTTTCATCAAATGGTTTGCTAAAGTGTTTTTATCAAATTTGATTTTGTAAATAATGCAATATCTATAATGTAAGATGAAATGGTATAATATGTTGTAAGACATATGCTAATTTATTTTAAGAACTGATGTCTAAATATTTTAGGTCTATTGTTGAGTATAAGATATGGTATATAACATTATTGCAAAACAACTAGAATGATAGCTGATAAAATATTTTTTTGAAAAAAGTGTAACACATGAAAGGAGGAATAGTAATATGATTCATTTAGAATATTGTATGGTTAGAATAATTAATTGAAGAGCCAAAAATTATAAATACTTATACATGGTTTTAACAACTTCTTTTATGGTAGATATGTAAAATGATTCTCTTTTAATAGTTTAAACTAAACTTTGACCCGCACATCCGTGCGGATAATTTTTCATTTTATAAATTTATAATTTTAATATAATTAATATATATTATAACTATAAAATTTATAAAATGGCATACTTTTTATTTCTTGTTTATAATAAATTTTTATTTAACATTAAATTATTATTTATGAAATTAACCAATGTACTAATTTAAACCAATATTTAAAAAAATTAGTAAGATTTTGTTAGATTTTTCTCAATAGATTTTGATAATGTAAATAATTGAATAGATGTAATTGATAAAATAGACCTACTATGACTTTCTTATGGTTGATAAAAATGGTACTTCTTTTTTAATAGAGAAGACTAGCGAGAGCTGCTTTCCTTCAATGCAGAACCCATGTAATCTCACCATATTAGGATGCTGCAACGCTGAGATGACACCAACCTCGTTCAAAAACTCCACACCCCCTTGCTTTGACCTCTTTGCAAGCTGCTTCACAGCAATTGCAGCAACGTTGGTCAACATTCCCTTATACACCTTACAGAAGCTTCCTTCACCAATCTTGTTTGCCTCTCTGCAACAAACAGGATAATGAAGACAGTCTCTAGTAGCTAATTAATGGCTACTTGGAAAAAAAAATTCTGGAGCATCAACTTCTGCTACATTAAACCCTAAACCAATTTTAAGGATACACATCATACACTAAACCTAACTATGAGGGGATAATCTCTTCAGAGCATCTCCAAAAAAACCCTTATTTTAAAGGGAAACACTCTCAAAATAAGGGGATGAGGATGTGTCATTCCAACAGTCACTCTCAAATTTATTTTTAAAAGAATTTATAATTTACACTTTAGTCTTCAATATTATTAATAATTAACTATAATCACTAGACTTTCAAAAACCAATAAAACATACAATTTGAAACATATTAAAACATAACTGTAAATAGTACAATAAATGTTAGTACTTCAATTTTGATCGAAATACTTTTAAGAAAATATAATGATAACTACTAAAATATGATATATAAAAATTTATTCATGCGATTGTGAAACATATATAGTTGTAGGAACTAAAGTAAAAAATAAATATTGTTTTAAGAGGTCCAACAATGTACTATTCACCCCCTTAAATTTGAGGGATAAGATGTTGTTGGAGTGTAAAGCCCCTAAAAATGAGGGATAAGAAACTGTTGGAGATGCTCTCAAGAAGACCCAAAGTAACCAAAGAAATAAACTCTTAACCCTCTTTCAAGTAGACAGCTAATATTTACTTGACAAATCAACAAAGCTTTGATAGTACCTCGTTCCAGACGGATTTTGGATGTTACAAGACCTTTAAGCCAGAGAATACCACATCCAATCAACAGGAAGAAAAGCACAGCCAAACCAACTATGATTCCTACCCATATGCGTGAATGTGAACTTGATGAGGTCCCCTTCATAACTGGTGAAACGAATGTGTATTTTGTTAGATAATCAGAAAACCAATAATTTTTTTTCGTTTTAGCATATTTACCTTGATCAACAGCTATAGCTGATATAAGAAGACCGTAAACACCTTTTACAGGAGTGGCTACAGTCCCTTTCCCAGCCCAATACAAGCTTATCTCCAGAAATCCATTGTTTACAGTGACTGGAAATATCTTCACAACAACTTTTCCAACACCTCCAGCCACCTCAGCAATATTGAAATCTTTCAGAACAAATACTCACTGCATGCATTTTGTCAACCGCTTTGGATAAGATTCCTGATTGGTTATTTATTACCATTCAAACAGCAAGACTCAAAGTTGTTACCTGAATATGTATGTCAAAGAGGCGTTTATCCAAGCTCGTGTAACTCTTGCTATCATTGAACATAATTTCAGTAAAGTGTAGAGACACCTTGTAGTTTCCGCTATTGAGACACAACATATAATATGTCAAGGAGATCGATAAAAGTCGTGCTTGAGTGTACAATTCGGGATTTTCCACTCCTCTGAGTTTGGATGAATTCGACCAGATGGTTATTCCTTTGGGAACACCACGAGATTCTCCATGAAGATTCATGTATTACTCGAGAACCATCGTGTACATTCATAGTAACCAGATTTTGAAATTCAACTATAACAGATTTGCTTTATTTATTATATCCATTGCGCAACTAAAATTGATTTCTTATCTTTTTATTGTTTAGTAGAGACTTTTCGCGCATACACACATATTAATTATCCTAAACATTTTATTCATATTTTATCCACTCCCGCTATGCTATAAACTTCTATTTGATGGTATACACATGTTGGTTTTCAATTTATTTTGCTTTGTAAATTTATTTTATTTGCTTATATTATGCTCAATAATAAATTAAGTTTTACATTATGGTTTAACTTCTTACATTTGTTTATATTTTTAGTTTTTTGGATCTATTGGTGTTTATTACTTTTTCGCGTATTATTGTTTGCAGTGTTGAGTTTATGAAGGTCCATTTAAATAGCATACATTTAACTTTAACTTTTTCATTACGTACATTTGATCTTTTAATATATGCGTCTTTATTATATACACAACTATATTGAAAAGTTTATTTGAGTACATTTGTTAGTTGGATGATACGTGTACAATCGTGATTTGCCATCATTAAAATAATGGTTTTGCTTTGTGCTTTTATAGAGGTTATTTAATAGCATACATTTTACATGAGAAAATTATAGGGAAATTTGCCAAAACTAACCTACAACTTGATTTTAACCACAAAGCTATACCCAAACTTGAATCAAATGCAAAACTAAACTAAAAGACTTATGAAATTATAGCCCAGCCCCTTATGACCAAACAAAAAAAAACAGAAGCCATTTTACTTAATATAACCCCAAGAAGTCGTCGAAGTTGTCTGAGATGTTGGAAGTCGTCTGGACGACTGAATTGTCAGTCGTCTGAAACCAGTTTATCTTAAAAATAATTTATAAATTTTGTAAAAAATATTTTGATGAGTAAAAAATTAAAATCATGTAATTATAAACAGTTTTAAGTGATAAAAATTAAGATATGATAAAATTGATTTGTTTTCAACATAGATGAGTGGAAGTAGTGAATCATGATATTCTTTGGTTTAGGGTTTGTGATATCTTGCATATTTACATGTTTTTAGCATCCATATCTCATGCATTTTGATCATATAAGTTAGGCATTACGCATCTTTAGGTCCATTTTGCATTCATTTGTCCTTATCAGGTGCTGGAGTATGCTTTGGTGTGATTTGAGGTGTTTGGAAGCCTTATGGCCCAAAAAGAGGTGAAGAACCAAGTTTGGCCATGAAAAGAGAAGTCAATCCATGATCTGGTCAAGACAAAGATGAGCATGGACAGAGGCCTTAGAAATGTCTTTTGCTGCTAAGATTTTGTGGAGACACAGAAAATTGAGTTAGCTTTCGAATGGAAGTGGTTTCAAGTCATTTGGAGCTGTATTGGAGGAGTTATGATCAGTTCACTTGGCCGGGAAAAGAGCAGCTGGATGAGAGTGGTCCGGGATGACTAAGCCTGGGAGAGGTACCCGGTCGGTTGAGAGGTGCTGGACGAGACCAGGCCGAGGAGAGCAGGCCGGGAAGGGACACCCGGTTGGGAAGTGAAGACGCGTCCAAGGCATGACCGGGACAGACGGACCGGCTTGCTGCACCCGGTCGGACTGGACGCCAGCAGAACGGACGGCCGGGTAGGAGTGGACCGGCTTGATGACCCTGGTCGGGAGAAAGTTGAGCTGGACGAGAGTCGACCGGGTAGGGCAGTCCGCTTGCTGCACCCGGTCGGACTGGACGACGGTCGAACATGGACGGAAGAAAATATAATGATAACTACTAAAATATGATATATAAAAATTTATTCATGCGATTGTGAAACATATATAGTTGTAGGAACTAAAGTAAAAAATAAATATTGTTTTAAGAGGTCCAACAATGTACTATTCACCCCCTTAAATTTGAGGGATAAGATGTTGTTGGAGTGTAAAGCCCCTAAAAATGAGGGATAAGAAACTGTTGGAGATGCTCTCAAGAAGACCCAAAGTAACCAAAGAAATAAACTCTTAACCCTCTTTCAAGTAGACAGCTAATATTTACTTGACAAATCAACAAAGCTTTGATAGTACCTCGCTCCAGACGGATTTTGGATGTTACAAGACCTTTAAGCCAGAGAATACCACATCCAATCAACAGGAAGAAAAGCACAGCCAAACCAACTATGATTCCTACCCATATGCGTGAATGTGAACTTGATGAGGTCCCCTTCATAACTGGTGAAACGAATGTGTTATTTTGTTAGATAATCAGAAAACCAATGATTTTTTTTCTTTTCATTTTAGCATATTTACCTTGATCAACAGCTATAGCTGATATAAGAAGACCGTAAACACCTTTTACAGGAGTGGCTACAGTCCCTTTCCCAGCCCAATACAAGCTTATCTCCAGAAATCCATTGTTTACAGTGACTGGAAATATCTTCACAACAACTTTTCCAACACCTCCAGCCACCTCAGCAATATTGAAATCTTTCAGAACAAATACTCACTGCATGCATTTTGTCAACCGCTTTGGATAAGATTCCTGATTGGTTATTTATTACCATTCAAACAGCAAGACTCAAAGTTGTTACCTGAATATGTATGTCAAAGAGGCGTTTATCCAAGCTCGTGTAACTCTTGCTATCATTGAACATAATTTCAGTAAAGTGTAGAGACACCTTGTAGTTTCCGCTATTGAGACACAACATATAATATGTCAAGGAGATCGATAAAAGTCGTGCTTGAGTGTACAATTCGGGATTTTCCACTCCTCTGAGTTTGGATGAATTCGACCAGATGGTTATTCCTTTGGGAACACCACGAGATTCTCCATGAAGATTCATGTATTACTCGAGAACCATCGTGTACATTCATAGTAACCAGATTTTGAAATTCAACTATAACAGATTTGCTTTATTTATTATATCCATTGCGCAACTAAAATTGATTTCTTATCTTTTTATTGTTTAGTAGAGACTTTTCGCGCATACACACATATTAATTATCCTAAACATTTTATTCATATTTTATCCACTCCCGCTATGCTATAAACTTCTATTTGATGGTATACACATGTTGGTTTTCAATTTATTTTGCTTTGTAAATTTATTTTATTTGCTTATATTATGCTCAATAATAAATTAAGTTTTACATTATGGTTTAACTTCTTACATTTGTTTATATTTTTAGTTTTTTGGATCTATTGGTGTTTATTACTTTTTCGCGTATTATTGTTTGCAGTGTTGAGTTTATGAAGGTCCATTTAAATAGCATACATTTAACTTTAACTTTTCATTACGTACATTTGATCTTTTAATATATGCGTCTTTATTATATACACAACTATATTGAAAAGTTTATTTGAGTACATTTGTTAGTTGGATGATACGTGTACAATCGTGATTTGCCATCATTAAAATAATGGTTTTGCTTTGTGCTTTTATAGAGGTTATTTAATAGCATACATTTTACATGAGAAAATTATAGGGAAATTTGCCAAAACTAACCTACAACTTGATTTTAACCACAAAGCTATACCCAAACTTGAATCAAATGCAAAACTAAACTAAAAGACTTATGAAATTATAGCCCAGCCCCTTATGACCAAACAAAAAAAAACAGAAGCCATTTTTACGAATATAACCCCAGTAAGTCGTCTGAGTTGTCTGAGATGTTGGAAGTCGTCTGGACGACTGAATTGTCAGTCGTCTGAAACCAGTTTATCTTAAAAATAATTTATAAATTTTGTAAAAAATATTTTGATGAGTAAAAAATTAAAATCATGTAATTATAAACAGTTTTAAGTGATAAAAATTAAGATATGATAAAATTGATTTGTTTTCAACATAGATGAGTGGAAGTAGTGAATCATGATATTCTTTGGTTTAGGGTTTGTGATATCTTGCATATTTACATGTTTTTAGCATCCATATCTCATGCATTTTGATCATATAAGTTAGGCATTACGCATCTTTAGGTCCATTTTGCATTCATTTGTCCTTATCAGGTGCTGGAGTATGCTTTGGTGTGATTTGAGGTGTTTGGAAGCCTTATGGCCCAAAAGAGGTGACGAGACCAGGCCGAGGAGAGCAGGCGGGAAGGGACACCCGGTTGGGAAGTGAAGACGCGCCCAAGGCATGACGGGACAGACGGACGGCTTGCTGCACCCGGCCGGACTGGACGCCAGCAGAACGGACGGCGGGTAGGAGTGGACCGGCTTGATGACCCTGGTCGGGAGAAAGTTGAGCTGGACGAGAGTCGACCGGGTAGGGCAGTCCGGCTTGCTGCACCCGGTCGGACTGGACGACGGTCAGAACATGGACGGTCCGGGATGTCAGGACCGGGATGGACCATTGGTTTACCCCTGACCGAGTTTTCATGCCTTCTTCCTATTGGTTGAGACTCATTTGACTCCAATGACTTTTTAGTAATTTCTCATGATGTATCTAGGTTTTCTAGGCGTAGTATAAATACTCTTGTTATCCCTAATATGTGACTTATGTTATTTTCTCTCTAAGAACACAAACCTTTCAGTAAAGTTTTATCTTTGAATCATAATCTCATCTCATCTTTGTGTTCTTGATTGTTTGATTTCATCTCTTTTCTTTCTCTACATGTTTAAGCTTGAATCTCTCCTGGGTTTAAGAGTAAGCATGTGGATTAGTGAGTAGATCCATTTAAGATCCATGGGTTAGGGTGATTGAGAGTGATTAAGTTTAGATCCAAGGTGCTTAGTGTTAGATCTATCATTTCCTTGCATGATTTGGTATTCTTAATGCTATATTTGAGTTGGCCTCTCAAACATAGAGCCATAGGCATTTCATGCCCGAAAGGTGTTCTATGAAATGCCTGAACCAATTCATCTATGCTTTTAGCTTGCTTTACCTAATGGATTAGTTGTTAAAGAAGCTAGGATTGCTTTTAGACTAATTCTCAATGTTTGCTTTGATCATTACAGTCAAAGGGATTTGATGTACTTGGGTGATCATTGCAAAAGAGCATTCATCTAGGGATAGAGTTTGTTCAAGCATAGTGTCTAGGCATAAGGAATTAGATTGATTGAAAAGTTGGCATCTTGGATTGAACCTTAATCATTTAAGATCAAGTCTCTATACCCATGAGTCTCATCTCCACATAAAGAAAGAAAGCTTTATATTTTGTTGCATTTTAGATATTGTCTTAGTTTAATAATCATCTCCTTTAATGATTGCATTTAGATTAAGCATAGGCTTGCATTCCCTTTGCTTTGTGATCACTTAGAACTGGTTCGACAATCTTCTATACTACATCATTTGATTAGGACCCTTGAAAAGTCCTTTCATCAGTTTGGCAAACATATGTTGTATTATTGTATGTATTCTTAGGGTAAGATTTTGAAAAGCTGAAATGTTTTTTTTCAAAAACTAAATTTTACCTCTATGTGTTTATTTCTGTGTACACTTTTCAAGTTTAATTTGATTTTATGAAGTGTTTAATTAGATAATTAAGTTTAGGGGTTATGTTTAGGGTTATGGCGATTTATATTTCAGTCGTCTGGTGAATAATTTCAACCAGGCGACTTACAAGTAAGTCGTCCTACTATTCCCGCCTAAAACTTAAGAAATTTTATTTTCCCGTTTAAATAATTTAAACCAGACTACTTACTTGTAAGTCTTCTGGATGACTTATATTTCAGTTGTCTGGTGAATAATTTAAACCAGACGACTTACAAGTAAGTCATCCTAATATTCCCGCCTAAAATTTAAGAAAATTTTATTTTCCCACTTAAATAATTTAAACCAGACGACTTACAAATAAGTCGTCTGAATCGAAAATATTTAACCTAATTGGATTTTTTGTCTCCCTATATAAAGAAAAATTTACACATTATATCTTCTCCTCTCAAATGTCTGCAACAAAAATGTAATGTTCATCTTTCTAGAACTCTCCAACCTCTCTATAATCTCTTTGAACTTATAAACACCAAACTTTATAACAATATATTGTTTTTGTCTCATGTCTTTCTCACTAATTTATTTTGTTTTTGCAGGTTTTTATCACATGGTTCCACTCATTTAAAGGTAGATCTATTAATTTTAGATATGTATTTTTGTATGTTTTATAAAGGTAGATTTATCTAATCTTCCATTTATTTTCTTTGTTTTTAAGCCATTTGAACGTTTTTGGATATGCAGGTTTTCAGATCCGGATTTGGATATGCAGGTTTTCAGATCTGAAAAACTTCGGATGACTTATTTTTCAGTCGCCTAAACTATATCAGCTAGACGACTTACCAGGTAAGTCGTCGGACTTCCGGAAGTCGTCGGACTTCCGGAAGTCGTCGGACTTCCGGAAGTCGTCCGGACTTCCGGAAGTCGTCCGGACTTCCGGAAGTTTTCTTCGTTGTCTTCTTTTATATCAAGTGGAAGTAGTGAATCATGATATTCTTTGGTTTAGGGTTTGTGATATCTTGCATATTTACATGTTTTAGCATCCATATCTCATGCATTTTGATCATATAAGTTAGGCATTACGCATCTTTAGGTCCATTTTGCATTCATTTGTCCTTATCGTGCTGGAGTATGCTTTGGTGTGATTTGAGGTGTTTGGAAGCCTTATGGCCCAAAAAGAGGTGAAGAACCAAGTTTGGCCATGAAAAGAGAAGTCAATCCATGATCTGGTCAAGACAAAGATGAGCATGGACAGAGGCCTTAGAAATGTCTTTGCTGCTAAGATTTTGTGGAGACACAGAAAATTGAGTTAGCTTTCGAATGGAAGTGGTTTCAAGTCATTTGGAGCTGTATTGGAGGAGTTATGATCAGTTCACTTGGCCGGAAAGAGCAGCTGGATGAGAGTGGTCGGGATGACTAAGCCTGGGAGAGGTACCCGTCGGTTGAGAGGTGCTGGACGAGACCAGGCCGAGGAGAGCAGGCCGAAGGACACCGGTTGGGAAGTGAAGACGCCGTCAAGGCATGACCGACGACGGACCGGCTGCTGCACCCTCCGACTGGACGCCAGCAGAACGGACGGCCGGTAGGAGTGGACCGCTTGATGACCCTGGTCGGGAGAAAGTTGAGCTGGACGAGTCGACCGGGTAGGGCAGTCCGGCTTGCTGCACCCGGTCGGATGGACGACGGTCGAACATGGACGGTCCGATGTCGGACGGGATGGACCATTGGTTTACCCCACCGAAGTTTTCATGCCTTCTTCCTATTGGTTGAGACTCATTTGACTCCAATGACTTTTAGTAATTTCTCATGATGTATCTAGGTTTTCTAGCGTAGTATAAATACTCTTGTTATCCCTAATATGTGACTTATGTTATTTTCTCTAAGAACACAAACCTTTCAAAAGTTTTATCTTTGAATCATAATCTCATCTCATCTTTGTGTTCTTGATTGTTTGATTTCATCTCTTTTCTTTCTCTACATGTTTAAGCTTGAATCTCTCCGGGTTTAAGAGTAAGCATGTGGATTAGTGAGTAGATCCATTTAAGATCCATGGGTTAGGGTGATTGAGAGTGATTAAGTTTAGATCCAAGGTGCTTAGATCTATCATTTCCTTGCATGATTTGGTATTCTTAATGCTATATTTGAGTTGGCCTCTCAAACATAGAGCCATAGGCATTTCATGCCCGAAAGGTGTTCTATGAAATGCTGAACCAATTCATCTATGCTTTTAGCTTTTTACCTAATGGATTAGTTGTTAAAGAAGCTAGGATTGCTTTTAGACTAATTCTCAATGTTTGCTTTGATCATTACAGTCAAAGGGATTTGATGTACTTGGGTGATCATTGCAAAGAGCATTCATCTAGATAAAGTTAAGTAGTTCAGCATTAATTAGATTGATGAAAAGTTGGCATCTTGGATTGAACCTTAATCATTTAAGATCAAGTCTCTATACCCATGAGTCTCATCTCCACATAAAGAAAGAAAGCTTTATATTTTGTTGCATTTTAGATATTGTCTTAGTTTAATAATCATCTCCTTTAATGATTGCATTTAGATTAAGCATGGCTTGCATTCCCTTTGCTTTGTGATCACTTAGAACTGGTTCGACAATCTTCTATACTACATCATTTGATTAGGACCCTTGAAAAGTCCTTTCATCAGTTTGGCAAACATATGTTGTATTATTGTATGTATTCTTAGGGTAAGATTTTGAAAAGCTGAAATGTTTTTTTCAAAAACTAAATTTTACCTCTATGTGTTTATTTCTGTGTACACTTTTCAAGTTTAATTTGATTTTATGAAGTGTTTAATTAGATAATTAAGTTTAGGGGTTATGTTTAGGGTTATGGCGATTTATATTTCAGTCGTCGGTGAATAATTTCAACCAGGCGACTTACAAGTAAGTCATCCTAATATTCCCTAAAATTTAAGAAAATTTTATTTTCCGCTTAAATAATTTAAACCGCACTACTTACTTGTAAGTCTTCTGGATGACTTATATTTCAGTTGTCTGGTGAATAATTTAAACCAGACGACTTACAAGTAAGTCATCCTAATATTCCCGCCTAAAATTTAAGAAAATTTTATTTTCCCACTTAAATAATTTAAACCGGGCGACTTACAAATAAGTCGATGCGAATCGAAAAATATTTAACCTAATTGGATTTTTGTCTCCTATATAAAGAAAAATTTACACATTATATCTTCTCCTCTCAAATGTCTGCAACAAAAATGTAATGTTCATCTTTCTAGAACTCTCCAACCTCTCTATAATCTCTTTGAACTTATAAACACCAAACTTTATAACAATATATTGTTTTTGTCTCATGTCTTTCTCACTAATTTATTTTGTTTTTGCAGGTTTTTATCACATGGTTCCACTCATTTAAAGGTAGATCTATTAATTTTAGATATGTATTTTTGTATGTTTTATAAAGGTAGATTTATCTAATCTTCCATTTATTTTCTTTGTTTTAAGCCATTTGAACGTTTTTTTGATGGCGCGGTGCTTCTTTGGGATCCGATTTGATATGGTGTTTTGATCCAAAACTTCCGATGACTTATTTTTCTGGTCGCTTAAATCCAGAGCTGCGCTTTGACGAATTCTACTGGGGAACACCACCAGCCACAAACCACCACTTAACAGAATAAAATCACCACTGACCACCGACCTCCAGGCACACCGAACGATATCACTGGCGAACGCCGGGCGCCACCGTTAGCGTTTTATCGAAACTCTATCTAATTAAGGCTTCTACCGCCGCAAGTTAGTTTTGCAATTGTGAAAAAAACTTCAACTTTTAATTATATCCGCACGATTTACACCGCTCATCCTTCGCATTTAATTTACAATTCACCGCCCGCGATTTACTTGTGCCTGGACCAACTTAAAACAAATTTTAAAGTCAATTTCGCAAAAAATAACCTCAGATCAATTCGACTTCCGTAAGTCACAGCCAGATCACTTATAATTCAGTCGTCTGGACGAACATTCAAAAATCTTGATTTCATACCTTAAATTGGTGAGATAACTTTCTTAGCACACATAAGGCTCCCAAGCAATGTAATCTCAAACTAAAGTAACCCACCCAAAATCGTTAGTTTCATGACTCTATGAACCATAAAAATGTAGAATCAAAATCTTAGGTTTTTAGCTCAATGTGGAGAGAAAGTGAGAGAGATTTTGTGTTTAGTTCATAAGAATGGAGAAAGAAGAAGGATAAATCGATTTTGAAGCATTAAGAGCTTCATATTGGTTGTTCATGTTGGTTGGGTGTTGATAAAATGGCAATCTTGTAATTACTTGAAGATGATAAGGGTGAGAGAGTAAAATGTCATTTTCAAGAAAAAAATTGATGGCATTTTCTGAATTATATGAACTGGGGTGAATATGGCAAAATCAATTTCTAAAAAGGGAGGTTATTTTTGTGTTTGACTTCAAGTTCTAAGTCAAATATGCAAAAACCCAAAATTATAACGTATTGATTACATTATCATAAGTTTTTTAGAATACATTATCATAAGGTTTTAATGTGAATATGTGACTTTATAGGTTCTCTGCCTGCAAGTTATATGGAATTGAGGTGTTTTGTATAAATTTATAAAGTTCTCTCCGAATAGAGAATTTTAAAATAAATATTTCAAAAACTAAAAATGATAATACACCAAACTTTATAACAATATATTGTTTTGTCTCATGTCTTTCTCACTAATTTATTTTGTTTTTGCAGGTTTTATCACATGGTTCCACTCATTTAAAGGTAGATCTATTAATTTTAGATATGTATTTTTGTATGTTTTATAAAGGTAGATTTATCTAATCTTCCATTTATTTTCTTTGTTTTTAAGCCATTTGAACGTTTTTGGATATGCAGGTTTTTCAGATCTGGATTTGGATATGCAGGTTTTTCAGATCTGAAAAACTTCTGGGATGACTTATTTTTCAGTCGCCTAAACTATAATGCGCTAGACGACTTACCAGGTAAGTCGCCCGACGACTTCCGAAAGTCGCTCGGACTTCCGGAAGTCGCCCGGACTTCCGGAAGTCGCTCGGACTTCCTGAAGTCGCCGGACTTCCGTGAAGTTTTCTTACGTTGTCTTCTTTTATATCAAGTGGAGTCCAAGTTTGTCTTTGTAGAGGAAGAGGTATTTTCTTCATTTGGTAATTTTTTGTTGCATAAAATTCTTACCTTTTTCCCAAACTAAAACTCTCCAAACCCACTCTAATCTCTTTGACTTGAAAACACCAAACTTTATATGAATTTTCTAGTTTTGTCTCATGTTTTTCTCACTAATCTATCTTTTTGCAGGTTTTTAATCAGATGGTTCTCATCTTCCATTTGGATATGTACGTTGTGTGTTCTATAAAAGTATATATCTAATCTTCCACTCATTTTCTGTGTTTTTAAGCCATTTGAATTTTTTTGACATGCAGGTTTTTCAGATCTGGGCTTGAAATGCAGGTTTTTCAGATCTGGGCTTGAAATACAGGTTTTTCAGATCTGGAAGACTTCTGGGACGACTTACTTTTCAGTCGTCTAAACTATAATGCGCGGGACGACTTACCTGTTAGTCGCGGACGACTTCCGTGAAGTCGTCGGACTTCTGAAGTCGCCTCGACTTCTGGAAGACTTCTTGAAGTCGCCGGACTTCTCGGAAGTCGTCTGGAAGTTGTCTGGACTTCCTGGGAGTTTTCTGACGTTGTCTTCTTTCATATCAAGTGGAGTCCAAGCTTGTCTTTGTAGAGGAATGATCTATTATAGTTTTGTTTGTGGTATTTTTGTGATTTGCATGTGTACTCCTTTAGTTGTGATCTTTTTTGTAAAATGAGTAATATTGTTTCCCAAGATGTAATATATGTGCTAACAATGTGTTTACACATTTACAAATCAATGAAATAATATACTTCAATAGCCTTTTCTCATCTTTTGATCTCCCATATGCAATAATAAACTCCAATGGCCTTCTGCTCATTTTAATAAACAAGAATGTTGGTAGCCTCGTATTGATACAACATTTTATGAAGAATTTTAACCCTTCTTCCAACAAATCATCATTGGTGTCAAAGCATATTACATCCTCCAACTCAGCTTCATCCCCTACATCAGCTTCATCCCTTTCCTCTGAAACCGTTCTCATCTTACAAAAGCTTGATACACAAAGACGTATTTCTTGCGTTTTAGTTATCTCGAGCAAGTTCCGAACTTGCCTATCACTTGTAACATGAATAGGAGGAAGATCTGGAGCCATCTGTTGAGTTGTGTAGGTTAACTGCACTGACTCTGTGTTCATGTCCAGACTATAATCTTCTTGAGCCATTGCAACAAGATCAGCATGTGTCGAACCTTCACTCAAAAATAACATCCTCGCTCCTTTGAAACGATCAACCACAAAATTCCAACATCCATCTTCTAACAACCATTCTCCATACACTGCATGTAACTGGCACATCATCTGAAAAAGTCAAAATAAAACACATTAGCAAACATAGAACAAAGAAAACGAAAGTTTATTAAAGATAGACGTAGACGACTTCAATCTAAGTCATCCAGACGACTAAACTTTCAGTTGTCTAGTCAACGCAAAGGTTATTTTTGCAATTGACTTTGAAATCTGTTATTTGGGACGACTGAAATATCAGTCGTCTGATTTAGTTTGATTAAAAAAATCTCCAAAAAACACAGACGACTGAAATTTTAGTCGTCATAGGTTAGTTTTGCATTTGACTAGAATATTTCAGAAGTTTGACTTTTACGGACGACTTACATTTCAGTCGTCTGAAAAAATTGAAATATCAATATTTTATCGAAACTCGACGACTTACATTTCAGTCGTCATAAGTTAGTTTTGCAATTGTGAAAAAAAACTTCAACTTTTAATTATATCCAGACGACTTACAATTCAGTCATCCTTCAGACGACTTACAATTCAGTCATCCTTCGACGACTTACAATTCAGTCATCCTTCAGACGACTTACAATTCAGTCGTCCAGGATTTACGAGGTTTGACCAGAATCCAGAAAACAAATTTTAAAGTCAATTGCAAAAATAACCTCTGCATTGACGGGCGACTTCCGTAAGTCGTCGGAAGTTGTGCGGACTTCACGGGAGTTTTCGGCGTTGTCTTCTTTCATATCAAGTGGAGTCCAAGCTTGTCTTTGTAGAGGAATGATCTATTATAGTTTTGTTTGTGGTATTTTTGTGATTTGCATGTGTACTCCTTTAGTTGTGATCTTTTTGTAAAATGAGTAATATTGTTTCCCAAGATGTAATATATGTGCTAACAATGTGTTTACACATTTACAAATCAATGAAATAATATACTTCAATAGCCTTTTCTCATCTTTTGATCTCCCATATGCAATAATAAACTCCAATGGCCTTCTGCTCATTTTAATAAACAAGAATGTTGGTAGCCTCATTATTGATACAACATTTTATGAAGAATTTTAACCCTTCTTCCAACAAATCATCATTGGTGTCAAAGCATATTACATCCTCCAACTCAGCTTCATCCCTTTCCTCGAAACCGTTCTCATCTTACAAAAGCTTGATACACAAAGGCGTATTTCTTGCGTTTTAGTTATCTCGAGCAAGTTCGAACTTGCCTATCACTTGTAACATGAATAGGAGGAAGATCTGGAGCCATCTGTTGAGTTGTGTAGGTTAACTGCACTGACTCTGTGTTCATGTCCAGACTATAATCTTCTTGAGCCATTGCAACAAGATCAGCATGTGTCGAACCTTCACTCAAAAATAACATCCTCGCTCCTTTGAAGCGATCAACCACAAAATTCCAACATCCATCTTCTAACAACCATTCTCCATACACCGCATGTAACGGCACATCATCTGAAAAGTCAAAATAAAACACATTAGCAAACATAACAAAGAAAACGAAAGTTTATTAAAGATAGGCGTGAGCGACTTCAATCTAAGTCATCCGCATCGACTTATAATTCAGTCGTCTGGACGAACAGATCTGGAAAAAATCTTGATTTCATACCTTAAATTGGTGAGATAACTTTCTTAGCACACATAAGGCTTCTCCAAGCACACAGAATCTCAAACTAAAGTAACCCACCCAAAATCGTTAGTTTCTATGACTCTATGAACCATAAAAAATGTAGAATCAAAATCTTAGGTTTTTTTAGCTCAATGTGGAGAGAAAGTGAGAGAGATTTTGTGTTTAGTTCATAAGAATGGAGAAAGAAGAAGGATAAATCGATTTTGGAAGCATTAAGAGCTTCATATTGGTTGTTCATGTTGGTTGGGGTGTTGATAAAAATGGCAATCTTGTAATTACTTGAAGATGATAAGGGTGAGAGAGTAAAAATGTCATTTTCGAAGAAAAAAAAATTGATGGCATTTTCGTGAATTATATGAACTTGTGGGGTGAATATGGCAAAATCAATTTCTAAAAAAAAGGGAGGTTATTTTTGTGTTTGACTTCAAGTTCTAAGTCAAATATGCAAAAAACCCAAAATTATAACGTATTGATTACATTATCATAAGTTTTTTTTAGAATACATTATCATAAGGTTTTAATGTGAATATGTGACTTTATAGGTTCTCTGCCTGCAAGTTATATGGAATTGAGGTGTTTTGTATAAATTTATAAAGTTCTCTCCGAATAGAGAATTTTAAAAATAAATATTTCAAACTAAAAAATGATAATATATCAAATTTTACAAAATATAAATTGTAGATGATAAAGTATAATATTTTGAAATGTAACACAAAAAAATAAAGGGAGAATTGGCAAAATAGGACATATTCAACTTTCAGTTGTGCTTATAGGATTTTTGATATTTTGGCTATTTTGGACATGATTTACTTTTTATTAATGGAAAAACTAGATTCTAATCCGCTTTAAAACGCAGATAATTTTATTTTTAAACTTGAAAAAGTAAGAATTTTTATTTTACATTTTAAGTTTTTTTTATCAATATGTTTATACACAATTTTGAGATTTTCTATTTGTAAAATGTTTACATGCGATTAAAGTGGGTTACTAAATATTTATATTTAATAATTCTATTTTATACACCATCAGATTTAGTTTTTTGATTTAAATTATTAGCACACAAGATAAAAATGTTCATTTTATAAAATTTTCTTTGTCATTTATTTTTTGTTTGTTTTACTAACAAAACTAAATTACTATGATTTGAATTTGAGTTAGTTTTAAATGTATGAAAACAAACTTTTCTATATGTAGATGAATGGTTTTAAATGTTGTCATTTAGTATTGATTGTGTGTATATTAATAGTGTATAGATTACACGTGGATTTTAGGTTTTAATAAAATAGTGTGTTTGAAAAAATAAGTAATACCCCCAATATTAATGTGGATATAAATCAATTGGAATTTATTGTAGAAATATTTTTAATTTATTCAATTTTTGTGAAAATGTGTATATATATAGATTAGAAACAAATTTTAGGTGTTAGTAATATGATTTAGTGTATGTAAATATATTTATAGGATATTAAGTTATTGACCTACTCTCACCGGAAATTAAAGATAATTAGTATATATATATTATCTTAATAAAATTTGAAAAATAATTCTAGATTTTAATAAATTAGTATATAATAATTGGTGTCTTAATAAATTAGAGAAAATATAGGTTAGTTAAATGGATATCAAAACAATAAATAGGTTGTTGCATTTTCAAACTGTTGAAAATGGATTTTGTTTTTATATTCGAAATAACTTAATTAGTGAATAAATTATGAATATTTAAAATATATATTTAATTAAAATTGGTTTAAATATATTATAGTATTTTGGTTCAAAAATGTATATATATTATATACTTTGCATGACATATGCATGATGTATCATCAGATTATAAATTTTTATTATAATATATAAAAACATGATTCTTATTTATACAAATCTGACTTAGTATAGATATACATTAATGAATACGTAAATATGTGCTTCCTCTTGTTCAAAAAAATTATATGCATACCTACACATAAAATAAGTCGTGGATATCATGCATTGTCAATGAAAATACACTATGTCCATAGTTAATTAGTGGCCCACCATAGTATGGGATAACCTATCATTGTG
Source organism: Brassica carinata (assembly GCA_016771965.1). Classification (NCBI taxonomy): domain Eukaryota; kingdom Viridiplantae; phylum Streptophyta; class Magnoliopsida; order Brassicales; family Brassicaceae; genus Brassica; species Brassica carinata. Next base: position 9,410,429 of record CM028687.1, on the reverse strand, counting down.
CAAATCAGTTTACATTAATCCGAGAAATATTAGGTTTAGTCTTTGAATTATTAATCAGATTTTATTAAGAAAATACATTGAATTGTCAATCAGTTTGAATTATTTATAGTGCTTCATATATTATTCAAACTCTAGTTGGACCATTTAAAATTTAAGTTACAACCTTTGTACAGTAGATAAAAAATAAGACTCTATTTTAATAGAGGAGACTAGAGTTTGACCCGTCCTTTCAAAGGGCGGGCATATTTTTGTTTATTATAATTTTATGTAATGATTTTATAGTTTGTTTAATGTCCGAGATTAGTTTAAAGCGCGAAACTATTCTCGGAAAAAAAAATTGCTTGGTATAGATTTATACTTTTAGTGTTATTTAAAATCTTATAAAAACCCGCAAAAATCCACAAAAACGCTATATTCGGTGTTTGAAGCCTAACCTGGATCTGTGGTTAAACCAGCAAATCCGGTGATCTAATATGTAATCAAGTTTGTTTTTTTAAATAAATCATTATTTCAAATCCTATAAAACCCGCAAAAAATGCTAAAAACACGTGATCCAGCTACTGACTGATCCAACTAAAAAAGGCTGGAGAAAATATCTTCTCTAGGTTGCAGTTTATGATTGGAATGTTCTCATGAAGTTGTTGGATGACTTCTTCCTTGAACGTACGTGTGCTAAGGTCTCTGAAGAATGCTCTGATGGCTGTATATTGCACAAGTAACCAAATAAGTAACATTTCAAAAAATATGTAAAATATATTATTAAAAATAGTAATTACCTGCAAGTGCTTCATGTACATTTTTTGGAAGTAGTTCGGCAAAAGCGAATGGAAGTAGTCGTTGCATAAACACATGACAATCATGACTCTTTATTCCTGAGAACTTTTGACCTTTTTCAACACATCTTGAGATATTTGAAACATAACCATCAGGAAACTTAACTTATGTTGCAACCCAGTCAAACAAAGCCGTCTTCGCTTCTGATGACAACCGGAAGATGGGAATATGAATGTTTCCATTACTTATGATATGTAACTCACTTCTTGCACAAATATCAGGTAAGTCCATCCTTGACTTTTTGCTATCTTTTGTCTTTCTTGGGACGTTGAGTATTGTATTCATGATGTTGTCAAAAAGTTATGCTCTATATGCATCACATCAAGATTGTGCCGTAAGAGAAGATCCTTCCAGTAAGGTAGCTCCCAAAATATACTCTTCATATGCAAATTGTGAGATATCCCATACCCATCTGGCATATTTGAAGGAACATGCCAGTTTCCTCCACGCTTGACAGTTTCTTGAGCTTCGTAATAATCAATTTCCGCTTCGATCTGTTCTCCAGTGAGATATGGAGGAGGACTGTCTCTGACAACTTTTTTGTACCTAAACAATGTCTTATTTCTTCGGTACGGATGGGAAAGGGGAAGAAACTGACGATGGCAATCAAACCAACAACTCTTCCTACCATTCTTCAGCTGAAAAACATCTGTCGATCCTTGACAATATGGACAAGATAACCTTCCATTTGTTGTCCATCCAGACAGCATCCCATAAGCAGGAAAGTCACTTATCGTCCACAGCAGAACTGCCCGCATCGTAAAATTGTTTTTCAAAGAACAATCATATGTCCTCACTCCTTCTGACCACAAGTCTTTTAGCTCTTGTATCAATGGTTGAAGGAAAACATCTAGCGACCGTTTTGGATGCTTCGGACCAGGGATTAATATGGTCAAGAATAGAAATTCTTGTTCCATGCACAACTCCGAAGGCAGGTTGTACGGCGTAAGAATGACTGGCCACGAAGAATACTGTCTCCCAGACATTTCAAATGAACTAAACCCATCTGTACATAACCCAAGATATAAATTTCGAGTATTGCTTGCGAAATCTGGGTGCACCTTGTTGAAATGTTTCCACGCTCTTGCATCTGATAGATGAGCGATCTCGCCATCCCTCTGGACATGTTCAGCATGCCACCTCATCGCTCCAGCAGTCCTCTCAGATTGATATAATTTTTTCAACCTGTCCGTAATTGGTAGGTACCACATCCTTTGGTACGGTACCTTATTCCCCCCCACGTCCTAGCGGTTTAAATCGTGGCTTCTTGCAGAATCGACACTCTTCTAGCTTCTCATCATCTTTCCAGTAGATCATGCAGTTGTCGATGCAAACATCTATCATCTACGAAGGCAATCCAAGACTATAAACCAATTTCTGAATCTCATAATAAGATTCAGCTGACACGTTGTCCTCTGGCAAATACTCTTTAAACAACTCCGCCCATGCATCCATGCAATTCTCAGATAAATTATGATCTGTTTTAATATTCATCATCCTAGCTGCTAGGGATAATTTAGAGAGACCTTCTCTACAATCAGTGTAGATTGGTTGATTTGCAGCATTTAGCATTTCATAAAACTTTTTTGCATCCAAGTTAGATTCTTCAACATTTCCGATTTCTTCAGCTATTGTTGTAATAGTTTCTAAAAATGCATCAGTGTTCATGTCGTGAACCCTATCATGATCTACCATCTGCTTCTCCTGATGGTAACTATATTCATTATGCAATTGATTCGGTTCTACATTATTACCAGCATCTTGAAAATTGCTATTACTACTACTAACTTCATTTCCACCATAACCCTCTCCATGTTGATACCAAATATAGTACTGTGGTGTAAACCCTCTGTTTATTAAGTGCTTCCATACAGTTTTACTACGTGCAAATTTTGAATTCTTGCATTTCCGACAAGGGCAGAACATCTTACCGCTTTCCTGCGTGATCGGTGTACAGCCCGCCTGGTACATGAATGTTTCTAGCCCGCTGAGAAATGCATCCGTCACTCTACCGGTGGAATCTTTATGCTAATACATCCAACTCCGTATCTCGTAAATGTTTATGTCATTAGACATTTTTTTTCTTGATTTTTTTTTCAAGATTTTTTCTCAAGATTTTTTTTCTTGATTTCGAATGTGTGAGTTTTTAGGATTGAGAAATGCCATATATATAGGAAATTCTCGAGATTTTGGTAGGTGAAGGTATTACAACGAATTTACAAGGAAATCCATTTACTAGGATTTTACAAGTCTTTACAAGGCTGTTACGACGACTTTACAACGAAAATTGTCAAGTCAAGCTCACTAAATTCACGTTTTCACCTAACATAACGGTTACATTATTCGTCGTAAAGTACTTGTAATTTTACATGTATATTACGACGAAATTTTGAACTTCCGCGTATTCTCGTCGTAACTTCGCATTGCTTTTACTAGGAAAGCGTTTCCTTGTAAATTTACAAGGCTGTTACGACGAAACTGTTTTTCCACGTAATGTCGTCGTAATCACCACGTAATTTTACGAGGAATTTTTTTTCTCGTAATTTTTCGTTGTTAAAGGCATATTTTCTTGTAGTGTATGTACCAAAGACAGATTCAAATAGAATTTTATTTTAACAGAATATATATATTTAAGATATCTGGTTATTTTTAGAAACTAAATATAATTGATATTTCTAGATATATAATCTGTATTTATAAATTTTAGTGCTCATTCAGTAAACGGTTCGATTCTGCTTTGATTTATTTTTTTGGTTCTAAATGTATAAGATTTATTTGGATATTTATAAAATTCTGTTTGGTTTTATTTATTTTTAGATAAATATGCTGAAGCCTATAAATGATAGTGGCACACTGTACAAACAAAATAGAATATTCTTGTTCAAAGATA